>CM070628.1:47334024-48534024 GCA_036346255.1 Ampelocalamus luodianensis
TGATATTTACGAGCGTGGCCAGGCCATGATTTGATCATGTTAATCCCAGTATTTTAAAGTCTAATATTTTGTTTCAGCTGTATGTATGCATTGCTTAATTTGTGTTAAATTGATTAGTTAAATCTGTAGCTGCATATCCGGTAGGTAAAACATTGATCTCTACTACCGAGCCTAGGTTACTTGCTGTGATTAGAGTTCGTTGGATGAACTCTTATCACTTAGTAGATTACGAGTTCGGTTGCTTAGCCATGCTTAGCTTCCAAGATGATTTGGCGATCATCGACTTAGTCGATGGTCTTGATCACATAAATTTATTATTGTTCTTATGTTTCGCTTATGTTATGTTAATTACAAAACTAAAACGAAAACAAAACGATTTAGACGCGGGCACAATGGTAAGATGGTGTGATTTTTGGGTGTGATCGAATGGTGCAGGTCAATTAAGGACCGAACATCTTGTGAGTACCGTTATCCAGCATTTCGCGCATAACCACACTAGAGTATATGGGACCTCTCTTGACCTAGTACTTTGGCGTGTATTGGCTCGGGTCGAGGAGGTCGCAGGAGGGATGGTGTTGGGAGCATGGTAGTTGTCCAAAAGCTTACCTGAGTGGGTAGTTGTCTTTTCGGCTTTACCATGTAAGCGTATGGATTTCTATCCATACGAGCGCTCGTAGTTAATACACAATATTGGAAAAAGTCTCGTAGGACTTAGCCGTACAAAGATACCGGAAGTGTGCTTTGGCTTAAAGGCGATCAAGTGTGGGTGCAGTGGTACACCCCTGCGAGGTTAAAACTATTCGAATAGCCTCGTCTAGGTGATGGACACGCTTGGGTAAGCTTTTCAAGAGTTAGACTACAACCTTTTAATTAAAAATTTGAAGGGTGGTGCAAACTGAGGATTCGTGCTATGTTGTGGTGACTATTGGGATAGTCACTTCCAGTCGTTTTATCTTTACTCTTTGCTATTATTATCTTTCTGTTATTTCAACATTAAAAATGAATTGCAAACTTGCCTTCAAATGTATTACATTATTGCAAATAAAGTTGGCTTTATGCAAATGAAACATATGGCCTCCACCAAATAAGCTCGCATGTAGCATATGAACAGTCCGCTAGTTCACACGTCGGTCTTGCGAGTACAAAACAATTTTTGTACTCAGCTGCTTTGCTTAATGTTTTTATTGCAAAGGAAGAAGGTGAGCCCTAAGGGCCTCACTTCTGTGAGTTTTGCTGCCGCTTCGTGTTCGACGACTAGGCTTGGCGGTCCAGTCAGATGCCTTGTGGGTTGAAGGCACACTGATTGGCTTTGTTTATAGCCATCTTATGGAACTTTTGCTTCCGCTGTCTGTCTTGTTTATTTGTGTATCTTTTGGCCGGTCGGGCCTGGTCTGTAATAATCTACTTTGTTACTTTCTGCTTAGTAGTGTAATGTTTGGACTCTATGTTTGGAATGGAGTTGATGCATAATTTTGTGGCGAGGTGTGTATCTGCATTCAGGAAGTATACATATCTCGAGGCTCGCATTTATTTGATTTGTGATGCTAGGCTGTGTGGTTGGTTAAGCATTACAAGCCAAATAAATTAGGGTCCTTACATATTTATAGGGTCAGGTGCCGGGATAAGGAATCCCTAATTTGGGATTTCTGCTTCAAACTAAAACAGATAGAGTCCGTTCGATCCCGATTGAGAGCGAATACGGGTGCGGTGAGTTAGAGATAGAGTTCGGCAAAGAAATCCGGAGGTTTTAGTTAGGAAAATCCGTTGTCGGATTGAGCTTCGAAGTTCAATGGCGGACGGCGACTCGGACGCCGCGAGGCGGCGACGACTTCGGAGACGAAGACCTTGGCGGGCCCACTGCAATGAGCGGCGAGCGGCGGCGGCGAGATATTGTGCGGAACTGGGCGCGCGGCGGGCGCATGTGGAGAAAAGTGGATCGGGCGGAAGATTTGGCCCGAGACTATTTCTGAGATTTTTAATAGTTTTTCTAATTTGGAAAATACCGTAAATTCAAATAGGCAATAGAAAATAGCAAATGAACTCAGAAAAATTCTAGAAAAATCTAGAAAATATATCTGAGCACATAGGGCCCAAATAAAATAGTTTTGGCTATTGTTCATGTTGGGGTTATTCACATTAAATGTTTTTGATTGTAAAGTTCAATATTAAGCTTTTGAATTTAAATTCAAATAAAATTCAAATGGTGAATTTTCTTCCTACTAACTATTTAAAAGATTTTTAAGCTCGAAAATTGGGATGTTACACCTTCACCTTGTGTTTTATGGGCTGTTGCGACCCCTCGATGGGAGGAGATCTTTTGATACTCGATATATTTTTCAAGAGCTGCATGCTACGACGACATTATCAAGACCCGGACTTTGGATTTTTCATATTTTAGTGTCAACCATTTTCAAATGCAATACTATTGTATACGCCTTGCATTTGAGGGGGGTTGTTAGAGGTATGTTAGAGATAGGAATCCTTTTGTATTCCTTATCTGTCTTTTGTATTTCCTTATCTGCACCTCTTATACTCCTATATATATTGCTCATTGGGCATCTTCAATACACACACAATATTCATAACAGAATCATGTTGGTTTGTTAGTTAGTACTGACTGGTTACGGGCAATAGAACATGTTCTTTTTCATTTTGTGAATTTGTACTAGCTGCCGCATTTTCACTGGTCACGAAATACCGTAAAAGACAGTTAATTAGCACCTACAACAGATGTGATGGACCGTTTGGAATATAGGTAGAAATTTGCGTAAAACATGACAATCTTCTAAACTTTGGAAATCCGCCAATCCTAAGAGATGCTTAAGAAGATGCTTAGAAGAGAGAGTACGCTATATCACCGAGTATCCGTCTAGGAGCTCAACCTTCTAATGCAATCACATCTTTACTTAATATTAAAAGACGAAGTTTATCCCGCGCGATGGGATCATCGTCCCTAAGGTTTTGTTCTTTGCCGTGCAGCCTCCTCTTCTCTTCTATGTGCCGATAGGCGGTCCTGCATTATCGGTGTCTAAACCCACACTGATCGCTCGTTTCCCTAACCGCTTATGTAACGTCCCAAAAATGTCTAAATATAAAAATACAGGATTTTTAAAACTTTTTATGTTATCTGTTGCCATCCTAATTGTTTGCCTTTTTGGAAGTTATTTTAGCTGCGTTTTCTCCTTCTAGCCGGTGGTGTAAAAACAGAAACCCTAATAATCAAAACCCTAAAAGATGAGGTTATAAAAAGTAAAACAAACTGAAAAATCATATGCTACTAAATCTTCAGAAAAGATTCACTAGAATAAAAAATCCAAAGTGGAAAAACTATAGAAACCCTAGAAACATAGACCCTATATCAGAAATTGCAAAAGGAAGATAAACCTAAGGTATTGCCCTTCTAAATATTACATGAATTGTAAACCCTAAAACCGAAATCATGTCCAAAAGCCCAATTGGAATTCTTTAGCAAATGTCGGATTTTATCCATTATCATATGAGAGTTTTCTTAGCTAAATCACCACATTTCCCAATTTTGCCTTAGCCTATTCTTCTCCTTCCTGTTCATCTGGTCAAGCCACATGAGCGTGAGATGTTGCCACCTCACCATATCCTTCTATCAACAAGTGCAGCACAGCCACCTATCTTCTCTCCCCCCCGACACCAGGGCGTAGCACCATCTCCCTCTCTCTCTTCCGTCGACAACCTCTGGAGCGAGCAAGCCACGTTGCAGCCATGCAAGGGAGCTGTCCATCGGCCGTCACTCAAGCATCGCGTCCAAGTCATTGTGCTGCCGAGAGCAACTCAGAGTTGCGCCAGCGAGCATCAGCTGCCCATGCTACCCTGGAGGTGGCACCACATCGCTCGCATGCATCGCCTCGCACACCCTTCCTCAGCCTACAAAATGATCGCCCCAGGGATTCCAATGCCCCTCCTTGCCACTCTTCTCCTCCCCTCTCATCTTCACTAAGAAAAAAACCCAAAGGGAGCGCAAGCTCCAACTTCGTCTGCGCTGGCCGCCGCCTTGGCATCAATGTTCCGCCCAGCCCGAAGCCCCTCTGTCCCAACCAAGTGCGTCAAATCATGTTCCAGCCTCCCCTTCTCAGAACCCCTCAATTAATTTTAGTTTGCATCCACAGGAATGTCGTTGCCCCGCCATCATCTCCAAAGCCAGCCAAAACCGCCGGCGGCGTTGCCATGCCCCATTCATGAAGCTCCAACTCGATTCCCCGCACCTGGAGCACCCACGTGCCTTCCTCGTCTTCCCCCAACCGCCGATTGAAACTACCCCTCACCAGGTTGCCGCCCTGCGACGCCCCTGTCGCGCCGCCTTAGGCCGTCGTTGCAAGACCGCTCCGGCTCTCCCCCGCACTCCTCCTTGGCATGGGTGAGTCCCCCTTACCTCCCTCACACTCATGCTCCCCCTATCTACCTCCCTCTTGCCCTCCGGCGCCGCCAACCCCTCTTCTCTCCCACGGCCGCCCCCCACGCGTTGCCACCCGACCGCCTCGGGACCACCCAACCAGCGACACCACCCTCGCCGGGCCATCCTCTGGCGGTTCCATTTTCCCCTTGTCGGCCGCCGCCAACCCTCACATTAGCACTTTGCGCCGCCTAAGCTCTGGCCACCCTCCTTTGTTTCCTTTGCAGTGTGCCTCTATCTCTCCGTGCATGCATTATCTCTCTGTGCGCATGACATGTGGGTCCTCACCTATAGCTCTCGGGGCTCTCTCTGTTGGAGTACATGATAGGGGGCCCACCTAGATTAGTTAGTCATTTAGAAGTTGTTAGTAGATTACTTAGCTAATAGATGTTCATTTAGCAAATAGTATGCTCAAATAGTGTTAATTAGTAAATGAGGAGATTAGGGGTAATTAGAAATTATCAATGACTGAGAGTTCAATTGACAAGGAGTCTCATATGGGTTAAGTAGTAGTTAATTAAGCACATGGATAGTTAAGTAGTTAGTTCATGATGGTTAACTTGACATGTCATTCACCATAGGCTCAATGGTATTTTAATTAAGATATACCTAGTTACATAATATCAATGACATGTGGCCCACCTAGTTAAGAGACTATGTACCATCCCAAAGTGTTTATTACAAAATAAAATAAATAAAAGTTATTGTTTTATTGGATTTTCAAATTTGGTAGAGTTACATTGCTTCATTTGAATTTTTGAAATTTTAAAAGTCAAAAGTGATATTTATTTCAAGTTCTTGAAGTTTTATTTGGTTTGTCTGAAAATAAAAACTTATTTAATTTTGAGAATTTTCGATATTTTAAAAGTTTTTCCTTAATATGTTAAAGCCAAAATAATTTATTTAGCAAATTAATAACCAACTTTAAGTTGGAAATAGTGTTATTAAGTCCAAAATAAATAAGAAAATTTCATGAATTATCTCATAATTTTTTGATTTAATTTGCTATTTTCTAAAGCCCTTTCTAATTATCTAGAATTAAATCAATCGGAAAGTCAATTAAAAATCCAGAAAACCTTTTGGGCCAAATCTCCTTAGCCCAACCCATCTCCTCCCATGGCGCTTCCTTCGACCCACTCGGCCCGCACGTCGCGCGCACTCTCTCTCTCTCCCCACCGTCCGATTTGAATCGGACGGCCAAGAAAACCCCACACGCTTGGCACTTCAATCCGTGTCAGCCGTTGCATCGAAGGTCAACTGTCGATATTGATGGCACTCTCGGACGACCGAACGTCTTAACCAACGAGGACCGTTGGATTTAAATCCAATGGCCATCGTGCCCCCACGCCATCATCTCTCTGCACCGTCGGATCAAAAATCGGCGGCCACGTCTTTTCTTCCACCTCGCCTTCTTCCTCCGCGCGCGCGCGTCACCATTTTGCCCGCACCAAGCTCATTCACCGCCGTGATTCCTTCCCTCTCTCCACGCATGAATGTGCGCATTAACTTCCCCTTATCACGCCGCCCCATCTCCGGCCATTCGCCCTCGTCGCGTGCGAAAATTGCGAACGCCCCATCATTGCCGCGACCTCCCGCGCGATCCGCGCCTCGACCTCCTCGCCCTATAAAGAGCACGCCGTGCCCCCTTCCATCCGCAACTTCGCCGCCACTCACTCACCTCCCCTACCCTCGAGCTTGCCGGATTTGGCATTCCTTCGCCGTCGGCCAAACCTCCTTCAACCGCCGATTGCGCCGCCGTCGACGACTTCCCGGCCACCCCGATCCCACCGATAGCTTCACACGTCCACACTCTACCCCGTGCGCATCTCCTTGCCACTGGAGCACCACCGGAACCCCTTCGCAGCCATCAAGCCGCACACGTCGCGCCAAAGTCCTCGCCGCCGGCGATTTCGCCGTGCCCGAGCACCGCGGTGGTAAGCCCTGAGATCCTCACGACCTCCTCTACCCTCTGGTATCCTCGTCGGTAACTACCGTGCCTCCAATCACTGGCGACCATTGGTCACCGTGTGTCGCCGTCGGCTTTGCGTCGTGCGTGGCAACCACCTCGACGCCACGTAGTTGCCGCGTCGGCCAACCCCCTCGTCACCACCCGCGGGTCACGTTGGTCGGCGCGCGTGCACGGTCCACCCACCTCGCACCTAATCACGTAAACCCGTTCATGAGCCGAGTCACTAACATGTGGGTCCCATATCGAAATTAAAATTAATTCCTTTAAATCCCGAAAATCTAAGCGCGACGTCATGTTGCGCCAATAAAGCCATTTTCCTTTACAAAACTAATTCCCAAAATTCGAAAAACCTAATTCTAGCATTTTATGTACTTTCAATCTTTCAAAACTCATATCTTTTGCATCCGAACTCTGATTTGGGTGATTCAAGTTGCAAAATTTATATAAAATTGTAATCTAGCTAACTAAACCAAAATTATTTAATTTGGGGTTCATTTGAGTTGTTATTTGAATTTGGCTTATTTCGCGATTAGATTTCAACGACTTCGGAGGGTCAGATTTCGACATCGTTTGAAGAGCCCATAAGAGGATTGATTTTGACTTTATGATCATTGTGATTGTACACTTGGACTACAGGGAAAAGTACTTGTGAGTTCTAGGTGACTGTTAAGGAAAACAACATCATCTCGATGCAGTGATCTCATTAAGGAAAACAACATCACCTCATCAAGCAAGGCAAGTTATACCCTTGATCATATTGATCCCATTATTTCAAATTATTTATATTCTGTTTTAAATTATTACTACATGCATATGTTATACAATTATTTTAATTCCCTATTTTAATTGCCTAGTTATTCCAATCTTCCTTGTATAGCCAATTTGAAGGTTGAGCGTGAATACCTTGTCACCATTAGGCAAAAAGATACTAAAGCTAATCATATGCTTAGCCAATACTTAGATCAAATCTTGTATTTGGGAAATTTTAGCCAAATCCTCCAAATTTGATTTAAATTGGATCTGTGGTATTGTTTTACCATAGAAGGTCTATAGAAATGATTTGCTTGGAAAATAAAATAAAAATGGGTTTGGACTTAGGCGAAATGGATGATTAGTGGGTGCAGGTTTATGCACGAGTTTAATCTGGTTAGGATTAAAGACCACGGTTTATTCTAGAAGACGCCCAAGTCAATTAAGGACCGGTCTTCGAGCCATATCTTGCTATGACTTATCGTACTACCACATGTCCTGTGTGGGCGGGACCTGGCCAACTAATTTGCAACGTTTCATTGTTAGATGTGCCATTTTGGTGTGTGGGTGTCGGTTGGACAGTATTCCTACTTGGCGCAAGAGGGGGTTTCTAGCGGATGGTTAGTCCAAAGGAAGTGAAACCTTAGCGGGCATGACTACTTTAGAATGGCGCATTGTAAAGGCCTCGTGATAATCACTTAGTCGCACACCTTCGGAAGTGTGTCAGACGGACATTAAAAGTTGATTACATCTTGTGGGTAAAGCTGTACAACCTCTGCAGAGTGTAAACTATTCGAATAGCCGTGTCCACGGTCATGGACATGTTGGCAAAGCCACTCAAAATTAGAATTTGGTTTTTGTTTGAAAAAGACTTCTTCAAACTGGGTTATCCAATTGGGATTTGGGCAGGTAGCCTTGTGATAGGAGGGTATCCTTCACCATTCATGTGTGAATGTTATCTAACTATAAGGCTGAGAATTTATAAAATAATTTGTAGTTATAAAACATCTGCTTTTGAACTTAGTACAAGTATTTAAAGAAAATACTGCTTTATGCAAATAAACCAATAAGCCATCCTTTGTTACATCTATGTATGCAAGTTATTACATTATTTGTGGGTGTAACTTACGAGCACGAAGTTGTGCTCATACTTACTTTATGCAAATAAAATTTGGAGGAGAAGGACTTTGCTACCGGTGTGGATCTCGGCGACTAGGCCGCTACCCCTATCGATTGCACGTGGCGAGACATGGACTCTACTACTTCTTCGTCTTCATTGTGTTCTTTATTGTTGGCTTGTAGCCTCTTTTGTAATAAACTCGTTGATTATTAATAAAGTTGTGATATGAATTTGTTACCATATTTATTTCTTTGTGTGAACTAGCTCTGATCATGGGACTAATTCGGATATGCACTGAGGATTTTGGGATGTTAATCCGGGTCACGACAAAGTGGTATCGAGCCATATCGATTGTAGGTCGTGACCTAGTTAGCATGGCCGTTAGTTGAAAACTTCAAAACTTATTTTATATAACAAGGAAAATAAACTGTTCTCTCCTCATCTTGGTCGTCTATCTATAGCTTCCTTTTAGAAATTCTTTCTCACCTAATTCTTGCTTCGCCATTTTATAATGTTAAATGGATCCTCTTTCTGTTGAAAACTTCTATAGATGGTCAACACATTCTTGACCATTACGTTCAAGGCCTCACGGATGCTGTCAAAGTCACCATGGGATTAGGACCCAAGGTGCGTGTTCTTTAGATCCAAGTGGTTTGGATTGGTCGGCCGTGACATGATAATTGGCACGGATGTAGTGGAAGCACCGAGTCATCACACTTGATTTCTCGGTTGAGATTTCTGCTTGTTTGTGTTGTAGGTGCACAATCTGAGCGTAATCTCCACGTTTGCATGTGAACCGAAAATATATCAACTGAAAATAGATATGTTTTCCAAAACTAAGATAGAACAAAAAAATTATTCTTAGCCTTTTCACCTTCTTGCAGGTATATAATGATCAGATTTATGGCCAGCTGGATCCATCTCAGCATCACCTTGAGGTATATTACTCCGTCCGTTCGCCCTTTGTTCACAAATATACTTGAGACTCAAGTTACATTGACCTCTTTGTAGTTACATGTTGTCTTTTTTGCTTTATCCATTTTGCATGTGTTGTAAGGTAGAAGACAACAATAGTATGTATATATGTACGGTTTCACAACATGCATGCCTGCCTCTCCTAGCTGTTGACTAACAAATACCACATCCATCTCTTGATTGGTTCGATTACCACATATTTCTCTTTATCTATTAGAACCTTGAGTGGTAAACAAAGCTTCTTGGCTATTTCATCAAATTTAGCAAAAAAAAGTTGCGTGTTTCACAACAATGTGCATTTTGTTGGGGTAAAATTGATAAGAGGAGCTTAAACTAACGAGTATTTTTGTATTATTATTATTATTATTTTTTTTTTGTCCAGCAGGTGATCCGGTTGCTGGATTTGATTGTCCATGCGGCCGAAGTACTCCCTCTGGAGCTTGTAACTTGTAAGGTTAGTTTTCGTTGCTATTCACAAACTGTATTAGCATAATGTATTACCCTCCCTGAAGCGTTTTATAATTTCCCAAGTACTGCAAGTGGTACATTGATTAAGTTGTGATCGATTTGTTAGTTTAAAAATCAATCATTCTGTCCTGGCTAATGTTGAGTTGGGTTTTGACGTTACCACATCGGTCTATATGCTCCTATTGAGCAACTGTCACGTCTGGTGTTTGATTTTTTTTAATCCGTAGCAACACGTGCTTGAACATATATTTCCTTGATACGTGTGTAACAGAATACTGGTGTTCATTGTATGGCTTGAGTTCGTTTTTGATGCTATGCATTATCCTCTTTTGTGACCCGTTGCAACACAGGAACTCTTACTAGTTTTCGTATAAGCAGATACATGTTCATGTAAACTCATAAAATCTTATGCAACTATCGATGCTTAAGTTTTGGTGTTTCTCTCCGACGCGCAGAAGTTTATCGTTAAGAACCAGACACCTTGAGCATTGGAGATGCTTGAGACACAGTTTTTTTATGTCAGGATTTTTCCATCTATCCACGTTAAGGAAAAAGAACACTCTAACTCGCGAAACACACGGGGCGGCACTCGAACCGTGACATGCTTTGCCACATGAGCCCCATCTCAATCCTCAAACCACCCCAACAAGACACACACGCTGAGTTAGAGACTCTAACGTGCGTGGGCTGACACCGAGCCGAAGCTCCACCACGCGCCGATTACCAGCCGAGCAAAGCTCGCTTCTGGCTTGAGACAGTTTGAAAGGGCGGAAAGTTGGCAACATTATGGAGAGTGGGTATCGGACATGATATAGGTCGACATATACGGCAATCTTTTTCTAGAACGATTGAGACGGAGAAGTTGTGCAGTACTATACTTTTTGCCAGATGCTGTGCTGCAACAGTAGCCGTTCACGTAGCATGTTCTATTGTTTGCTACAACTCCTCTCTTCTCCGATCGGTAGAAGCCGCGGCTACAGGGAGGTATTATGAAGCAACGAAGGCATTATAAATCTCATATTTACGTCTTTTAGAGCCATATTTACGTTTTCTTTAATATTCATATATTTTGGTTAGAACACTTACATGTGCACTGTGAGCCTCCGAATAAATAGAGTGTTACAAACTTCTCTAAAAAAGAAAAGACGAGAGAGAGAGAGTGTTTTACTCAAACACATTGAATAGTTCACACGAGAAAAGTGCTTGGAAACCTCGGAACACAAATTGGCACTCTGTTGCTGTGCTATCTGGTTTTTTGCCTAAATGATACTATTTGAAGTGGGATTAGAAAAAAATAACACCCTCACAGCCGCAATTGCAAACTCTCGTCCGGCCAACCACGGGATGGACAAGCCGTGGCATGACACGTGGAGCCTCGTCCGTCCAGCCACGGGACGGATAAGCCGTGGCACGACACATGGCGCCTCGTTTGGCCGGCCACGGGACAGGTACAGCGCTCCTGGAGCGCATCACGTCGGAGGGGCACTGTTTTGCACTAGGTTTAGAAATGTAGCATATCACTATTTAGCACTGTAGTGGCACTTTTAGCACTATGCACATGACCAGTTTTGTTTCCTTCGTGGACCGGATGCGCGTAGTAACCTACATGCAGTGCTATTTTTGCAATTGCGTCGGCGGGCTATTTTATGCTATTACAAAAAAATATGTCAAATCAGCCAAAACTCCTTATACAGTGGAAGCAGGGGTTTCCTTTCTTGCAAGAGAATTAACTAATTCTGAGTTTAGATAAATACTAGTTGAATGCTCGTACTTTGCTACAGATAAAAATCCAAGAGGATTAAAAAATATATTGCCTAAAGCATGTTCAGCCGTCGTTGTCGGGCTCGGCCTACGACACAGCCTCGTCTCTGCCACGATGCTGGCCGAGCTTCGCTGCTGCTCGCGTTACACCTCCACCGCGTGCTCGCGTTACACCTCCACCGCGCCCTCAACTTCGCTTCCACACTCAGTCGAGCCCCGTCGTGGCGTGTCATGCCTTCGCCGCTTTGTTCGACCTCGCCACCATGCCCGAGCTGCATCGTTTCTAAATAAAGACCATGGCTGCTACAACCAGCACAACCACCTCACCACCAAGCCTAAGTTGAACCTGCATCATTGAATGCCCCATGTGCTGTGTTATCAACATTAAAATATGGTAGTTCATCTATCACATGATGGTTAAAGACTTAAAGTGTTAAACTATATTCTACCTTTTGAATCCAAATGGTTATTCCTTGATCGCCTCATGTGCAGTGTTATTTGTTTTAGAACGCAAACCAAACAAATGAAGCAAAATTGAAGAAGTGGGAATGTGCGCACATAATTTGTCTATTGTTGAGAAGAAAAACAAATCCATAGATAGTTTGGTTATAAAGTGTGATATGTAAGTGCACACTATAGAGCCCAAACATGAAGAGGCTTCATTTCAAGAATTTTGGAACACGCAATGCAAGCAGACAAATCAAGGAATTCAATATTCAAGAATTTCATAAAATGCAGATTAAGTTGCCTCAATTTACATGCTTTCCTCGAAGGCTTTTTGATGTTAGAACAATAGGTGGTCATCAGACGTCGTAGGCAATACTTAGTTCCTGTTGTCCTGCACCTCAAACAGATTGAATTTATGTAAGGAATTGAGAAGACAGACAGCGTACAGATTGAATTATGCAAGTAATTGAAATAACCGAATTTGAAACCTTAATCATCAAGTACTGAAATAACATGCAGATTGGAACTTGATGAAGATGGATTGGCCATAGTTTGATCAAGGAAGCAATGTGTATAATAAACCAATTACCTTTGAAACTTGATGAATATAGTAAATTGGTATTAGATCGCCTTAATTATTCCTCTGATCTAACCACCATACTTGACCAGCAACAACATTGAATTGTTGATTACCCTGTCTTTATATAGCATGGAGCGTTACAACATGGAACAAATAATAAGTGTTATAAATCACCACACAGTAAGCAAGTATAATTCGTTCAGAATAGGTGAGGAGATATTGTGGATTAATGAAATTTAAGAATGAAGCTGAAACAGAACAACAACATGAGGTCATATCATGATAAGTTCGACATTCCATATTTGCTTGTTATATTGTCTCCTATAACTAGGGAACGTAACAAACTGCACCACTGTTAATTATCGTCTATTGTGCTATATATATATATATATATATATATATATATATATATATATATATATATATGGGAGAACAAACCACAACAACAGTATAGCCATCAACTATTATCACATCAACCTACCACATCTTTAGCAAAACAAGTGTCATGGATATTATTCTGTACAATTTTCAGAACAAACAATACTCTGTTATGCCCAATCTAGATTATTGCAGTTGATGAAATAAACCTTGTCTGCCACGGCAAAAAAAAAAAAAAAAAAATCTTTGCTTTACGCTTCAACAAAACCTCAAGGATTTTTAGCACTTCTGTAAGGATGCCTCTCACAGGATGCAATCAAGACTAATGGAAGAACTTTCAATGACTGCTTTCTTTCACATATGGAGAGTATAAGGAACCTATAGATTATAATGCACTAGGGATTACGATGTTCACAAGGGGAATCTAACATCTACATCTACAGTTCTAACCAAGACTGAAACTATAGGGTGGCCACCACACTAATAGCATTGAGATCTTATACTATACTATAGGAGTATAAAATGAAATAACCATATGGGATTATTTGTATGCATATCTCAAATAAAGTAACTTTCTGAAATCGATCAATTGTTCTGTAATCAGGAATTTCTGTGATCAAGTGAAACAATGGACTGTAAACAAATGGAAGGCATAAATCATAGATGGTTTAAATAGCATGACATTGCTCGTTTGGTTGTTGCAACAGAAAAAGTGGCAACATATATATGGTCTTGTCACCACTGTACTGAATGAGCAATGGCGCGAATAGAAAATTGGTTACGGAAAATGAGGTTGTTGGGCTAGATGGAACACTTGTTGGATCCAATTTTGCGAAATAGAGCTACTGCAAGGAGAAGATAAGGCTACACATGAGAGAAGATCTGAAACATAAATATCCAAAGCAATGTATAAATTAGACTCACCTCTAATGCGAATGAGCAATGGTGCAAATGTCATTACTCTGAGCTTTATATAGCGAGCGATCCCGGCCTTCAACAGAAAAATATATCCTGATAAGGTTAGTTGTAACAACAACAACATAATCAAGCAATATCGTAACAAACCATTCAAGCTGGGCCTCTTTGCAGCATACTATTGAACACCTTCCAGGTGGCGGCGGCGACAGTAGGGCTTCTCCGGTCAGCAGAAGCTGTGGCCGAGCTTGACAGGAGCAAAACTGGGTACGCACCGGCAGCGACGCAGGAGAGGAAGGCATCAGGGTAGGCATCAACGATGCAGAGCACGACATCATGAACTGCATACGTGGTGTCCATGGGGAGGAGATGCCCAAGTGCGGCGGGAAAGCTGGGCTGTCCACCGTCGTTGGCGCTCACGGTGGGGCGATAGGGTGCTGTCACCTTCCTCCTCCTCCTCTCGTCATCGTCGACGTGCGCGGTGGGGCGATGGCGAGCACTGCGTTGGGTGGTGGTGACGGCGATGGGAACACATCAGTCAGGAGAAAGGGCGGGGCGGCGGACGCGAGAGCGGCGTTGGAGGCAAAGGCGCAATGGGCGGCCCACAAGTCAGCACGATTTTAACTGAGAGGAAGGGGTGATGGGGCAGACAAGAAGCTCCCGACGACGTGTGGAGGCGGCCACCGGGCAGCGATGCGGGGAGGATGCGTAAGAGAGAGAGGGGGTGCAGCATTTGATCGAGGGAGAGGGAGACATGGGGAGAAGGAGATTGGGAGGCAGTTGCATTGCACAGCGAATAGGTAAGAGCTGATTCGACGCATCATGAGGCAGAGAGACGTGAGCGTCAGGCTGGGCCCACCTATCAGCCACGCCAAATGTTTGTGAAAGGGTGGTGGAGGACAGAAGAGAGAGCAGGGGAAGGATGGACGACTGCCAACTCTAATTTTAAGTAGTCTAGTTGGGTGCTGTGCGTTCTTCTGAAAACACATGATATTCAGCGCAAATGGTTTTGCATCATTAAGAGAGTAAATGCAACACTCACACTTGGTAAAACAATACATATGAACAACAAAAGTGAAAGCAGCAACGATGTATAACAAATGATCCACTTTGAATGTTATCCCTATTTAACAACTCTGGCATCTGCTCAATCAAGTAAACACACATACATGTTCTGTTATGCTTCCCTCAGTCTTTGTACCTCATGTTTTCTAACCGTCTCAATGGTAGATAGATGTGCACGTTAAAATGTGTAACTCAGCTGAGAAATTTGATCAGATAGTTTCCAGTGACAACATCCTTATTGATTGAGAGTTTAATGCAGTAGCTAGAATGATTTTGCAATTAAGCAAATCATATAATGAAGGAGGGCTTTCAGATCACATAATAGATGCGAAAATAAAACAGCCAAACAAAAATCATGGCAAGACTGATGATAACATTTTTTTTCTTAAAAATTCTAGCATCATTGTTAAATTTAATCAAAGAAGCTTTCAGCATAGACTAATGACACATTGACGGTTAGATGCAGAAAGAAAGCAGGTAAACTGACTATGTACCAGTATAGCAAAACAAGGAGAAATTAAAGCAGCTTAGAACAATGATAAGGTGCCAAAAATGAGTTTTAAGAACGATAAAATTTCTAGAAATTTACCAGAAGAACACGAGAACATATCATACAAGACTGCTGGAGACGACAAACCAATGAATTCAGGGAAGTATCCAAATGGCAACATGTCATACAATTAAGATAGTCCACAACTCCGGCTTCAACACTCAAAACTGGAAGAAATGGCAAAGAAATGAAGTGACAATGAATAAACAAGAGAGGTCATCCATGCTTTCAGGTGGAATGATTTGGTATGGGAAGGTACTGTGCATCAGAATTAAAATTGTTCCTTCATGATTCATTTATTTTGGGTGTTCTGCAGCATGCACTAATTCTTAAAAGACTACAGGACACATATAATGTTAAATTGAATACTCTCCCTACCAAAGCACCTCCAAGCATGGTTATGTTGGCGAGGGAGTTGACAGCAGTAGCCGATAAAATAGGAGAGTAGCGGCCATAGTTGTGGCGCGAGTGTAGGAGCGCGAATCCACGGCGGCGGCAGCATGAATGCAAGACGGAAGAGGCGAGGGTAGGAGCACGCAACATCGTGGGGAGGGCTGGGATTGAGCGGCGAGGTGGCGATGGGGGAGTCCAGATCCAACGTGGGTGGCGCGGGTGGGGAGAGGCGGGCGGTGCGGGTCAATCCGGCGCACGATGCGGTGGGTGGCGCGGGTCGATCCGGTCGCGCAAAGACGGTAGGGCGACATCGGCGAGGTCGGGGGCGAGCAGATCCGGGTGGGCATCGGGCTTTGCGAGTGGGAGAGATAGGTGGCTCGGGTGGGAGCATGAGAGAGAGAGGAGGAGGCGGCGCGAGAGAACGAGGCGGCGGCAGTGGGAAGCGGAGGCGAGGGTGGGAGGCGGTGCGAGGCGTGAGGCGGCAAGACGGGTGGGCGTGAGAGCGAGAGAGAGGAAGGGAGGGCGGCGCGAGTGGGAGGCATGAGAGGAGAGGAGGTAGGGTTGCGTCGTGAAGCCATCTGGGCTGTCCATCTTGTGCTCCCCAATCGGACGGACGTGGAAGATGGTGGAAGGACAGACGACCACCAACTCTAATTTTTAAGTAGTAGAGATAAAGATGTGGGAACGACTAGGAATCGGACGTACGGGTGGGAGCCTCCCACCGTACAGTCCGAAATGCAACAACTCCGTACAACGGTTGCAACATCACTGAACAATGGTTGCAATATCATCGGACAATGGTTGCAACATCACAAATCAAAACAAAGCATCTGGAGAAAAAAAATGAGTTGAAAAACATTGCAACTTTTTTTTTCTATAGATGCAACATTTTTGTCCTACATATGCAATATTTCATCAAAATCCAAAAATTAATAAAAAAGGAGAGGGGAACCGAGCCATAGGCGAGCCCGAGTGACCGAAGGTCGAGCGAACTAAGCGGGCGGCGCGGCAGAGGAGGAGGCCGGAGGAGCGGGCGGGCAAGGCACACTAGGGAGCGAGTCTTTGGGAGAGGATGCACTGAGCACCTTGGCGGCCTTTTCTTCCGCCTTGCTCAAATAATGATCAACCCACATCCATTTCCCTTACCTTGCGTGAACAAAAAGGCATCAAAATCATAGAACAAATCAAGCTTAAGCCATAAGGAAGGTAGGGACTCAAGGAGGCGGCGCTCGAGCCAAGGAGGAGGAACCAGAGGGGCGGCGCTTGGCAAGCTTTGGCAAGGAAGAACCTCCAAGAGAAGAACAGAGAGAGAGAAGTAAGAAAGAAAGAGATTGGGGAAAAGAACATGGAGCCCTTCTGGCTGGATGGGGAGACAAGAGAAGGCATGAGAAGTGAAGTAAAGAGAAGGAAGCAGGAAAATAAGTAGGTCATGCGCATTTATGAGTGTGGGTTTATGAGTGTATGAGGTGTCCAGAAAAATCACGCCCAACCGGAAGCGTTATATCATTACCCTGAGGATGTACATACCATAGTATTACAAAAAGCGAAAAAACAAATTTTTGTGCGCGCTCACTTGTGATCGCTCTTGTCTGAGATAGGAAACCAAAACGTCTCCAGTAACGTTTTTACAGGACCCCACCTGACAGCGTGGCTGACTCCTCATGCTTTATTCATGGCCCGCACGTCATAGGCTGAAAGCTGGGTTCGGCCTGTAGGCACGCGCGACACCGCAGAGGCGGGGGTGCATTACTCAACTGTCCCTCGGACGCTACCACCCCGGGCACTCTCCGGACTCGAAACTGCCACGTGGATCCCACTTACGAGTACCCGACCTGTCAGTGAAGTTCGAGGTTAGAATGCCTGGTAAAAAACAACCAAGTGGCAGTTTCAACCACAGCCTACCACGATGGCTCGGGCAGCGCCAAAACATGTCCTCCCAGGTTCCCACCCTCGCGCTGCAGTTTCACATGCAGCTGGGCCCCACGCCCTCACACCCACAGCAATAGCTCCACTCTCGCCACGCCACGCTGTTACCAAACGAGTCACTGCGCGTTGGGCTCCGGTCTGCCCTCCCTCGATGGACCCACCAGTCAGAAAGCTCTAGGGATGTGAGTCGGATCCTTCCGGGACGGGCGGAAACGCATCCTCTGTCATTGCGAGTAATGCCACGCGAACAAAACGATGTTGCGACATCGCGCATGCACCGTCGGATTGAAAACGAGAGGCTAAGATTGAGATGTGCACTGTTCTCAAACACTGCAGCATATGCAATGTTTACTAAGATCTTGAAGCAAAGACCAGTAGAGATTAATCTGGACCGTTCTTCCGAAACCGACGGGCTCGGATCTACGCAATGTCACAAGACTGCTTCACCGTGGACATTACTCTGCAATAGCAGAGGATGCGTTTCCGACAGGGCCGGGCAAATCTGTGCCCCCGAATCCCGCGCGCAGAGGTCTCCCACTGCACGTGGGACCGGAGGATGGTGGGGCCGTGTGTCACTGGGACGAGGATTACCAGGGTGGGTCCACCTGTTTCTCGAATTACTGATGCTTTGTTCGGTTTATTTCTTTGCTCGTGTGCTATATAGACGCCGCGCGCACGGTGGCTGTGCTCCCAAGCCCGAAATTTAAGGGTGCAGAGAGAGAGAGAGAAACTGCAAGAGTAGAGAGAGGGGAGGGGGACTGGGGGAGAGGATAGAGGTGGGGGCGCTGTGATTCCTTCCTCTTCCTCCTCGTCTCCGGCGGTGGTGCTGTCTTCTTCACCGTGCCCGTGCGCGTGCGGTGGAGGAGAAGAAGAGAATTAAGAAGGCAAGGCACAGAAGAGGAGGAGGGAGGGAAAGAAAGAGGAGATATGGAAATGGCGGCGGCGTGGTCCTCGGTGGGGCTGGTGGCGGTGGCCGTGCTGGTGGTGGGCATCGCAATGCCAGCCTCCGCCGCCACGCAGCCGCCCGCGCCCGCGCCCGCGCCCACCAGCGACGGTGAGAACCCCAACACCACCACATCCCTCTTTCGCTCTTCGTGATTTCATTTCACCCGTTTCCCGTTCCTCGCTATGTGTGACTGCCGCGCGGGCCCACGTGCCCGTGCTGCCTCGACTTCCGTGCCTCCCGTTCTCCTTGGTACATGCCTTTTCCTTTTAAAATATGCAAAAAAAAAAAAAAACCTCGGCAGGCACGAATTCTGCAGTGGGAATCCTCCGTAGCTGTGGGTTACTCTTTTTTGGGTCACCTAACCTGATTACAGTGATGAAAGAAAACGGGCAATTTTTTCCATCTTAAACTTGCGACAAGATACAATTAATTTGCTCTTGCAATTTAATTTGTTCCATTACGTTTCCTTAGGAGCTTCTCAGTGTAATGTAATTTGATCTTTACAAAACGCTAATTTTATATACGAAATAGAGGGATGGAGATGATCCAGAATTTTCACCTCCCAGCAAATGTTTTCTCAGAATTGCACTTCATTTCTGTGATTCTGTCCGCGACCATGTTTTTTCGTTGTGGTCATCAAGTAGTGTTAGTCCCCAAACCTTGATAAACAATTCAATGAAAGGACAGAGCATGCCAAAATTTTCTTCTTTCCGTCAAAGTTCCCCGGAACTCCAATTCAATTCTTTTGATTTCCTTGACATTTTGTTGCTACGCTACCCCTTCAAAGTTGCAGCTTTGATGGCATGGAAGGTCTATGATCTAATGCTGCTTGACACCTCTGACTTGTGCACGTCGATTTGGTAAGCCTAGATGGAGACTCATGCTTGCAAATTGCAATCCTGCTTGATCATTGATTGTGGATTTGTGAACAACTCAACGAGTAGTATTAGTCCGCAAATCTTGATAAACAACTTTTTTTTTGATAGGAGGCATAGCCCTGCTTATATAGAAAGCTATAACCAGATTACAGAAGTTCAAACAGAACTAGCAAAAGTAAAACTGAGATCATCAGTTAAAGATGTAGATTAAGGAAACACCCAGAAGGCTAAAGCCAGCCTAATCAACACAGTCCAAACAAGCAGAAGATAACCCCAATTCCAGCAGAGACATCTTGATAAACAATTGAGGTTCTAGAATCATCCCGTCGGCACTAATATGCCGTATCCGTTGATTTGTAGTGCTTCTTTAATTCTACAAAAACTAATTTGACATGTGCAATAATTGACTTAGAAAGTTCAATTTTACCATGATCTTATGATCGGGAGCTGTCTCTGTCTGGTTTTTCTGGGCCATGTTTCGTTCTTTCCAAGCGGGTTGAGCATGTTCATTGCAACATATTTTGAATAAATATTGATGAAAAGGAGTATATAAGAGATTCTTCATAAAAGATTAGTGTGTGAAAGGGCATTTCACTGATGGGCACATATGCTGTGATACGATGATCATACTAGAAGGGTGTTTGCTGTCCATCTGTCAAGAATCTTGTTTTTTCTCTATTGTTGTACTAGTTGAGTTGGTTTGCACTTCCTTTTCTTCGGTAGTATTCGTGGTATCCTTGAGTAGCTTCCAATGAACACACAATACCTGGCAGCTGCTCCTGCTCTTTTACAGTTGCATTTGAAGGATGTCGGGAATTTTGTGTTTGCCGAGTTTCCTAGGATAAAGAATAGTTGGTTAGGTATGTTATTTTGGGATCCCTTATCTATCAAGTTATTGTTAGAGATATAATCTTATCTATTATGAAGGTTACTTTTAATAGTATTGGTTAGGTATGTTATTTTGGGATTCCTTATCTATCAAGTTATTGTTAGGGATAAAATATTATCTATTCGGAAGGTTATTTTTAATTGTATGGTTAGATTGGATTGATAGGTTTCCTTAGATATTATTTTTTATGGGTCAAGTCAGGTCACTCCTATAAAAGAAATAACACGTATCTATTATCAATCAAGCAACGAGAAATTAAGAATTTAACTAAGCCTCATGGCCTCTACCTCGCCAGGGAAGAGCCCTACCGGTAGTTGGATGAGGGCGAGTGTCCTACGCTCGGTCCTTGAACCAATGCCCCAACAGTTGCTACAACAATTTGGTCCTTCATGCAAGATGTAACTGCAAAATTTCTCATTGTTGTGCTGCCCATCTCGACAACTAAGAATTTTAGACATTTAGTTGAATTATTGTTGTTGTGGATCAATATGTAGATGGCAGTTCAGCTCAATTACATTCTTCTATAAAAATCGTTTGGAATTTCAAACCTTAGGGATGCTGCGATTATATATTTCTTTTGCGTTATTTTTCCCCAGGAGCATGTAGATGTTTGTGAAATGAAACTGTTATTTGTAAACCTGTCGCTTTCAAGTTGACCAAATCGAAGCTAGAGAAATTGCAATATGACAGTCAAGGGTTTGCGCATTTCTGTTTTTTTTTTTCTAAAACACACGCAGGAGAAATACAGGCATTTATCTTATCTCCTTACATAATCGATTTTAGTTTCTTCTGAAACATTAGGCTAATCCCTGCAATCTCTGTTGTTAATCTATTCACGCAGGCACATCGATTGACCAGGGGATCGCATATGTGCTGATGCTGGTGGCCCTTGTGCTCACCTACCTCATCCATCCATTGGACGCTTCCTCTCCATACAAGCTCTTCTAGTCCTAATCTCCAATGTATCTTTAAAGCTAGCTATGTGAGGGTAATCATGATTTAGGTGAAGGTGGGGTGTTCTATTTTTGCATGCGCGGCGGATGGCTATGAACATGTTTGGTGGTGGCTTGATTGGCTGGGCATGATTCTGCCATCCTGTGATTGTTTTCTACTCCTGTTGGTGCTCATATACATGTATTTCACTGGCTCTGTGCTTCTTGCCATGTGCTGTGATGCGGAGTAGATTGGGATTTGCGGTTTGCAAGTTGCAACACCTACTAAACCATGTGGATGCTTGCCCCACACCTGACATGGTTATCTTTTGTGGGCCAAATTGTTTATTCCACGTTCAAGTTCAATTAGGTAGTTATTAGTTGCTAGGACGAAGTGAGATGAAAAGAGATTGTCCCAGGACGAGGGCAGGAAGGATGAGATGGGTTGATCCTACTTTTGTGGGATAGATGATCCCAGTTGGGTGTTTGGTCGAGGGGACGAGATAATACCAAATCTTGTTTGGTTGGAGAGATGGGATGACCAGTTTAGTGTTTGGTTGGAGGAATAGGAGAGATAGGTGTTTGGTTGGAGGAACATGACGGGATGGGATGGGATGCAGTAATCGGGTAGACCCTTGTCCTTATTCATCTTCCTTACTATCTCCCAAAGTCAACTTCCTCACTTCTATATAGAGCTAGAGGCTGGGTCGGCCCAGCATGGCCCATGTAGACCGCTTGCGAAGAGGGTTGAAAGGCTGAGGGAGGTGCAAGGAGCGTCGGGACTGGGAGGGAGGGGAAGGAGCGGCACCGGCAGCGAGGGAGCAAGGAGGAGCGGCGAGTCGACGAGGAAGGGAGGGAGCCAGGAGGAGGCAGCGCCAGCGTGGAGGGAGGAGAAGGCGGCGGGGCAGCTCGGGAAGGAGGTAGCCAGAAGGATTGAGAAGGAGGAGGAGATGAGAGGAGGTGGAGGAGGGGGCCGCGCCGACGTGGAGGGAAGAGGCTGGGAGGGGGCGGCACCGGCGTGGAGAGAGGAGAAGGCAGTGGGGCCGGCTCGAGAAGAAGGGAGCCGGAAGGAGGAGGAAGAGGAGAGGAGAGGAGGAGGAGGAGGAGGAGGAGGAGGAGGAGGGGACGATGCTTGCGTGGAGGAAGGAGGTCGGTGGGCGAGGGCGTGATGCGTGGAGGCACGGAGGCGGCGGCAATAGTGGCTTGCGGTAGTCTTGTGCAGACGGACGCACCGCGGCAGACGCAGCAAGGGCATGCGGCGGAGGAGGAAAGGGAGGCCAGTGCATGGCAAGCGCCGGCAGTCGTCGAGCGGGAGCGCGGGACGCAACGGGCTCGTGGGTCATGCCTAGCATGGCATGGCCTGACTAGAATCTGCCTGTTGGGCGTTTTTGCTCTTCTTTTTTTTTTTTCCTTTTTGACCATTTGGCTCTTTAAAAATAGCAATAAATAAATAAATAAAATCTAATTTTTTTCTATAAATAGCCACCATACTCATTCAAGACCCATCTATTCATCAATCTCTCTTCAAATTCTTGTGTGCAAATTCAAATTGCTTGTGAGATAATTTGGCAAAATTCAAAAATCACAAATTTTAGAAAATTCAATTTTCTAAGAAGTCGACAAAAGTGGTACAATTCTATTTTCTCGCATACTTTTATTGTTAGTACTTGTTATGCTAAGATGAAAGTAATAATAGTGTTAGTTTCGATTTACGCTTTCGTTATAGACAATTATGATGACTTTGCTCTTGATGATTACGGACTTTCATCGAGGAAGTTGCATCCATAGAGATGGTCACGCGCCTCAAGCCAACTTTGTAGGATCAAGGATAACCGACTAGAGGGGGTGAATAGGAGGTTTTAAACTTTTTCACAAATGTACGAGTTAAGCTAATTAACAATTTAGTCTAAACAAGTTATACTTCTAGCTAAGCAAAACAAGCACAATGATCAAGCTAGAAATATAAATGCGAAGAGTAAAGACTAGAAATAACCACAAAGAGACAACGATGTTTTTCCGTGGTATCGAAGACTTGCCGGTCTTCACTAGTCCACGTTGAGGGAGCTTGAACCAATCAAGCCGGCTCCACGTATTAAGCCTTTCCTAGATCACTATTGGTTGTTCTTCCTCCACACCGGAGATGGTGAACACCAAACCACTCACAATCTTGGCACCGGGCCTCTTCACAATCTTCTTGAAGAGATCACCGTGCAATCACCGCCAAGCCGTCTAGGAGTTCGACAAAACTCCAAGAGTAACAAATCAAGACCTTCGCTGAGCGACACTCAAGTGCAAGAGGATCAACTAGAATGATGAATGCACTTGAATGAGCTCAACAACCTCTCAAAGAGTGAACAAATGAATTTGAGGAGTTGAATGAATGCACAAGGCTCAAAAGATGTTAAATGTGGTCTAGCATCGTGTCCTTGAGCAGTGGGAAGTATTTATACCCCCAACAACAATTATAGCCGTTGGAGAAGAAAACCCAACTTTTCAGCCACATGCGGTACTACCGCCATGTATGGGGTGGTACTACCGCACTTCTCCAACCACCACTGCAACGGCTAAAACAGACGCATTAAATGACCTGACATAGCCGTTTTATCCGCAGAGCGGTACTACCGCTAATCGCCGAGCGGTATTACCGCAGAGCGGTCATACCGCAAGGTGAGTGCGACTACCGCTTTCCAAAGAGAGACAAAAGGTGCACTCAAAAATACATACCGCCAAGTAACAATCGGAATAACCGGGGTGCGGTACTTCCGCTTATCAAAAACGGTACTACCGTATTCCGGTCATACCGCAAAGATACCTACGGTACTACCGTGATGAGGGTTTGGCACCGAAACCAGAAAAGAGACTCTCTGTAAAAAACATACCGCCAACAATCGATCGGAACAACCAAAGTGCGGTAGTACCAAAACAACGCTTAGATTACCGATTGTCCCGACAATGGCAAATTTGGTGATAAAAGAAAATCCATATGCATGCATGATCCTAAATTGATCCATAAAGCACAAGACATGCCATCAAGCTACTAGACATGATCCCTCTTAATAGTACGGCATTTAACCTATAATCCGGTCTTCCACCTATTTCTCCTAAGACCGGTAAAAGAAAATATTTTCAAAAACACTTGTACCTTATGCTTGAGTCAGCTTGATCTTCATAGAACTTTTAGCATGCATCTTCAAGATCATATTTTCCAATGGGACTAGGCCTTGTAAAAACTCAACAAACCAATAAGTCCCATTCTCACATATTATCATAAATTACCAAAACATATTTTTAGGGGCCTAGATGCTTTTCAATCTCCCCCTTTTTGGTAATTGATGACAACCTAGTTAATATGTGCGAAGAAGAGTTTTGAATATACCCAAGGTTGTGACACAAGTATATATTCTTTTGATGACTTAACAAAAAGAAACTTAGGAAGTGTTTGAGAGAGATGAGTTATTGTTAAGCCGAAATAAAGAAAGCTCCCCCTAAACATGTGCATGAAATAGATAGATCATTTTGAGAGCACATGTAGAGAATTGTGACAAAATATTTGGCAGAGTTTCTTTTAACTTGTTGGAACTGAGGAAAACTTGTAGTGATAAGAAATTGTCATAAATGAAATTTCAGTAGAGATAATATCACATTAGATAATTAAGACAACCAACAAGTTCTGAACAAGGTAATACAAGTTATTACAAGCAATATAATATCAAAAGACTATAATGTCTGACACCCCCAACGCTTAGAACTACTTCTCCCCCTTTGGCATCAAAGTACCAAAAACAAACATCAAGAGGCTGGATTCTGAGGGGAAAAAGGCGCGGGATCCCGAGAGGTAGGGGCCAGAGGAGGTGAAGCAACTGGAGCTGGAGACACTGGAACCCCACTGGAGTGAGAAGTCCTCGCCGAGGAACTGTGCGACGCCGAGTGTAGCGCCGAGGGTCGATAGCATTTGTTCCATAGAATCAATCGTCTCTGTCAGATCGCCAGTCTATTTTGAGTTTCATCAAACTCCTTTTGTTCTGCCTCATTTCCTGGGGTGACCTTAAGTTGTAGAAGGTTGTTTAGGATCAAAGATTGATTTCGAGAATCGAAGCTAAGAGTCTTGACTCGAGAAACATTTGCAAAGAACAACCTCCGAGCAGCTTCTTCCGCTGTGTTTGCCCTCGAAAGCGAATGGGGATTTTCTCTTGGCTTGTAGTACTTATGAGGTGATCTCAATCCTCCCTGATATTCAATTTTGCTCATAATCAAAGCCATAATATAAGGAGCATGATAGATCCTCTTCACCCTGTCATTTTTAGAAGAAACAATGCCCCTGATTATGACATCCACAACATCAAACTTTCTCCCATGTGTAATATTATCAATGATATTCCATACATGTCCTCGAAACAAAGATCAAAATTACCACTTTGGGAAGAAAAGTGTGATTAATAATTTTATTAATCAAACTGGAATGGGTAGCAAGCCATGAATCATCCTCGAGTGTACCCGACATTCGATCATAAAACTCGTCCGTGCAGGGACAAGTAAAGCTGGTCTCACAAAGAGCTTATCCCAATTTCAGTGTATCCTCGACACGCTCAAAATCACCCTTAGTGCACTCCACATACCGTAATCTGTCATCCACTTCATTTTCTTAAAATCGGAGACACATACAAAGTGGCATAGAACTGTCTTTTGATTTCTTCATCATAGTCATTTCGAGAGCCACAAGATCATGAAGACCAACTTGTCAAAAAGGCGATACACACCATCATATTTTTCTAGCGAGTTTATGTGTGACCACTTTATGCATTTATGATCTGCAAACTTCCTGTGATGATCATAAATCTGCTCATAGACTTGCTCCTGGAACTTGGTGTGGAATCTGGGATTGATTGAGTTGGAGGGCAGTAGATATTGATCTTTGTGTCTCAAAATTGCATAATCATCAGCTGATATGAGCCTGAGATCAATCTGAGGTTCTTCTGGATCTTCCATCTCCTCATCTGATTGAGCCTGGATTTCTTTTTCTGTGTTAGGCTCAGAATCAGAACCTGACTCATGAGGAAGAGATCCTTCCTCACTTTCAGAGCCATCTGCTGCAGGCCCTTTTCCCTTGCCTGATGGATCATCAATAGGGTCGGCAGGAGGTAGAGAGGAAGATTGCCCTCGACGAGTTCCAAATCTTGTCCTTGGCATCTTTACAAAGAGAGGATAAGTTACAAGAAGTTCAAAAGATCAAGCAATCTGGAGTTAATTTGAATTTGATGATTTTCTTCTCACAAGAAATCGGTAGTACCGCAAGTCCTCAATTGGTAGTACCGTGGAGCTGAGTACCGCCATTGCTCGCCGGTATTACTGCTTCCAGAGTTCGCACATAAGAACGCTGTAGTACCGCTTTTACAGACTGCAACCTAGGGCAATGAATCTAACCAAAAATTGATGTTTCTTTTGGTTTGAATCCAAGAAATGGATGTACTAACATCATTAAACATCAATTTTGCTATTTTGCCCAATTAGAATCGCACAAATCATCCGCATTTCAAATCAACTAGAAAGAGACCTAGGGTTTGAATCAAACGGTAAAACGAGGATTTAAGGAAGTTTTACCTTGAGAGATGGAGGAGTTAAACCCTAGAGATGCAAGAGTTCACAAAGATTTGAGAGACAATCGAGTAGAAAGGAGTTTTGGCCGAGAGGATTTTCGGGAGAGAAAGAGAAGAGAGAGAAAAGAAGTGAAGAGGCACGGGAGAAAAAAGACCTCAGGGTTACTTTTCTTCAAACAGATGCGTAGTTCCGCCTTTTGCCTCCTAATACCGCAAAGCGGTAGTACTGTGGTTTTTGTGCCTAGTACCGCCATCATGGTTATACCGCACCTAACCCGCCAGAATACCGATTATCCCGGAACTTCAAAAACAGTTCTAGATAAAGATGGGATGAGATTATTTGCAAATGACCCTTAGTTTTGCAATCAATTAAGAGTCATTAGGGATCATTATGCATAGAATAGACTAATGTCTATATGAGAACATAATTTTTATGAACATAGATAATCGTTATAATCATTTTGAAAATATTTTTCTTTACAAAACTTTGAAATAACACCAAATCAACTAAGATGCATGAGGCAAAAATTTCAACCAATATTTGAATAGTCTATGACATTTAATTCATTCCTCAATTTGCAAAACCAGCCTTCATCTAATGGTTTGGTGAAAATGTCTGCTAATTGATCTTCGGTTCGGATGTGGCTAATTTCAATATCTCCCTTGCCCACATGATCTCTCAAGAAATGGTGGCGAATGTCGATATGCTTGGTTCTTGAGTGTTGGACAGGATTATTTGCTATTTTCACCGCACTATCATTATCACATAAAAGAGGCATTTTATCAAACTTAATTCCATAATCCATCAAGGTTTGCCTCATCCATAGCAATTGAGCACAACAACTTCCCGCGGAGACATATTCGGCTTCAAGGTGGATAAAGCTACGAATTTTGTTTCTTGGATGACCAAGATACTAAGTATCTCCTAAGAATTGACAACTTCCGAGGTGCTTTTTCTATCCACTTTACAACCCGCATAATCGGAGTCCGAGTATCCAATTAAATCAAACTTAGCACCTTTAGGAAACCATAGGCCAATGCTAGAGGAATGCTTTAAATATCTTAGTATTCTTTTTACGGCCATTAAATGACACTCTTTGGAGATACTTGAAACCGCACACATGCAAACACTAAACATGATATCGGGCCTAGATGCGGTGAGATAAAGTAAACTACCAATCATAGACCTATAAAGCTTTAAATCTACCGATTTACCTCCCTCATTAAGGTCGAGATGACCGTTGGTTGCCATGGGAGTCTTGATAGGTTTTGCATCCTCCATGCCAAATCTCTTGATCAAGTCCTTTGCATACCTTGTTTGACTTACAAAAGTTCCATCTTTGAGTTGCTTGATTTGAAGTCCAAGAAAATAGCTTAGTTCTCCGATCATAGACATTTCAAATTCCCTAGACATCATATCACCAAATTCTTTGCAAAAGTCTTGATTAGTAGATCCAAAAATGATATCATCAACATAAATTTGACATACAAAGAAATCATCATCTAATACTTTAGTGAACAAAGTTGAATCAATTTTCCCAATTTTGAATCCTTTTGAAACTAGAAAATCTCTAAGGCGTTCATACCATACTCTAGGAGCTTGTTTAAGACCATAGAGCGCCTTGGAGAGTTTATAGACATGATTTGGATTCTTAGGATCTTCAAAACCGGGAGGTTGTTCAACAAAAACAAGTTCGGATATTTCTCCATTTAAGAAGACACTTTTGACATCCATTTGAAATAATTTAATGTCAAAGCATGATGCAAAAGCAAGTAATATCCTAATAGATTCAAGCCTAGCTACAGGAGCAAAAGTTTCACCAAAATCCAAACCTTCGACTTGTGAAAAACCTTGTGCGACCAATCTTACTTTGTTTCTTACAACCATACCGTTCTCATCTTGCTTGTTTCTAAACACCCATTTTGTACCAATGATATTGTGTTCTTTGGGTCGATCCACCAATGTCCAAACTTCGTTTCGGATGAAATTATTAAGCTCTTCATGCATTGCAATCATCCAATCCGGATCTTCAAGTGCTTCATCTATATTCTTTGGCTCAAGAGAAGATACAAAAGAGTAATGTTCACAAAATGAAGCAACACGAGATCGAGTTTGGACACTTTACTTACATCACCCAATATTTGATCTATTGATGATCTTTTGCAATTGCATTGTGGATTCTTGGTGGTAGGTTTGATGGTTGATCATCTTCCTTATTGTCCTCTCCATTTAGTTGTATTTGACTTGTGGAAGAGGTGGGAGGCTCAACTTGAGTGGAAGATGACGGATTATCTTCGGGCTTGATGTCACCTTTTTGCATGTATTCCATTGCTTTTCTTAATGCTTCGTGACCTACATCATCCAAATTCTCATGCTCTTCTTGAGAGCCATTAGTTTCATCAAATTGCACATCATGTCTTTCCTCAACTAAACCGGAGTTTTTGTTGAAGACACGGTATGCTTTACTATTAGATGAATAACCAAGTAAGAAGCCAACGTCGCAACGACTATCAAATTTTGAAAGACGAACACCTTTCTTCAAAATGTAACACTTACAAAAAAACTCAAAATAAGAGATGTTTGGTTTTCTTCCAACAAGGAGTTCATAGGAAGTCTTTTCAAAAGACGATGCAAATAGAGACGATTTATGGCATGACAAGCGGTGTTAATTGCTTCCGCCAAAACTATCTAAGTATTATATTCATCAAGCATTGTCCTAGCCATTTCAATTAATGTACGATTTTTCCTTTCTACAACTCCATTTTGCTCCGAGTGTAAGTTGTGGAAAATTGTGCTTTATTCCAAGTTCATCACAAAAGTCTTCAACTTTAGTATTTTTGAACTCTAACCATTATCACTACTGATTTTCTTTATTTTGAAATCGAATTCATTTTGAGCCCGCTTTGCAAAGCTTTTGAAAATTCTGAGGTTTCGCTCTTGTCATCTAGAAAGAACACCCATGAATATCTAGAGTGATCATCCACGATAACTAAACAATAGCTATTTCCTCCGATACTCTTATAGGTTGTTGGCCCAAACAAATCCATATGTAAGAGTTCCAATGGTCTAGAGGTTGACATAATACTCTTGGAAGGATGAGAGCTTGCAACTTGTTTACCGGCTTGACAAGCACTACAAAGTCGATTTTTCTCAAACTTCACATCTTTCAAACCAACAACTAGATCATGTTTGAAAAGCTTTTTAAGTTGAATCATGCCAACATGAGCTAGCCTTCTATGCCGAAGCCAACCCAAAGAAGTTTTTGCAATTAAACAAGTTTGTAAGCATGAAGCATTTGAGGAAAAATCAACCAAGTAAAGATTTTCAAATCTAAAGCCTTTGAAAACTAAAGTATTTTCCTTTACACTTGAAATTGACACACCTTCATTTGAGAAAGAGCAAATTAAATCCAGATCACATATTTGGGCAACAGATAGTAAATTGAAATTAAGTGATTCAACTAAAGATACATTCGAAATGGAAAGGTCATTTGAGATAGCAATTTTACCCAATCCTATTACCTTTCCTTTACTATTATCTCCAAAGGTGATCTTGTCACTTCCTTTTACGTTCTCGAATATGGTGAACATTTTTCTATCACTGGTCATGTGTTGAGTGCATCCACTATCAAGCACCCAATGTTTTCCACCGGTCTTATAGTTCACCTACAAAACAAGAATCAAGTTCTTTTAGGTACCCAAATTTGTTTGGGTCCTTGAAGGTTAGTGACCAAGGTTTTAGGCACCCAAATAGCATTCTTTTTAGCGCCTAAAATCGAAGTGACAATAAATCTTGCAATTATTTTACCATCAATAGATTTCTTAAGCATGTAGCAAGAATCATAAATGTCATAGGTTTTAACATTAATATTTAAACAAGTATTTGACATGTGTCCTACCCTGCCACATTTATTGCAATATTTACCACTTTGCTTAATAAACCTTGGAGGCTTGTTTACCGGTTTCTTACCTTTCTTGGGCGCATACCCAAGTCCTTCCTTATTGAATGAGCACCTTTGCTCACTCAATAATTTATCAAGGGTTGCTTTACCCTTGAAGCATCTTTCCAAGCTCTTGCTTAACTTGGTGACTTGCTCTTTCAACTCATTGTTTTCAACAATTAGTAAAGGATCATAAGTATTTGCAATTGAATCATTATTTGAGCAACAAGGTATGGATAACAAATCATCACAAGAAGTAGAAGTACTAGATATGGATTTTGCATTTGGCATATTTTCTGCTCTAAGCATCTCATTCATTAAATCACACGTAATACCAATATTTGAATGTGATTTTTCTATATCTTTTAGGAGGAGAGAATCATGAGCTTCCTTTAGCTCCTCAAAAGAGTCTTTTAGAGAGATATACTCTTTCTTTAAGACTTTAAATTTTGATTTCTCCTTTCCAACATATTCATTTAAATCTTCTACCATGTCCATTAGTTCATCATATGAAGGAGCATTATCATCAAAGGATTTTACCTTATCTCCTTTTGCCATAAGACATGTAGGAGACGAGAAGAGTGATGGAGCTTCCTTTATGGCGATGCCGACAAGTCCTCTTTTCTTGGAGGATTCTTCATCACTTGAATCCGAGTTGGAATCCGAGTATTCATCATCGGAATTCCATTCTCCGATGTGAGCTTCATTTTTGCCCTTTTTGTGTAGCCTTTTGAAAAGCTTCTTCTTTCCATCAAATTCCTTCTTCTTTGATGATTTATCTTTGTCATCCTTCTTGTTGGGGCAATTTGAGATTATGTGCCCCTTTTCATCACATCCATAACAACGAATGTTGCTATAGTGCTTGTTGTCACTTGAGGATTGCCCTTTCTTGTACTTGTTGAAGTTGAAGTTTCGATGTGGGCGTCTTCTCATGAATTTCTTCATTCTTCTCACAAGGAGAGCATACTCCTTATCCGAGTTTTCTTCTTCTTCATTCTCATCTTCACTTGACTCCGCTTTAGCCTTGAAAGCGGTAATTTTCTTCTTGGATGAAGATGATTCCAATAGCTCTTCTTTGTCCTTCTTGTATAGCTCGTTGGTGATGAGGTTTCCCAATAATCCGGTTGGAGTCATTCTAGGCAACTCGGGAGAGTTGAGAAACAATGTCACCAATGTCTCATATTTATCCGGGAGGGCTCTAAGCATCTTGCGCACAACATCAACATCAAGAAGGTTAGTACCGAGACCTTTGAGTTCATTCACAATGTTGTTGAGTCTTGAATACATCTCGGTGATGTTTTCATGAGGCAACATTATGAATGTCTCATATTTAATCCAAGCCTATGCAATTTGGCTTCTTTGACCGTGGATGTGCCTCATGAATTTCGAGAGGGTGGTCCAAATATCATGAGCGGTTTCCAAATTGCTCACTCTATTGAACTCATCCGCTCAAAGCACCAAAGAGAGCATTCATTGCTTGAGCATCTAAATGAGCATTACGCTCATCTTGAACCGTGAGGATTGTTGGATCAAGAGGCATAACATAACCCTCATTTACAATTTTCCATATGTTCGGACTCATGGCTTTTAAGAAAATAGACATTCTAATTTTCCAATAAGAATAATTTGAGCCATCAAATAAAGGAGCTTTTCCTATATGCATACCCTCATTAGCCATCCTTTCTCTCTTAGACGGTAAAGTCTAACAAATTGAGAGACCAAGCTCTGATACCACTTGTAGGATCAAGGATAACCGACTAGAGGGGGGTGAATAGGAGGTTTTTAAACTTTTTCACAAATGTACGAGTTAAGCTAATTAACAATTTAGTCTAAACAAGTTATACTTCTAGCTAAGCAAAACAAGCACAACGATCAAGCTAGAAATATAAATGCGGAAGAGTAAAAACTAGAAATAACCACAAAGAGACAACGATGTTTTTCCGTGGTATCGAAGACTTGCCGGTCTTCACTAGTCCACGTTGAGGGAGCTTGAACCAACAAGCGGCTCCACGTATTAAGCCTTTCCTCGATCACTATTGGTTGTTCTTCCTCCACACCGAGATGGTGAACACCAAACCACTCACAATCTTGGCACCGGCCTCTTCACAATCTTCTTGAAGAGATCACTGCAATCACCGCTAAGCCGCCTAGGAGTTCGACAAAACTCCAAGAGTAACAAATCAAGACCTTCGCTTGACGACACTCAAGTGCAAGAGGATCAACTAGAATGATGAATGCACTTGAATGAGCTCAACAACCTCTCAAAGAGTGAACAAATGAATTTGAGGAGTTGAATGAATGCACAAGGCTCAAAAGATGTTAAATGTGGTCTAGCACTGTGTCCTTGAGCAGGTGGGGAAGTATTTATACCCCCCAACAACAATTATAGCCGTTGGAGAAGAAAACCCAACTTTTCAGCCACATGCGGTACTACCGCCATGTATGGGGTGGTACTACCGCACTTCTCCAACCACCGCTGCAACGGCTAAAACAGACGCATTAAATGACCTGACATAGCCGTTTTATCTGGCAGAGCGGTACTACCGCCAACTGTCGAGCGGTACTACCGCAGAGCGGTCATACCGCAAGGTGAGTGCGGTACTACCGTTTCCAAAGAGAGACAAAAGAGGTGCACTCTGAAAAATACATACCGCCAAGTAACAATCGGAATAACCGGGGTGCGGTACTTCCGCTTATCAAAAACGGTACTACCGTATTCCGGTCATACCGCAAAGATACCTGCAGTACTACCGTGATGAGGGTTTGGCACCGAAACCAGAAAAGAGACTCTCTGTAAAAAAACATACCGCCAACAATCGATCGGAACAACCGGGGTGCGGTAGTACCGCAGAAACAACGCCGGTATTACCGATTGTCCTGACAGTGCAAATTTGGCTGATAAAAGGAAATCCATATGCATGCATGATCCTAAATTGATCCATAAAGCACAAGACATGCCATCAAGCTACTGGACATGATCCCTCTTAATAGTACGACATTTAACCTATAATCCGGTCTTCCACCTATTTCTCCTAAGACCGGTAAAAGAAAATATTTTCAAAAACACTTGTACCTTATGCTTGAGCTGTACTTGATCTTCATAGAACTTTTAGCATGCATCTTCAAGATCATATTTTCCAATGGGACTAGGCCTTGTAAAAACTCAACAAACCAATAAGTCCCATTCTCACATATTATCATAAATTACCAAAACATATTTTTAGGGGCCTAGATGCTTTTCACAACCGAAAGGGCAAGGCGGAGTTCCGTCATCAGGCTCCATGGCAGCATCTTCGTCGGCGACCACCGGAGCAAAGAGGTTGAGGCCGTCTACATCGAGAGTGTGGGAGAATTTTGATAGGACAACCAAGCCAAAAGCACAGGGGAATCAGGTACCATATGCTATTTGCCAATTTTATCATAATGAATTATCTGCAAGGTCACCGGTGGAACGGAACACTTGCTTAGACATGCTACAATATGTTGGGCCAAGCAAGAATTGGTGATGAGACAGACGCAGCTGCAATACAACCCTGACAGTATGGTACGGTACGTAGCTGGGACTACGATCCTGAGGTAGCCCATCAATCTCTCTGTCGTTTGATTGCTTATGAGGATTTACCGTTAGGCTTTGGGAGTCCATCGCTTTCCAAACTTATATTAGGAATGTGCATAATCCTAGATCACCCAAGCTGGAAGCTCCCATGGCCTCCACCGCATGCTCCACCGGACCTAGGCCCCTCTGTAAGATTGTGGAGGCCGACTAGAGGAGGGGGTGAATAGGCGTTTTAAAAACTTCTACGCGTTAAAACCGATTTCTAATGTGGAAGCTAATACAAATACGGTTTTACACAATTAAAGCCTAAATCAACTAGATTCAACTAAGTGCACCAACAATACAAGTCTATTGATAATAATCAATCAAGCATGGACTTGTAAGCAATTCAATTTAAGCAATGTAAATAGCACATAGCATGGCAAGCATTCATACACAATGAATGAGCCACTTAATTATATGAATGTAAATTGCAATATGGTAGAGCTCAAGAATGCAAACCATAAGATGACACGGTGATGTTTTACCGTGGTGTTCGGAGACTTGCCGGTCTCCCCTAGTCCACGTTTGTAACATCCCAAAGTTATGTTACCAAAATAAAATAAATAAAGTTATTGGATTTTCTGAAATTTGCCAGAATTTGATTGCCTTATTTGAAGTTCTGAAGTTTTAAAAGTCAAAAGTAAAATTTATTTGAAGTTCTTGAAGTTTTATTTGGTTTGACCTGAAAAATGAAAACTTATTTAATTTCTGGATTTTTCTGAGTTTTCAAAAGCTTTTTCCTAATTATTTCAAAGCCAAAATAATTTATTTGCAAAATTAATAGCCAACTTTAAGTTGGAACTAATTTTATTAAGTCCAAAATAAATAAGGGAATTTCTGTGAATTTTCTCATAATTTTTGAATTTAACTTGTTATTTTCTAAAAGCCCTTTCTATTTATCTGTATTAATTCAATTGGAAAATCCATTTAAAATCCCTAAATTGCCTTTGGGCCGAAACCTCCTCGGTCCGGCCCATTTCCACCTCGCCCCGGCCTACTCGGCCTGCTTCTCCCGCCGCTCCCCCACTCTCCCTTCGACCGTCGGATTAAGATCCGATGGCATCCACGCCTCCACGCCACCTACCTCCTCCGCACCGTCGGATCAAAATCCGACTACCACGCCCTCTCCTTCTTCCCCACTTTCTTCTTCGCAGAGCCGCGCCCAAATACCGCCATTGACGCGCGTGTGGAGCCCCATCACCGCCGTGATTGCCGCCCCTCTTCACGCGTGGACGTGCGCACCTAATCCCCCGCATCCCGCCGCCTCTTCTCCCGACCGTTGGCCCTCGTCCGCGTGCGAGATCGCCGGAAACATCCCGCAATCGCCGCCGCGATCCCGCGCCCGACCTCCTCCTCCCGTGCTCCTCCGGCCCCTATAAAAGGCGCATCGGGTGCGCCTCTTCCTCCTCAATCCACCTCCACCACGCACCCCTCCTCCCTCGCTCTCTTTTGGCCGGATTTTGCTTTTCCCCGCCACCGGCCGCGAGCTCTTTCTCCTCCGACTCCGGCACCGACACCGCCTCCTCGCTGCCGCTGCCCGCACTAACGGCATCGCCGCCACCTCGCTTACCCGGCGCGCGCCGCCGCCGAGCGCCGCCGAATCACCGCGCCAGAATCCCGCTTGTGCCGCCACTTTGGACCTCGCCGCCGGCAAACCGTTCGCGCCTTCGTGCATCCAAGGTGAGCCCTGAGATCCCCGAACTCTCCTCTACACGATGGTGTCCTCACCGGTCGCCGCCGCATCGCCCATCGTCGGCGAGCCTTGGTCCCAGAGCCGGCGCCGTCCCGTGCTGACGTGGCTCAGCCACGTCGCTGCCACGCACGCACCACATCCGCCCTAGTGTCCGCGTCACCGCCTACGCGGCGCCACGTGCGCACGCGTGTGCCACCTAGCCCGAGCCCCGAACCAAAAGTCCCATGGACTTGGTCCATGAGGACCGTGTCTATGACACGTGGGACCCACGCGTCGGAAATTATTTTAATTCCTTTAAATTTCCGAAAACTCCTTGCTGACGTCATCATTGCGCAATAAAGCCTTTTCCTTTAGAAAAATAATTCAGGAAATTCAATAAAAATCTGAAAATTAAGATTTCTGATATTTAGAACTTCCCGGGGTTCGTTTTCCCTCATACGAACTCCGATTCTATCGATTCAAATTCCTAAATTCCTATAAATTCAAGATCTAGCCAACCAAACCAAAATTATTTAATTTTGAGCTCATTTGGCCATTATTTCTTGTAAACCCTAAATCTATCATTTCATGTAATTCCAATCTTCTAAAATTCATATCTTTTGCATCCAAACTCCGATTTGGGTGATTCAAGTTGCAAAATTTGTATAAAATTGTAATCTAGCTAAATAAATCAAATTATTTTCATTTGGAGTTCTTTTGAATTGTTATTTGAATTTTACTTTAATTTGGTCGTATTTTCACGATTAGATTTCGACGACTTCGGAGAATCAGATTTCGACGTCGATTGAAGAACAACATAAGAGGAATGATTTTGACTGTATGATCATCGTGATCGTACACTTGGACTACCTGAAGATAGTACTTGTGAGTACTAGGTGACCTGTTAAGAAAAACAACATCACCTCAACACGCACGCTCATTAAGGTGATCATTAAGAAAACAACGTCACCTCATCAAGCAAGGCAAGTTATACCCTTGATCATCTCGATCCCATTATTTCAAATTATTTATATTCTGTTTTTAAATTATTACTGTATGCTTATTTATATTCAGTAATATAAATTCCTGTTTTTAAATTCATAGTTATACCTAAATCCTTTGTATGACCAAAGTTGATATTGAATTAAACACATTGTCACCCTAGATAAACCTGGTTGATACGATAGTATGAACTAGGATCATTTAAACGTATTGCTTCGCCATGCTTATAGACCAAACTTGTCTGATTTGGGGAATTTCAGCCAACAATCAATTATTGTTTAAATTATACCATTGGCATTGGTGTGTCATGGGAATTTTACAAATGACTTGGAAAATAAAATAAAAATGGGTTTGGACTTGGCGAGATGGATGATTGGTGGGTGCAGTTTATGCACGGCTTAATCTGTTAGGTTAAGGCCCGTGGTTTTATGGAAAGTCGCCCAAGTCGCTTAAGGACCGGTCTTGAGCGCATGATGCTACGCCATACCGTACCACCACATGTCCCAAGTATGGGTCGGGACATGGCTAAATAATTTGTGATGTCTTAGTATCATTGGTGCTATGTTGTTGGTATGGGTGTTGATCGACAAGAGACCCATCCGCGCAGAGGGGCTTCCGAGGATGGCCACCCAATGGTAGCGAAACCTTAGAGGGCACAAATACATTAAGACAGAACATTGTAAAGGCCTCGACACGTGCTCTAGACCGCTACCAAAGGTAGTGAGCGGTGACATAGATATATGCCGACAAACTAGAGAAGTCTTGTCATGTGGGTAAAGTCAGACAACCTCTGCATAGTGTAAAACTATTCGAATAGCCGTGTCCACGGTCATGGACATGCTAGCATAACTACTCAAAGTTAGACTTTGGTTTTGTTTGAAAAAGACTTCTTCAAAACTGGTTTATCCAGATGGGAATTGGGCAGGGAGCCATGTGATAGGAGGGTATCCTTCACCATTCATGTGTGAATGTTATCTGACTATAAAATTGAGAATTTTATAAATTTTAGTTATAAAATAACTGCTTTGGAACTTAGTACAAGTATTTAAAGAAAATGCTGCTTTATGCAAATGACCTTATAAGCCATCCTTTGTTACATCCATATATGCATGTCATTCTGTTACTTGACGGGTGTAACTTGCGAGCACGGAAGTTGTGCTCATACTTGCTTTATGCAAATAAAATTTCAGAGGAGGACTTTGCTACCAGTGTGGATCTCGACGACTAGGCCGCTACCCTACCGATTGCACTGGCGGCATTGTCGACTCTACTACTTTCGCCTTCCGTTGTGTTCTTTATTGTTGGTCAGAAGCCTCTTTGTAATAAACTCGTTGATTATTAATAAAGTTGTGATATGAATTTTGTTACCATATTTGTTTCATCAGTGTGAACTAGCTAACGATCATGGGACTAGTTCAGAAATGCACAGAGGATCTGGGATATTAATCCCGGGTTCTGACAACGTTGAGGGAAATCCAAACCAATTGGGCCGGCTCCACGAATTAAGCCTTTCTCCGAGGTATCAACACCTCGCTCCACTAGAGTTGCTCTTACTCCACTCCGGAGATGGCGAGCACCAAGCCACTCACAAACACCGGCCTTCTCACAAGCTTCACTTGAGAAGATCACCGGACCACGACGCCTCCACGCTGTCTAGGTGTCGGCAAACACCAAGAGTAATAAGTCGAAGCCTCTCGCTTGACTCTCACCAAGTGCAACACATGCACAAATTGGACGCTCAATCCAATTCTAGTTGCAACACATGCAACTAGACCCACTCCTTTTGCTCACAAGGTGCAACACATGCACAATTGAGAGGAGAAGCTCACACTAGCTCAAGAGAATGAAATAGGATGCCAAGAGTTGCTCCCCAACCGGCCAAGGTGAGTATTTATAGCCCACACACAAAAACTAGCTGTTGGAGGAGAATCTGCTTTGAAAATCGTGGAAACCCGTCCACCACAGCACAAGTCCGGTCGGTCCGGCTCTGATGCAACGGCTATAAAAATAGCCGTTACACACATTCCCGTCCATCGCCCTCACAGGTCCGGCTCGACCGACCCGTTAGTCCGGCCTTCCGGGAGGTAGAAAACCGAAAAACTTGCCCTCTGGAAAAAGTTGACCGGCCTTATAAGGGCGGTCAGTCCGCAGGCATATGGGCGGTCGATCCGGCTTTCAATCGCAATCGGCCGCACCTTGATTTCAGCACAGACGACACTCGAAAAAACGGTCATAACTTTTGACTTCGATGTCAGAATTGAGTGATCATGGACTCTATTGAAAGCTCATTCAGAGGGCTACACAACCCACCTATTTGATTTGATCTCAAACACATTTTATCAAATCAAAAAGCACAATTCCAAAGAGCCACTATCATGGTCTAAGTCCAAATACTTAGCAACAAGCAATCTTAGACCATATCAAGGGAAAATACATGAATCCCAACAATTTGCAAAACACATTCGCAAACTTAGATCATGCCACAAGGAGTAGGTACATGGACTTCAACAATTTGCAAAGTATAGTCACATGCTACAAAGATTAGACGCATGAGCCTCAACTATTTGCAAAACACATTCGCAAATAATAGCATCATGCCACGGTGAGCTAGAGCAAGCAAGATTGAGCTATCAACACATGATGAGACTCAAGCTACTAGACAAGTCCCCTCTTAATAGTACGACAACCTATACTAGCAATCCGGTCTTTCAACCAAACACCAAGACCGGTAAAAGACTAGGAACACATCCTTAGCCCTAGCTAGTCATACCTTTGCCTTGAGCATCTTCTTGAAGCTTGATGACGCACATCTTCACTTCAAGTCCGGGTCCTTGACTCGATGATCATCAACACATGATGATTTCCTTTACTTCGGGATCTTGGCTTGATGCTTATCAACACATGATGACATCCTTCATCCCGAGTCTTGATATGCATCAACACATGATGCATTCTTCACTTGATGTCCATCAACACATGATGGGTCTTCTTTTAACTTGATGATCAACTTATGATCATCTCCTCTTCTTGAACATCATCAACACATGATAACTTCCTTTTCTTAAACCTTGACTTGATGACCATCAACTCATGATGCCATCCAAAGTCTTCATCGTTATGGAATATAACCTATTTATCCAACTCATGGAAAATGTTAGTCCCACAATGTGATTGTCATTAATTACCACAACATACTATTAACTCATAATGGTGGATCAAGATACTTCAATCTTTCCCTCTTTGGTAATTGATGACAACCATCACAATAGCAAATAATTGAATAAATATTTGTATGAGTATATACGAACTACACAAGTTGTACATACTCAAAAGAGTGTATATGAACTACACAAGTCTCATATACTCATATAAGTATATATGAACTACACAAGTTATATATACTCAAAGATATGTTTCAAAGTAGAGATCTCAAATATGTGGAAAGGGAATATAGATCAATACTAATGAAACCACAAAACATAGAGTGAACCCCCCCTAAATGTGTGCATGCACAAATGTGTGTTAAGAACATATGCATATATTCAAGTTAGACTTTTGGTGGAGTTCATCCTATATTTTGGATCCAAGGAATGCAACAATATATATAAATATGAAGTAGAATGCATACCTTTTGTGTTTTTCACCTTTATATCCAAACGAGAATAAACAATAGGTAATCAATAAAAGTGTTAGTCTCACAAATAGATTTGTCATTATGAATGCATACCTGTTTGGATTTTTTCTTTTATATCCAAGCTGAGACTAATCATGGTATAACAATAAAAGTGTTAGTCTCATAAATAGATTTGTCATTATGAATGCATACCTGTTTGGATTTTTCCTTTTATATCCAAGCTGAGACTAATCATGGTATAACAATAAGAGTGTTAGTCTCATAAATAGGTTTGTCATTAATCACCAAAATACTCCATTAACATATAATGGCGGGTCTAGATCCTTCACCCTCCCACCTTCCTGTGTGCAACCTCCTCGGCTCGAGCTACATGTCCAGGTCCGCCCGCCCTGCCCGCCCTATCGCCCATGTCCTGTCACCTCCCGCCACTGCCACGTCACCCTGATCTCCAAGTCCGATGAGTTTTCGTCAAAACTAACTATGTCACGATGTATTCCGCCTTCCTAGCAATTATTCCTCATTTAATTTCTTTTCCCACATTCATTCGTTGGAATCAACCCATCTCCATCTCCTCCGTCCGAGCAACACCATCACAAAATTCGCCGCCTCTGTGAGCCCTGTCGTAATCAACCCCACCATCGCCCTTCTCATGTCACATTCTACCTTGTGCCCGCGATGGAGGCGGGGTTCCGATCTTCGATGAGATTGATAAATATCGATTTTGGTGGAGGTGACTCGCGATCCGACTACAACCGTGCACGACGACGCTTGCGCCTTAGCAATCGTTGAACCAACTCCGCGACGTTATTGACCGTGCCGAAACGCGATCAACGACCACGAAGGCCTATTCTCGCATGCAATCAAGAACATGCAAGAACAAGATAAAACGCAATCTGAAATTGCAAATATGGATTGAAATATTTATAAATTGGGATTCCAAAAGCTGTCTTGACAGGTGGTCATCCGACACAATCAAGAAGTAAGTTTGCACAATGGCTAAACCTTAACTCAACGAAATCCAAGAAAACTAGAGGTGCGCCTCCTTAAATAGGGTATGAGGAGCCACACAACTAATAGAACTAGCGGGGTGGGATTAAACTCGTGGGTTACTGTTCATGTGAACAGTAACCACGCTCTCAAGTGGCCCAATGGCAGATGGGCCAAGTTCAGTATGATTACAAAGCCCAGATTGGCCCAAACAATTGATATGACGTCTTCTTTTGATGATTGTGATCAGTCCAGAAGGAATTTAAAGATGAGGCCGGATCCGTTGGAAAGAGGACGAAATATTCTTTCAATCAAGTACTTGTGGACCTTAAACGGACACCGTATGAGAAAGTTATGCCTGTTTTAAGTTGATGCTGTCAGGCTGATTTTGGAGGCCGAATCGATTCCAAAATGTGTCCACTCGAATCGCTTGCTTCTCTTGGACCAAAAGTGACATGGTGCTTATAATTTAAGTGAAGCGTACGAGCTCTTATACTTAGAACATTAAACATAGCAAATATGGTTGTATCCATAGAGGTCATGTCCTCATCATCCTCCCTTTCTTGAAAACAAAGCCGTCCTCGGCTTTTGATAAGTGAAAATAGGGTAACAAAGAAGCCAAAGTGTATGCATGATATATGTATATGTCATCTGCTTTAACAGCTTCTTCGTTGTTGCACCATTAATGTTAGAAGACAGCAACAATCATATATGTGAATGATCAAAACAAAAGTTCTCACACAACAATTATTGCAACTAGTTTTGCAAATGTAAGTGAAGCGTTTATGCAATTCAAATATCTGAAATTGTAAACTTGCAGTGGTAGCATATATGGGCAAATCTACAACTTTTGGAATCAAACAAAATTCACCCATATAATCATATGTGAGACGAGCAATAGCAAATTCATCTAGCAGTGGTGAAAAGATTTGTAAGTTCTTCCATAATTCAACATCTGCATTCAGATTGTCCTTACTAGATGGTGCCATAAAAGGTGAACACATAGGCATGGGATGAGCACTAAATTTTATTTGACTCTCATATTGAACAAGATTCAGCACACAAGAATTGTTGTTCGAAACAACATGCTTCAATTCATCGATGTGATCACAAGTTATGCATATTCGATATACAAGAAATTGATTGTCTACATCATAATCTCCAATCAAATTAAACTTATATCCAGGGGTGTAGGTTCTAAACAAGAATTTCGAACATGCAATTACAGAAATTTTTTCCAAGGCATGTGACAATTTCATAGGTGAATCCAACATAATATAACATAAAGAATCAGCAGGAGAAATTTTAGTCAAAACGTCTTTATGTCTAACCAATTCCACATGATCATGGTATGCGATTAAATCATCACATGAATCATTTAAAACAGCAGGCAATTCAATTACTTCACATATGGTGCACTCAAGTTAACGTGTAAATCAACAAGTTTATCACATGGTGCACTCAACTTAGCCGCAAATCAATCAAATTATCACAGATTCATGCAAATTCTTAATAATATCGATTCAGTAGCTAGAAATGAATTTCTACCTTCTCAAAGACTAGGTTCATCCACCTCATGTGATGCAAATGGTTTCTACTACAATCTGATTTTCCCTTTGCTCAATGATACTAGGCATGAAATCATGGTTATTGTTCTTAGATTGAGTGTTCAAATCAGTACCTTTTGTATTACCTTGTAGGCTCGACTCGGATGATGTAGGCGCCCATCTCCTCATCTTCCTTCTCAACCAATGGAGTAGGTGGTGCAATCAACTCATTCTCCTCTTCGGCATGGTTCTCAACTTCCTGCAAGTCATTAGTCACGAAAAGACACAAACATAGGTTTGTTCTGATGTTTCCTATCATCATGTATTCTTAATTTCTCCTCAATCGACTTTCAACCTTACAGCAAGTATAAACAAATGAGAGAGAGAATTATATTCTTTATGAACAAGAAGGTCCTGAATTCTCGATTAAGCCCACTTAAGAATCTATTTTCAGTAGCTTCAAAGATGTTCCTCTAAACCACAACGCAACAAACGAGTTTTCAATTCATGATAGTATTCCTTACGCTTCTACTACCTTGATTTACACGTTGCAATCTAGCTAGTAAATAATCAGCATGATATTTAGGAACTAATTCATCTCTCAAAAGTTTCTTTAATGCATTCCAAGTTTGAGGCACTCTTCCATGTCTATTTAAATACTTCCACCAAAGTATTGCATCCTTAACAAAAACACTAGTGGCAGCTCTAATCTTTTGCCTATCGCACCAATCATAATATTCAAATTCTTTCTCTAATGCTATTTCCCACCAACATAGGCATCGGATCAAAGTTACCAAAGAAAGGATGGAAATGCATACTTAAATTTACCTCGCTCGTGCACGGAGATGAGTCAATGGTGTTGTTGATCTCACGAAACTCCCTACTATGTGATCTTGAACTGTCATAGTTAGTAGAAAACAAGCATATGTCCCTAGCAACTACTAGGATGTGATGGTTCAAAAGTCGCCACACTCAAGCTTTCTATCGAATTCTTACCAATTCTTACCAAGCAAACAGGGTGATCGGCAACCACAGGTATCAACGTATCTTCGAAGATTGGATGGAGCGATTGCTAGAGAAGTTCACCAGCACGGTGTAGAAGAGGTGTAGCTGGAAGGCTCAAGTATGGTAGCAAGGATTAGCAACAATCAATTCAGCAATCGCAAGTTGAATAAATGTTCAAAGTACTAGTCAATGTTGCGATCCTAGCCTAATCAAAGCTAGCTAATCAAAGCCTATCAAGAGAAGTGTATGCACACACACGCAAAGATTAATGTGACTTGATGCAAGCAAATGAAATTCTCACACCAAGTGCTAGGAGAGACGCTAGCCAAGTACTCAAACCTCTGTAGGGGCACAAGATTGTTCACACGATGTAGAGCACAAAGATACAATAACGCAATGTAAACAACCTCTAGATTGAGCAGAAACAATAGCTAGTCTCAAATGATGAAAAGAACAAAGTTTTATATAGCTTATATATGCTTGTTTGAAAGTTTTCGACGAGATCTACAACTTTGCAGTTGAGGCGAACTCCAAAATCCGAAAGGAAGATAGAAGGAAATAGCAAAAATAGAACCCGAAAACTTGCGACGTGAATTCAGGGCCCAAGATGGCCGATTTTGGGGCACCTGGAGGGCAACAAGTGGCTTAGGTAGAAAAGATGCGCTTCGTCATTAGCTTCAAAACGAGCACAAGAACGTCCAAAACGGACGCGGTATGCAAAAGTTATGCCCGTTTTACTGAAGGTGTCTCGGAAACGGAATCCTACTCGGACTCAAAACCGTCTCGTGTTCAATCTTGAAATGACTATATCTTTTGATTCCATGGGCCAAATTTGCTGAATTTTTTTATGGAAGCTTGTGGCTGTACGTAGAAGGTCTCGACTAATTTTTATGCACTTTTTTTTTACCGCGGCTTTTGTTTTTTTTTTTGCGGTTGCCTCTTTCTCCTTCTACTATTTGACCGACCCTAGGATTTGCCGCAAGTCGCAAATAACATCAATTCTCCCAAAAGATCACAGCAATCCTCTCTCTTTTTTTTGGATTAACAATAATACAAATTTTCTATTTTTGGTGCGGATTAGAGGAGTTCTGACCCACGAATTTTCTGTTTTAGATGCAAAAACTAAGAACCCTAAAAGAACGATCAAGCGACGCAAAGGAAACACGAGATGCAACTAGGCAAAGACTAACTAGACAATAACTAGAACTAGAAATCAGCAACTAGACACGACGATGCAACCAATGATTCAACAAGCAAAATACCGAAAAGAAAATTGCAATGGCTCAAAGGGGCTCTGTACATAGATGATAGGTGCAATAATTTTTTGGGCAATTTTCTCGACTCTAGGTATGAAAACGAATCTACTACTAGAAAACCGAAAATCTCACCGATCAACTGAAGCTCTGATACCACCTGATGGAGGCGGGGTTCCCGATCTTTCGATGAGATTGATAAATATCGATTTTGGTGGAGGTGACTCTCGCGATCTGACTACAACCGTACGACGACGCTTGCGCCTTAGCAATCGTTGAACCAACTCCGCGACGTTATTGATCGGGCGAAACGCGATCAACTCGACCACGAAGGCCTATTCTCGCATGCAATCGAAGAACATGCAAGAACAAGATAAAACGCAATCAAATTGCAAATATGGATTGAAATATTTATAAATTGGGATTCCAAAAGCTGTCTTGACAGGTGGTCATCCGACACAACTCAAGAATGTAAGTTTGCACAATGGCTAAACCTTAACTCAACGAAATCCAAGAAAACTAGAGGTGCGCCTCCTTAAATAGGGGATGAGGAGCCACACAACTAATAGAACTAGCGGGGTGGGATTAAACTCATGGGTTACTGTTCACGTGAAAAATAACCACGCTCTCAAGTGGCCCAATGGCAGATGGGCCAAGTTCAGTATGATTACAAAGCCCAGATTGACCCAAACAATTGATATGACGTATTCTTTTGATGATTGTGATCAGTCCAGAAGGAATTTGAAGATGAGGCCGGATCCGTTGGAAAGAGGACGAAATAAGCTTTCAATCAAGTACTTGTGGACCTTAAACGGACACCGTATGAGAAAGTTATGCATGTTTTAAGTTGATGCTGTCAGGCTGATTTTGGAGGCCGAACTGAATTCCAAAACAGGTCCAGCTCGAACTGCTTGCTTCTCTTGGACCAAAAGTGACATGGTGCTTATAATTTAAGTGAAGCGTACGAGCTCTTATACTTAGAACATTAAACATAGCAAATATGGTTGTATCCATAGAGGTCATGTCCTCATCACCCGCGACACGAGCACCCCTTGGCCCCTGCCTCCTCTCGGTCCCAGGGACTTGTTCCTGTCGTCACCCATGCCTACCGACCATCGGCGCTGCCGAGGTCCACTAGGTGGTGACCGAACCAACCGAATGAAGTCACTTGCGGTCACGTGATGCGATCACACATCCTGGGGTCCGGGACGAACTCGTCCTGCCAAATTCGTGGTACCGAACCATCCCGGATCTTTGAGGAATATTCTCCCAAATGGGATGTACCCATCTCATCTCGTCCCACCAACCAAACGCTATCATGCTTTAATGAATTTACACTTCTGTATGATACATGTTGTGTACATCATTGCACACTATTATGTATTAATGAATTTTAGTTAACAAGCGAAAATAAATTGCTGTGAGTATTAATAGGGAAGGATGGCCGACTGATAGGAAGAAAGGCCAATTAATCGCCTAATATTAACCCTCATATAGGGGAAGGAATCTGCGCAACCAGAGCGCTCCCACGCCCCCCTTTCCTGGAAAGGTCCCTTGTATTTTTTTTTTAATTACGTGGGGGCCCCTATTTGCGTGGACCGTCCGATCTTTCGCCTAGGAGGCGATCCTATAGAGACAATCCCATCCATGTGTACCGTGTTCACGCACTTGTAATCCTAAATCCTAATTGCTTTCCGCGTACACTATATATGACGGTCTACCCATTGTCTATGACTAAGCAACTGAAACAGCCATTTCACAAATATTAGCAAATAACAAAAAAAGAAAGAAAGTCCATTATATATCACTGAATAACTATATGATTCTTTATATGTCACTCATTGTAAGGTTGATATGTAGCCTCTCCGGACCCACATATCAGTGAGACATCGGTGATATATAAAGAACATACGAAATTATTCAGTGATATATAAGGAAATGCCCCAAACCTAAAATACTCAAAAATAACAAAAGATTGAATAAAAAAGAATAACAAAAGATGGCCGTCCGTAGGGGTTCCATCGAACTCACGTCTGTTAGAAATCGCCGTCCGTGGGGATCGAACCCACGACCACGTGGTTAAAAGCCACGCGCTCTACCACTGAGCTAGGACGGCTCGCAATTTTCAGACGTGGCAACTACCAATTGATTAACATAACTCATTAATTGTCACACTATTTTGGCCAACCTGGCCCATGCATGGACTCGTGGAGACTCTATCATCCCTTCCGCGTACCCCGTTTGAGCAATGACACGAGTAAAACTTACAAGTCAATATCCTGTGATCTTTTTAAAAGTTGACCAAGGAAATTCATCTATTACTCTCCCGAGTTCCACTATTTAATAAATATATTTTCCTCCAAAGTTTGTGTACTTTAAAATCATTCACCTTGACTGCATTATTAGTTTTTTCAATTCTTTTTCCGGATAAGTCCATTTTACAACTTTAACTATCATATTTCTAATTTTCAACCTTCAACTACTTAAACCGATAACATCAACCCGAAGTGTCAATACCGCTCAATTTACACCCCTCAACCCAAATTGGAGTGATTTTGTATGATGTGACATCCTAGTTGGGCTGAGTTGTCACATGCATGTCAATCATTTTGCCAATATGGCATCTACCGCATCCCATTCGTCCTCCTCCTCTATCTCTCTATCTCTCTCCACCGGTCGACACCGCAGCTCCTGGGTGCACCCGCCACGCTTCTCTCAGAGAAACTGACTCTATGATAACCATTGGAACCTTTTTCCACGAATTGTTTTCGACCAAATCACAGGACATCATTCATCCCATATTTCCCTATGTACATGTTTGAACTACAACAAGAAAAATCAAAAGAAGATCATGTAGCTAGCCTTGTTTTTAACCCTTCATTTTGATTCAAGCAACAATAATAACATTTTGATTCAATCATCAACAAGGAAAATATGGAAATATTGAGGAAATTACATGAAGAAAATTGTTGCAGCAAAATAGGTTTAGTCGCACCTGCTCATCATAAATTGCATAGAAAATTACACAATTGCTCATCTCTCCTAGCTTGGCTAAGCCACAACACAATAATAAAAAGTTCAAGAACACAAGGACGAAAAAAAAGAAGACAAAATCGGAAAAATGTCAAAATCATTCACACAGGTGGCATGGCCTGAGCTTGGGAACAACACTCTAGATCAGGTGCCCGAAAACAATGAAGACACTGGATCTAGCTATACCTCGCTGTGCAGCTACCAAATCAAGTCGTCTCCTGTCGCACCACCACTGCATCCGGCCATCCCCATCGTGCAACCGCCGGATCTAGTCTCCCCCTAACATGTAGCCACTATATCCGGCCGTCCCCAACCGCGTCGCCCCTGAATCTGGCCTCTTGTGCCTCCTCCGCTCGCCCTGGTCGCCTGCCGCAGTTGCTTGCCTTATGTGCTGCCTCCTCATCCCCATCGCCTGATTGTGTTGCTGTCTCCTAGTAGGGGGAGAGAGTGAGAGGGAGGGTGTGGGGAGAGACGAGAGGGATGGAGTGGAATGAGAAAGATGAGGATGAAGGAGGTGGGGGGGGGGGTATGTGTAAATGTGCATAATGGCAGGTGGGGGTATTTGTAAAACCACCTGGGAGGAAGAAATAGGAGGAAGAAGAAGGGTGATGTGGATCTTGACATGGATGTCGATGTAGATGTCATGTCAGTGAAAATAGTCCATGTAGATGCCACGCCATCGAAACCAATGGTGGTTTTGGTCAAGGGGGTAATATACTCTGTTTTGACAATTAAGGAGTGTTAGTTACCCAGTTTCGTAGTTAGAGATTGAAAATTAGACAAACACGATAGTTTAAGGTTGTAAAATGGATTTAATATTTTTTTCTTAGGGGCGACAACATGAAGTACCCTACAGTGTAAATATATATATTATATTGATAAAAGATAAATACTTACTCGTACAAGATCAAGGAGCAATGTGTAATATCTAAAATGCAAAAGCTCTTCTCTAAAGTTATTCTTCCAATCTTCCATTAATAATTTTGTAACTCATGTCACCTTATGGGTAACTTCTTCAAAGATGCACTTGTTTTCCAGTTGCCCATCATTGCAAGGCACTTCTTCAAAGATGGTCTTGTTTTTCCTTAAAAAAGAAGATGATCTTGTTTCGGCCTACCAGAAAGATCAGCCATCGACTTGTTTGGAACACAATATTATCGTATGAAACAGTTTAATTTCAACACGAATCTGGATATTAACTTTGAAGTGGCACCAACCTTCCCAGTCTAGTCTCACTGCGACACTGCCTCTTATCACTAACCTTTTATACCCTGTTTTGGTCACTACCGAGGATCCGGATCCTCGGTGAGGAACACTGTGTGAATAGTATTTGAGAGGTTGCAAGAGCAAGTGAGCATTGTATCAGAGCAAAGAAGCAACATGCAATCGTAATGAAAATAATCAGAGCGATTGATCCGAGCCTTCGATTTTCGATCGGACAATAGAGATAGCTCCTAATACCATGACATTATAGATCATCTATATTAAATACTTCAATGCAGATGATGCCAATCCCCACTGACCTTAGTCGTGGCTCTAAGCATCTTGTCCCTTGACGTCTTCTCTTCATCATCTACCACATCTAGCACAACGAGTATGTTTTATCTAGCTCAACGAGCACAGAAAACTCTTCCGGAAAACAAAAAACAAACAAAACATACAGTTCCTTCCGTTTCAATCATTGACAAAAGTGTTGGTTAGGATACCCATCTTTCTCCAATAGACATCGGAAAATGGAATAGGTATCTGCATCTAAGATCATCAGCAATGTGTTGTTTTAGCCGGTTCAAAGAAGGAGAGAGAAGATATTGAATCAATTCAATATATTGGAGGGGTCGATTCCAACAATTTTTTTTTCTAAAACTGGACTCTACATATGAGTCGATTCAAAGCATTAAACAACTCATATGAGCCCAGTTATGAAAGAGAACGAGTGCGGTTGAGAGAAGATATTATTTTTTGTCGGTTTTTTTTAATATCATGTGGATCCCAGTTATTAGTATGAATTGAATCAATATATTGGAGAAAAACAAACTCAATTTAAAGATTCCCTAAGGCACATGTATCAAAACTTATTATCTAAAAAGAATAATATGCTTAGTCATTATGTTGAATTCCAGCTTCATCAGCTCATCCGACTCAAGTCTCAGCACCTCTTCTCTCTATCATCTAGACTTATGCCACCTTTGGAACGTAGGGTCCTCACACAAATTTCGTATAAAAACCTCAAATCTAGTGAGGATTGATGTTTCATTTCCTTCAAAATTCGCAGAGGATTCCCTGTATGAGCAGTTGCAGGGGCGGAGCTAGCAGGGGTGCCGGGTATGCATCGGCACGCCCCAAAAATCAGAAAAACAAGAGGAGATCAGTTCATCAGACATGAAACATCAATCGTCAGTTCTTGCTCTTCATCAGACTTTAGTAGTTGGCTTGAACTAAACCCTAATCTCCCACCCCAAATCGGCGCGAGGTGCAAGCTGCGAGCAGGCGGCCGGCGGTGCGACACGGGACAGTGGGAGCCGCGGAGGGATGTAGTGCGCCGCTGCCGCCGCCCGCACGGCGTGGGACTTAGGAAGTCGGGAGTCGCCGAGGGAGCAGGGACGCCGAGGTTTTGGACTTTTGGACTTTAGTGAAGCAGGCAAGCCGCAAGCAGCCAACGACCAGCCAAGCAGTCACGTGAGTGAGTTGCTTACTTGGTTAAATAGGGAATACGAAATAGCTAATGCTTTGAGTACGTTGGCTTGTTCAAACTGTTGCTTTAGTTGTTTACTTGGTTGGACAGAGACAGTCAGAAAGAGAGTTGAGTTGGAGTCTGGGAGAGTAGACAGTAGTCACGGTACAGAGTAGATTGTTAATTGGTATAAGTTTTGTTAATTGTTATGATATATCAATGTAGATCGTAGAGACATAAAGAGGAATAGAGACATTTTTTTTTTCGGGATCGAGATGTGAAGCCAAAGAATATTTCATCTTCTTCATCACCGGCGGAAGGGGTTCAGGGGGTGGAGGAGATTAAGAAGGTAGAGGAGGAACTCAAGCAAGTGGGAATCAATTGTCTTTTTCTCAGTCGGAGAATATTGATGTTGTGATTGATGATGTGGTTGCTGTCAATGACCAACCCCAACCCCAGTTGCGAAATGCAGGAGCTTCAAATACACTTCCTGGCAGTGAGGAAAGCATTTATGATGATATAATGAAACATTCTCAAGGCATCAAAACGCGTAAAATAATATTATAATTTTTTTTTGTATAGTTGCATATTTTGTAATTTTGTAATTTCTATTCATGTAAGATCTTATTTGAACTATTTGTATTGTGTTTTTGATAAATTTGGAACCTATGTGTTGAATTTATGATATTATAAAATTATTGTACAAACTATAGAATTATAAGTATAAAGTGTGCACCACAATCATCAAATTTCTAGCTCTGCCACTGGCAGTTGAGCACCATCCATCTCGCATGTTACTGCATTCTCCTCGCCATCTACCACACCTCTTGTTGCTAGCCTATCACCGACTACTGTAGAAGGTGGCTATTTATCTTTGCCATGGAAAATGCACAGGAGTTTAAGAAAAACCATTTAGAATGAAAAAAGGCTGCATAAATCCAGATTCCAGAATGGATCCATCTAGCACAACGGACTCTTCCTAAAAAAGAGAAACATAGTCTCAAAAAGAGAGAGAGAGAGAGAGACATATATAACATACATTTCGTTCCTTTTGAAGCAATGGACGAAATAGTTGATTAGGAATTTAGAATAAACATGTTTATCCCATGTATGACCGCAAGTAAGAAATAGGTATCTGCATCTAAGATGGATCTTTACAATTTTTATTTTGAGAAAGCTAAATGATTTATCACTCTATTCATTGGCATTTCAGGATTTACCATCCTATTGTCAATGATGTGTGGCCTAGGATCCACATGTTAGTAAAACGTTGAGCGACAAATCTTAAAGTGCTAATGAACGAGTGGCGAAATCCTAAAAATTCCCTTTCATTTCTGTAGAATAAAAATAAATATACTTATCCATTATATTAGAATCCCGCTTCATCACCACACCTCCATTTCCACCGATCTTTTCCTCTCTGATCAAAATACTCTAGTCTCTCTGTAACCTTCAATCTCCTCATTGGCCATTGACTTTGTAGTGATGCCACCTAGGTGCGGAAGTGGGCTTTGGTTCTTGGGACAATGGCTTGAGGTCTAGCGTGAAAATACCAAGTAAAAGTAACCAAAATACTACGTGAAACTGAGTCTAGGTCAAAAGTGGCTGGGCCAATCCGAGGCCTAACCAAGCACTAGCTCCACCCATAGTGCCACCCATCTTGTCTTGTTCCTTTCTCGTCATCTACACCATTTTTGTCATGTTTTACTGTGAGAGTTGGAATGCTATAGAATTTTGGCTACTTTATCTTAACAGCGGGAAACATATGCTGGATTTTAAGAAAAGCTTTTTATCACATTTAGGGGAAAAACAATTGCATGATTCTATATTCCAGAATGACTGTCCCCTCATCCCCTGCCATGACAACATCATCACCACAGGATTGGGACCTCTGTATTGAAAAAGTCACTGTAGAGATCAATAATACATGAGTATTAGAAACGATCTTTATTGTCCAATAAAAAAATCAAAGGATAAGATTAAGTGACACAGTATGTTTACCGCGCTGTTTTCTTGCTACAGTAATCACTGTATTACTTTTATCTCTGTTGCTATAGTACAATGATAATGTTGTTCACTCTCTCGCAAAATACTATTTGCACGACGAATTACGGGAGAGGATCCGGATACCATCACCGCATGCCATACCGGGATCGCAAGAAAAAGAAAAGAAAAATCTTTTCTAACAGAAAAGAGAGAAGGGAGAAGGTGAGGAGAGAAGCTCCACGCGACCACACCTCCACACATGGTGCGCTTGCGCTAGGGGTGCCTGCCTCAGCTCCCAACTCTCTACCCCTCTACGACGAGCGAGCGAATCGTGTGATGAGATGAGATGGCAGACGGCGGCAGCGGAGGCGGAGGCGTTGCACGAGCGCATCTGGGACCTCCACGACAAGCTCAGCCACGCCATCCTCTCCCTCTCCGCCTGCGCCCGCCGCCGCGCCGCCCCGAGATGTCGCTGCTGCGTCCCCAACGGGTGCGTGGTCGTCAAGGGGCGGTCGGCAGCGGCGGCCATGGCGGACGCGCGGAGCCTGCACGCCATCCGCGCTGCGCTCGACGAGCTCGAGGGGCACCTCCTCTTCCTCCATGTCAGTACAATGCAAACCCTTGCCTAGTTCCTTCCTCCTCCTCCCCCCCTCCGAGTTAATGATTCTTGCTAGCACGTACAAGAACCATCTCCATTTGATTATACAATCAACACAAATTATTGTTAATTCTTGGCCTCGGATTGTTTAGTAGGGTAATCCATGCCTTTGTTTGCTCGCATGATTACACATTCTTCTTCTTTGTGAGATACTAAACTTCCCTCATCCCACTGTACAGATCCATAAATCCAGAATCCAATGAACAGCTCCTAATTTTGCCTATATTAATACACCCCACCACCTCCTTTTAAGTTTTAATTCAACGAGACAAGTAGTGGATGGGTGTGTGTTTGATCCACAAATGTGGCTTGTTTGACGGTTCCACGGGTGGAAAGGATCCACAATTGCTGCTTGCTGCCACATTATTGTGGGTTGGATGCTGCTTTTGTTTGTTTGCTCTCGTTGTTTGTCTCCCTTATGTCTCATTATTGCCGGTATTCGTGTTCTCTCTAGCGCCCCCCCACCCCACCCTTCTCTTCCTCCCTCCCCGGACGCTGCCAATCTTCCTTCCCCTGGCGCTCTCCTCCTCCCTCCTCGGCGCCTCCGGCCTGCGCCGCCCCCGCACTCGCCTCCTCCTCCCTCGACACCGCCAATCTTCCTCCCTCCCCTGACGCCTCCTCCTCCTCCTCGCCGCCCCCCCACCCTAGCCGGCCCTTTTTATTTTCTTTCTGTTTTAAATTAATTATTTATGTAATAAATGTTTAACAATTATTTATTGTAATAATTAGCTATTGTAATTATTTATGTAATAATTGTTTATTGTAATAATTATGTTAATTATCGTTAATTGCGTTAATTGTCATGAGTTGCGTTAATTGTCATTAATTGCGGTCAGTTGCGTTAGTTGTCGTTAATTGCAGTAGTTGTCGTCCATTACGTTAATTGCGTTGACTATCGTTAACTAGTTACCGTCAATTGCGCTAATTACCGTCAATTGCATTACTTGTCGTTAATTGTTGTCAATTGCGTTAATTGATGTTAAACGATATTAAACAAGTCATCATTTGCCTCAGGGGCATTTCAGACATTTCCCTCAGAAGTTGTAGCCAGCCTATCTAAAAGCTAGACTAAAAGCCAAACACTAAACGTCTTCAGTTCAGCCGTTCAGCTCTGTAGCCTAGCCGGAAGTCGCGTTTCAGAAAAACTGCAGCCGTGCCAAATAGGCCCGCTATCATACCAGATTGAGTTTTAGGCTTTTAGCCGGATGAGCTCAGAATATGTTGCTGCTATGTAGCAATGAGGACAGGTTTCAGAATAAGAACGCTGAGCTACCTTATTTCTACATTGGTGAAATTTATCACTTCTACGTGATTAATTATGTTAAACATGCAGCTTCTGAGCTTTCAGATAATTTAGCAAGTTCTCTGGCACCAAATAATTAACGATCCAAAAACAACATGTTGCTTATTTGTGTCATATTGGCTTGCAGAGTGTTCAGTTACAACAGCGGGCGGAATGAGATGCCGCGATTGCTAGGCTGCAGCAAAGTCGTATTCTCCTTGCCACGAGGTTGGCTGAACATAGAGGGAAGAGGCATGGAGTCATTGAGGAGGCCTTGGCTTTTGTGAGTGATGTGCTTGACAAGAGGCAATTTGTCCCGGAAGATGTCTGGGATGCACAGCCAATCAGGGGAGATTGAGGAGGACCCCAAGGGACATGGTTCAAACATGGTGGTGCGGGTGTTATCCTGTAGTTTAGTTTTAGCCTAGAATTCTTTAAGATTGGAGAAGATTGGTGGTGTGCTGGGCAATGCCGCAGTGTTTGCAGTTAGTATGCTCACTTTCTTGCAGCTGCATCAAGTGGCCTTTGGTAAGCAAGCTCATCCATCGAAAATAGGAGAATCGATAATCGTTTTCACTATGGGAGGTCAAGAAAGAAAAGTAAAGAAAAGCATCTGGAACTGTTGTTAGCTAGAGGTTGAGGAATCATCAGACTGTTTCTTGTACAGGAAATTTTGTTCAGTTCTCAGTTTTCGTCGGTTTTGTTAAGTCAGTTTTGTTAGAGTGCTCATCATTACATTCTTTTGGATGGGCTGGTCTAAAGTCTACATTCTTCGTTAAAGGTTGTAGCACACAAGTTGTAAATGGCTTGAGCTTGGCAATAGATGGACTGGCAGAATTTGTAAGCCGGTTTCCTTTTGTTGAACTAACCCACAATCGCTGTTTGAGGGCTGCAGTTTTGTAGCCTTTATGTTTATATGGTACCAGGGCGACAGATTTAATTTTTGGTTTGCCACATATTTGAATTTCTTCGTTGGGGGTGCTGTGACAGAAATCATGGTGCAATTATGGAGAATTTTTTTTAAATAATATTATTTTAAAAGATATTTACAAAAATAAATAGTCGCTCTAAAAAATTACAAAAATAAATAGGTTCTTGTCGCCACCCTGTCGCCAGTTGAGGTATTTATCGCCAGTTGAACTGGCGACAGGAATCAATCGTCAGTTGAACTGGCGACATATACCTCAGCCCTAGCCAGTTTTTGATTTTGCCTATTCCACGTAAGCAGTTTGTGATTTTCATAAATTTTAAACGGTACGAAATCTGTTAGCCTCGCAATAATATTTTATCATCGTCGTATGTTGTTCTACTACGGTAAATTTTTGGAGAATTTAGCGAGGACGTTTGAGGTATGAACGATTCGTAAAGAGGAAGGTAAGTGATATTGCGATTCGCTCGGGAATTCATACACACTGATATTACGTAACTTGCGTGAGAACGTCATAACACTTAATTGAAATGATAATTTAGAACATTGATAATAATATTTTTCGCGTCGCGACGTCAACGCGTCTCCCATGTGGATCGCTCTAGTCGGGCACGGATGAGGTCCCCGCGCGACGTCCGAATGCCGATGTCTCCTTGGTCCTGAGTATTTCGCGTGGGGCATGTCTTGAAGGTGTGCCCAGACTCCCTGCAAATGGAGCATTTCTTCGTGCGACGTCCGGCTTCTACCTCGTCCATATCGTTCCTGATGCGCCGTACCTGTCGTCGGCCAACTTTTCCCTTGAGGCTACCAATATCCGCGGCCCAGATTAGTCGCTCCCAGGTTGGATGGCCAGTGAAATGGCCAACAACGGTGTAACCATACATCTCTCCACTCCATATTTGCATCACCGCCTCCTTGGTGAAATAGTGAGAGATATCGCCGAGATGTCGCGCCACCGTCGAGCAGCGGCCATGACATGGGAGCAGGCCTATGCGTAAGAAGGGCTTGTTACAAGTGCATACGCAACTATCGCGGCGTAGCGTGCACTCATGGGTGATCCTCTCGCGGTTAGTCCCGCGACGTCCTTTATCCCTGCACATTATCTCGAAGCGAAGCTCCCTCGTGCCCATCTTGAATGCCCGGTGCATCTCACCCTTCTTGCTCTTCTCCTCCATGTATGCGGTGATCATGGCGGAGTAGAGTACTCTGTCATTTGCCATGGCGAGCGACGTATTGCTGCATCTATTAACAAAGTAGTTTGTGGTACCGCGGAGAATTGCCTCCACAATACCAACCAAAGGGAGGCACCTGGCGCCGTGCATGACCCAGTTGTAAATCTCAGCTAGGTTGGTTGTCATGATACCATATCGAGCACCACCCCTGTCATGTAGCAGCGGCCACTTCTCCTTAGACTCGTACTCAATCCAGTCTGAGAAGTATTTGACCTGTGCCCCTGTCTTCCTCGTGACACTAAGAGCGCTCGTGGTAGTCGTGGCAATGCTTCGGGCCCGTCGGCGCTTGCGGCGGCCCTTCTCATGCCTCCTTCGTGGGTTTGGGTCCGGTCGTCGAATCTTTCAGAGTGTTTCAAACTTACACTGCTGGTTCTGGTTGCACAGGCGCTTGAATAGGTTCATCAAGTCCTTGTTGCGGAACTGCTTATAGAAGTTTGCACCCAAGTGCCTCATGCACCACCTGCTCTGTAGATTCGGCCATGGAAGTGGTACGTTCTCTCCTCGTTGTAGCCGAGTTATTGCACGAGCGACCGCGTCTTTGGTCATGTATGAGGCATACGTTGGGACGATCTGCACAATGTAAATCCTCACATTCTTCAGAACCACGCCGCTATCCGTGTTCTCGCTTTCGAAGCGAATGCCACAGAAGAACTTGATTGTTTCCGTCCGTCGCTATTGCGATCGATTCTAGCCCTTGTACCTCCCGATCGAGAACGTGCCATCGATGCATAAGATTGGGCGACAAAGGTTTAATGCATTGATGCATGGACCAAAAGCGAAGAATGCTCGTTGTAGTACCCTCTTATTAGGCCACTTCTGATGCGTGGCGTCTTGAATGTCGACATGAGTGCCGGGATTCCTGTCTTGTATGACTCGGAGTTGCCCAGGGAGGTTGTGGTAGGAATCCTCGAACGTGCCGAACCTTGATTCCAATGGCTTTTGTTTTGCCCTTCAAGCCTTGGCATAGTTGATAGTGTACTGGAACCTTGCCTCAATAACCCAAATGATAGATCGTGGCTCAAAATCTAGGTTATTCATGATCTCACCGTACATGAGATTGGCGATGAAGCCTGATGATTGATTCCGGTGGGATTGCATTGACTCAGCGACGACGCATGTGTGAGAGACCACTATGGAGCACTTCCAGTAGGTGTCCCACTTGGGCTGAAATGCGTGCACGCGCCAAGGGCATTCCTTTATGCCGCACTTCATGTCGTAGCATCTTGGGGTAGACTTGACGACGGTGAATGTGCGATGCACCGACAATGCCCAGAATTTGACCGCATCCTGCACGACCTCCTTGCATTTGTACGTAGCTCCTAGTCTGACCTCGCTCTGGTTGTACTCCCACGGTACATGGGAGCCTTCGTTGACGACGAGGTTCTCGAACTGGTATGTGTTCCACTCGGATGGAACCGCCTGCTGGTCCGCATCATCATCGTCATCAGAACCTTCATCTTCGGACAATGCCATGTAGTCCTGGCCTTCCAGATCCATCATTTGCACCAGGTCTTCAAGCTCCTCCCCCTCGTCAGCAAGGCCATTAGGTTTGTCTCACTGAATGAGGTAATATGGCATAGTCTTCATCGACGACATCAGCAACCTCTTGCCCTTCTTCCATTGTGTGCACCGCGCTGGAGTCACCTATTTCTTCCTCGGTGTCAGCAACTCCTACTTGTTCTGACGCAGATGCAGGAGTGGGTTTTGCATACGCCTGGACTAGAAGGATCAATTTCCATCCCCTCTCCCTCGCCATGCGTACATACGACCGCCATGAATTTGTTCCCTTTAGTTGCACTAACTCCCAATACGTGGGCTGTCCTGCCCGGGGGGCAAGGCAACTCAATGTGAGATCGTACACATCACGGTCCACTTGGAACGTGTGGAACAACCACCGCATCACAGCGCCGAATGTACGTTGCTCAGGTCTTGGTATGGGCACGTCTGCTGACTGAAAATAACTCAAATCAATTCTCTCGGGACCCTCTATAATAGTCCCTCGGCCGTAGTAAATTTTGAAATTGACGACATCAGACATATTTGACGCACTGTAGTGTGAAGAACATTTACACGAAGAACTACATATGTGCAACTAAATAGCCCACAAAAAGTATGTAAAACAGACTTCAGTACATAACAGTACATCAAAAATCATGTAATCCGTTCTGTTAAGAAAATTACCCGAGAGGTGGGCAACTAGACGAGCAGCGCTTCGCTAGCTTTTCTCCTCCTCTCTGTTCTGTCCTTCTCTTTTTCCTGAATAAAACTGAGTCCTATGTGGAATTTCGAGGGTTCCAAGAGGGTTATATAGAGGCCAGGGCTTGTCGCCAGTTTAAACGACGATAGCTTCCTGTCGCCAGTTGAACTGGCGATACATAGATAAACCGGTGACAAGCGGTTCAACTGGCGACAGGGATTCATTTTTGTAAACTATTGCGGCGGGTATTTCTTGTTGTAAATATCTTTTTAAAATATGTCGTGCATTGTTGCAAGATTTTTTCGAGGACGATTGAGGGATTAATGATTTGTAAGTACGAAGGCAAGTGATATTATAATGCGTCCGGGAATTCTTGCACAACTCCGTTGGAGAACTTTGGAGAAATGACGCAATGATAACAACAAGACATTTCATCGGACAAGGGGGTTACATGGCACGTAGGACAACGAACCGAGGACGGTACACGCATGCCTTTAGGGAAATTGAAATACATGGGATATGTGGAGGAATATGGTAGAACTACTGAGTGGAACGTGGCCATTTACCCTTGCGGCCCAGCTCGGTGTTGTACTCCTCGCCTTGCGCCTTAGCTCTCGCCGCGATGGCCTTCTTCTGCTCCCTCTCGACCTTCCGTCGCCTCACATGCTCACGCTCCTGCTCCTCGCGCTGCCTGTCCCGCCTACCTTGCTCGGCCTGCTCAGCTTTCAACTCTTTGAGGCGCCACGGTCTCGATGTTCTCTCGCCCCAGCTCTTCCGTCTCAACGAACGACCACATGTCGTAGGGGTGGATCTTGTCGTCGATCCACTGCCGGAAGTCGCATAGGGGTGGCGGAGACTGCGGTGGGTAAAGAGAGTTCGTTACGCCATTACAGGAAGAAAAATAGCATTGTACCATGAAATACGGTTTCATTACCGGATGTCCTGCGTTGCAGTCCACGGCGTAGTTTGGGTAGCACCAATAGCGCTGCCCAATGGTCCACTCATCGGTTGATTTGACGCACTTGCAGCGCCCGACACCAAAGATAGGGTGGCGCCACCCTATCGGGGCCCTTCCGAGGCGTTCGCGGCATAGGTGGGGTCGCGCTCGACCTAATCATTGGGCGACTACGAGGCGCCTCTCGATCCACCGCTCGAAAAGTTTTGTGTGTGAAAGGTTCCTGACTAGCGGCATGATAGCGAACGCTGGTCTCATGGGGAGACACCCAATCCTTCAAAAGCTTGCAGATTTTCTCCTATTCCTTCTCCTTGTCCATGTTTTCTACTTGGTGGTGCTGTTGTGGACTTGTTGGACGAGTTGCGCTGTATTTATAGCTAGAGCAGACGGGGCCGTAGGCGGGGCTCTCGTCTTGGTAAAAGGTGCCTCGTCGGGTCAAATAGTCTTGAAAAGCTGCCTCGTCTGGTCACATCGTCCTGAAAAGCTGCCAAGTCTACTCACATCGTCCTGAAAAGCTGCCTCGTTTGGTCACATCGTCCTGAAAAGCTGCCTTGTCTGGTCACATCGTCCTGAAAAGCCGCCTCATCTCGTCACATCGTCCTAAAAAGCTGCCTCGTCTCGTCACATCGTCCTGAAAAGCTGCCTAGTCTTGTCACGTCCTCAGCAAAAGCTGCCTCGTCGAGTAACATCGCCCAAAAGCTAGCGCTGGTCTTGTCACATCGCCCTAAAACCTAGCTCGTGTTGTTACATCGCCCCAAAAGCCGCCTCGCTGCGGTCACATCGTCCGAAAAAACTAGCTCGTTTGCTCACGTCATTGTCAAAAGTTTGATCGTCGGATCACGTGGTATTCAAAAGCTTTTGGTATCGAAACTGGAGACTGCCATAATAATAGTTGCAAACAGAATAAAATTTACACAGCTACCATTACTGATATTAACAGAAATCAATATTTAGTGGTGTCCTCTTAGGTGCACCGCGTGTCGCCCTGCCACGCCCGCTGGGTGCGAGTACGTCAGAGAGTCGGGCTGCCTGACTACCCGACCCGCACGAGTAGCCTGCGGTGGTGTCACCAGGGGCTGCTCCTGCGTCGGCTGGGTCGAACTCGGCGCACCGTACAACTGAGAAGCCTCCAAAGAGAACTGCGTGTCACGCGGATCCCTGAAGAAGTCCTCGATGGGTGCCGATAGGTCTACATCGTCTAGCGACAATGCATCGTCCTCCCAAGCCGTTCCTGCGAATAATTACATTACAAACATAATCATGGCGGAAAGGACGTTACGCAACCAAGCGGAACTTACCTGTTGGCCCGAAGATGTGCTCGGACGACGTGGCATAGTCCTGGCCCGCATACGGGTGGAGCTGAGGACCTATAACAGAAGATAGTCGTTACAAACTTCCGAGGTTCGAAATGAAGAAGCGATGTGAGCATGTCGTACTCACCTCCGGCATGTCCCGAGGTGCTCCCCCCACCCTGCCACGACGACGAGCCCGCCACGAGCAGAGCAGGAGGCTATGTCCTGCCACCTCGGCTGACCTCTCGTCTTCGGATTGGTGGGTCCACCGGGTCGGTCGGCGTGTGACTAGTCCCGATCTGCACTCCGCGTACTCCTGCCTCCCTGATCCGCTGCAGGTGCCCTCTGGTCTCTGCCAGCGTTGTCATGTGCTACGTGGAGTCTACCAACTCGATAATCTCTCGGTGAAGATCCACCTGCACAGGTAATCAACAAGTTGTAGACCTAAGTCTGTCAAATTAAATATGAAATAAGGACCGTTGAGTACATACGCAGCGGTGGAAAGTGGAGTCCGGCTGGGTGGGGTACGTGTCCGACGTCGCGGCCTCATGTCGAGGAGGGTCGACCACGACCCGGACGCACCGAAGCCTCGTCCGAGTAGCGTACCACTCCATGTACTGGCCGTGCGTCTCGGGTCGTGGGATCTTGCCCACATCGACGCAGGTCGCCGTGCGCACTACTTCCAACCTCGACCCAGGGGTCATCTGTCCGACCAGACATCGTGCCTGAACTCCCTTCCTAGTGTACCTGTGGACGGCAAGAAAAATATTTGGTGTGGATGTAACACACACTGTACGAAAGAAGTAAAGAGTGAACTTACGCGTGTATGTGCGCCGGCACCCGCCTCCCCCCCAAGGGTCTGGGACCTCCTGTCACAGACCGAACTGGTGCATGACCTGCTGTACCTGGTACTCCTCCACGAAGATATCATGCACTAAGGCACTCGGTGTACCAAGATGTAGTCTCGTGCACAAGACCGATCCATTGAGGCGCGCGCGATCACCCTGTCGTCACTGTATGGTGTCCAGATGACGCGGTCATCGGTCAGTTAATCGAACATCGCAACGTACTCTGGGTAGGAGCCCTGCGAGGTGATCGGCGTGAAGGTGACCTGTGCAATAGAACACTGCAAACTAAGCACACGAAATAGTGATTGCAATACGAAAACAATAAATGACTCTGAAACTAACTCGTCAGCGGCACCACACAGTGCCCATGGTCGGTCGGTCCAGGTCGTCCTTCGGGACGTACAAGCTATCCTCGTACGCTCCTAAGTCCAGGTGTGGCCGTCTGATCTAGAAATGCTCCAACGACTACAGCTGTAGTAGAAGCGGGCATCCCGAGAGGATGGAGCCGTCGTGCGCACGCTGGCACGCGCGTTACGGGTCGCGTACATCGCGCAACCGCAAAGACGGCGCCGCGGCGCACGCGTTACGCGCAGGTACGAGGCGCGCAGACATCGCGCACAAAGACGGCCGGACCCTGCCGCATCGCGGGATCCGTCGATCGGTGAGTCCACCACCTCACACGCGTACCGGATGTAGTGCTTGTCGACGCTGTCGCCGTGGGAGCCCAGGAACATGACCCACCCGAACAACCACAGCAGGTAGGCCTCCAAGTGCCTCCTAACAGCGACGTCCCCTACGTTCTGCGTCATACGCTCGGGCTGCAAGAAGACACGTACACATCAGCAAGGTTCACATACGAATTGTTGCGAGAGAACAATAGTTACGAACACTTACGTGGAATCGCGCATCCACTTCAGCGTGGGCCGTGCGTGTCTGCGAACTCTACGCACCGCGCTGGCGGCAGCACATCGTGGAACCTGGCTAGGAGGTCCGTGCGCCACGTGGCCGGGACATCGTGTGCCGCCATCGGAGCGCCTGCGCAGGGCAACCCAGTCAGGTAGCTCACGTCCTGCAGCGTCGGCGCCATCTCCCCGCACGGGAGGTGGAACGTGTGGGTCTCGCCTCCGGCCGTCAACCGATGCCGCCGGCGGGCCCGGTCGACGGAACGCCTAGACGCGTCGACCAAAGACGCCGTCCTACTCGTCCTCCCACGTCGCCTCCTCCATCCTCGCTAGTGGAAGGAGGCCTGCCGCTCTCAACCTGCGTCCAAACGATTAAGAACAAATATGAGTCAACACAAAATAATCAGACCGCGATTGAGTGCATGAAGGTCACAACTTCACGTACCTCGGAATCCATCCTCGGTGCAGCCTCCATGCCCTGATAAGGGTGCGTAGCCGAAACGCCCCAAGCTCTATCGGCGCCTCGCCCTCTAGGGGGAGCACGGTACTGAGGCGGCTACGGTGACGCGTGTGAATCACTGGGTCAAGCAACTCGTAGTGACTCGCGTCTGCCATACCTGAAAATGCAGCAAAAAACAAAGTTCATATTTTTTTTCATGCATCTTTACATAGCCTATGTAGCAACTACGATTTTTCTTTACAAATTTAATACATGTCATTCTATTTTTCTAGTTTAAATGGTATTTTTGGCACTAACAAGATATTGACCGCGCACTAACACAATAATAACAACGCACTAACAAAATAATAACCGCGCACATATATTCTCATTGCTCTTTCGACCTAATCAGCTACTCCGTGTTTTTCTCACAATTTAAAAATATGTCATGCAATTCTCCTAGTTTAAAAGAGAATTCCTGCATTAATTATATTACTACAGCGGTCAACCAGCGCCATACTCAATTCTATGTCGCTATTGTCGCAATTCTATGTCGCTACACAACTCAAAATATGTACTACACAGTTCGACTATATTTATCTAACATACTCAAATCTACGTCGCTATTGTCGCTATTCTATGTCGCTAAACAACTCAAAATATGTACTACACAGTTCGACTACATTTATCTAACCTACTCAATTCTATGTCGCTATTGTCGCTATTCTATGTCGCTACACAACTCAAAATATGTACTACACAGTTCGACTACATTTATCTAACCTACTCAATTCTATGTCGCTATTTTTGTTTGTTAACCTACAAGGTTTGGACGTATCGTACACAGTTTCAGAAAAATTTACCTGCAAGATGATCGATCGAAACTGATGCTCTGTCATTCTCTCTCCTCCGCGACGAACCGGCAGAACTTCGCTACTATTTCTTTTCTCCCTCTCGAACTCTCTCTTGTTTTTTTTTTCTGAAATAAAAATGAATTCGACACTGATTTTTTGGGATTTTTATAGCCAGGTCCCTATCGCTATTGTGCGCCATTGAATCGCGACAGAACTCGCCAACTTCACGCCGCCGCTTCAATCGGCGATAACTAGTTGGACCGGCTCGAGGTGGCGATAGAACTCCTGCCGATTCAATCATGATAGGTTCTGCCGCCGCTTGAATCTGGCGGCGAGGATATATTTTTGTAATTTTTGGGAGCGACTATTTATTTTTGTAAATATCTTTTAAAATAATATTATTTTAATTTTTTTTTTCCAATTTTGAACATGGCTTAACAACTTTGATGGATGGGCATGGTGAGATCGACGAGCCAATGTACCCTCACCACTTACCAGCAGCTTGACATGCTAATCAAGCTGGACCTTTTTGACATTATGCTTCATTCTCTGCTTCTGCGACGAGTGTCAAGGACCGAAGGTTCTTTGCTTAGCTCATAAGTTCGTTTTTGGATTTGTATATAATGGAGACACAGTACTAGTACATTCATACAATGTGATGCATGTGTCGAGTCTTCAATGGGTGGTGTCTTGTTGTTCACATCATTTTGGTACCGATTTTTCTTTGCATATGTTCGCCTCTCTTTTGGAGATGTTAGTCACTTTTTCACTTTATTGATTCTTGGCTTTACCTGTTTGTAACACCAGCCATCATATGCGTAAATTGGTGTAATCACTCATTTGTGCTTTTATTTATGCTGTGTCAAATGACGCAGTGCCCGTTTGTGCCTCTCATACAAGTGGGAATCAGTTGATAGCAAAATTTGTACTGAAACACAACAGGATCCTCTATAATTTGGATGCTTCTTTTATGCTCTCAAGCATGGAAATGTAATCTTTATTTCAGGTGTCATGACAAGGCTTTGTTTTAAGTGCTCTAGCAGAAGGGATAGCCGGTAGTACGGCTAAAGATGCACAGTGTGAATTTCTTGATGATGCAGGGGGTCCTTTTTCTTTTGTGTGATCAATCATAAGGAAGATCTAGATCAATGATGTTCTTGTCTGAAATTATAAGCTCACCTTTTAGTAAAGAGGGGATTCCATGCTCTGTCTTGGTTGAAGGCACGTCTCTTTTCTTGATATTCGAGATTCGCTCTTTTACTAATCGAGCCTGACGAAAGAACCTACTTTGTAAATAAAGAAAATGAACAAATATGTATTTGATCCTCTGGTGGTCCGCCCAGGAAGGAGTTCATCTTCATGTAGTATTTTAATCTGTTCATGCTATTTACTGTTCAGTTTCAGTATTCTATCTGTAGTTTCGGGACTTCTTGTTATACCAATCGTCTAATGACAAAGTTTAGCCAGGTCACTTTGGAAAAGGGAATTGAATTCTCCCTATTCTTTGTCAACGCCTGCTAATGAGGATATCTCATTCGCGTCCAGCCTAGCGAGTGTAAACATGATAGCTACTGCTGTTCATGTTGGTCTAGGCTCTAATGTCGCCAGTGGTGGATCCATAAACTTGTACCCTACAGAGCGTCACCGTCGTGGCCCAACATCGATTTTTTTTTTTTTAAAAAAAAACCTAGTTTTTATTCCAAAATACAAAATACAGTAATAATACTAACTTTTTTTTGATTTTACAGAAATAACCATATGTTGCTCAACCGTTAGGCGACTTACATGTGTACAAGTAGTCCAATGGTTGAGTGACTTATGAACAGTGCTCAGCGAAATGCAGCGGGGCAATACTAGGCACTGCTCTCTAGTTCTTTTGGACCTCCCAAGGGCTCTAGTTTTCTAAGTATTTTGTAGATTCAATTTTCATAAATGCATAAGTTTGTCTCTGTAGCTCCTTTTTGAACGATTCAAGTTGCAGTAGCTTTGTGGTAGGATAAATTTTAATTTGAGAGTATTTGTGGTCACTTTTCTAGTCTGGAATTTATTGAAACTTGCAGTAGAAGCTTAAATGAAGTAAGGGATAGGAAAATCACTTAAAGGAAAATCACTTAAAAATTTGTAAAATGTATAACTTTTTGTGTATAACTCCTTTTTGAGCAAACCCAGGTCTGTAAAATTCCTCTGGTAGTGTACTTTAGCTTAGCATAGGTGTTGTTCATATTTGTGTTCCTGTAAAGTGAAATATGCTAGTTGTACAACTTAAGAAAATCATAACTAATTCATTTTAACTCCAAATTGTGCAAACCCAATTTTCCTGTTCTTAGAATATCTTAACCTACCTACCATAAAAATTTCAGAATCTAGATCATTCTAGAAATTTGTGCCATGAACAGTAATAGATATGAATTAATCTGGGATTTATTAGGCTGAGAAAACTTGTTTTAACCATAACTTTTGCATGTTAAGTCCAAATGACCTGTTTCTTGTTTCTAAATTTGTCTAAAATCATCCTCTAGCTGCTGTATAAATTTCATGGGATTTGGATGTCTTTTGCTGTTGAGTTTTGTTTGGTGTTCTTCGTTCTTATTTGGTTTTATCGCATTTTCGCGTTAGGTTCCGAAGATTATATTGAACCTGAGAATCCTCCTCTGCAGCAAGAGCAATTCCAGCAAGGCAAGCAGTTTGATCATTTCCCATTTGATCCCATTACTTTTAAAGTCTAATATTTTGTTTAACTTGTATGTATGCATTGCTAATTTGTGGTTAAATTGATTAGTTAATCCTCTAGTTGCATAATCTGTAGGTAAATGATTATCCTCTACTACCTGAGCCTAGGTTATTTGCTGTGATTAGAGTTCGTTGGATGAGCTCTTGTCACTTAATAGATTACGCATAAATATTGCTTAGCCATGCCTAGTTATCGGTAGTATGGGGCGATCATCGACTTAGTCTGTGATCTTGATCACACAAATGCTAATATTATTCCATTATGTCCAGCTCTTGTGTTTTACTAATTTGCAAATAAAAAAAAAACTGAAAGCAAAAATTATATCTTGACTTGGGCACAATGGTATGTTGGTGTGATCTGTTGGGTGTGATTGGAATGGTGCCTAAGTCCCCAAGGACCGAGTTACTTGTGTCACTAAGCCAAGCGCTTACTGCGTGCTAACCACACGAGAGGGATATGGGACCTCTCTTGACTAAGTACTTTGGGAGGTGTTAATTATGAGCTGGTCGGTGGGTGTGTTAAAAATGTGTGTGTGTGTGTATGTGGTGTGGAGGGGAGCATTAGCAGACCGAGTAGGCTGTCTAATGTGTCCTTCTCCTGTGGGTTGCGGCTCTTAATTAGCATCATCCATTGGAAATCGCCTTGTTAGACTTAGCCGTGCCGACATACCAAAAGAAGTATGCTAACCGTGGCTGGTGGAAAGGCGGTCTATCGTGTGGGTACATTGGTACACCCCTGCAGGGTTAAAACTATTCGAATAGCCTCGTCCTAGGTTATGGACATTGCTTGGTAAGGTCGTGCAAGAACTAGACTACAACCTTTTAAAAACTTAAAACTTGACATGGGTGGTATGAAGGGGTACTTCATGCTATTGTTGTGGTGGCTATTGGGATAGCCACTTCCAGGATGTTGTGTCATCTATCTATTGTTATAATTGTCTCTCTGTTATTTGAACAATAAAAATTAATTGCAAACTTGCTTTTAAATGTATTACCTTATTGCAAATAAAACTTGCTTTATGCTGAAAATAAGTCCGAGCCTCCTCCACTTAAATATAGCTTGCATGTAGTTAATTATAGTTCATTATCTTACACGTCAGTCTTAAGTAGTACAAAAACAATTTTGTACTCATTTGCTTTGCTTAATGATCTTGCGGAGGAAGAAGGTGAGCCCCAAGGGCCACACTTTTGTGAGATGTACGGTTTCTGGGACGACTAGCTTGGCGGTCCGGTCGGTTGCCTTGTGGGTTTGAGGCACCCTGATTGGCTTTTGTTTGTCGCCATCTTATGGCACTTTTGCTTCCGCTGTTTACTTAGCTCTTGTATGATATTTGGTCTGTCGGCCTCTCTTTTGTAATAACTTTATATTAAGTATGTCTTCTGGTTTGTCGCTTGCTTCGGTTCTATGTGAATGTATGAAATTGGTGCATGATTTTGTAACGAGGTGTATATACTGCATTTCTGGAAAGTATACATATCTCGAGGCTTGGTTTATTTGATTTGTGATGCTAGGACCAAGTGGATGGTTAAGCATTACAAGCCAAATAAACTGAGGTCCTCACAGTCAGACAACTCATGGAGGCTGTCAAGGCTGAGCAGACAACCAATGTTTCCAAAATCTTTCGCTGCCTTTTCTCCAAATCTAGCTGCTGCTTCGGTTCGGTGAACAAAAGCAATTGCCATGACTCAAAAGACCTTATTAGCTTATTGCCTCTTTTTCTTTTTTACCTTTACCTTTTTTTCCCCTGCCTTCTCTAGTCTTTATCTTTCTGGAGTTCACAATCAAATCACAAAACATTCAACTTTTTCCAATTTATCATCTATAGTGGCTAGAATAAAGTGACTTAAACATTACCCTAAATAAAATTAAAATGGCTCAGTCTTAAAAAAAAACGAAGTAAAAGAATGTATTGACAGGGAAGGGAGAACAACTCAACAAGGAAGGGGCCAAATAGGCAAATAGGTCCCTGGCTATATGGGCCTAAGCCTGGATGTGGTTGCAGCTTGTCAATAGTAGGTGACTACAATGACGATGTTTTGATTTTTGAAGGCACCCAATTTAGTTTCTGTTGATGTATAGTCCATTCAGCAATCAGCTGTGACATATCTGTAAGAGTTATGTATATATGAAACAAGTAATCCCCACTAACTACAATTAATAATATTTCTCTCCTCTCATGCAACCACATCACTCTATTGTTCACAACATTTGGATGAAAATTGAGTGTCATAGATGTTCCCTCATTTTCATTATCTTCTAATTCTTTTAGGCTTTACCATGTTTCATCTTGATTTGTTCAATCATTACAACCAACACATTGATTTCTACAAATTCATTTGATTTCTACAAATTCATGCTGCGCACGTGAGGTATCTTACTAGTTTACATACATGCCACTGCAAAGTTCTCGGTTTTGAGATATGCTACTACAAAGCTTTTTCTTCGAGATGTCACTTCAGAATGCGAATTATTTGAGATATACCATTATGAACAATTTAAGACCATAATACCTTTGGCCTCTTCCTCCTTGCATCATTCCTTATCCATGGTGTTAGACTCACCCAGGGAAAAAATTCGGCCGTGAATCGCTTCTACACGGCCACCGTTGGGGTCCGTGTGAATAAGAACCACCAAAAATTTCAAATTTGATTTTGAATTTTTAATTGTATAATACACCTCTTTGGTTGGTTTAGGCATTCCGGTTACCGGCCGGGAACCGTTACCGGACCCCGAGCGGGATTTTACCCGGTAACGGTTATTTGATCCTTGGACTCACCCGACCGACTACAACCGCCACTCCTCCCCTTACAATCTTCTCCACCGCGTCAACGCTAGGTTCTCCCCTATGCTCCCAATCTTCTCCACCCCAACTTCACCACCGGATCCGGCGTCCAACGGTCCAAGCTCGATCCTTTGTTGTGTCCCCAACTCCACCGGATTCGTCGTCCAAGCTCGATCCTCGTAGCCGGAGTTCATCTCGTTCGTTGCCTGCTCGTCCACGTACACACAAGTGAAGCTCTGCTAAACTTGTTATCCATGGCGAAGGAGAGGTAGCATAAGAAGAGAGATTTCGGGATTTCTCACAGGATGTAGTTGGGCAAATTTTGAGGCCAAAATAGGAGTATCCATGCGAAAATTGGAGTCCGTATCAATGCCTAAAACTAGACAGAATACGCTCCATTGCTACCGCACAACACAGTGAAACTCGCATTGCAGTGCTCTTCCACAATGCAACTCATGCTGCCAAAGTATTTACACAGATTGATATAGAGCTTAAAACGTCAAACAGTCTTAACGTGTACCAAATTGAACATTGGATGGATACTGAACACCTGCATCTTTTGGTCCATGCCCAGTGCCCACAACTTCAGCATCATCTACAACACCACACATGCTAAGAGCAGGATTCCAATAAACAACAACGAAGCTCCCAACAAAAAAAGAGCACATCAGGCCCAGGAAGGAAACAATTGAAGTTTCAGCTTTCCATTTTTGCTTAATTTGTTGGATAGGTGCATCGTTATAGGCCTGTCATTAACTGACAATTTGACATTTGAATTCAGTCACAGGGCAGTACATTCCAGATAGCAGAACAGGAACAAAGACACACTAGTTGTAACAGAAGAAGATATGTTGGACATCTTGTGACCAGCAATGTCAGCCCATTGCATATTTCTGGGTCCAGCTCCTCGCAGTGGACTCGTATTTTGCCCTATCATGCTTGTACATGTGTGCAATCTCTGGAACCAATGGGTCATCAGGGTTTGGGTCCGTCAGTAGAGAACAAATTGAAAGGAGTACCTGAAAATATGGGCATGTGAGATAAAGCTGTAACTGGAAAACTAAAATTACCAGGTTAGTTTGTGTGTGGGTGGGGTATGCTTTGGCTAAGCGGTACAGATTGCTAGACCTCTAACTTCCTAGACAGGCTATATCACCATGTGGGTGTCACAGTTGGCTTGAACAAGTTTGTTGCAAAACCATGAAACGAAGAAAGATCAAGTCACCTTTGAAACCGTCAATGCAGGGCTCCACTGTTCCTTCAGTATATCAAGACAGATGCTTCCATTACTGTTGATATTTGGATGGAAAACCTTTGTCTTAAACGCAACCTGCGAAATTACTTTTATCAGAACTTGGCAACAGTGACTGTTCAGCTCAAGACAAACATTTCGTATTTAATTGGATTACTAACATTGATTTTCCCAAGTACATAGGTTAGTGCTACACTTAGAGCAAAGCTAGCAGCCCAATATTTTATCCCTAATAAAGAACATGTGCTGGCAGGGAACAGAACAGGAACAGAAGTGCCATAAACCCCTCCTAGGTCCACCTTCACTCCACAGAAGACTTATAGTCGTGTAACATGTGTTCTGATTCTGAAGTAGTTATTTGTTAATTGACAAGAAGCACGTACATATAGCTCCATTGATCTCAATAAGCACCATTCAATCATCACAATTTTAACTAGGGACATACATCATGCAAGACAGTTTTGCAATGTAAACAGACATATGAGCTGTGACATCACTAGTTTGTGGTAAACGAGTCCAGTTGGAATAACATGAGCGTTTTTTAATGAACATAAGAAAAAGAAAAATGCATAATATTGAGCCATCTCTGTCTCGCTGGCCTAGACAAGTTTGCCTGAAAGGCTTATAGTGATAGGTGTAATTAAATTAGTATGAAGATACAACATAATAATTTATGCAAGTGTGTTGACCACAAAGTATCTTATATCATTGCTCTTATATACTCCTAGCAATAATGTTCAGAATAATGTGTGCAATGGACATGTCATTGACTCCATACCTTGGGTGGTTTGAATGGATAGTCTGGAGGAAAGTGAATAGTAACCAAAAAGACGCCACCAGCATATGGGCTGTCCGTAGGACCCATAATTGTTGCTTGCCAATGGAACATATCTTCTGCCACTGGTCCTGTTTGGTGTACAAAAACAAGCATTTTAGTCATACATTGGCACAGCGATCAATTACACAGCAGCGCGGCTGTGGGGCCATCAATGTGTGTATATACTCTAAAATACCATATATTTGATGGCTCAGGTGGTGTACATAGTGTTTTTTTTATACATTTTACCTCAAAACCTAGGGTTTCTTGAAAAAATTCTAAAACCTGGGGTTTTGTGCTACCTTTGCCCCAAAACCCGAGGTTTCCTGAACATTTTGCCCCAAAACCTGGGTTTCTTGAAAAAAAAAATCTAAAATATGGGGTTTTGTGTTACTAATGCCCCCAAAACCTGGGATTTTCTGAAATTTACTCTAAAAGAAACTGATAATGTGCAATGATGTTGCTGACAATGGAGAAGCATGGAAGCACTTCGAGGTCCTATGTTTAAAGTTTTTTACTATAACCGCGCATCTTCTTGATGGGTGCTCTACGCATCTAGGCAAGAACACTACTCGTTATAGGCAAGTTGCCGGTGTTCTATTCCATCAGCACAAAATGATTGGTTACTTGTGCATAGCAAAAGAAAGGACTTTGTCAAACCAGGTGTCCAGATGTACAGGTATGTAGAATTGTATATTAGTAAAACAGTCCTGATCAATGATAGTGAGGGACAATAAACTGAAAACGATGGCTTTAATGATCGAATCAGCGCAAGTTTTGGAGCAGGTAAAAAAAATTCTGGTTGAAAACAGGCTGTAATCTGTAGCTTCCATCTCCCACAAGGATACAAGAGAAGGCCTCCAAGTCCCACAGGGTGCCCTCCCTTTTAGAAGTCATCAGATCCTTACAAAGCACTGTAATTTCTCCCAGTTTTACACTGAAATCTCCAAGAGCCATTCACCACAACCAAGATGTACAAGACGATGATCTAATACCTAGGGTAAGGTTCCTTCGCAATCAATCGATAGATCTGGCAGCGTCGCAATAAAACCACACATCGTACATACATAACATAAAGGCGGGACCAAGCGCAAATCTTTCACCACGGAATCTTCAAGAGAAGTTGGGGAAAGAACTAGCAACAAGAAGAGAGAAAGTAGTAGTAAATCTTTGTTGCAATTACCGGCGCTGCAGGAGGTGGGGGGATCCTTCTGCAGGTCCTTGAGCTCCTTGGTGATCCGCTTCGACGCCATGGGGACGAGACTGACTAGTCCAATCCGATCGAGGAGGAAGGAAGGGGAATGAAGAATCGAGCAGGAGAGAACGATCGGGGGCGCGTATAAATACAGAGGTGACGTGCGGGCGAAGAGATCAGATTGGATGGAGAGAGGATGGTCACGGGGATGGAAGCCACCGGTTTTTTTTTTTGGCTTGGACTCGGAGGAGAGCACGTCGAGTTAGCGTCACAGCGGGTGCCTGGTGGGCTACGCATCGACTCGCTTACAAGTCACAATGTTATCGGACCCGGACTTCGTAAGTGTACTGTACAAATGTTGTCAGGACGGTGATGCGGATGGCGGTAGGTGTGGGATCTCGGGGTTATTTGGTAATTTCTTAATTGAGAAAAGAAGAAATAGAAAAAGAAAAGAAAAGAGGGGGTCTATTTATCATGGACTGAGGGGAGGGATAAGGTCTCTCCATCATGTGGTTTGAAGGGGCACTCGAGCGTTTCGCATGGCCTTCGGCTGGCGGCTGCGCAGGTGTTGGCGGCGGCAGTGCAATTCCTCCTCTTCTTCAAAGGCCAGTGTAACGTCTTGTTTTTCTGAGTTTTATGATTTTTTTTTTCAAAATAAAAATAATTATTTGATTTTGTTGAAGTTTTAAAACTTAACTTGAGATTTTAGAAATTAAAAATAATTAAATCTTACTTCAATTAATTCAAAATTTTGGTTTGGAGTTTGCTGGAATTCTCTGGTGCTTACAATCCCCTTTCTCTGTTCGTTCCGTTCTCCTCTCGACCACCCTTCAGTCACGACCACCTCTCTGGTTTCGACCACCCTCTCGTGCTGGCCAGCTTTTGGTTTCGACTAGCCATTCGGTTTCGACTAGTCTGTTAGTTTCGACCAGTCTATTGGTGTCGGTCGCCTCTTAGTTTTGACCAGCCTTTCAGTTTGATCTGCCCCGCCTGTCAGCCCTTGCACACCTTCTCTTTCTTCCCTCTGTTTCCTTAGCGACATGCGCATTAAATGCTGTTGTCTCCGCCCCGCCGTATTTTTTCTTTCCTTTTCACACCGGTTCATCTTGTTGTTGTCTTCGTCACACTGTATTTTTTCGTCCCTTTTCACACCGCTCCATTTTGTTGCCCGGTTCTCTTTTTTTTTCCTCTATAAATAGAGCACCAGGGAGCCTTTGTCCTCTTATTTTTTCCCTCAGCTTTCAATTCTCCCTCTCTCTCGCCCCGTTTCACTGCCGCCGGCTGGAGCTCGCGCCACCACCTCTTGGGCCGCCGTCAAGCTTCTCCTGCTGACGGTCGAGCCACCTTCCTCCTCGTCAAACCATGTGTCGCCTTCGCCTATTTAGGTGAGCATCGCATGCACCAGAACTCTCCCTCCCTCGCTCTTATTACTGTGGTTTGCCCGAAGCACCACACTCCGAGTTTAAGCCCCGCATCAATTCTTGTTCCAGAGCTCCTTGAAGCAATCTTCTCTCTCTATTTCAGTTTTATTTCGCAGGAGCCGCCGCGTTTCCTCTTCCCCGTCAGTCCCGGTTCACCCCTTCGCCTTCGGTTGTGAGTTTCCCATGCTGCGCTCACATCCACCACCTTCTCCTCTCTCTCTCTCTTTGCTCTAGTGAATTCCCCGTACCTTACTTTTTTTTTATTCTTTTGGCCAACTTCCCGTACCCTATTCTGCTGTTTTGTTCTTTCGACCGCTGTTGAGTAGTCGAATTCCCCTTCTCTTTCGACCATTGTTGAGTAGTCGTATTCCTCTGGAACCTTTCCTACGACCACGTTGAGTAGTCGTATCCTTCTCGTATTCTTTCGTATCCTTCTCGTATTCTTCCTACGACTACGTTGAATAGTCGTATCCTTGTCGTATCTTTTCTACGACCACGTCGAGTAGTCGTATCCCTCTTCCGACCTGGTAGTCGAAGCCTTCATTCGACCACCTTCCGACCACCAGAGGTCGAATCAACTTTTCGACCAGTCGAAACTTCCTTTCGACCGGGTAGTCCAAGCCTTTTGACCAGTTGGTTATAAAATCCCAATTTTCTGAGTTTAATTTTTTTTAAAATAGTTAGTAGGGAAAAAGTCACCATTTGGATTTATTTGTTTTTTAATTCAAAAGCTTAATATTGGACTTTACAATCAAAAACTTTTAATGTGAATAATTCCAACATGAACAATAGTCAAAACTATTTTAATTGGGTTCTATGTACTTAGATATATTTTCTAGATTTTTCTAGAATTTTTCTGGGTTCATTTGCTATTTTCTATTGCTTATTTGAATTTCTGGTATTTTATAAAATAGAAAATCTATTTAAAATATCAGAAAACCCTTCGGGCCGAATTCCCTAAAACCCGGCCCATTTCCCTCCGCCAGGCCCAATCCATGCAAGCACTCACCGCCGCCCAAGCGCGCCTCCGATCGACATGTGGACCCCACCGCCGCCTCCGCTCTTCTCTCTTCTTCAACGCCCGCCACCTCCACCGTGCGATCAAAGTGGATGGTGGATGCGCGTGATGTAATCGGAGGTTCCGATCGTCCCATTGATTGTGGACCGCTGATCGTGGATGAACGGCCGATCCTTTGAATTGCTTTCGCCGCGCTGCTTCACGCGCTCGTGTCCGAGCCCTAGCCACTGACGTGTGGGTCCCACCTTGCCGCATCATCGTCGTCTCCGAATCTGTTAGGGATTCGCCGCCGCCGCGCTATCCCGATTTGGGCGGTTGTGCCCTGGACTCTCCCGAGCCGCCGCCTATATAAGGAGAGGTAGCCCTCGGCGTCCGCACAACCCTAGCCGCCACCGCCCTCGTGCCGAACCCTAGTCGCCGCAGGAGCTCGAGAAGCGATCTGCGCCGCCGCCAACTCCGACGAGCCCGTATGTCGCCGTCAATACCGCCCGAGCTTCGTGGTCTGCACCGCCAGCATCGCACGGAGCTTCGCTACCTCGTGGTGGTCTTCGTTTCGCCGGAGCGTCGCCGTAGCCCCGATTCCGTCGAGCCCGTGAGCCCTCCGCCGCCTAAACCTTGCCGCTGGTCACCACAGTGAGCACCTCAATGTGATCGCCGTCGCACCAGTGAGCCCATTCACCAGTGAGCACCTCAATGTGATCGCCGTCGCACCCTCTACACGCCGGTACCACCCACCGTCGACGAGAAGCCGCCGTTCGCCGGGACCCTTGGTTCCCGAGCCGCCGTTGTTGGGTCGCCGCGTCGGCCCACCTCGGCGCCAAAGACAGCCCGCCGCTAACGTGTCGCATGCGTGGCGCCGTGTCGCCAGCACGCGCGCGCCGCGTGCACCGCCCACCGACCAGTCCGAGGCTCTGTAGACTTGGTCTACCGTGAGCCATCTCGCTGACATGTGGGTCCCACATGTTAGTGTTTTCTTTATTTATCTCTTTTCCGAAATCTCGAGGGCCGACGCCAAGATTGCGCAATAATCCGATTTTTCATAAGAAATAATTCGAAATTCCGAAAAATCCAATTTAGGTTTTTCTTTTAGATTTAAACTTCGAGAGCCCATAACTTTTGCATCCTAACTCCGATTGAGCCCATTCAAATTCCTAAATTTATCTAAATTCGAGCTCTAGCTATCTGGGATTTTTATTTAATTTTTGAAGTTTGTTTTGACTCTATTATTTATCTGTTTTGTTTACTTGTCTCGTTTGCGAGTAGACGTCGATTCATCAGGAAATTTTGGAGAAGAAGGAGCACCCCAAGATCAAGACCAGCACATAGACCTTTTCCAAGGCAAGTCATACCTTTGATCATCTTGAACCCAGTTTTAAAATTAATTGTTTCAAAGTATTGCATTCTATTTGAAGTAATTATTTAAATGCTTTTGGGTTTAGCTATTAATCCAATTTGTTATATCCACTTTGTCTATTGTATGTCATATTTTCTTTGTCACCCTAGATTGGTTATTAGTTGGTAATATCATAGCACCAACGTGGGTTGGTTAGATGCGACTACAATTGCTTAGCCATGCTACGAGTCTCACATCTCATGTAAGTTGCAAATATTAAATCTGACTAAGTGACTATGGAACTTTGTGTAAAACTGTGTGCTATGTGTTATTGCTTCGTGATAGCATGTGTTGCACTAAAACCAACTGGGTGGGAAAGGATTTAGACTGAGGCAAGTGGTGGATACTTTGTGATGTGGTGGACTTTGTGAACAGGCTTGATAATCTTTCTGACTTGGTTAGAAAATGAAAGTCTTGCCTTGGTCAATTAAGGACTTAACTTTGTGCGCCATTGAACTAAGCCTTACTGTACGACCACATGCCTAATGGGACGGGTCTAACTTAGTAAGTTATGGATTCTCGACATTGATGTTCAGGTGGATAGGTTAGGCTTTGTGACAGGGTGGAGGTGTGACTACTTGGTAGTTGCATCGCGGGACGGTTCGCCGCATCCCTGTCCAGCGGTGTGTGTTAGACTAGTATTCTTTGTGAGCTGGTCTAGCGGGAAAGCACATCGGGGATGTCAATGTTTGAGATGAAGTTTCTGAACTGTTTTGTTACGATTAGTGCTAGCTACACTAGTTGTATCTTGTGGGTAAAGTGTACAACCTTTGCAGAGTGTTAAATTAATCTATTCGAATAGCCGCGTCCGCGGTCATGGACATGCTCGGGGATTTCACACGAGGGGTAGTTTTCATAAAATGTTTGGGATGGGAACTATGTGATCTAAGTAATATGGCTATGTGAAATAATCTGTTTAGCTTTGTGTCTTTGTGAAAAGAATTGTTAAATTATTATTGTTTATTATTTTCGAATTGCATTTCAATCTATTATTCGTATTCAATTGCAAAAGTTGCATTTTTGCAAAAGAACCACAAAAGCCTTTTCTTTTGGAATAAGCCTGCATCTATACATTGCATTCTGTGGTATGATTTGCGAGTACGGTTGTGTACTCACGCTTGTTGTAAAACTTGCGCCCAAACCTTCAAAAGAGGAGGAGTATACGCCTGCTTTCGAGGAGGAGTTCGCCGAAGGTTGCTGATCGTTAAGGTCTAGAGCTTACCAGATGGTTCAAACCCGTCAGACTGCTGCAAGTGGTTCCGGCACCCCAGCGCCGAGAAGCAATGAGCAACCACCGTAGGAGCGCTCCGCCACAAGCACCCCCGATTGACTTGCAAAACTTTGGAGCCTTCATGGCAGCGCAGACTCACTAATGAATACCATGATGAATCGATGCGTGCCATGAACAATCGTAACAACAACAACAATCAACAAAGATGGAGCCCCACCGCCATGGTCACCATGGACTATCTAAACTTATGAGTTTATGAGGACTCATCCACCAATATTTTCGGACACGCCTCCCAGTGGAAGCGATGATTGGCTTCGGTCATTGAAAGGAAGTCGATCACCCAAAGGCAACGACCGTGAAAAGGTTCTCACGCCACTCACCGATGGAGGGCATAGCTGCCGAATGGTGGGAGAACTTCAGACCGATCATGAGACACCACGCAATATCACCGGGAAGAGTTTTCTCGCAGATTTCGCCAAGATCATGCACCGAAGGTATTATTGATCCAAGAAGGATGAGTTCTGCGCTCGCAGTGATTAGATCGACTTGTAGTCAGTGTTTAGCCCCTTGAGCGACTGGCGAAGTTTGTCGTGGCTACATCCTCCGCCGCTATGCGGCAGAGGATGTAGCCACGCATAAGGCTCGCCGAGTCGCTCAAGGGGCTAAACATCGACTACAAGTCGTCTAATCGCCCATACTTTCCCTGACTTTCAGGAGCTGGTCAATAAAGCCTTTGTCCTGGAGGACAAGCGCAAGGAACTGGAGGACAACCGCAAATGTCGGATGGCCCAGCAAGGGAGCCATCAATCACAACAGAGGGCAAGGACCGTTCCATCACACCGTTCCATCACAGTTCAACCAGTTTCACCCTGCACTTCGCTCAGAGCACTCGCACCAACTTCAAAGACTCGCCCACTGCTCGTAACTTCCGCAACCCTGCACCTGTCAACTCCAATCTGGGAAGCAATCAGCAAAGCGGACCAAGAGTCTGTTACGCCTATTGTCAGCGAGGACATTTTGCCAACCAGTGTCCGCAGAAGGGAACAATCACTCCAGTACGTTTCAACCTTGGAGCTACGCCTTCCAAGACGCCAGCGCCAGGCATCAACCAAGGAGCTTCACAAGTTGCCGGGTCAAGCGAGGAGCACCGCATCCGTGATCGAGGCGCGTCAACCACGCCACTCTAGATGGAGCCTAGGAAGCACCGAACGCCGATGGGTAAGTTTCGTTAACTCGCACTGCATCGCTTTGTTTGATTCTGGAGCTTCACATTCGTTTGTCTCTGGGATGTTTGCAACCAAGAATAATCTGGAAGTTGTCCATCTTAAGCATACTCTGTTAGTCCAGTCGCCTAGAGCAGAGCTAAGCACTAGGGTGGGATGTTTAGGAGCTAAGTTACTCATAGCTGGAGTTGACTTTCTAGCCAACCTAATTGTTCTAGACACCCAAACCTTAGACGTCATTCTTGGCATGGATTGGTTATCCAAGCACAAAGCCGTGCTAGATTGTGGCCGAAGAGTCGTAACAGTCGAGGATACCAAGGGGAATAAGGTGGAATTTCTAGCCACCTCATTTCGTGATGGACATCTGTTAGTAAACAATCTGAAGACCCTTTCCTTAGAAGAAGTACTAGTCGTCAGTGAGTACCCAGATGTGTTTCCAGAAGAATTACCAGGAATGCCACCGGACTGTGACATTGAGTTTGTCATCGACCTAGTGCTTGGGACAGCACCAATTTCAAAGAGACTTTATCGGATGTCAGCCGATGAATTGGTGGAGATGAAGAAACAGATAGAAGAACTTCTTGAGAAAGGTTTCGTGAGACCTAGTTCGTCGCCTTAGGGAGCACCTGTGTTGTTTGTCAAGAAGAAAGATGGAAGCATGAGGATGTGTATTGATTACCGTTCCCTCAATGAAGTTACTATCAAGAATAAGTATCCACTACCCCGGATTGATGATCTGTTTGATCAGATGAAAGGAGCCGGAGTGTTCTCAAAGATCGACCTGTGATCAGGTTACCACCAGCTGAAGATTTGTCCTAAGGATATACCGAAAACCGCTTTCTCAACGCGGTATGGACATTATGAGTTCTTAGTCATGTCCTTTGGTTTGACTAATGCCCCTGCATACTTCATGAACATGATGAATAAAATATTCACAGAATATTTGGACAAGTTTGTAGTCGTGTTCATTGATGACATTTTGGTTTACTCCAAGTCGGAGGAAGAACACGTCGAACATTTAAGGATAGTCTTGGAAAAACTCAGAGAGCATCAGTTGTATGCTATGTTCAGTAAGTGTGATTTCTGGAAGAAGGAATTTGATTTTCTTGGTCATGTGATGACAGCCGAGGGAGTAGCAGTTGACCCCGGTAAGGTTAAAGCAGTGTTACATTGGGAGCAGCCCAAGACTGTAACTCAGATTCGTTGTTTCTTGGGAATGGCAGGTTATTACCGTCGTTTCATCGAAGGATTCTCATAAATGGCTAAGCCTCTTACGCAATTGCTGAAGAAGGAGAAAAAGTTCACTTGGAATCCAGCCTGTGAAGAAAGTTTTCAAGAGTTGAAGAAGCGTTTGACATCAGCCCCAGTGTTGATTTTGCCAAATATTCGGAAAGATTTTGATATCTACTGTGATACTTCGCGCCAAGGGCTAGGATGCATCCTAATGCAAGAAGGAAGAGCTGTCGCTTATATGTGAAGGCAATTAAGACCTCACGAGGAAAATTACCCTACCCATGATCTGGAATTAGCTGCTATAGTGCATGCTTTAAAGATTTGGCGTCATTATCTCATCGGTAATCGCTGTGAAGTCTACACAGATCATAAGAATCTGAAGTACATCTTCACCCAGTCAGATTTGAACATGAGATAGAGGAGATGTTTAGAATTGATCAAGGATTATAATCTTGGGATCCACTACCATCCTGAAAAAGCCAATGTAGTTGCAGATGCTCTGAGTCGTAAGAGCTACTACAATGCGTTGGAAGTGGAAGAGTTTTGTTCAGAACTTCAAGACGAGTTTCAGAAGCTAAGGCTAGAAGTTGTGTCCGAAGGATTTGTAGCTAATTTGGAGGTACAGTCTACCCTAGAGAAGCAGATTCATGAAGCGCAACCCAAGAATCCCGTGTTGTCAGACATCAAGCTTAAAATGGCAGAATGGAAATTCAAAGATTTTACCAGGGATGATCAAGACATACTTTGGATTAATGGTCGTATCTGTGTATCAGATATTGATGGTCTGAGACAGTTAATCTTAAAGGAAGCCCATGACTCAAAGTATTCGATTCACCCTGGAAGTACTAAGATGTACCAGGATGTTAAGACTAAATTTTGGTGGCCAAATTTGAAGCGAGAAGTCGCAGAGTTCGTTGTCTTGTGCGACGTCTGTCAGAAAGTAAAGGCAGAACACCAGAGACCAGCAGGTTTGTTACAACCACTATAGATTCCAGAATGGAAGTGGGAAGAGATCGGAATGGATTTCATTACCGGTTTACCCAAGACCCAATCGGGTTACGATTCGATCTGGGTAATAGTCGATTGCTTGACCAAGGTCGCCCATTTCCTGCCAGTCAAAACCACGTACTCAGGAGATCGCCTTACGGAGTTGTACATGGCCAGAATTGTTAGTTTGCACGGTGTGCCCAAGAAGATAGTATCAGATCGAGGATCTCAGTTCACCTCTCGTTTTTGGCAAAGTTTGCACGAAGCATTGGGTACCCATCTGAATTTCAAGATCGCGTATCATCCACGCATGGATGGACAGACGGAAAGAGTTAATCAGATATTGGAGGATATGCTGAGAGCTTGTGCTCTAGCTAATGCTGCCCGTTGGGATAAAAGTTTACCATATGCAGAATTCTCGTACAACAACAGTTACCAAGCTAGTATGCAAATGTCACCATTTGAAGCTTTGTACGGCTGTGCCTGCAGAACCCCGTTGAATTGGTCAGAAACGGCTGAACGTTTGGTTTTCGGTCCGGACATCATCCAAGAAGCAGAAGAGCAAGTGGCCATGATAAGAGAAAGATTGAAGATAGCTCAGTTCAGGCAGAAGAGCTATGCTGATAATCGTCGTCGTTGTAACGGCCCAAAATTCTTAAGTTGGATTAGTTGCGCATCTACTGTGCATTTATGAAATTTTGGACTTTTTTTTTAACTTTTTGTTGCTAAGCAAATAAGTTACAACCTAGTTTTTCAAAACCTGGAAATGAAAATTTTCAAACAAAATAAAAGTTTGTCAAGATTTTGAAACTTAGTTCGGAGTGGGGTTAAACCCTATGTCGAAAGACTTTTGATTATGAAGAATAGCAATTAACCTTAGAAATCCTATACTCCTTCTCCAATTCAAACTTGAAAATATACGTTCTCAAGCTTGTAATTACAAACTAAATTTCTATTTTGAGAATACAGTGGGACTCAAATCTGAGAATACTTTGATTGGATTTCATCTGCTCTGTTATGGTTGTTTGAATTTTTCTGGAGTTTTGGATAATATTGGTTTTCATTTGATTTGCATGTTTGAATTCAAAATACAAACAAAACTTGTGAACAGTGCCTGGAAGTATTTTTCCCAGGTTCTGTAACACCTTATAAACCCACCTTCAAAAGTTCACAAATTCTAGAAATAATTTGCTATTTTAAAACAGTTAGTCAAAGTAGAAATTTGAAAGTCAAACATTAAGAGCAAGCACTTAAAATAATTTTTGGGAAGAATTTACTTCAATTAAAACTCTGGAAATAATTTATTTAAATCTTATAATAATTATCATGAATAAATATAACTTTTCCCAAATTTTTGGAGCTAAATTCAATCCACAGAAAATTCAAACTTGCTTCAATAACCTTTTGTAGATTTGAATTTAAAATAAGCAATTAATTCATGAACAATGAAGTTTAAAATTTCATTTGCTCACTAGGTAATGCTAGGAACCTCCCTAAAAAATTCTAGGATTTTTGAAATTTATTTGCTATATTTTGAAGCTCGATCAACGTAGGAGTTTGAAATAAAAACCCAGTCAAAACCTCCTTTCACTGTTCATGGGGTTCGGACCCAACCCCGACTCGAGCCACTTGTTTGGGTTGCACCACCTAGCCAACTCGATCCAGCCCGGATAGGCGCGAGGAAATCTGAGCCGTCCATTCGAATCCGACGGTCCCGGTGGAATTGGCGGATAAAACCTTCCGAGCGCAACCCTTCATCTGAGCCATCCATTTTGGAATCGACAGCCGGGATCATGTGTGCCGAACGGACTACTGATCGTCCCCATCGCCATGGACCCTCCGATCTCGATCCAACGGTCGAGATCCGTCCGTTCGTTTAAAACCCGACCCAGCCCCTTCTTGTGTCGCCGACTGGTGGGTCCCGCCGGCCCGCTTGTCTTCTTCCCCACACGGACGCCGCCCCCGCCATCTCGCTCGCGCCTCGGTTGCCCGCTTCCTCCGCACCTGCCCACGTTTCTTTCACCTCACCATCAGTTCCCTGTCGCCTCAGCACGCCCTCGCCATGGCCCCCGCCCGTCACTACCTCGCCCCTATTCCCTCGCCGTCCCCTCCATGTTGCTTTTGTCCCTACGACATGACCAGAGATCATCGTCGCCCATACCGTCGCTCCCGTTCTCGCCGCCTTCGCGTCGGACATTGTAAACCACCGAGGAGCTGCCATCGACGCCTTTTTTCCTCTACCTGTCACTCACCCTCCATTTCCTCTCCTCTTCGAGCCCCATTCAGCCCAAGCTTCGAATGCCAAGAGCAGAGCCGCCGCGCCGCCTCCAAGCTCTCTCGTCGTTCCGATGAACTCCGACCACCATCGGCAGTGTCACGGCACGCCCTTCGCCTCGAGGAGCAAATCCCCTCGGTCAATTTGGAGAAACCATCACTGGGAAGCCGCGCGCTCGTTTCTTCTTCAACACCGGCCGCAACCGCCAAGTTCGCCGCCACCTCTTCTCCGGCGAACCTCCCTCCGATTCCCCTCTCCATGAGTATCACTGGAACTCCCTCTACCTCCCCATATCACTCACTTGTGCCCTTTTTCTCTCCGTGGTCGCCGCCACGGATGACCTCCCGTGCCACCGCGGTTCTTCTGCCGCCCAACTCCGGTCACCTCGCTCCTCCGACCACTCCATCGTGCTCCCGGAACCCTGTATGCCCATGCTTCCTCTATTTTTGCTTCAACTCCACCCGGCGCCGTCGCCCTCCTTTCACCCCCACGGCCGGCCGCCGCTCGCCTTGCCCGCGCCGCCTTAGTGCTGCCCGAGCCCTAACACCACCACCCCTAGCTTCAGTAGCCCTCAGGAAACCCATTTTGGCCACCGCCATAGCCTCCACGCCACTCCAATCGCCGGCGATTCGCCGCCCCAATTTTGGCCCGAGCTGTTCCTGTGCTGGTTTCCCTGTTGTCGGTTCTCCGTAAATGAGATTTCCCACTCTACTATGCCAATGCTTATAGAATTTGTTAATACCTCTTGAATCACTTAAGAAGAAGTGCTTAGCAAATGAATTAGGAAATTGGTAACCCTAGATGTTAAGCACTCTTGTTTGTTTGAAGGTTCAGAAAAGAGGATTAGAAGAAAGTTCAGATTATCAGTTTAACCACCTTGCAAAATCTTATGTCTTTTGCTAGCAAAATGTTGTGTAGGTCAATTAGATCATTTTAGTGAGTTGCCAAACCGGAAGTTTGAAAATTACAGAAGATCGCTTATAGCCACAAAGAGCACTTTAGCTCAGATTTGGTTTGCTGTTGTAGATGAATGAGCGGTAATCTATCGAATAACATAATTTTCAAAAGGCTAGTAGTTAGAATTGTTAATGATTCAATTAGTTGTTAGACAATTATTTAACAACAGTAACCTAGTCTGAAAGCAGATGTGAATGACTGATTAACTGGAAAGGTTAGTTGTCAAAACTTCAAGAGTCTGTTAGATGATCTGTTGTCTGAGCAGAGGAGGTGTTTTAGAAGAAGAGTTGTATTGTCAGAATTGTTAGAAGGTTAATAACCTGACTAGTTCAAGTAGTTAAAAGTCTAGCTTAATACCGAAATTGGTTGGCTTTTAGTTGTCAGCAGCTTTCTAGCTTAGAAATTGTGCTTTTGCTAGATAATTGAACAGAGGAGAGTAGAGGTTAAAATTTGGCAGTAGGCTATATAGTTTTGTTAAGTCTGATAGTTAGAAATTTTATGGAGTCAAGTAGGCATCCAAATCTTTAAGCTAGCAGGAGCTTTCATTTTGAAAGTCATGGATGGTTGGGGAATTTTCACAAACTAGCATAAGACAACCAAATCTTATTTATGCTTTGAGAGCAGAGGAGAGTATGTGAGTGCATTTAGTAGTTTTGGTGAGCTTCAGTCTTTTCAAATGTCACTGATTGGAAAAATTTGTGTGGATTAAATAACTATTAGAGAATGAATTAAGAAGGGCAGCCTAACCTGCAAGACAAGGATTGAAATTAGTTTAAGAAAGCAAGGCAGTGGACCTCTTTTCAATAAGTGAATAGTTATCAAGGAAGTTAGTAAACCTTTTTCTTATTAGTAAAATGGTTAAGACATTAGAAGGGCGATTAGAGAAAGAGCAGTGAGCTAAAACTTTGTCAAATGCAAAGATCAGTGAGTAAAACTCTTAATGGCTAGCCATTAGTATGTCCATCTAAAAGGGTCAAGATATTTAGAAAAGCAAGAGTGCGGTACATGTATGTTATTGGGCAGTAGACTTATTGTCATAATTTTAACTTCAAAAATTCGTAACTAATTCAAATCAACTCCAAAACCAATAATTTTTCTTTGTCCCTCAATTTATCTAAAAAACAATCTACCTTGTGTATTAAGTTCTTGATTTCTGGAGACTTTTGGAATTGGGGGTTTATTCGATGCTTTTGTTTTGTTGGTTCTTTTCGTTAGATGACGATGATTCGGGATTGCAACCGAAGTGATCTTAAGAATGTAGCCTTCATTTGATCATATTACTCCTACTACTTTTAAATTCTAATATCTTGATTGCAAAAACTAAGTATGCATGCTTCTTGTGTCAAAGTTAATTTTTGTCGATTAGAGGTAGCTAAGCCTATTGCATTGTTGCCTTGAAATTGTTCACCCCCGCCACTGCTATAGGTTAATATCCTCACTGGTGAATTAGAGCCCGGTGAATTAATTATGGTCTTTTTATTGTCTTTACGATATAATGCTTAGCAATGCTTAGTTACCGATAGAATTGGGCGGTTGTCGACTTAGTCGATAATTTTGATCACACAAACTTATTATGATCTCTATATTTCAGCTTTGTGCTATGTTTAAATTGCAAACTAAAACTGAAAACAAGACAATTTGGACTTGGGCACATTAGTAAGATAGTGTGATTTTTGGGTGTGACTGGAATGGTGTCCGAGTCAATAAGGATCGAACATTTTGTTACACTAAACAAAGCATTTTTGCGTGCTAACCACACTAGAGGGTATGGGTGTAATACCCCGATAGTGTGAAAAGCATTAGAATCGGGAGAGATTATTTAATCGGGAGAGATTAATTAATCGGGAGAAGTTTTATTTTAAGAAAAAATCGGCGAATCAGGAATTGAGAGGGGGTTTTTCGCATTTAGTTGGCAACTTGGGCTTGGGCCCTGGCCCATGGGGGTGGCCGGCCAAGTGGAGAGGGGGGGGGGCGCCACTTCCCCAAACCCTAGCCGCACCCCTCCCCATCTCCCACTCCCCACCTCCCCCCATTGTGGCCGCCACCTTCCCTTACCTCACCTCCACCCCCTTGCGCACCTCCCTACCTCCCCTCCACCCCCATTGCTGCTGGCCAAAAGGGAAGAGGAAGCCCCATTGCAGCCGGCCAAGGAGGAAGAAGAAGGGGAAAAGAAGAAAAGGGAGAAGAAAAGGGAGAAGAGAAGGAAGAGAGGAGAAGGAGGATCTTCTTTGGGGCCTGTTCGTCGTCGTCCAGCACGTCGTCAAGGGTAACGATGGGTTTCTTGTAATGTGTGATAGTCATTAAAGCCGATTGCTATTAGATCGATTGGATCGGATTAATTCTGTTCAATGTTCAATTCTGTCCAGAATGTTGCGCGGCCAGTTTCATGTGTTTAGAGGCCGCATTAGGAGTTTTGATCTCCTAGAGTTATGTAGATTATGTTCTTAGCTTTCAGTGGCCGCCAATATCGCCCAAATCCGATTAACGGTTAGAAAGTTATGAATTGTTTAGTGCCGCTGTCTGGTTAATCTGTCAACAGCCTGATAGTCTGTAGAAAACGGAGTTAATCTATTAGTTAAATACGAAATCAGAGGATCTCAGTATAACGAAAAATGTAGGTAATTTCTATACCTTTTCAGAGAGATAAAGAACACAAGATTTGGACGTTCTTAGCAAAAGTTATGGTGGTTTTAGTGTACTGTCCAGAGAACCCGATGTGAATTTTGATGTTCTGTAGTTTGGCTTGGTAGAGGTAGTAATTGGCAGAATCAAAAGGGCTCCCCAACTAAGTTTATTTGAGTAATTTAGTTACCTTTCCAGAAAGTCTGAGAACATCTTAATTGGACCCCTGAGAAGAAAGTTATGTATTTTAGAAGTTGACTGTCCGAAGTGAACACCAAAGCGATCGCTAGAAATTGGAAGATTGGAAAAATGCTTGGAAGTTCAGTGAGTTCAATTGGGTTGTTATTTATGCTTTTGGTCCAGTATGTTGGTCTTAGATTGGGTTATCTTTATATTCAGGTGGGAGCGTGATCCCAGGGGCAGCGCCCTCTTCACGTCCATCGTTCTCGCACGGTTAAGGCAAGTATTCGGGTTATCATATAATTATGCTGGTATGCTGTGATTGTTTGTGTTTGGCTCATAATAGCCATGCATGGATGTTATTGTGATGAGTTCCAATTTATCTTGGTGAATGCAAGTACTCTGTTTGAGTGAATAATTATGACTGTTTGATAGAGGATGCTAATACTTTGATGCGTAATAACCATGCAAGGTTGATAGTGTGATATGTATGATTAAGGATGATGAATACTTAAGATATGATTAACTGTTATTCATGAGGGAGTGTTCATGTTTGCTAGTATTATGAATATATGTGCTGTTCATGGATGCTAGAATGGTATGAATACCAATGATGAGGAATGCTAGAAGTATGAATAAGTTTATTCATGTATGACATTGTTGTGAATACATATGTACGATGGTTAAAGCTTTGTTCATGTGCATTGTACTATCATATTGGAGGCTTGGTCACGTGGTGACTATGCTTATTTGAGGTCCCCGTCATGTAGATGATGGGCTTGAGGTCCCCACATTCGTAGAATGTGGGCAATGAGTAAAGAGGTCCCCATCATTAAGATGATGGGCAAAGGTCCCTATACATGTGGTGTATAGGCTCTTGGTCCTGTGCTGAGGGAGCGAGCAAGGGTACACATCGACGGATGTATACCCCGTATTACCGGTAAAATGCGAAAAGAGATAAAGTTCAAAAGATGCATTGCATTGATCGCATTTCATGAGTATGAAAGCTATGATTAGTGTAATGTTGTTGTGGATTATTGATGCTATGACTGTGAACTCGTATTAGCCTTGTTGATACTTGTTGAGTCTTTGAGCTCACTCTTGCTTTGATTTGTTTTAGGTACAACTGGCAGGAACGACATGCATGGGAGGGAGTATATGTTGGATGCACTCACTACCTCACGACCTTAAGGCGTTTGCCATTTAGTTTCATTTCAAGATTAAGTAAACTGCTTGAGAATCACTCATAGATGGTTATGAGTATTATGTTAATTGTGATAATGAGAATAGTAAGTCTGGATTATGTTTATTCGATCATCTTGCATGCTTGTGTAAACTTGATTATGAAGATATTGATAAATGCCATGATTAATTGTTGGAACCTTGGTATAGTTGATCAGATAAAGGAGGTTTTGCTGAAAATTTGTAATTGGTCCTAGTTTAGTTTAGTTTAATTTAATTTTAGTAGCATTCCAGGCTCAATGCTGAGCTGGGGTGTTACAGTTGGTATCAGAGCGGGCTTTAGGTCCGTGGTTAATAGAAAAATATTAAATTGACACACCGTACGATGAGGTGGGGTTAGAATTACATTGCTTCCGCATTATCTGTTGTTATGTTTCATTTGTTGAGCAATTGTTGAAGTGCCTTTGTGCTATCTTTCTTGTTGTTATGCTATGATATTCTATATCTACGAATCTATTCTATGATTGCCATGAGATGATCATGTATAATCATATTTGATTATATTGTTTATGCGTGTCGATAATGGTTGCTAAGAAGTGGAGGCCGTGGTTGTGACCTTGGACTTTGTCAGGTTATACCACCGTTCGTGGTAGACGAATAGAGTAGTTACACCGAATACCATAGTTGTAGGAGTTGAGCGTGAGCTGCTTTAGAAAGTTGTTTTCTTTCTTGACCTCAAATCTTAGCAAATTCTTGTTCTGTGGTGGATGATGAATTTCTCTTGGGTTCGTGGTTCTTGGTAGTTGTTGTGTTTCATAGTCTCTAATGGTTCTCTGAAACAATTATCGTTTTCCGACTGTTGAGCCGTTTTTATTACTTGTGATCTTCTTCAATTGGCAATATGGATAATTCCATGGTTGTTCCTTCTTTCTCTTTGGCAAAGAATGGCTAATTTATTTGTTTGATAGTTTGGGTAATGAGAGTTTCTGTTGCAAGTTTGTTAGCATGAGAAAGCTTTGGCTGTATATGTTCCTTTTAGATTATTTCGAGTGTTGAAGTTTAAGGCATCTCTTTTCTGTTGGAAATTGTTAAAATCCTTTTCTGATGCCTTGTTATGGTTAAGTCAGAGTTTGTATTCAAATAACTTGTTTTGGTATGGGTATCAAGTTGAGTCATTGGTATGGTGCATAATTAATATTAATTAGTGACTTTGAAAGTGAAATTGATTAAGTTCATGTGGTCTTCTACTAGTTCTTAATGAACGGTATATCTGAGTAGTAATTGAGGGATATCAAGAAGTATGGAACCTTGATGAACTACTCTGGTCATTAAAACTGTTTAGGTTGCTTAACTTGTTGGGTTCTTTGGTTCCAATAGATTAATTTAATTGTGTGGAAAGGGAAACTAGAGGAAATGCCAGATTTACATAATCCTTAGTATGATTAATTATCGGAATTGTGTTTAATCGGTTGAAGGGATTGAATATGGGTGGATCTAGAATTTATGGGAGGAGTTCTATATAGTTCCTCTATACAGAATGACTCAATGAAAGTGGTTGTAGTGTTGTTGAGACTTTTGATCGATAGAAGATTTTGATTTTTGAAGTTTTAGTGTATGTTTGCCGAAATCCAAATATGAGGAGGAACAATTGAATATATGCTTGTAATTATCCATGTATTGAAAGAAAAGTAGGTAGCAACTGGATTTCATAATGAAGCCAGTTGATAACAACAATGGTTGTAGTATAACTGTTGTGTGTTGAAGTTGATGTTGAGCATAGCTAAAAGTTGAACTGATATGATATAATAGGTGGCTTATGCCCACATGATTGTGAAATAAACGGATGATATTGTGTCCTTGATGAAAGGGTTTTGGTAGGAGCTTTTCAATTGTATAGTAGACCCCTTCTAAACTTAAGGGGTTGAGGTAGTGATGTTGTATGGTTTTGGGTATACTCTCATTTTAAAGATGGGATGAAAAGGTAGTATGGAACAATTTGGTGAAACTTTGGGGGCTTTCTAATGGAATAGTTGATGATAAACATTCGTGTTCAGAGTATATTAATCTTGATGTTAGTAAGATTATCTGCAAGAGATTGTGACTTGTGTGAGTGGTGATTGAGTTGCTTTGAACAAAGTGACATGTTGAAAGGTTTTATTGATTCTTAAGTGGTTCCTATGATTTGGTCTTAAGAGCTTATCTTGTTTAAGCTGGTAACGTGATGTAGTAATCACAGAAAATAACCTTCCTTGTTAAAGGAAGGAGTGAAGTATAAGTAATTGAGATTTAAGTCACGTTTCACATCTTGTAGTTTATTTGATAGTGCTTAAACCTTATGCAGTTGTTCCATAAGAGTTTATCAATTTTCAAAGGGCATTACCTTCTTCTCATTTGTGGTTTGGTATTCGCTTTCAGTAGGGCTTGAGCCCTCGACTGTTGACTTTCCCTTATGTTTTCCGAGTACTTTGCTTAAGAGACTATTTTCCTTGGTCATGTGTTCACTACAGGTGGCACATGTTTTCCTAGTTGATGAAAAAAAAATTGATTCCATTCGCTCTTTCTTTTGGTTAAAGAATCAATCTATTCGTTTCACTTGAGTCTTTTGAGGTGTTTAATAATTGTAGTTGTGAAACTATGGTTTGTAAGTTATTCGATGAGCATTGGAGGATGAAATAATTTCGTAATGTAGTTCCTTGAGAGAAATTTATATCAATAGAAGATTGTCTTTGGAGGTTAAACTGATTGCATTGTTACAACTAGTAGAACCTATAGTGATTGTGATCTAAGATCTTTGTTTCACTTCGAGTGGAACATTAGAATTATCGAAAGTATGAAAATCTTGATCAATTCTATAGAGTATCGCAAATTGGTAGTATTGTGAGGCTATGAAAGTTATTCTGGAAGATGTGGTTTAATGAGAGTGGGAATATAAAGTAATCGAATCGTCATGTCAATTAATGGGATAATGGAAAATGTTAAGTTAATGTCAAGAATGATTTAGTTTTAATGAGTAACCTTCTGAGAGTTATAATCTTTGTGGAGGTAAACGGGTCAAGAAAATATTTTCATGACGATGTTAGCGAGTGAGTATGTGGGAATGGTGGATTTTTATGGATTTAATCTGAGGATTTCCCTATCTTTTATATGAGAAGTTAGTTGCAAGAGTCTTAGAGGTTAAATGTGGACTTTACATTGATATGCTAGAACTTTGAGTCACCCAAGGATTATGTGTAGAGAAAGTAGAATAAGGGTGGATTGCAAACAGTGGGATGATCGTTGATAACACCCTTCTGATGTAGTACATGAGAGTGTGTGATGTGAATTCGGAGTTGTTTGTTCTCAAAAGGGTTGAGGTGATATGATTGTGTGAGAGATCTAATTTGGGGATACTTTCTGAGTGCCATCCGTCAAATGAATTCTGTCAGTAAAGGAAATCGGTTAGAGAATATTTTATGAGATCATTAGAGTCCCTCTTCAAAGGTGTAGCCGAGGTGTTTCGATTTGGTGAAACTTTGGGGGCTTTCTAATGGAATAGTTGATGATAAAACATTCGTGTTCAGAGTATATTAATCTTGATATTAGTAAGATTATCTGCAAGAGATTGTGACTTGTGTGAGTGGTGATTGAGTTGCTTTGAACAAAGTGACATGTTGAAAGGTTTTATTGGTTCTTAAGTGGTTCCTATGATTTGGTCTTAAGAGCTTATCTTGTTTAAGCTGGCAACGTGATGTAGTGATCACAGAAAATAACCTTCCTTGTTAAAGGAAGGAGTGAAGTATAAGTAATTGAGATTTAAGTCACGTTTCGCATCTTGTAGTTTATTTGATAGTGCTTAAACCTTATGCAGTTGTTCCATAAGAGTTTATCAATTTTCAAAGGGCATTACCTTCTTCTCATTTGATAGTGCAATTAAAATTCAGATTGTCAAAATTGCCTTCAAATTATTATCTATTGCAAACAAAACGTGCTTTATGCTGAAAATTAACCTTCAGCCTTCTCCTTTGATTAAAGCCTGCATGTAGTAGTAACTAGGTTTGTTACTCGTAAGTCTTGCGAGTACATTCGTGTACTCACTGTTTGCTTGCATTTACTAATCTGGACAGCAGGTGGTGAGATCGAATCGGGTAAGAAAAGTTTGCACAGGAACGTCAGTTTGCTTTGGTTTCAACCCAGTCGGCTGCCCTGCGGGTTATGGCAAGCCATTGGGACTTCCTTTATGGTTAATTTATGATTTTAATTCAGTTAATTTACTGTTTTTCCGCTGCGTACTTGATATTGATCTTGTCATTCTGCCGGTGGGCCCCTTTTGTATGAAACCGAACCATTTAAGTTCCATATGTTGTAGTTATGAAGTTTTGCTATTGTAAGCACTTGTGTATAGAATTGATGCTTGATTTTGTAACGGGGTGTGTATACTGCATTTCTGGGAAGTATACATATATCGAGGCTTGGTTTATTTGATTTGTGATGCTAGGGTCAATGGAAGGCTAAGCATTACAAGTTGAATAAATCGGGGGTCCTCACAGTCGTGATCTCAGTTTTGAACCTGAGGATTTCGTCTATCTTCGAGTGACTCCGCTCAGAGGTGTCAAGAGGTTTCATGCCAAAGGGAAGCTTGCCCCTAGATATGTTAGTCCGTTCAAGATTCTGGAACGCTGTGGAGAAGTTGCTTATCAGCTAGAGTTACCGCAGTCGTTAGCTGGAGTGCATGATGTCTTTCATGTCTCGCAGTTGAAGAAGTGTCTTCGTGTACCAGAAGAGCAAGCCCCGCTAGAATCAATTGACTTGAAGGAGGATCTTACCTACAAGGAGCAGCCAGTCAAGATTTTGGATGTCATGAGCGCCACACGAGAGCAAGACTGCTCGCTTTTGCAAGGTTGATGGAGAAACCACTCGAAGGAGAAGCCACGTGGGAGCGTGAAGAAGAGCTGAAAGCCGAGTTTCCTAGCCTTTTCTTTAGCTAGCCTGAATCTCGGGGTCGAGATTCCTTTAAGGGGGGAGGTTTGTAACATCCCAATTTTTTGAGTTTAAAAATCTTTTAAATAGTTAGTGGGGAAAAGTCACCATTTGGATTTATTTGTTTTTTAATTCAAAAGCTTAATATTGGACTTTACAATAAAAAATCTTTAATGTGAATAATCCCAACATGAACAATAGTCAAAACTATTTTAATTGGGTTCTATGTGCTCAGATATATTTTCTAGATTTTTCTGGGTTCATTTGCTATTTTCTATTGCTTGTTTTAATTTTTGGTATTTTATAAAATAGAAAATCTATTTAAAATCTCAGAAAAACCTTCGGGCCGAATTCTCTAAAACCCGGCCCATTTCCCTCCGCCGCCGGCCCAATCCTTGCACCGACCGCCACCACGCGCCTCTCCGATCGACATGTGGACCCCACTGCCGGTCTCTGCCTCTTCTCTTTCTTCGACGCCCGCTCACCCTCCACCGTGCGATCAAAAGTGGATGGCTGGATGCGCGTGATGTAATCGGAGGTTCCGATCGTCCCATTGATTGTGGACCGTTGGATCGTGGACGAACAGTCAGATCCTTTGAATCTGTTTCTCAGCCGCGCCGTTTCGCACGCGCCCGCGTCGGAGCCCTAGACGCTGACGTGTGGGTCCCACCTTGCCGCGTCATCGTCGTCTCTGAATCTGTTAGGGATTCGCCGCTGCCACGCTATCCCGATTTGGGCGTTCGTGCCCTGGACTCTCCCGAGCCGCCGCCCATATAAAGAGAGGTAGCCCTCGGCGTCCGCACCTCAACCCTAGTCGTCGCAGGAGCTCGAGAAGCGATCTGCGCCGCCGCCAACTCTGGTGAGCCCGTACCCCGCCGTCAGTACCGCCCGAGCTTCGTGGTCTGCACCGCCAGCATCGCACGGAGCTTCGCTACCTCGTGGTGGCCTTCGTTTCACCGGAGCATCGCCGTAGCCCTAATTCCGTCGAGCCCGTGAGCGCTCCGCCGCCTAAACCTCACCGCCGGTCGCCACAGTCATCCCGTGCACCAGTGAGCACCTCAACGTGATCGCCGTTGCACCCTCTACACGACGGTACCACCCACCGCCGACGAGAAGCCGCCGTTCGCTGGGACCCTTGGTTCCCGAGCCGCCGCCGCCGTTGGGTCTGCCGCGTCAGCACCACCTCAGCGCCAGCACAGCTTGCTGCCGACGTGTCGCATGCGTGGCGCCGTGTCAGCAGGCACGTGTGCGCCCACATGGCACCGTCCACTGGACCCCAGGTTCCGAGGCTCGGTAGACTTGGTCTACCGTGAGCCATCTCGCTGACATGTGGGTCCCACATGTCAGTGTTTTCTTTTATTTATCTCTTTTCCGAAATCCTGAGGGCTGACGTCAGCATCGCGCAATAATCCGATTTTTCTGTTAAGAAATAATTCGAAAATTCCAGAAAATCCAATTTAGGGTTTTTCTTTTAGATTTAAACTTCTAGAGCCCATAACTTTGGCATCCTAACTCCGATTGAGCCCATTCAAATTCCTAAATTTATCTAAATTCGAGCTCTAGCTATCTGGGATTTTTATTTAATTTTGAAGTTAGTTTTGACTCTGTTATTTATCTGTTTTGTTTACTTATCTCGTTTGCGAGTAGACGTCGATTCATCAGGAAATTTTGGAGAAGAAGGAGCACCCCAAGATCAAGACCAGCACATAGACCTTTTCCAAGGCAAGTCATACCTTTGATCATCTTGAACCCAGTTTTAAAATTAATTGTTTCAAAGTATTGCATTCTATTTGAAGTAATTATTTAAATGCTTTTGGGTTTAGCTATTAATCCAATTTGTTATATCCACTTTGTCTATTGTATGTCATATTTTCTTTGTCACCCTAGATTGGTTATTAGTTGGTAATATCATAGCACCAACGTGGGTTGGTTAGATGTGACTACAATTGCTTAGCCATGCTACGAGTCTCACATCTCATGTAAGTTGCAAATATTAAATCGACTAAGTGACTATGGAACTTTGTGTAAAATCATGTGCTATGTGTTATTGCTTCGTGACGACATGTGTTGCACTAAAACCAAGCGGGTGGGAAAGGATTTAGACCGAGGCATGTGGTGGATACTTTGTGATATGGTGGACTTTGTGAGCAGCTTGATAATCTTTGTGACTTAGTTAGAAAATGAAAGTCTTGCCTTGGTCAATTAAGGACTTAACTTTGTGCGCCATTGAACTAAGCCTTACTGTACGACCACATGCCTGATGGGACGGGCCTAACTTAGTAAGTTATGGATTCTCGACATTGATGTTCAGGTGGATAGGTTAGGCTTTGTGACAGGGTGGAGGTGTGACTACTTGGTAGTTGCATCGCGGGACGGTTCGCCGCATCCCTGTCCAGCGGTGTGTGTTAGACTAGTATTCTTTGTGAGCTGGTCTAGCGGGAAAGCACATTGGGGATGTCAATGTTTGAGATGAAGTTTCTGAACTGTTTTATTACGATTAGTGCTAGCTACACTAGTTGTATCTTGTGGGTAAAGTATACAACCTTTGCAGAGTGTTAAATCAATCTATTCGAATAGCTGCGTCCGCGGTCATGGACATGCTCGGGGATTTCACACGAGGGGTAGTTTTCGTAAAATATTTGGGATGGGAGCTATGTGATCTAAGTCATATGGCCATGTGAAATAATCTGCTTAGCTTTGTGTCTTTGTGAAAAGAATTGTTAAATTATTATTGTTTATTTTTTCGAACTGCATTTCAATCTATTATTCGTATTCAATTGCAAAAGTTACATTTTTTGCAAAAGAACCACATAAGCTTTTTCTTTTGGAATAAGCCTGCATCTATACATTGCATTCTGTGGTATAATTTGCGAGTACGGTTGTGTACTCACGCTTGTTGTAAAACTTGTGCCCAAACCTACAGAAGAGGAGGAGTCTACGCCTACTTTCGAGGAGGAGTTCGCCGAAGGTTGCTGATCGTTAAGGTCTGGATCCCAGTCGGTTGCCTGTGGTGAATTGATGGGATCTACGCTGAACTTATTTCCGTTTCGCTGCTGTTTATTCTCTGTTAGCCCTACGTGGCGTAATAAGTGTAAACTCGACTATAAGGTCAAAACCCCTATTTGTTATTCAAACTAATCGTTTACTTTATTTATCGTTTGTGTGGATTGATATTCACCTATGTTGACACTGTGTGCACTAGCGTGATCCTGGACTAGTGCAGTATACACAGAGGGTTCCAGAATCGTAATTTTGGGTCTCGACATTGGTCGAACCTCCCTCCGACTAGTCAAACCATCCTCCGACCATGTAATTCTCAAACTTTTGAGAATCTGTTCTCCTCCGTTCGAACTCCGATTCAAGCGATTCAAATTTCTAAATCCATCCAGCTTCTAGATCTAGCTATCTATGCTAAATTTTTTTAATTTGGAGTTCATTTGATTTCATTTGTATTCATTTGAAGTTTATTGGAAGTCAGCTCATTTTCGTGTGTAGATTTCGACGACTCCGGGGAACCCGAACACTTCAAAGAAGTATATCCCCAAGCATTCGAGCAAGGCAAGTCATACCTTTGATCATATTGAATTCCAGTATTTCAAAGTATTTAAATTATGTTTTAAACCATTATCGCATTTAAATTCAAGTAATTTAAATACCTATTTAACTTTATAGTTATTCCTAATTCCTTTGTACATCCACACTTGAATGTTATTTGAATCACCCTTGATGCTTTAGTTAAAAGCTAGTTGGTACATTAGTATGAACTAGAACATGTTGTAAAAACTCTGTGTTTAGTCAAAGCTTAGCTAAAAAATATTTACTTTGAAGAATTTAGCCACAAATTTAACTATGGTTTAAAGTGATACTATGGTTTGACAACTTAGGGGTTGTCAAACGCTACTATGTAACTGTGTAGTTATAAAGGTAGCTTTTAGGTATGCTATGAAACATATAGAGGAATATGACTGGTCGAATATGGGACTTGCCCCTCCTAACATAACAGGAGAGATATCTCCGGGCCCCTCGATGTGGTCGGATAAAGAAAGTGCATGGTCATGCCACTAGTGGTCGAAGAGTCGACCACATGAAGTTATCCGTCACTTGATCGAGAAAGTATTGAACTGTCCATAGATGATATTTTATCTCACCTAGAGTTCAACTAGATATTGTGAGGCAAAGGGAGAATACACAAGCAGATCGTTCAGTTCGACGAGATACAAACTAGTCGTACAGAGATATGAGCTGGTCATAGACTGGTCGAACATAATCACTGAGTGGTCGAAACCTGGTCGTAAGGAGTTACGAACTGATCATGACTAAATATGAACTGGTTGTATAGAGATACGAACTAGTCGTAAGTGATAAGGATCTGATCGTAGATCATATTGCATTAAGGTTCGTCCGATATAATTTGTGTATATTCGAAAATCGTTATATCCTACTAGGAACTGCTAACGACTCGTGGTCAAAAAAGAGTTTTCAAATCACAACCGATTGCGCATGAACCTATAGGTGTCACGACCCAGCCAAAGGCCACCCGAGAGATCCTCCTGGACCAACCGGAAAGTCTACCAGGACCTCCTAGGAGGTCCAATAGGATCACCCGAGGGAACCCTTAGTACCACCCAAGAGGTCCAGCAGGACCACCCGGGGATACTGGGAGCGGGCTCGAGGAGGTCGTGGAGCCAAGGAGCACCCCGAAGACCTCCCACGGCCAGACCAGGGGAGGTCGTGGAGGGTTGAGGTCTCCTCAAGACCTCCCACGACCAGACCCGAGGGTGGTCGTGGAGGGCCGAGGTTACCCCCAGGACCTCCCACGACCAGACCTAAGGGTGGTCGTGGAGGTCTGGGATCACTCCAAGGTCCTCTGTGCAAAACCGAGCTAGTCCCAAGGATCAACTACTAGCTCGCGCAGTACACAAGTGATAACATACATCAACACAAACTTTATTAATATCAACAGAGTTGTTTACAAGGGAGGCTTACAAGCCGGCAACCAAAACACAGTGGAGGTTAAACATTAGGCCACCCGATACACCGCAGGCAATCGGCTGGAGGGCACATCCTAGTCGACCAGGACCTCTTGGTCCACTGCACAGATCACCACAAAGCTGTTCTTTACCTACTCAAAAGATTAATTTCAAGCAAGAGTGAGCACAACTACCGTGCTCGCAAGTCACACCCGTCAATTAACAATATGATATGCATACATAGATATCACAAGGGAGAGCTTATATGGTTGATTTGCATAAAACCATGTTTATTTCCAATTACAAGTAATAGGTTCCAAAGCATGTAACAATAATTAAAAATTCCTTTGCAAAGATCAATTTTACAGTTGGATAGCATTCATCAACAAAGTGTGAAGGATATCCTCCTGTCACAAGGCTCCCTGCCAAACCTATTTGGATAGAAATCCAAAACCAATTTTTACAAGTCCTTTAAAAACAAACCAAAGATCTAACTTTGAGCAGCTTTGCTAGCATGTCCATAACCGTGGACGCAGCTATTCGAATAGTTTGATACTCTGCAAAGGTGTGCAGCTTTACCCACAAGAGGTAATCCACTTTTACTGTCTACCCACACACTTCCGAAGGTGTGCGACTAGGGGATTACCACAAGACCTTTACAATGTATTGTTCCACCGCGATCCACCCTACTCTAAGGTTTCACCCCACCCTACGGATAGAAACCCGTAGAGATCGAGGGCCCCCTATTGAGCCTTGTGGGAATTACATAGTCATGAAAGACAGGCCATAAAAGACCACCCACACCCTAGCCGGATCAACTGCGGTGAAACTTTGCAAATTAGTCGGCCAGGTCCCACCCATACAGGACATGTGGTTGCACGAAACGGGCATAGCAAAATACACTCGCAGACCGGTCCTTAATTGACCTGGGCAACTAACAACAAACCCAAGGGCATCGATCAACCATAAAAGGCACGATCCCGTGCATGGACATGCACCAACCAAGCAACCAGCTCCGCCCAAGTCCAAACCATTTTTCATTATTCTTTACTTGCCAAGATATTTGAAATACCTCTATGACACACCAATGCTGTCAGAACCCGGGATAAATATCCCAGATCCTCTGTGCATTTCTGAACTAGTCCCATGATCAGTAGCTAGTTCACACAGTAAACAAATATGGTAACAAATTCATATCACAACTTAATTACTAATCAACAGAGTTTATTACAAAGAAGGCTTACAGGCCCACAATAAAATAAACACAGCGGAAGACGAAGAAGTAGTAGGGTCCAGTTAATCTGCCATAGGCAATCGACTGGGGAAGCGGCCTAGTCGTCGAGATCCACGTCGGTAGCAAAGTCCTTCTCCTCTGAAATTTTATTTGCATAAAGCAAGTACGAGCACAACTTCCGTGCTCGCAAGTTACACCCGTCAAATAACAGAATGACATGCATATATGGATGTAACAAAGGATGGCTTATAAGGTCATTTGCATAAAACAACATTTTCTTTAAATACTTGTACTAAGTTCCAAAGTAGTTATTTTATAACTAAAATTTATAAAATTCTCAATTTTATAGTCAGATAACATTCACACATGAATGGTGAAGGATACCCTCCTATCACATGGCTTCCTACCCAATTCTCATCTGGATAAACCAGTTTGAAGAAGTCTTTTTCAAACAAAACCAAAGTCTAACTTTGAGCGATTCGGCAAAGATGTCCATAACATGACACGGCTATTCGAATAGTTTTACACTCTGCAGAGGTTGTGCAGCTTTACCCACATGATAAGACTTCTCTAGTTTGTCCGGCATATATCTATGCCACCGCTCACTACCTTTGTAGCGGTCTAGAGCACGTGCCAAGGCCTTTACAAAGCGTCATTCCACCGTGAGTTACCTCGCTAAGGTTTCGCCACCCCTTTGGAATAAAAACCTCCGGTTGGGCCCCTCTTGCGCTAGATGGGACTAACATAAGTCGTAACATGACTACCCATTGCATCTGTAGGGAACGACCACGGTGGAACATTGCAGATTAATTAGCCAGGTCCTACTCCCCACATTGAGGACATGTGGTGGTACGGTATGGCATAGCTTCATACACTCGAAGACCGGTCCTTAACTGACTTGGGCAACTTTCCAACAAAACCCATGGGCCTCAACCATACCCGATTGAGCCCGTGCATAAACTTGCACCCACCGAACATCCATTATGCCCAAGTCCAAACTATTTTCATTTATTTCATTTTTCAAAGTCATAAACTTCCATAACATACCGATGCCATGGATACCATCTAAACAACAATTGATTTCTGGCTGAAATTCCCAAAATAAACATGTTTGGTCTATAAGCTTGGCTAAGCATGATTTTTCTCAAAATGTTCTAGTTCATACTATCGTATCAACTAGGTTTTATCTATGGTGACAATATGTTTACTTCAATTAACAAAGTTGGTCATACAAAGGATTTTAGGCATAACTATACATTTAAAGCAGGAATTTAAATTACTGATATAAATAAGCATGCAGTAATAATTTAAAATAAAATATAAATAATTTGAAATAATGGGATCGATATGATCAAAGGTATAACTTGCCTCGCTTGAGGTGATGTTGTTTTCCTTAACAGGTCACCTAGTACTCACAAGTACTTTCTTCGGGAAGTCCACGTGTACAATCACGATGATCATACAGTCAAAATCAATCCTATTATGTTGCTCTTTAATCGGTGTCGAAATCTGATTCTCCGAAGTCGTCGAAATCTAATCACGAAATAAGCCAAATTCAAATAAAATTGAAATAGCAATTCAAAAGAACTCCAAATTAAAATAATTTGATTTAGTTAGCTAGATTACAATTTTATACAAATTTTGCAACTTGAATCACCCAAATCGGAGTTTGGATGCAAAAGATATGAATTTTAGAAGTATGAATTTACATGAAATAATGAATTAGGGTTTAAAGGGATTATTGGTAAAATGAACTCAAAATTAAATAATTTTGGTTTAGTTGGCTAGATCTTGATTTTATAGGAATTTAGGAATTTGAATCGACGAAATCGGAGTTCGTATGAGGGAGAACGAACCCCGGGAAGTTCTAAATATCAAAAACCCTAATTTTCAGATTTTTATGAATTTCTTGAATTATTTTTCTAAAGGAAATTCGGTTTATTGCGCAAGGCTGACGTCGGCGAGGAGTTTTCGAAAATTAAATGAATTTAACGAATTTCCGACACGTGGGTCCCACTGTAAGTGGCTTGGCTCACATGGACTGGGTCCATGGAGACTTGGGTCTGGGGTTAGGATGGGAGTACCACGTCGGCAGGTGACAAGGCGTCAACGCTGCTGCCACATGGGCAAAAGATGATGAGGTGGCGGGTGGTGGCAGTGACGTGGCGGCGCCACGTCGGCAAAAACCGGCGGTGGCCTCGGCTTCGAGTTCGCCGGCGCTGTGCGCCGCGGCGAGCTCCGGCGAGGGCAAGGGTGGAAAGAGGGCGGTGAGAGGATCGCACTGTTTACCTCGGCGATGGCTAGGCGTGAAGAGAACGTCGACGGCGAGGTCAAAAGCGGCGGTGAAGATCGGGTTGACGGCGGCGACTAGCTCCGGTGGGTCTCCGGTGAGGGCGAGGCGCGCACTGGGACGGCGAGGAGGCGACGGTGCCGATGGTGTAGGTGGCGACGGCGAGGAAGCGGTGTCGGCGCCGGAAGGGGCGAGGGCAAAGCTTGTGGCCGGCGGCGAATAAAACCCAGAATCCGGCGACTAGCGGAGAGGAGGGGCGAGGTGAATGGTGGTGGCGGGGTGAGGAGGGCGGTGCACATCTGGTGCTCCATTTATAGGGGCCGGAGGAGGCCGGGAGGGGAAGATTGGTGGCGGGGATTGCGGCGGCGATGGCGCGGCGTTCCCGGCGATTTCGCATGCGGACGAGGGGGCAACGGCCGGGAGGAGGGGCGGCGAGATGAGGGGAGGTTAATGCGCGTGATGACGCGAGAAAAAGGCGGGAGGGTTTCGCGAGATTGCGGAGCTTCGGTGGGCGTTAATGGCGGCGGCTTGGCGTGGCTCCGTGGGGAAGAAGGGGCGGGGAAGAAGGTGCGGAGGCCGTCGGATCTTCATCCGACGGTGCGGAGAGGGCGGACGGCGTGGAGGTGCAGCTGCCGTCCGATTTGCATCGGACGGTGAGGGGGAGAGGGGGCGGCGGCGGTTGGGCTGGGGTGGAGTGGGCCGGAGCGCGGGGAAAAGGAGTTGGGCCGGAGGGAGTTTCGGCCCACAAGGTTTTAGGCTATTTCAAATTGATTTTCCTATTAATTTAATTCCAGTAATTCAAAATAGCTTTAGAAAATAGCAAAACAACTCCAAAAATTATGAGAAAATTCACAGAAATTGCCTAATTTAGTTTGGACTTAATAAAATTAGTTCCAACTTATAATTGGCTATTAATTTTGCAAAATAAATTATTTTGGCTTTAAAATACTTAGGAAAAAGCTTTTAAAAACTCAGAAAATTCTATAAATTAATTAAGATTTTACTTTTCAGATCAAACCAACTGAAACTACAAGAACTTCAAGTAAATTTTAAATTTTGACTTTTACAACTTCAGAAATTCAAATAAAGCAATGTAACTCTTTTAAATTTCAGAAAATCCAATAACTTTATTTATTTTCTTTTGGTAACAGCACTTTGGGATGTTACAAATGCCATGGTTGAAACCCCCATAGCACACCAATGCCATGGTTGCAACCTCCAGGACACACCAATGTCATGGTTAAAATATTTAAGGTAAAACAGTTGGTGTTTAGTTGAAAAACTTCCTAAAACAAGATTTTGGTCTAAATATAACTAAGCATTTCTTTTTAAGAGGTCCTGGCCCATGCTACTGCATGAACCAAGTTTTATCTAAGGTGACAATAAGTTCGGCTTAAAGTCAACAGTGGTTCTACCAAGGATTTGGGCATAGCTAAGAATTTAAAGACAGGTAGTGAAATAATTAAGTAAAGTAAGCATGCATTAATACTTGAAGAGGAACATAAATACGTTGAAGTAGTGGGTGCAACATAGTCAAGGGTGTAACTTGCCTCCTGCTTGAAAGGCTTCATAGGACCACTTCCTCACAGAGCTCGGGTTCTCCAGAGACGTCGAGGTCTACACGTTAAAACAACTCAAGATCAACAAAGGCCAAAAGATTCAAATGACTTCAAAGAAACATCAAATAAGAACCACAGGAGGGCTCGGCGATTTGGAGGAGGTCCAAGGAGCTAGTCGAAGGAGGTCCAGCAGCTTTGAGGGAGGTCCAAGAATTGGTCGGGAGAGCAAGAGAAAGGAGATGAGGAAAAAGGCAAAGGTGAAGAGCTTGCTCAAGCTTATAAGGCTAGAGCTGCAAAGGGTTTCCAAGGATAGGCGTGCTCCAGCACAAGTGAAACAAAAGAGACAGGGGCAGGTAAAGGAGGTGACAAAAGAGGGGAAAAGTGTACAATGGAGGTGACAACAGAAGGGACAGATGCTGCAAAAGGTGATAGCATTCAATGTGACACAACCTGCATTGGATGCGTGAAGACTTTCATGGTAGCTAGGACACACGGAAGGGGGAAAAAGGTGAGCAGAATCTGACAGATGGGACAAGACAAAGCACGGGTGGGAGGTACAGAGGTCAAGGGAGGTTTTGACCCACCCAGGTGATCTTTGTAAAGGACCAGAGGTCCTGACCACAAAGGTGGTCTGACCCGCTAGGGTGGTCCTTGCAAAAAGGACCAAGAGGCTCTGAGGACAAGAGGTCCAGAGGAGGTCGTGACCTCAGAGGTGGTCTTTGCAAAAAGACCAGAGGTCTTGACCACAAAGGGTGGTCTTGTCCAAGAGAGTGGTCTTTACAAAAAGACCAGCGGTGGTGGCTTCTACAAAGAGACCACAAGGAGGTGGTCTTTGCAAAAAGGCCATGGAGGGTGGTCTTCACAAAAAGACCAGTGAACGAGGAGTTCTAAGGACAAGGTGGTCCAAAAGACAAAGGGAACTCAAGGGGGTCTGGACGGTCATGATCGAAGTGAAAGGAGGTCCTGACGGTCACGATTTAACAAGGGGAGGTCCTGACGGCTAAGATCTCGCAAGAGGATGTCCTAACAGTCAAGATCAAAATAAGAGGAGGTCCTGACGGCTAAGATCTCACAAGGGGAGATCCTAATGGTCAAGATAAAAACAAGGAGAGGTCCTCATGGCTAAGATCTTATAAGGGGAGGTCCTAATGGTCAAGATCAAAACAAGGGGAGGTCCTGACGGCTAAGATCTCGAAAGGGGAGGTCCTAACGGTCAAAATCAAAACAAGGAGAGGTTCTGACGGCCAAGATCTTGTAAGGAAAGGTCCTAACGGTCAAGATCAAAACAAGGAGAGATCCTGACGGCGAAGATCTCATAAGGGGAGGTCCTAACGGTTAAAATCAAAACAAGGAGAGGTTCTGACGGCTAAGATCTCACAAGAGGAGGTCCCAACGGTCAAGATCAAAACAAGGGGAGGTTCTGATGGCTAAGATCTCACAAGGGGAGGTCCTAACAGTCAAGATCAAACCAAGAAGAGGTCCTGAGCGCTAAGATCTCGCAAGGGGAGGCCCTAACGGTCAAGATCAAAACAAAGGGAGGTCCTGACGGCTAAGACCTCACAAGGGGAGGTCCTAACGGTCAAGATTAAAACAAGGGGAGGTCCTGACGGCTAAGATCTCACAAGGGAGGTCCTAACGGTCAAGATCAAAACAAGGGGAGGTCTTGATGGCTAAGATCTCGCAAGGGGAGGTCCTAACAGTCAAGATCAAAACAAGGAGAGGGAGCGATGGTGAGGTAAGGCGTAAAAGAGCAGGAGCTGCTGGATTTCAATCGAACAGTCAAAACGATTGGGCCGTTCGGACCATCCGAGGCTACAACTAGATCAGACCATCCGACATAGATTGAACGGTCCTCAAGCGATGAGGGTCAAAGATCGAGCGGTAGGTCCAATCGAACACGAAAAGTTGCAATTGAAAGCTGGGAGGTCCAATTGCACACAAGAGGGTGCAAGAGAACACAGAGGAGGTTCAAAATGGACACGAAGAGATCCACTTGGACACAAGGAGGTCAAAAAGAAACAGAAAGGATTCAACTGATCCTGAGGAGGTTCAAATGAACAGAAAACTAAGGAGGATTAAACAAAAGAGAGATCCAGAAGGGGGAGTTCAACCCAAAATTGGATTTTCGATATCAAGGGTACTTGAAACACAACCTGAGCTTGGAACGTCTCAAGGGTGGCTGTGACCCAAAGGGAAGATCAAACCAAAGGAGGGCTCCAACAGGAAAGGAGGCCTAGACCTAAAAAGGAGGTCTGGACCACAGAGAAAAAAAACCCAGAGAGGAGGTCTAGACTCGGGGGAGGTCTAAACCACAAAGAAAAGTTTAAACCTCAGAGGAGGTCTAAACTTCAAAGGGATGTCTAAACCTTAGGGGAGGTCTAAACTACAAAAGAGAGTCTAAACCCTAGAGATGGTTTAAACTACAAAAGAGATTATGGGAGGTTCTGACCCAAAAGGTGGCCTAGACCAGGGGGTGGTTTTTAGGAAAGGCCACGAAGTTGACCGACAAGATGATCTGAACAAAAGGGAGGTCGTGACCACAAGAGGTGGTCTTGACCAAAAGGGGTGGTATTCACAAAAGACCACAAGGAGATCCAAGGGAGGAGAAGGAGAGGCGAGGCTAAGCGGAGCCGTCCGATACAGATCGGGCGATACCAAAAGAGAAAAGGTTCAAACAAAGGAGGTTTGGATTGAAAGGAGATCTAAACCACCAAGAGATTCAAACCAACAAAGAGGTGATCTAAATGTAAGGGTAGTCTAGACACCAAAGAGGTCTGGGCTCGCAGGAGAGTCCCAGATACAAGGGTACCTGGACTCAAGGAGATGGCCAAACAAGAGGGAGGTCTGGAAAGAAAAAGCTGGGACAAGGGAAGAGCACAACAAGCAGGGGTGAGGAAAGACAACACAGGGGCTCAAACAACTCCAAGGAGCCAAACCTTAAGATTAGTTGAGGTTTGATTTAGTCCTTTAGATACTTCAAGCCCTAGAAATCCTAGTTTAAGCTTTGGATCTTCAACAAAACCAAATGGTTTCTTTTATTTTGAAAATTCAAAAATGCTCCAAACACTAGGGTGTTACAATAGGGTCACACACTTAACGGGTTAGAAGAAACAACCTCGGATAGGATCTATCATGTGCTCTATATAAGGAGATGCATGAGGCTTTTCACCGAAACCTTAGCTGCCATCTTCGTGGATACCCTGTCGTGCGAGTTGATGCTAGCACATCAGCGTACGGTAATCCTTCCCTGGACGTGTGGATACCGTAGAGGTTCTACTGCAGTTGCTATTGCACTCGAGAACAATTTGTGATCTTCACAAGGAACTCGATTGGCTACCGAAGGAGACGATCGACATTGAGGACGTTGGACGATCGACTACGACCACTACAATGACGCGCTCGATGTTGGATCAGGCTACTTCAACTCTTCTTCTGCTGCACTATGCGTTTGGTGGTAATGATCTGTGATCTCTTACTTGCATGGCTTCCTGGTTTATATGGTAGAATTTTTAAATTGTCAGCTAGTGTAGCCTACTCGTATCCCTTCAATGACTACTCTAGGTAAGAGACACTCATTAAGGGTTTCGGCCACCGCCCGACGTCCCTCCTCTACACCTCTGTCGCCCTGTCGTTGCTGTCCCCCCTTGCCCGCATGATTTCACGTTCACCCTAGATAGTAATAGTAGTAGTATGACTCCAATTGAGCTCGTATAAGGCCAACCCTAGTGCTTGTCCTGCTACATCTTACGGTGTTGTTGTAGTACAGATTCGATACAGGCTGGAATGTTTGCAGCAGGACGAGACTATGGGTGTTCAAATTCTACCGCTACTGCTATAGTAATCTTACTGGGAGAAGAACTAAAGACAGGGCCTCGTTATTCACTACCAAATCATGTGGTACTAAACTTTCTACATTTCAAGTCACATGAAATCATGAAACCCTAATTTTCGAGACCTAAACTCTTAATTTTCGAGATAATTCTGGGAAAAATTACACAATCGAGTCCACTGTGTAAGGAGCCTATAAAAAAATTCATAATGTTTGTACCTCATTTTCTATATTAGAAAATTCCTACAAATAGTATAATTAAATAAATTTTCAAGACAAAATTAGAATGGGTAAAATTTTGAAACAATTACACAAGTAAGTACACTGTGTCGGGAGGCTCCATAAAAAAATTATAATTTTTTGAGCTTATTTTTTATATTTAAAAATTCATACAAAAAATATACTTAAATAAATCAAATCACTACAATATTAAACAGTGTCACTTCTGCATGGTGGCCATACGGGAGGCCTCGACCTCACGGTGACCATGTGGGAGGAGGGCACGTGGCAGGCGGGGAGGGCTTGCCGCACTGCGGCAGGAGGTTATTTTTGCAAATAAACTCCAATGATGACCACTCTTGTATGTACAGGATGGAAATGAGCCAATTCAGCCAAAAATTCGTAGTTTTGTAAGTCATGGTATGCCCAATACTATGGTATTTGTTGAGTTTTTAAAAATCTACTCAAGACCTTTTTTAAAAAACCGAACTCACGGCCCATGCGTAATTTTTTCTTTGCCATGTCCATCTCCCAGACTACGCATCTAGTTATTCTCGTTCAGGTGCTTCCATCGCAAGGTATTAACACGGTGATCTAACGTTCGATGAGATGGGACAGGTGTTTGTTGCAATATACAGATCCAAACTTCTATGTATAATGTAATGGTCCATATAAAATCTACCTATAACAAAAATGCACGACAGCAAGTTCGTCTAAGAGAGTTTCTTTTTTTTAAAAAAAAAAAAAAAACTAATACTGTAGTAATATTGTAACTACCAAACACATCATGGTTTTTCTTTATATTGTGAAAAAAAAAACGTGCTATTCATAAATTGTGGTATTTCATGTCCTGTAGTTTGAAGACCGTGGTTTTCAGATACTGTAGTTTTCAAATATTTTAACATCCAAACAGGCCCTTAGTTTGGCAAGTTCATGAATTTAGCTCCAGATTGGATCCATTGCCGAGTTTGGTTCCGCCTTTAATACTAATTACTCCCTCCGGTCACAAAAAAAGTAGTTTTAGACATCGACACGGTCTAAAAAATACAACTTTAACATCTCATTTTTATTGTAATATATTTGCAAAACCTAATAAGATTATATTATTGTGGAAGTACTTTTCAGGACAAATCTACACATCTCATTTTTATGTATTCAATTTAAATATTCAAAAAAATATTGATAGCCAAAGTTTACAATGTTTGACTACACCAAACCTAAAATGATTTCTTTTGTGACTGGAGGGAGTACATTCAAAAGTTTTCTTAGATTAGTGTGTAATCTACAATACTTGTTTGTGAAATAAGTCATGTAGGTAGAATGTAGATTTTTTGTGAAACTCGTTTTTTTTTTTAAAGGGCATATTTTGACACACGGGCTCATGGCTAGGACTCTCCGCTTGCACTCACCTCATGAAAATGCTGCCATAAAAAAATTTAGCATGTATGCTCCAACGTATCAAGAGTATAGTTTTTTTTGGCAATTATAAGAAAGATGTACACACGTGTGCGCTCCCTTAGTACACATCTAGAAAGACTTAGGCCGAGGATAAGCCTGTGACCTAACAAAATTTCTACGAAAAGTGCACTCGCGTGTGTATAAAGTTGTGTACCAGGATTTGAATCCTGGTGAGTGGAGTCGTACATCCACAACTCCACCAGCTCACCAAGTGTCTGACCCGGGAGTAACACCTCCAAATCCTTTATGTATTTCTAAACTAGTCCAATGATTAATAGCTAGTCCACACAGTAAACAAATATTGTAATATCCATAAATCGCACAACTTTATTAATAATTATCAGAGTTTAGCAAAAAGGCTTACAAGCCAACAATAAACAAATACAGCGGAAAGCGAAGAAGAAGTAGTAGAGCCCAGCTAATCTGCCACAGACAATCGACTGGGTAGTGGCTTAGTTGTTGAAATCTTCAGTAGTTGCAAAGTCTTTCTCCTTTGAACAATATTTTATTAAGCAAAGGTGAGTACAAAAATGTACTCCGCAAGTTACACCCAATAATATAATTATAATGCATGCAGGGATATATCAAAGAAAGGTTTATAGAGTTGAATTTGCATAAAATAATATTTTCTTTAAATACTTGTACTAAGTTCCAAAGTAGTTGTTTTATAACTAAAATTTATTTTCTAAATTCTCAGGTTTTATAGTAAGATAACATCCATACAAAATGGTGAAGGATATCCTCCTATCAAATGGCAAACTGTCCAATTTTCTAATTGGATAAACTATCCAAACTCATTTGATACAATCTTTTTGAAATCAAAACCAAAGTCTAACTTGGAGTGGCTTTACTCAGCATGTCTATGACCGTGGACACGGCTATTCGAATAGTTTTACACTCTACAGAGGTTGTACAACTTTACCCATGAGAGATAATCATCTTATAATATCGGCCATGTCATGCTTCCTTGGGCGTGTGACTAAGCGATTATCACAAGGCTTTTACAATACCACGCTCTTAACGCCAACCCGCCTGATGAGCTTAACCCCAAGTCATGGATGTTATTTACCATCGACCGGAAGCTCATCGTTGTGGGGGATAACCTACCCAAACATAGATGTTTGTTACCATCACCTGAAGCAAGCCCCAACAGACATGGATGTCTTTTACCATCGTCTACAGAAACCTAAAAATAGCCCGCGGGCATAATGCTAAAACATGATAAATTAGTTGGTCAAGTCCTCCCTACACTGGACATGTGGTTGTATGGCGGGGCTTAGTAAGATACGACTTAAAGACCAGTCCTTAATTGACTTGAGCGACTTTCCATAAAAATCGTAGTCTCGATCATAGAAGTGAATCGATCCCATGCATCAAATTGCACCATCCAAACATCTATTTCGTCCAAGTCTAAACCAACGTTTATTTTTTTTCCAAGTTAAATTATTTTCCAAAATTTCTATGGTAAAGGCAATACCATAACCTCATATTAAATCATAGTTGAATATTTTGCTAAATTCCCTAAATTCAATTTTTTTTTGTCTAAGTATAAAGTTTTTCGACAAAAACATCTTGTTAATACTATTGTATTAACTAGAGTTTTATCTAGGACGACAAGGTGTGAGAGATTGATGTCCAAGAATTGTCAACTACAAGATCAGTAAGTCAACCATCCATATTAGAATCATAATCTCTAAATCAATCTTATTATGTCTATTGATCCACCACATTATGATATACATTAATCCACCGACAACTGCAGATTAACCAAACACTACTACTCAAATAACTCCACCAATTTTATCCATCAATATCCAACAATAATATATTTCTATAATCCAACATCCATCAATCCAATATCCATCAATAATCTATTTCTATAATCCAATATCCAACAATAATATATTTCTATAATCCAATATCTATCAATCCAATATTCATTAATAATCTATTTCTATAATTCAACATCCATTAATCTAATATCCATCAATGATCTATTTCTATAATCCAATAATTATCTATTTCTATAATCCAACATCCAACAATCCAACATCCAACAATGATATATTTCTATAATTCAATATCCAAAAATCATTTATTTCTATAATCCAACATCCAACAATGATATATTTCTATAATTCAATATCCAAAAATCATTTATTTCTATAATCCAACATCCAACAATCATCTATTTCTATAATCCAACCTCCAATATCCAATAATAATCTATTTATACGATCCAACATCCATCAATCCAATATTCATCAATAATCTATTTCTATAATCCAACATCTATTAATCTAATATCCATCAATAATTTATTTCTATAATCCAATACCAATAATCATCTATTTCTATAATCTAACATCTAACAATCTAATATCCAACAATGATATATTTTTATAATCCATAATCCAACAATAATATACTATCCAATCTTTTCAAATTCTATCTCCAAAATATATCACATTCGAAATGATTCTCCATACTTCATATCTTGACAATAAGTGGCTATACAAGTGTGTTGGGATTATATCACATCTCGGATTTGCCAGATACTGTCTGCTCTGTATCCTATACCGAATCTAGATTCAACTATCCAAATCTCGTCTCGGATCCGACCGGATAGTGAAATCCCGCCGCGAAACCAACTCCAGATCAGGTGGGAAATATCCGTCCTGCTTTCACCCCTACATACCACAGAACTGTAACACAGAAAACACAAATATAGCTCTCTTAAAAAAAGAAAAGAAAACACAAACATCCACTATCTAGGGTTATCACAAACTTATCTTTGACAAATCTAAAAGGCATGTTACAGTTCTCGCGCCAAGTTGGAACTTACCAGCAACAAAACTGAACGCATACGAACAAGCTGCTAATTTAGCAGAAATATCTATCTCTGAAGTTCTTAGCCAAGAACTCATTCAAAAATAACTTTCATTAGCCGAATTACTTTTCACAGTTTAAAACCAATGCACAACTTGACACCATCCTCTTTTGATGTAAAAAACAAAAGGGATTTTACTTCTCAGTTCCAAACTGTCTATTTTGGTGCGCGAGTAAAAACAGCAGGTCTGAATCACACAAGATTTTACACACTAAGGCCCATCGTTGCACGAAATTGGGCATGAGCAAGGATACAGACGCAGTTAGTAGTACACCATCCACTATCTAGGGTTGCTTAATGGTCAATTCTGCTCTCAGATGTAGTACCCCGTCGATGAAAAAGAGGCTGTCATCAGCCATAAACGACGGCCATGGAATCGCAAAGAGATTCCGGTATCCAACTGCCTTCCCACCAGTGAAGGTATAGTAGCCCTTGTACTTGCTAACAAACTCGCTTGATGGTCTTGTCCTTGCAGCAAATTCATAGTCTACGGTAACACTTGTTGATCCTTTCTCTTGCATCCCTAGGAAGAGACCAAAGCAATGGAACGCGCTTTGCTGATCCATGTTGCAGTGTGCTGAGAGGAAGAAACCCTGTCCAGCTAGATGGAATGCTTGTGAGTATATCCGTCCAGATGGGAAAAGTCGGCTACACTCTTCACGCTTCAGATCCAAGTACGCTATGCACTGTGGATACGGTTGATCAAATTCCACCACCTTGAGCGGACGATATTTGTAAGCTCGCTCAGCATATTTCCTACAGGTCAACACATCTGCTGCAAGGGCACGCTGTCGGTGTGGTGCATCAGCTTTGTACAGAAGTGCCTCAGTGACGCATTTAGTTGCTAGCTCATGATCCAGATCATTGCATGCGAGGACCTTCCGCAACTTCCTGCAGGTCATATGACAGAACCGAACAAGCGGCAGCAAGCGAGTACCCAAGATCTCACGCCGTTCCTCCAATTTTGGGTATTGAGCACGAGCCCACTTGATCACAAAGTCATAGATTGCATCCTCTGATGCCACCTGAAGTTCATTACTCCATAGGATGGCTTCAATCCCAGCAAGAGGAATGTTCATCGCTTCATCTTGAAACCTGAAAAGAGGAACCATTCCGTTATTTAGTGCACCATGTTGCTCGCATAATTTAATTGTTAACTCTAATCAATACAGAGGCTACTCACTTGGTCAAATCCTTGTATTTGTTGGCAAGGAATTCCTTGGCAGCATCAGTCAGTGGCTGAACTGCTGCAGCCATTGAAATGCTGGAAGGGAGATCTAGATAGAGCAATGCAGATTCTGTGGTCATAAGTAAGCTTCTTAGCAATTGACTGCAGTGCCTCATGCAAGAAACAACTTCAAATTTGTCAGCAATCATCAAGATATCAAGCAGAAGGGTTGGCTGATTTGTCGTCAACTTTCCACTGTACATAAAGCTTAAAAGCTCCATAAGAGCATTTTCCTCTGTTCCAAGTGGAAATACAACGATCAGACATAAGATAAGTGTTAACTAGAAAGCAAAATAGAAAGAAAAAAAACTGTGCATTGTTATTATAGATTTGAAAGGCTTTTAATTGAAGCATATCCTTCTTTACTCTAAAATCGACTCCTAATGCAGCATCCTTGTTATGCTACGTCACCTTTGAAACGGTAGCGATCAGATTAAATTCAACTAAAATATCAACCGTTGGATCTTAAATACTGAAGAGATGCTTTGGTCAGACACCTTTTAGTTGAAAGGATAGAAGTTTGTGAAACCGTATGCATTGTTTCGTGCAATACATCTTTTCATGGAAAGACACATTTCTACGACACCCTTTGAAAGGTACAAATTGACGTCATTCAATAAACCCGCAGCAAAGTGTGGACGGTATACTAGTGATCCTTGATTCCTGAGAGATTATAGAGGACATATGCGCAATGCTGGACTAGACAATCAACTAGGTAGCTCGAATAAAAAATTCAAGAGTGTAAACCTCATTTAGACTGATGTATGTCAGTACTACTGAACTGATTGTTGTAGTATAACCGTAGGACTATGACGGAACATTCAAAATTTAGTTATACAAAAAAAGAACAAATGCTGAAGATGCGAGTGTACTACAGCTCGCACATTTACCTGAAGCAGTTATTCTAAGAGTTGCGTGCCTCTGATCAGATTCTTTCATGCCATTTGAGAAAAGCTAACAAGAAGAATGCAGTGTTGTTAGCTAGATGACAATACATCACTACAGTACACAATCAATGCATTTCAGGCAGGAATTAGAATCACCTTGTAAAAAAAGGGACTTTTTGCGGCTAGAATTGCAGAACTGATATAAATAGACTTTACTCTCAAAACCTGATTACACTCCATACCCCAGGATGCGTCGCTGCTTTCTCCATCCTCACCTGGAAAAATAAGGTCCAATAAAGTGGATGACAAGTAGTATAAAAGAAGAAAATGCTGCTCATCATCATCACAAGATGGGTGTTCTGCTCTTAAGATACTTGGATCACAACATTCTATCTTCTACGTAAACAAATTTGACATGATGCTTTATGAAGATAATCAAATGGAGGAACATAATGCACAGAAAGAATTTCACGCATCTTGGCTGCTTCAAGCAATCTAAGGAAGTTAGTTCCTCTACAAGGACACCAATTGCATAAAAATTTACTCCTAACTCCTAAGTATCTATTAGAATCATATGTTACGGTGTTATGGAAGTATAATCTGTTTAACAAAGCCCCAATTATTCCTAATTCAGGTGTTGGAATTTAAAGAATCAAGCCCATACACCTAGGAGTGGAAACGAGCCGGCTCGAGCCAGGCTCGTTTGGGCTCGGATGAACAGTCTCGGCTCGTTTCGGAAACGAGCTAGGAAAGAGGCTTGGCTCGGCTCGGCACTAAGCTCGAGCTGGCTCGAACAGGCTCGTTGGCTCAAGGTGTTCGTCCTGGACAAGAAGCATCACATTCACATATTCATATCACAGATTCACGCATCAAAATTGCACAAGGAAGCATCACAGATTCACACATCAAAATTGCACAAGCAAAGGCATAAAATTGGACAAGGAAGCATCACATATTCATATCACATATTCACAGATAGGAGGGCCTCCCTTGCTCCTCCACCGCCGCGCCTTCCCGCTTCGCGTCGCGTCTTCCGCATCGGCGTTGTCGCCAGCGCCGAGAGCATAGTAGAGCACGTCCCGGCCTCCACCCGTAGCTCCACACAGCGTGCGAGGTGGAGGCGGTGCTCGAACCTCGAAGCGGCGGACGGGGCAAGGAGGCGGCGGCAGGAGTTTGGGGGGAGGAGGCGAGGCGGGCAAGGCAAGGGGGAGGCGGCGGGAGTTTAGGGGGTAGGAGGCGACTCAAGCGAGGCAGGTGGGCCCTCCCACGGCGACGGTCGACGCAGCCAAGGGTTGGAACGACGTCGAGGAAGGCCCTGTCCACATGGTCCAAGCCGCGCGGACGAGCGCGCGCGGCGCGGTCAAGCCCGCGAATGCCGCGGCGAGGAAGGTGGGAGCGGCGGCGGAGGCGAAGAAGTCGAGGACGCGGAAGCGCACACGTAGTGCCGTGGGCCTGCGACGAACGACAGGTCGAGGCGGCGGAAGAGGACGACGGCGGGTTGCTGGTCGGGTGGTTGGAGCCGGCGGGGAGAACGATGAGAGGAAGGGGAAGGGGATTGGATTGGGATGGGAGGAAGGGGATGGAGATTGGAGATATTGAGGACCGGATGTGGGCGTGTGGCGTCTTAGACAGGCGCAGTCACGGGCCTTCGTTGCTTCGTGGGCCGTACAAGCCATTTGGCTCGCGAGCGGCTCGAGCCCGACTCGTTTGTTCACCGAGCTGAAAACTGGGCTCGGCTCGGCTCGAAAAATCACGAGCTCGAGCAGGCTCGCGAGCATCGAGCTATTTTTCCAGCCCCCCTACATACACCTCAAACATTACAAAATCACTAATACATTGCAAGGTTTCCCTAGGCGCTAAGCGCTAGTCGGGCGGCTGACCGGCGCCTAGCGCCTAGGCGCAACCTCAGCGCCGCCTAGGCGGCCGACTAAGGCGAGTTCTTGGGGGAGCAGAGCAGGAGGCGAGGAGGGAGCGAGGTGTGTTGGGAGCGCGGCGCGGAGGCGAGCACGGAGGCGAGCGCGGAGACGAGGGGGGAGCAAGGCGAGGGAGGAGCAAGGCACGGAGGCAAGGGGCAAGCCGACTCAGGCGGAGGCGAGGGGGGAGCGACGGGGAAGAAGGCGAGGGGAAAGAGGAGGCGGCGGCGAGGAGGGGAAGAAGGAGGCGAGGAGGAAGGAGGTGGTCGTGTCATCTTGAGATCTCGGCCGTCCGATCGAAATTACTCTCGTGTAATCTGACCGTTCGATCGAGACGCCCAAAACCCTACAAAACAATCTCCTCCTGAGTCCCAACCATTCCCACGCATATCGCCTTCTTCCTCCTCGCCGCCGCCTCCTTCCCCTCGACCACCCCTCGCTCCCTCTGCGCCTCGCTCCCCCCTCGCCTCCGCCTGAGTCGGCCTCCCCCTCGGTCTCCCTGCTGCGCTCCCCACTCGCCTCTGCACCTCGCTCCGTCCGAGCCTCGCTTCCACCACCGACGGTGGAGGTTGAATCGAGCGACGGAGAAGCCAAATCGAGCGGCGGGAAGGTTGATTCAGTGTCGGCGGGAGGTCGATTCGGCGCTGGTGAGTCGGACCACCCCCTCTTCTCTTTCTGTTCCACTGCCTTGGACCGCCTCACGCCGCCTGGGTCCGCCTTGGACTGGCGTTGACTGCCTAGGCGGGCCGAGTGCCTAGGGGGCCGATTGAGGCCGAGGCGCGGCGGTTGCCTGCGCCAGCGCTAGGCGGGCGGCGCCTAGGGGCGATTGAGGCCGAGCGCGGCGGTTGCCTGCGCCGGCGCCTAGGCGGCCACCTAGGGATCACGATACATTGAGGCATTTCATTTGATTACAGTGTGACTACCAAATATTGTTATTGCCAAGGTGTCACGGGCGATGCAGTGCATGAACGATGCGGGTGATCAGAGCACACACTTTATTTATGCGGGCCATGAGTGCGTTAGCGATTGGAAATAGAGATAAGAATTGTTAGTTTCCTTATTAGTTGGGTTTACTTCTTTAGAGATATAGTCCATCTATTAGAGATAAGTTTCCTTAGACATAGAGATTGTTTCTTAAGGGTCAAGTCGGGTCGTCCCTATAAAAGGGATAGCATGTATCCATTATCAATCAAGCAGAAAGATGAATTAATCTAGTCTCCCTCCCAAGGTTCTATCATCCCAGTCTATAGTCTAATCTCTCATACACCAAGCCGACGCCGCCCGGCCTTCTTCCTGGCGATGTTTACCCTGTTATGAACTAAGGTTCATTACATTTGGTATTAGAGCAGTTGATCCCTTCCCACGACTTCTGCTACCATAGTTATGGCAACAGATCAGGACATCAGACCTGCCGTCGAGTCGTTGGCTATGATAAAGGCTAACGCCAACAAGATGGCCATGAGTACCAACGACAACGACAGGAAGATAGCGGTCATCTTCCTCGATATGCATGCTACTTTAGAGGAGAAGATCGCGGATCAAAAGGAGAAGAAGGCGCAACAAGAAGCAACGTTGTTTCCAACAGCCACAGCGACGCTGTCGGAACCTGTTGTGGCGTTGTCGCATCCTACCATGGTGTCGCGAAGCTTCGCCGCACCTGCCGAAATGCGTCGTGGCCATCGCGGCGCTACGGGATTGCTGTCATGCCTGCCGCAGCAACCGGTGAGTTTACCGCAACCGCGCGTGGAGGCAATGATCTTTAAGGACTCATATTACCATCACAACATCTCATCAACATGGGGTCTCCTAAGGCTTCAGCCATGGCCACCACCACAGCTCAAGGATGAGCTGTCGCGAAAGGAGGGGAGTAATGTCACGGGCGGTACCGTGCATGAACAGTATGGATGGTACTGTAGCACACACTGTTTATGCAGGCCCGCGGGTGCGTTAGTAGTTGAAAATAGATATAAGAATTGTTAGTTTCCTTATTAGTTGGGTTTACTTCTTTAGAGATATATTCCATCTATTAGAGATAAGTTTCCTTAGACATACAGATTGTTTCTTAAGGGTCAAGTCGGGTCGTCCCTATAAAAGGGATAGCATGTATCCATTATTAATCAAGAAGAAAGATGAATTAATCTAGTTTCCCTCCCAAGGTTCTATCATCCCAGTCTATAGTCTAATCTCTCATCCACCAAGCCGACGCCGCTCGGCCTTCTTTCTGGCGATGTTTACCCTGTTATGAATTAAGGTTCATTACACAAGGCAATAGGTAGAAGCAAAGGGTTAACCTATACCAACATGTCCTCCCTCTTCCCCATATAATTGGAACAAGTTACTCATCGCTATGACACATTGTGCTAGCCCCGAACTCTAAAAGCATGTATCATCAGCACTAATGATAGTTAATAGATCTCTAAAAATGTAACATGTTCAAAATTTGTGAAGAGTGTATGCTTGTTCAATTTCCTAAAACTGAAATCTCAAAAATTAGAACAAGATAATTGATAGCAGAAATTCAATTGCACTGACCATCATGTCCAATATCAGGTGGAGATTCTTCTATCATAGCTACATGTTCCTCATTGTTTTCCTCGTAGGCATCACATTCTTCTGCTTCGACTTTGCAGTTTACCGGGTCCAACATATACTTTCCAGATTCTGGAGCCATGAAATGATACAGAGAAGTTGTTCAAAATGGAAGATCTTACACTCTAGCAGAGCAGATAATTGAAGAGAATGGAAATGAAGAAAATATAATGGGAACAGACTAAAAACCATGGTAAGAGTGCATTAGCATCAGACCATAACGACATAATAAAGATCAAGAGACAACTAACAAATTGAGACCCATGAACAAGTATTAATGATGACTGACTGTGCACATTAGGACTTTAGGAGTCAAGTTGGATGTAAGGAAAAAATCAGTGCAAGTAACACAGGTAGGATGCATGGCCATTTTATAAGAAATTAAAAGTATTGCAATGAATTTCAATAAGCATTTCATAGAACAAGAGAGGTCAGGCATAATAAACAAAGTGAACCAACTCTAATGATAAAAAGAAAATGAAAGATCGTATGATCATCATATGACACTGCAAGGCATGAAGAGAGCAAATTTAATGCATGAAAAAGAAATCGTCTCATTCTTTCTCCTCAAGAATACTTTATTTTAGGGTTCTCTCCCGCCCCTCCCATCCTCTCTTTCATACTTGTCTCTTTTTGCTCAAATCTGGAAAGTACTTGCATTAGAAGCATTACATAACATGTGAAAACCCTCGTTAGAACATTTCAACAAAATTCATGCTCAGCTCATGGTGACATGGGACAACATTTGGTGTTGCTATTGGAATTGAAGGCAATAAGGATAAGATTGGGGTGAGTAACATTGAAATAAACAATGCATAAAATGCTAACAGGAAAGTGACCTGAAAACAATAAACTCGTACATAGAAAACAATAAACTCGTTAATAGAATATTAGAAAGCATAATTGAAATGTTCTCTTGTTATCTTATAGGAACCATCCAGGGAATACATTACAAAATGTACAGAAATTTCAGGATGTCTAGGAAAAAAGGTAGACAATTACTATGTGTTGACATAATAGCAAGGTACACTTTAAGTCAATCAAGCTAATAAAACACCATGTGTCACTAGCAAACAAACAAGGATAACAATACCTAAACATTTGCATAGAAGCGTTTCATTTTAAAGAACATCACACATATTACAACACTTTTCCTAATAAACAAAAAAAATCATGCAAACTATCAAACTTCTTAATTTAACAAAACTATAAGAACTACGAAGATATCATCAGCCACGGATTGTCATTTATCTGGCAACAACCAAAGTAACTTCATCCCTAATTTGGGCAATTTGCTCCATCAATTGGGCGTGTCGCTGGTTCAGTTGCAGCGTACAATTACTCTTTGTATATCCAGGGGCGGAGCCCAATGGTCCTACCCGGTGTCACAGGACACCGGGTCCAATAAAAATTGTGGTGGAAATCAGCTCATATGCACCATGTGTGCATCCCAAGGAAAAAAACTGTGCACCCGGAACTCTTCTGGCCCACGCGCCAGCCGGCCAACGGCCCAGACGGCCACGCGCGACTCCCCACGCCACGCCGTTGCTCCTCACGCCAACGGCCCACGTGCTACGCAGGACTGCTACCGCGCTACGACTGGACGCCTCAAAGAGCCCCACGCGACACGCGCTACGGCCTAGCGCTAGCGGCGTGCCTAGCAGGCTGCAGCCTGCTGTGGCAACATTGTTTTTAACTTCTAAGCACTCGTGAGTTGTAACTCATGAGTGAATATGAAATACAATATTGAATTGGTCAGTGGTCGTCTCGTCTTGTGTATTTATGCAGTGCAAGGGAACAATAGAATGTACCAATGAGATGAACTTTTTCTCATTTCACTATTTTGCTAAACTGTGCCCTGGCATTTCTGTTTATACCGGTCTCACAAACAGAGGCATATTAAGCAGCCCAATCTTGTATTCAAGTTTGGATTTGGCCATTTTTATAATATTTTATCACCGTATGACAAATCATGTAAATATATACTTGCCATCCAAATAGCAAAGCTTACTTAGCCAAATCTCAATCTACACCGTATTCATATGCTGTATTCTTACCACCATTGTTAAAAGGGCCAAAAAATTCCATTTTCCATAATAAAATATTTTTGTTGGAGAATTGAGATCGCGTTGCTGCTGATGAACGATCACATAAGAACAAGGAAAAACTAGAGGAACACATGATGTAGTCCTGAAAACCTCTCAAAAAAATAAAGAAATTCGGAATAAAAATAAAATAAAATAAAATAAAATAAGCAATTTAATTTTATACAAATTCGTAAGAAAAATCCCTAAATAAATAAAATTCAAACTAAAAACTAAACAAAATTTAGCGATTCAATTTGTATACAAAATTCAAAAAAAAACTGAAATTTGGAATAAAAATAAAACAAAATTAGCAGATAGATTTCGATACAAATTCCAAAGTAAAATCCTTAAATAATTATAATTCGTGATACAAATTAGAGAAAAAAAATGCAATTGGACCGGGATAGGAATTCCAACAAAAAATGAAAGAAAATTTGCAATTTTATTTCCATCGGTTATATTGAATTATTGATGTTAAAATTGCTGGACACGTTACTATTTAGCACAATATTGCTTGAAAATTAAATATGTTGCTATATGTATATAGCGAAGCGGTGAACCCGGTCAATTTAAGTTCCGCCACCGTGTATATCGATGAGCTTACATACATATCACAGACAAATGATCAAGGTGCAATGCCCCCCGAATCATTAATTTCTCCTCACCAAAATCAGAGCTGAACAAGATACTACCAATATAGTCAAGAACAAATCACCCAAATCCAAATCTCACCGGTAACAATCGCCCTCTTCACTATCTCCCCTAATTTCCACCTCCAATGCCATCTCCTCAACACCAGATTGCTCAGAACAAGATACAACATAAATTCCCATCGCATCAACTCAAAAAATTGGTAGAAGAAATGAAAATAACTAAAAAATCTTCAGATTTGATTAAAAGAAAAAGAAAAGGTCTTACCCACCCTTAATACCTAATGCTTTAATACCTAAAGCCCCAACACACGGTCAAATCAAATCATCACGAAAAGCAAGCACCCTCCCACCCTCTCACCCTTTCCCGATTCCCCCACCCAACTCACGAGGATTCAAATTCGAACCCGTCCAGGCCCAAATCGACCCGCACCGAACGAGCCGATAGAGAGAGAAAAAATCGAAATTCCCCCTCACCTTTCTCGCGGCGGAGCTCCTCCCGGCGGCGCTTGCTGTGGCGCGCCCAGTCGGCGAGCGAGGAGCAGCCCTCGCCGGCGGCGCCCTTGGCCCCCGGCGCGTCGTCCCCGGCGACGATCTCGATCCGCAGCACCCGGTCGGAGAAGTTGACCGAGTTGAAGGCGAACTCGAAGTTCGGGCCCCCGCTCGCCCGCGAGAAGTCCGGGTCCATCCCCGCCACCACCACCTCCTCCTCCAATCAACCAACCGCGCACCTCACCTCCCCTGCTCCCCCGCCGCCGCGGAATCCATCGCCACCGCCGGCGGAGCCGAAACACTAACCCTAACGAAGGTTCCAGAAGGCCGCAGCGACGCGGGGAGGCTGGGAGTCCCGGGGAGAGAGAGGCGAGGAGTGGGAGGAGAGAGAACGAATAGAGAGAAAACTAAATTGAGCGGAGGCAGCGGAGGAATGGAGGGCGTGGTCGTAGTAACAGGAAACTCCGACGGGATAAGTGTAAATAATGGAGAAGTGATGAAATGGAGCCCACTTAGAACAAGACAGATTGTCATTGAAGGACACGTTGGTTCGAGCGGGGCCCGCGTGTCGGCTGGTGGGTAGAGGGGGCTGGTCGGCGATGGGATTCTGGGGCTGTTTGCAAACCAAACCAACCAAAAGTTGCTTCTCTTTAGTTTACTACAAAGATTTGATATGCTCATAAAAATTTAGTAATATTAATAAAATCTAATGTCACGTACAGACAATCTAAAGACGAGAAAATCACTCATCAAAATTTTGGTAACACTAATATTTAGCTTAGTCACGATCCAAACAACACTCTTTTTACCAAAATTTAGTTTTATCTATATTTTGGTTATACCAAAATTTTGATTTAACTCGTTCCGACCCTCGACCAAAAAAGCCTTTGTGCCTTGCTTCGCTTGCGCTGCTGCGACTTGGCTTGCTTCACGTTGGGGTTTTGTTGGTTGGTTGCTTACATTTAGGCCGCAAGGACGGGGCAGATATGCAGCCAGACAGGAGGTTAAAGATGGGTTTGAAGGGGTAGGTTTTGGGGTCACGAGGTTTGCCTCCATGGAGTAAATGAGGGTGATAATTTGCAACCAGATCATCATCTTCATCTTCTCCTGCGCTGTTCTTTCTGTCCATGAGTACAATTGCGCAATTAAGAACCCTTGTGATTGCCATTTTAGGGTCTACTTGGACACGCAGTATCTTTGGAGTTTTTGAGGAATACTATGGTCTGAAAATACCGTAGTATTAATAACTTGGAGGTTTTTGGTACAACAAACTTTGTAGTTTTGTAAGTCATGGTATGCCCAAAACCATGGTATTTTTTGGAGTTTTTAAAAGTCTACTCAATACCATTTATTTTAAAACCGAACTCACGGCCCATGTCGATCTTCGTGTGTATACATTTGTATCTGCGTAATTTTTTCTTTGCCTTGTCCATCCCAGACAATAATATAATCTTATTAGGTTTTGCAAATATATTACAATAAAAATGAGATTATATTATTGTGATAAACACGGCTAAACACATCATAATATCAAGAAGTAGTTTTAGACATCAACACGGTCTAAAAAATACAACTTTAACATCTCATTTTTATCACAGTGTTTAGCCGTAGAAAATATCTCGGTAATCGGTTCAGTTGGCATTCGGGTAGCTTGGGTGTTAACTAGGCTTTTCCGCAATTTGGCTTGGATTTCGCGTGCGCCTACATCCATCCTATGCATTTGGTCGCTTTTACAACAATTATAATTCATTCTCTTCTCTAGCTCCAAATTTCGCCGAAAAATGCTCACGCCATTATAGTAATATCTTCATCTCATGCTTTATCTGCCGACCGAAATTCAGGTTTTGTTTGGTGCAACACATTGTCAAAAGAATAAGAGTGATTATACTTGCGACAAAGTTCGCTAAGAAAATAAGTACGCCGGACCATGCTATTAAGACGGGTAAAACAACACGTCTTAATTTCCCTAAACAGCTATCCTAAAGAACCAAAATCAGATGACTACACTATATATATCTAATAGCTAAAACCTCGCACACCGGTGACATCAGCGTGCACCAAAATTGCCTACAGGTGCAAATAATCTCCTCAGCCGATTTACCGATTTCTTGAATATTTAATTTGTAAATTTTTTTACATATGAACAATGTCTTTTCTCTTATCTAAATCGGGGGCTATTTATGTTTGCATCTAAATTCGTACTCAATGCAGTAAGCCTGTAAATACAACACCAAATTGCTTTTTTCTTCTTCGAGGAAACACCAAATTGTTCACATCAACTTACAAGTTAACTACTTACCTTCAATTGTTTCTCCCGAAAAAAGTTAATTTCATTTGTCTAACTTTTTGAAGCGTATAATAAAAGCAACTAGCCCCTGTTGTGTATGGCTTGCATATGGCAAAAGGAAGGGGCTATGTTCGTAAAGCGGAGCGTATGAGGTTACGAAATATTGTAGGCTAGGGGCCGTTCGCCCTAGCTGTACGGACTAGATGTCAGAGTCGAACATGTAACTAAGGTATAAATATATACTGCTGACCTCTTGTAACCTTAATCATAAAAAGAAACTCCTCGTGCACGACGAAAGCGTGTGATTCAACCGATAATGGACGTAGGCTTTGTCAAACCTCATTAACTAATCTTCATGTCTCTTGTGTGCTTGTGCTTTTGTGCGTGATCATCTTCCTCGGGCTTATGGCTATCGCCGGTTTCAACAATCGACCTATTGTAACCTTAATCATGAAAATGAACTCCTCATATGAACGGAGCCGTTGTGATTCGTCTCCGGGGATGTAGGCTTTTCCAACCTCGTTAACAAATATTCGTGTCTCTTGTGTGTGCTTTGTGCGTCATCATCGTCCTCGTGCTTAGGGCTGCCGTCGGTTCCAACAACTGACCTCTTGTAACCCTAATCGTGAAAAGAAACTCCTCGTACTGACGGAGCCGCCACGATTCGGCTCTCAGGGATGTAGGATTTGCCGAACCTTGTTAACAAATATTTGTGTCTCTTGTGTGATCGTGTACCTCATGCTAGGGTTGCCGCTGGTTCCAACAATCTCAGCTGAAACCCGTTGGTGGTGTGATAGTGGTATTTTTAAAAAGATTATGAATTTGTACTTTTGTCAAGCACATCCAATGATTTGTCCAAAACTTTCCATTAGTCAAGGTTAATAAAGCAGTGAAATCTCTACTACTGAAAAATTAGAGTTGGTGGTATAATATCCCATTTAAACATAAAATAAATAAGTAATTAGTACTAACATTAAATAGAATTAGAGAACATTAAATAGAATTAGAGAAGGAATTGGAGGTTTTAGAGGGGCGTTTTTGCTTTTATTAGAGAACTTGGGTCGTGGGCTTACGGCCCACATTGTTTGGTCGAAGTGGGAAGCTAGTTTAAGAAGGGGGCAACCAAACCCTAGACTTTTTACTGTAGCACATGGTTACTGTAGCACACCCTCCCCCTATTGCCACCCCACCATGTCACCCTCCTTGGCCAAGCCATGTCGCCCCTTGCTACCCTTTGCACTAGGCGAGAAGAAGAAAGGAGGAAAGGGAAAAGGAAGAAGAGGAAAGGGAGTTCTTGGGTATTTCAGTGGTCATCATCGTGGTCTTCAAGGGTGACATTTGGATCTCCTTTGTTTTGTTTAATGCTTTTGTTATTCGAGCGATATCGAGTAGCAGATCGACTTTTCTGCTGATTGTGTTGCGCTTTAGTTTTGGATTCTGTAATTGTGAAATTAGGGATTTGTGTCTCCTAGAGATTTATGGATAATTTCAATAGCTTTCTTTAGAGTCTTTATTCACGTTGTTTGGATGAATAGATTTCGAGTTACGATTATTTCAATCCTGTTGTCCAGAGTTTCCATCAGGTTGTGGCAGTTGTAGTAATCGATTGATTAAAAATAGTTAAGAATCTAATTAGTGAATTTGACCAACATGACTATTGTATATAATTCCTTAAGCTTTTCAGAAAGTCCAAGAACGTAATTTTTTGATAAATAGAATGAAAGTTATGATTTTTGTAATATTGCAGTCCAGTTCTAAATTTGTTTAGGTAGATTAAAAGTTATAAAATTGTTGGATTTGAGATTTGTGTAGGATCGATGTCGTCTAAGTGATTTATTTGAATTGCTATGGCCAGCGTTGTGATTGAATATTTACTGTAGGTGGTTTAGCATCGGGTGTGTTGTCTTCTTCACATCAACCTGGTCATCGTTGCTAGAAGGCAAGTACATTTTAGAGTAATATTTGATGTTTGGTGGTACCAATTGGCTAAGTGACTACAAAAGGGGTAAGGTGGGTCGGGTGCGATCAGGGTTTGGCTCAGGTCTGGTCGAACCGAGTCAAACCGACTTGTTGACTGGGTTTTGAAACTGGCTGGGACTTAAGGGAATTTTTAGATAAAGTTTCCTAGATCCAAAATTCATGAAAATTGTAGGGGAGGCAGAGGACCTAGTTAATATACAGTGTAAAATTTCTAGAGTTTTTCATTTATTATATTTTTCTCTAGAATCATTTGAAGTTCCTCTTTTTGTTGTTTGACTTTCAAAACTCTACTTTGACTGGTTGTTTAAAAATAGCAAATTATTTCTAATAATTGTGAAATTTTAAAGGTGAATTTATTGAGTAGTCCAAAACCTAGGAAAAAATATTTTCAAGCATTGTTCATAAGTTTTGTTAGTATTTTAAAGTTAGGTTCAAAATTGAACATGCAAAAAAACAAAGAACCAAATAATCTCCAAAAATTTCAGAAAATCCAAACAAGCAAAACAGATCATATGAAATCCAAATAAAATATTCCCAGCTTTGAGTGCTACTATATTTTCAAAAATGAAAATCAGTTTGTAATACTAAGTTTGAGAAAGTATATTTGCAAACTGAAATTTGAGAAATCTTTTGAAAGTACATCAAGCATTCAAGGAGCAAATAAGGTTTTATTATTTATAATTTGAAATCCAAAATAAACATTCCCCCAAATGAAATCTTTTAGTCTTGCTTCAAATTCAAATTAGGCTTTTGAATAGGAGAAGGAGTAATGGATTACGAGTTTAAATTTTAGTCTTAAAAAATTCAAGGGATTTTCAACATAAGGTTTACAGCAAAAAGTTTTAAAAAGCTCAAAATTTCACAAATGCACATTAGATGCTTAACTAATCCAACTTAAGGATCTTAGGCTGTTACAGTTTTTTGAATGCCTACTTAGGCTACCATCAAATCAACATGGCAAGAGAAGATGAAGAGAAGATGAAGAGAAGACTTCCTTCATCACCCCTTTCGGTATCTACTGCTACATAAAGATGTCGTTTGGGTTGCACAATGCCGGCAACACGTACGATTGAGTTATGCAGAAGACATTTGTCAACCAAATAAGGTGTAATCTTGAAGCATATGTAGACGATCTCATTGTGAAGAGCACAAAAATCTCTAATCATCTGTCTGATTTGGCAAAAACCTTTGTCAATCTAAATAATAAAGGAATCAAGTTGAATCCAGAAAAGTGTATGTAACACCTCGGCTATTCGGAAGCCAAGAAGTCACCTAAATCATCTAACATACATCCATAATGCGGAAGAATTTGAATAATATTAGCTAATGATAGCTTTAAAACAAACAGGACATGGTGAAGGTATCCTTCCTTCACCTTCTAAGTTATTTATTACAGATCATCAATAAAAAAAGTTCACATGCAGTAATAAATCAACTTATTGTGGAGAAGGTATCATTCCTTCACCATTTAGAATTAATTATTACAGTTCATCGATAACGAATGTAAGATAGAACTAAATTTAAACTTGAACTTGAATAGGATGATGTGAACGAGTAGTGCGTGTCTACTCCCTCCCAAGTGAGCCAACATCAGGGGTTACCTAAAATAAACAAACAACGCAAAAATGAGTTCATGACTCAGCAAGTACAGTGAAAAGGACAGAACACACATACGAACAAGACAACATCATTAAAGAATGCGAACATACAACGAATGGAAACTTAGAAATGCATGAAATGAATGAATGTAATCAAGGTTGGACTGCACACATGCTTATACCGGTATAGCTAGTGACACACCCGTCGGTGTTCACTTAAGCCCGCACCTTAATAAAAGTGCAGGGATCCAAGTCTCGTATGAAGAACGTTTCATACAGGTGTCCAAATCTGCCCATACTGGAATTGATGGGTCTTACGTGCCCATACTGGAATTGATGGGTCTTTCTATCCACTCCCGTGGACGGGACATGACAATGTCCAAATCTGCCCACATTGGAATGGTGGGACTTACAATCCACTCTCGTGGATAAAACATGAATTATAGATGCATAATATGAATTTGAACAATGGAAAGCATTAACTCCTAGCATAGATTCCACATATCCTAGCATAGATTCCACATATCTGAAAGAACATCGACAGTTCATCATCTCTTGTAACACAAGATGTCACATCATATTCATGTAAACATTCACAATCACAGCACTTAAAATCAACAAGGTACTTGCCTTCCGCGTTGCGACGCGTTAGCAGGCAACGATGGTGTTCCCAAACCCGTAGCCTCACTGCCTAAACAATTCAATGAACGAAATAAGAATCACATGGTACGCGACATGAATTAATATTCTACACTACCCTCTTGATCACCCAAGTAATAGCCATATACCCAAATCTGAAAAACAGGCAGCACCACGGAATCGCATCTGGGCAGCCGCACGATAATGACCATAGCTACTGACCTGGGACTCAAAACGAGGTGAGTCTAGATCCTACATAAACTTAACGAATAAACCTACAATATTCTAGTTGATGAGATAACCCAATTCGGCCAAATTAAAATACTAACGGGTAATTGAAACAGCAGAACAGAATCTGTCCAAACAGTTAAGACAGCCAAATTAAAACGTCCATAACTTTTACTCCACAACTCCGAATTGAGCGTTCTTTAACAATCTGAAAAGGTTATGAAATTCTCTACAACAACCCAGTTAAGTGAAAACCCTGAATCGTCCCCTAACATAAACATATTTTAGGAGACAACTAGAAAGGCAGTTCTCGTCAGATTTCTGGACAGCAGATACTAAATCTATCATAACTTTTGACCCGAAAGTCGGAATCGGGTGATCTTGGCGGCCACCGAAAGCTAAGAACAAGACCTACATATCTCCAAGAGATCGATATCTCAAATTCGGCCTCTAAGATCATGAAACAGGCCATGCAACATTCTGGGCAGAACTAACTTTTCCAGTCACAGCAATTCGATCTAAACCAATATGATCCAAAACACATCTACCACTAATCAAACGAGGAGTCTCGGTACTCGTTACCCTTACAGCAACCAGGATGTAGACGGAAGAACCTTGGAGACGACGATCTCCCTCCTCCTCTCCTCTTCTTCTCCTCTCTTCCTCCTCTTTTCTCCTTGGTTGGCAGCACCGGAAGGCTTCTTCTCCCTCCCCACTTCTTCTTGGACAGCAGCAATGGAGGGGGTGTGCACTGTAGCGCTGGAGTTACTATAGCATGGTGGCGGCACTGTAGCACGGGGGTGCTACAGTACATCTAGGGTTATAGGCTGCCCCTAATGGGCCAAGGCTATGGGCCTTTGGCCCAAGATTTAATCGCCCTTTACGAAATTCTGAAATTTCATTTTAAATCCCAATAAAATGGTTTGAGATTCAATTATAATTCTTAGGATTGAACGAGTATTACATTCTACCTCTTAAAATGTAATTCGACCCGAATTCTACTCAAAAGAATACCAACTAAACTTAATAACTATGGACACTTACCCGACGTTAAAAACTCTAGTTAAAGCTCGTACATGCGAGTTCTCAAGTCCCAAGTCTTATCACGCTTAGACCAGTACAGATTATCTCAACATATAGGACACAAATGTAAGATCATACTCATTGGCCAACGGCTCTATCGAAAACTAGAGCTTTGGACCTCTCAGTACTCACTCAGCACTGGACATACTGTAATACCCGATTATTCGATATCGAATGCTGTAAGATTAGAGAGGAAATAAGTTAAAATTCAGAATTTTAGGAGAAGTATGGGCCGCCAACCCATATTCGAGAAGAGGAGCCGACCATAGTGGCCCAAGGCCCATGAGTGGGCGGCCCCATTAGAAGGCAAGGGGAGGAGGGACCAAACCCTAGCCCCATTTGCTACAGTAGCCGCCGTGCTACAGTAGCCCCATGCTCTGATAGCGGCATGCTACAGCACCTCGCCGCTTCTTGCTCCTCCTCTCCCGCGCCATGTTTCCTGCTTTGCTTGGCCGACCGTGGGAAGAAGAAGAAGAGGAAGGAAGAGAGGATTGAAGGAGAATTTCTTCGTGGGATTTGATCAGCGATCTCCGATGGTTCTACAAGGGTAATGATTGATTTCCTCGCTGTTTAGGTTGTTTGGATCGAATTCGATTAGTTTGATTGGATTGAATTGCTGCCGTTAGAATTTCAGTTCTGTCCTGAATGTTGCGTGGCCTGTTTCGGTATTTTAGAAGCCGAATTAGAGTTGTTCATCTCCTGGAGTATTGTAGGTCTTGTTCTTAGCTTTCGGTGGCCGCCAAGATCACTAAAATCCGACGAACGAGTCAAAAGTTATGTTAGATTTATTATCTGCTGTCCAGAATCCTGACGAAATAGCAGTCTCTGTATAGGTTGATTTATGGCCTAGTTAGAGGGTGATTCAGAGGTCTTGCCCATAACAAATTTTGAAGGTGATATCACTAGCTTTCAGGATTGATAACGAACACCTCATTTGGATTTATAGATCAAAAGTTATGCACTTTTCTTTGTGACTGTCCAGATTGTATGTCAGTCTGTCCAGTTTGTATGTCGATTTCTATCTTTAATTTTGACCCGTGTGCCACTTTTTGTTAAAGACAATATATGAATGTCGTACAACTAAGTTATTGTAGATAATTCGATAACCTTTTCAGATTGATAAAGAATGTTCAATTTGGAGTTGTACAACAAAAGTTATGGATATTTTAATTTAGCCGATATTTCATCAATTAATTCATCAACAGATTTGAGCCGTGGGCCAAATTTTATTAGAGGCAAAATCTGAACTTTTGCCCAACCAGAGTATTGTAGATATGTCAGTTAAGAATCCATGGAAATTGGTCTCACCTCATTCCGAGTTCCAGACCAATAGATATGTCAATTACCGTGCTGCTGTCCAGAATTAAGTTATGTCGAAATTGTTGATTTCATTTTAAGTTTTGTATTAATGACTAGAGTCATCGAAGCGATGTTTAGCATCGATTAGTAGTGTTGGGTATATTATGTCCTTATTGAAATTATTTTACTTGTTTAGGAGGTGAAGCCTCGGGTTTAGGAGTATCACCTTTGCCGACTAACGCGTCGCATCGTGGAAGGCAAGTACATTGCCACCCTTAATGATTGTGATTGATGAATGTTTATATGGTCATCTTTGTGATTTGGTATGATACGAGAGAAGATGGATTGTCTATGTTCTTGCATATGTGTTGAATCCATGTTTTGTTATCATGTCTTTCAATATTCGTATTTCATTCTATGCATTCATTATGCATGTTTCCTCCACGAAAGTGGATTGCAAGTCCCACCATTCCGGTGTGGCGGTGTTGGACATTGTCATGTCCGTCCACGGAGTGGATTTGAAAGACCCATTAATTCCGAATGGGCATGTAAGACCCATTAACTCCAAGATGGGCAATGTTGGACACCGTATGAAACGTTCTTCATACGGGAAGTGGATCCCGCATTTTTGTTAAGATGCGGGCTTGAGTGAACACCGACGGGTGTTTCATCGCTATACTGCGATATGCATGTGTGCAGTCCATTCCTTTGATTTTGAGCATTCATATCATGTTTTCATTTGTAATCGGTTGTGATGTGATCGAACACGATGATGAGTTTGTCTTATTCATATTGAATGATTATCTTATTGATAATCGTACTTGCTGAGTCATGGACTCACTCTTGCGTTGTTTGTTTATTTTAGGTAACCCCGATGTTGGCTCTTGGGAGGAGTAGACACGCACTACTTGTTCACAACATCAAATTCATGTTCAAGTCTAAATTTTAGTTCCATATTTCATTCGTTAACGATGAACTGTAATAATTAAATTATAATTGGAGAAGGAAGGATACCTTCTCCACGGATGTTGATTTATTCTGCGTGTGAACCTTCTTTATTGATGTTCGATATTAAATAACTTAGAAGGTGAAGGAAGGATACCTTCACCATGTCTGTTTATCTTAATCTTGTCTTTAGTTGATATACTTGTCTCAAGTTCTTCCGCATTATGGATGTATGTTAGATGTTTTAGGTGACATTTTGGCTTAGGATAGCCGAGTGTTACTGATTGGTATCGAGCGGGCTTTAGGTCCGTGGTTAATAGAAGAACATTAAAATGACACACTTGTGTGATGAGGTGGGGTTGGAAAAGTACATTGCTTCCGCAATATCTGTTATTATGTTTCATTTTGGTTGAGCAATTGTTGAATTGCTTCTGTACTATCATCCTTGTTGGTAATATATGATCTGCTATGTTATTCAATATCTATGAACTAATACTATGATTGTCATGAGATGATCCTGTAATCATAATTGAGTATTTGGTGAGGCGTGATGTTATCAAATGATAAGAAGTGGAGGTCGTGGTTGTTACTCGGGATTCACGAGTTACACCATCGCTCGCGAACGTGGTTAGAGGAGTAGTTACCAGTACCATAGTTTCGGTGTTAAGCGTGAGTTGCTTTAGAAAGTTGTTCTCTTTCTTGATTTGAATTTGGCAATTCTTGTCCTGTGGTGGTTGATGAACTTCTCCGGATTTGTGGTCCATGATAGTTATGGTTTTCCATAGATCCTCTTGGTTCTCTGAAACAAATAATGCCTTTCAACCGTTGAGTTGTTTCTACTACTTGTGATCGTTGTCAATTGGCAAGATTGATGTTTTCTTGGTTGCTCCTTCTTTCTCATTGAAAAGAATGACTCATTTACTCATTTGGTAACTTGATTAGTGAAGAGTTTTCCATTGTAAGTTCGGTTGCTTGGGAAAGCTTTGGCTTTATGTGTTTCTTTGGATTACTTGACGTTGAGGTTTGAAGTCTCTCTTTTCTTTGTAGTAAGGTGTTAGAATCCTTTTGTGATGTCTTGCCATGCTTAAATTGAGAATTTATGATTAAGCGAATAAATTGTTATGATATGAGTTACCAAGTTGGGTTATTAGCATAGTGCAAATCAATTACTCTTAACTACCATCCATGGAAGTGAAACTGATTAATTTGATATGTCCTTGTATTTGATTCAGGTGTATGTTAAATAAAGATCACAATATCTATTCGAACCTATAGATCTTACATAAGAGCTAGATTTATCTATTTCTAGTATGCTAAAATTGTTGAAACTTGTATAAAGTACCGGATGGGTTTGGTGTATCGACTCATGAAACCTTGTTTATAGGAAATTATGTTAGTGAATCTTTAATCATGTTTTGAAATGATTTACGAACAAAGGTGAAATGTGAATCTATGTTTATAAATGGTTATGTGATTGCAAATAGAATTAGTACCGTATGTATACGCGTGGTTAGTACAATCATCATTTGTTAATGGTATTGAAGAAAGTGTTGAGCAACACCAACAATTGAGTAGATGAATTTCGTAAGTAGTCTTTGTTAGCGTGCCTTGTGATATTGTTATTGCTTAGCATAAACTTGTTATGATAAATTTGTTTCAACCTTGTGGTTTGTGTTCCCTTTGGGAAGTTTTAGGATGGAGTAATAAAGTTTGATGATTCTTGGTACTATGTATGTTGTCGATGTTATTAAATAGTCAAAAATGTGATAATGAGGTTAATTCTCGTAGTAATTTGATCACCCATGGTGATATTTCCTAAATGATCAAATTTCAGAATTTGTATTCATGATCTTTTGGGGGTTCAGGCTTTATGTGGTAAATGAAGTTTATCGAGTAGCGATATGTTGCAAAGTTATAATGGTTCTTCAGTGATGCAAGTGTTTCGATTCTGAATACTTATTTGTTCTTATCTGTTAAGATTCGATATTCTCTTCTTGTGAGGCTTATGCGTTCAACTGTGGACTCCACTTATGTTCTGTGAGTTCATTGCTTAATTGGTTTCTTCTCTTGGTCCCATGTTCAGTGCGAGTGGTGGATGAGTTTTCTAGTTGGTGAAAATCGTTTCCATTTGTCTCTTCTTTCGAGAAAGAATCAACTCATTCTTTTCACGTGAGTCTTTTGAAGTGTTTTCTAATTGTTGTTGTGAAATTGATGTTAATACCCATAGTAATTTGATCGCCCTTGGTGATATCGTTCAGATGTGAATATTTCAAGTTTAGCTTTCGTGATATTTTCTTTGAGCTCTTAAATCATCCGTAATCGAAATTATTTTAAATAAATTAAGGTATTGGATTGTCTGTTGCTTCTTAAGAGATTTGTGTGGTTTAACTCTAAAGGCTCTTTGTGCGAGTTGGCAACGTGAGGTTGCAATCAAAGAACTTATGTTGGTTCCTTTAAGAGGAGAATAATCTACTTGCGTTTCGCGAAATTCTGTAATTGGAAATGTTTCGAGTTTGGTGGTTTGAGATTATTTGGATCTCATGTTTCTTGTGTAGTTGAACTGTTACGAACAAATATGACGTATGGAAGAATTTCATTGGTTCTTAATTAGTCCTTGTGGTTTGGACTAAAGATCTTATCTTGTACGTTGTGGCAAGCGATGTTAGTCAAAGAATTAATTTCAGTGTTAAGGAAAGAGTGCAGAGGAATATTTGAGAATTTGAGTCAAGTTTTGTAACTGGTAGTTATTTGAATTGTTCATAAACTTTTACTCTTTTCACTCAAGAGTTGTCGAGTTTCAATCGCAATGTCATTTTTTTTCTTATTAGTGGTTATTTGCTATTCCCTTTTAGAGGATGCGTGCCTCATTGTGAACTCAACTTTCGTTTTCGGATCTTTATTACAGTTATTTCTTTTGGTTTTGTGCTCACTTGTGAGCGATAACATTTTCTGTGTGGTGAAATTTGTTCTTATTCGCCTCTTTCTTTTGAGAAAGGATCAACCGTTTTGTCTTTGTAAGTTTTACAACTCGTAAGTTGTTGTTTGTTTGGTGGTGGTTAAGTGATTGTAGGGGTGAGTTTTGCTACCCACTATTGGAGTAGTAATAGAAGATGAGTTGGTTTTGACCTTAACCTCTTGGAGGAAGTTGATTCGGATGGAATGTATGACTTGAAGTAAAAGCGTATAATGTTTGACTAAGTAGAACCTATGGTATAGTGTAGTTCCGAACTTTGGTTCATGTGGATATGTTGGGGATTATCAAATGTATGGAAACCTTAATCAATTTTACTGAGTAACACAACTGGAAAGTATTGCGATGTTGTGTGAGTGATTCTGATGATGTCGATGAGTGAGAATGTCGAATCGTGGGGATGTTAGAGATTTAATCCGATGATTTCACTATTTGTTAAGAGGAATTCGTTGTAGAGGTCTCGGAGGTTAAATTTGGGTTTTCCATTTTCATGCTAAACTTTTGGTCGCCCAAAGATTTGTGTGTAGAGGAGATAGAAAAGCTGGAGTATTCGAGTAGTGGAATGATTGTCGATAGAACCCTTTTGTTGTAGTTCATGGCGAGTGTCTGAAAATTCGATGTGATATTCTTGAAAGTTGGAGGTGATGAGATTGCATGGGTTTTGAGGGCTTTGGTGCCTTCTATCAAATTAATGTCATCGATTGAAGGAGTGGTCCAGAGTGTTCAGTGGAATCAATAGAGTCTCTCCACAAAGGTGTGGATGATGTATTTGGTTTAAGCCTAACTTGAGGATGTTAAATGAAGATGGTTGAGACCGTGTGGTATGCGATGAATTCGAATTCCAATGTCCGAGAGAAATTTTATTCCTAAAGAGGAGTTGAAAAAAAGGGATGTTACCTTGGGTATTGAAGCGTTTTCTTGTTACTCATTTGAGCTTTATGTTGTTGGTGGTGTCTTACGCATGGTGAGTTGGTGTTGTGTTGGCATGTTTGCTTCTTTCCAATTCAGCAAAACAAAAGAAGTTTTTGGTTTGAGCGTTCAAGTGATCTCCCTTTGGCTTTCGTGGACGTTTATTCGCAATTTGCCACTTGGAAAGTGGAAAGGTTTTCTTGATGAAATTCTGATTTCTGGATTTTACTCTTCAGTACTCAGTTGGTAACGTATATTTGTGATGTGAATTTTTCTTATTCAGATATGTTTTGCCGGTAAAAGAGTTTCGATAGTGTGTTTCTGGTTAAAGGAGGTGATCCTTGCTTTAGTGAAGAGTTCGATTGAAAGGTGGAACACGAGTTTCGTGTTCTTCGTGCTTGTCGTGTGGTTCGGTTTCAATGGGAAGGTTAACCAAGGTACATTGGGTTGTTTTCGCTAGTTGGTGTATCGCCAGGACTGTCTCGGGTCCATGCGTGGAGTACGTAACGTCTTGTATGTTATCGTGTTGGGTGAGTACCTGGGAGATCCAGAGTTTGAGTTTTCGTTTGCGCCGTTGACCATCGAGTAGGATCTTACCTTCGAGTTTTCTCCGATGAGTGTACCTGGAAGTACCGGGTTGAGTGTTAGTTCAGACGTCGATTTGCGTCAAGATGTTGTGGTGTCCTCGATCAGAAAGAGGCCACTTAGGAGCTGGAGGCTCGCATGCACGAGCATTATTGATTTGTTCATATCGAGTACATGTTACTGTTATTAATTTTTAGTTGCAACCGACCTTTCGCGTGGGTCGGTGTGAGGATTCGGTCGAATCCTATTTAAGGGTAGAATGTAATACCCGATTATTCGATATCGAATCTTGTAAGATTAGAGAGGAAATAAGTTAAAATTCAGAATTTTAGGAGAAGTATGGGCCGCCAACCCATATTCGAGAAGAGGAGCGACCATAGTGGCCCAAGGCCCATGAGTGGGCGCAGCCCATTAGAAGGCAAGGGGAGGAGGGGACCAAACCCTAGCCCCATTTGCTACAGTAGCCGCCATGCTACAGTAGCCCCATGCTCTGATAGCGGCATGCTCGATACCTCGCCGCTTCTTGCTCCTCCTCTCCCGGCGCCATGTTTCCTGCTGCTTGTGGCGACCGTGGGAAGAAGAAGAAGAGGAAGGAAGAGAGGATTGAAGGAGAATTTCTTCGTGGGATTTGATCAGCGATCTCCGATGGTTCTACAAGGGTAATGATCGATTTCCTCGCTGTTTAGGTTGTTTCGATCTGAATCGATTAGTTTGATTGGATTGAATTGCTGCCGTTAGAATTTCAGTTCTGTCCTGAATGTTGCGTGGCCTGTTTCGGTATTTTAGAGGCCGAATTAGAGTTGTTCATCTCCTGGAGTATTGTAGGTCTTGTTCTTAGCTTTCGGTGGCCGCCAAGATCACTAAAATCCGACGAACGAGTCAAAAGTTATGTTAGATTTATTATCTGCTGTCCAGAATCCTGACGAGAAATAGCAGTCTCTGTATAGGTTGATTTATGGCCTAGTTAGAGGGTGATTCAGAGGTCTTGCCCATAACAAATTTTGAAGGTGATATCACTAGCTTTCAGGATTGATAACGAACACCTCATTTGGATTTATAGATCAAAAGTTATGCACTTTTCTTTGTGACTGTCCAGATTGTATGTCAGTCTGTCCAGTTTGTATGTCGATTTCTATCTTTAATTTTGACCCGTGTGCCACTTTTTGTTAAAGACAATATATGAATGTCGTGCCAACTAAGTTATTGTAGATAATTCGATAACCTTTTCAGATTGATAAAGAATGTTCAATTTGGAGTTGTACAACAAAAGTTATGGATATTTTAATTTAGCCGATATTTCTGTCAATTAATTCAGTCAACAGATTTGAGCCGTGGGCCAAATTTTATTAGAGGCAAAATCTGAACTTTTGCCCAACCAGAGTATTGTAGATATGTCAGTTAAGAATCCATGGAAATTGGTCTCACCTCATTCCGAGTTCCAGACCAATAGATATGTCAATTACCGTGCTGCTGTCCAGAATTAAGTTATGTCGAAATTGTTGATTTCATTTTAAGTTTTGTATTAATGACTAGAGTCATCGAGAAGCGTGTTTAGCATCGATTAGTAGTGTTGGGTATATTATGTCCTTATTGAAATTATTTTACTTGTTTAGGAGGTGAAGCCTCGGGTTTAGGAGTATCACCTTTGCCGACTAACGCGTCGCATCGTGGAAGGCAAGTACATTGCCACCCTTAATGATTGTGATTGATGAATGTTTATATGGTCATCTTTGTGATTTGGTATGATACGAGAGAAGATGGATTGTCTATGTTCTTGCATATGTGTTGAATCCATGTTTTGTTATCATGTCTTTCAATATTCGTATTTCATTCTATGCATTCATTATGCATGTTTCCTCCACGAAAGTGGATTGCAAGTCCCACCATTCCAGTGTGGGCAGTGTTGGACATTGTCATGTCCCGTCCACGGAGTGGATTTGAAAGACCCATTAATTCCGAATGGGCATGTAAGACCCATTAACTCCAAGATGGGCAATGTTGGACACCGTATGAAACGTTCTTCATACGGAAGTGGATCCCGCATTTTTGTTAAGATGCGGGCTTGAGTGAACACCGACGGGTGTTTCACCGCTATCTGCGATATATGCATGTGTGCAGTCCATTCCTTTGATTTTGAGCATTCATATCATGTTTTCATTTGTAATCGGTTGTGATGTGATCGAACTCGATGATGAGTTTGTCTTATTCATATTGAATGATTATCTTATTGATAATCGTACTTGCCGAGTCATGGACTCACTCTTGCGTTGTTTGTTTATTTTAGGTAACCCCGATGTTGGCTCTTGGGAGGAGTAGACACGCACTACTTGTTCACAACATCAAATTCATGTTCAAGTCTAAATTTTAGTTCCATATTTCATTCGTTAACGATGAACTGTAATAATTAAATTATAATTGGAGAAGGAAGGATACCTTCTCCACGGATGTTGATTTATTACTGCGTGTGAACCTTCTTTATTGATGTTCGTATTAAATAACTTAGAAGGTGAAGGAAGGATACCTTCACCATGTCCTGTTTATCTTAATCTTGTCTTTAGTTGATATACTTGTCTCAAGTTCTTCCGCATTATGGATGTATGTTAGATGTTTTAGGTGACATTTTGGCTTAGGATAGCTGTGGTGTTACGATTGGTATCGAGCGGGCTTTAGGTCCGTGGTTAATAGAAGAACATTAAAATGACACACTTTGTGCATGAGGTGGGGTTGAAAAGTACATTGCTTCCGCAATATCTCATTATTATGTTTCATTTTGGTTGAGCAATTGTTGAATTGCTTCGTACTATCATCCTTGTTGGTAATATATGATCTGCTATGTTATTCAATATCTATGAACTAATACTATGATTGTCATGAGATGATCTGTGTAATCATAATTGAGTATTTCGGTGGCGTGATGTTATCAAATGATAAGAAGTGGAGGTCGTGGTTGTTACTCGGATTCACTGGTTACACCATCGTTCGCAGAACGTGGTTAGAGGAGTAGTTACCCCAGTACCATAGTTTGGTGTTAAGCGTGAGTTGCTTTAGAAAGTTGTTCTCTTTCTTGATTTCGAATTTGGCAATTCTTGTCTGTGGTGGTTGATGAACTTCTCCGGATTTGTGGTCCATGATAGTTATGGTTTTCCATAGATCCTCTTGGTTCTCTGAAACAAATAATGCCTTTCAACTGTTGAGTTGTTTCTACTACTTGTGATCGTTGTCAATTGGCAAGATTGATGTTTTCTTGGTTGCTCCTTCTTTCTCATTGAAAAAGAATGACTCATTTACTCATTTGGTAACTTGATTAGTGAAGAGTTTTCCGCTGTAAGTTCGGTTGCTTGGGGAAAGCTTTGGCTTTATATGTTTCTTTGGATTACTTCGAGCGTTGAGGTTTGAAGTCTCTCTTTTGCTGTAGTAAGGTGTTAGAATCCTTTTGTGATGTCTTGCCATGCTTAAATTGAGAATTTATGATTAAGCGAATAAATTGTTATGATATGAGTTACCAAGCTGGGTTATTAGCATAGTGCAAATCAATTACTCTTAACTACCATCCATGGAAGTGAAACTGATTAATTTGATATGTCCTTGTATTTGATTCAGGGTGTATGTTAAATAAAGATGTCAATATCTATTCGTAACCTATAGATCTTACATAAGAGCTAGATTTATCTATTTCCTAGTATGCTAAAATTGTTGAAACTTGTATAAAGTACCGGATGGGTGTGGTGTATCGACTCATGAAACCTTGTTTATAGGAAATTATGTTAGTGAATCTTTAATCATGTTTTGAAATGATTTACGAACAAAGGTGAAATGTGAATCTATGTTTATAAATGGTTATGTGATTGCAAATAGAATTAGTACCGTATGTATACGCGTGGTTAGTACAATCATCATTTGTTAATGAGCTATTGAAGAAAGTGTTGAGCAACACCAACAATTGAGTAGATGAATTTCGTAAGTAGTCTTTGTTAGCGTGCCTTGTGATATTGTTATTGCTTAGCATAAACTTGTTATGATAAATTTGTTTCAACCTTGTGGTTTGTGTTCCCTTTGGGAAGTTTTAGGATGGAGTAATAAAGTTTGATGATTCTTGGTACTATGTATGTTGTCGATGTTATTAAATAGTCAAAAATGTGATAATGAGGTTAATTCTCGTAGTAATTTGATCACCCATGGTGATATTTCCTAAATGATCAAATTTCAGAATTTGTATTCATGATCTTTTGGGGGTTCAGGCTTTATGTGGTAAATGAAGTTTATCGAGTAGCGATATGTTGCAAAGTTATAATGGTTCTTCAGTGATGCAAGTGTTTCGATTCTGAATACTTATTTGTTCTTATCTGTTAAGATTCGATATTCTCTTCTTGTGAGGCTTATGCGTTCAACTGTGGACTCCACTTATGTTCTGTGAGTTCATTGCATACCACACGGGCTCAAACCTCTTATTTTAACATCCTCAAATTATGCTTAAACCGAAATACATCTTCCACACCTTTGTGGAGAGACTCTATTGATTCCACTGAACACTCTAGACAACTCTTTCAACTGACAAAATTAATTTGATAGAAGGCACCAAAGCACCTAAAAAAACCCACGCAATCCCATCACCTCCAATTCTCAAGAATAACACCTCAGAATCCTCAGTACACACACTCACGTACTACATCAGAAGAGTTCTATCAAAGATCATTCCACTGCTCTAGAAACGCCATTAATCAATTTTCTCTACAAACCATTATTGGGCAACCAAAGGTCTAGCATAAAAGTACAAAGCCCAAATTTAATCTCCAAGACATCTACAACGAACTTGTCTTATAACAGATAGAGAAATCGTCAGATTAAATCTCGAACATGCCCACAATTCTAACATACTCACTCATTGACATCATCAGAAATCACCCACACAAACTCGCAATACTTTCCAATTGCGTTACTCTATAAAATTAATCAAGGTTTCCATACCTTCGATAATCCCCAACCTTTCAACATGAACTGAAGTTTTGGAATTTTATTATACCATAGGTTCTACTCAGTCGTAACACAATTCAGATTTACTTCGAAGCCAAACATTCCATGTGAATCAAATTTCCTCTAAGAGGTACAGATCAAAACCAATTCAACTTCTACTACTCCTCCAATAGCTTGGTAGCAAAATCTCACCATTACAATTTCTTATCCACCACCAATAGTTGCCAAAATTACACTTTGTCAAACTTTGCAACACCAAACTGTTGATCATTTCTCAAAAGAAAGAGACGAATAAGGACAAGTTTCCTCACACAGGAAAACGCTGCTCCTCACAGCGAGCACAAAACCAAAAGAATTACTCTGAGAATGGTGATCTTGAAAAACGAAAGTTGAGTTCGCAGTTGAGGGCACACATCCCTCAAAAGAGAATAGCAAAAACAGCCAATAAGAAGAAAGAAAAAAAATTGCGATTGAAACTCGACATCTCTTGAGCGGGAAGAGCAGAAAGTTTAGGAACGATTCAAATAACCACAAGTTACAAAACTGGACTCAAATACTCCTACCGCACTCTTTCCTTTAACACTGAAATCAATCCTTTGACTAGCAACACTTTGCCGCAACGAATCAAGATAAGGTCTTTAGTCCAAACCACAAGAACTAATTAAGATCCAAATACAATTCTTCAACACGTCATATTTGCTCGGAACAGTTCATCTACACAAGAAACATTGGACCCAAATGATCTCAGCCACCCAACTTAAAACATTTTTATTTACGGAATTTCACAAAAAACATGCAGATTATTCTCCTCTTAAAGGAACCAATATAATTTTATTTTCTATAAACAAGGTTTCACGAATCGATACACCAACACCCATCTGGTCTTTTATACAAGTTTCAACAATTTCAGCATATCAGGATCCATAGGTTCTGAACAGATATGGATAGTCTTTATTTAACATACACCATGTATCAAATATAAGGACCTTTCAAATTAATCAGTTTCACTTTCATGGATGGTAGTTAAGAATAATTGATTTGCACCATGCTAACAACCCAACTTGGTAACTCACATCATAGCAATTTGTTCGTTTAGTTATAACTTCTCATTTTAAGCATGATAAGACATCACAAAAGGATTCTAACACCTTCATTCAACAAAAAGAGAGACATTAAACCTCAACGCTCGAAGTAATCCAAAATAAATACATAAAGCCAAAGCTTTCACATGATAAAGCACTTGCAGCAGAAAACTTGCAGTATTTGAATTACCAATCGAATAAAGGAGTCATATTTTCCAACAAGAAGTGCATAACCCCCATGAAAATTTCAATCTTGCTAATAACCGATGTTCACACAAAAACAACAATAGACCAGCAGTTAGGGGAACAGGTATTCGTATTATGGAGTCAAGAATGACTAATGAAAACTCATCAGTTGAAATGTAAGCAATAACTCAAGAAAAGTTCATGTAACTTTGTTACTCGGGGTATCTACTCCCATATCCACATACCAAGAACGATGGTGTAACCTGGTGAATCCCAGGTCAACAACCACGACCTCAACTTCTTAACACCCGCTATCAGCACACATCACCAAAATAATCAATTATGGAAATACAGGATCATCTCATGACAATCATAGTATAAATTCATAGATATAGAATATCATAGCAGATCATAGATTAACAACAAAAATGATGGTACAGAAGCAATTCAAGAACAGTTCAACATGATGAAACACAAGATGTCACATCATATTCATGTAAACATTCACAATCACAACACTTAAAATCAACAAGGTACTTGCCTTCCGCGTTGCGACGCGTTAGCAGGCAACGATGGTGCTCCCAAACCCGTAGCCTCACTGCCTAAACAATTCAATGAACGAAATAAGAACCACATGGTACGCGACATGAATTAATATTCTACACTACCCTCTTGATCACCCATGTACTAGCCATATACCCAAATCTGAAAAACAGGCAGCACCACGGAATCGCATCTGGGCAGCCGCACGATAATGACCATAGCTACTGACCCGGGACTCGAAACGAGGTGAGTCCAGATCCTACATAAACTTAACGAATAAACCTACAACATTCTAGTTGATGAGATAACCCAATTCGGCCAAATTAAAATACTAACGGGTAATTGAAACAGCAGAACAGAATCTGTCCAAACAGTTAAGACAGCCAAATTAAAACGTCCATAACTTTTAATCCACAACTCCGAATTGAGAGTTCTTTAACAATCTGAAAAGGTTATGAAATTCTCTACAACAACCTAGTTAAGTGAAAACCCTGAATCGTCCCCTAACATAAACATATTTTAGGAGACAACTAGAAAGGAAGTTCTCGTCAGATTTCTGGACAGCAGATACTAAATTTATCATAACTTTTGACTCGAAAGTCAGAATCGGGTGATCTTGGCGGCCACCGAAAGCTAAGAACAAGACCTACATATCTTCAGGAGATGGACATCTCAAATTTGGCCTCTAAGATCACGAAACAGGCCACACAACATTCTGGGCAGAACTAACTTTTCCAGTCACAACAATTCGATCTAAACAAATATGATCCAAAACACATCTACCACTAATCAAACGAGGAGTCTCGGTACTCGTTACCCTTACAGCAACCAGGATGTAGACGGAAGAACCTTGGAGACGACGATCTCCCTCCTCCTCTCCTCTTCTTCTCCTCTCTTCCTCCTCTTTTCTCCTTGGTTGGCGGCACCGGAAGGCTTCTTCTCCCTCCCCCCTTCTTCTTGGACAGCAGCAATGGAGGGGGTGTGCACTGTAGCGCCGGAGCTACTGTAGCATGGCGGTGGCACTGTAGCACTGGGGTGCTACAGTACTACAGTACATCTAGGGTTATAGGCTGCCCCTAATGGGCCAAGGCTATGGGCCTTTAGCCCAAGATTTAATCACCCTTTTACAGAAATTCTGAAATTTCATTTTAAATCCCAATAAAATGGTTTGAGATTCAATTATAATTCTTAGGATTGAACGGAGTATTACAGTGTACTTTTGGTGTTTCTTCTGGTAAATTGCTTGGCTTTCTTGCTAATTCTAGAGGCATTGAAGTCAATGCTGGAAAAAAAATTGTGCCATTGAATCTCTCCGACCACCTTCAACTAGGAAGGAGGTTCAAGATCTAATTGGTTGAATGGCCATGCTTAGCCGCTTTATTTCTCGATCAGGTCAGCGTGGATTGCCTTTCTTTAAGGTAATTTGAAAACATGACAAATTTTAGTTGTCGGATGAAGCAAATGAAGTATTTGAGGATATTAAGACTTATTTAGCAAACCTTCCCATATTGGTATCACCCTACCAGGAGAACCTCTGTTGGTATATTTTGCTACTACACCTAACGTGGTTAGCATTGTACTGATCGCAGAATGAGATACGGTCCAACGACTTGTTTACTGTGTAAGTGAAGTACTAGACAGATCAAAGGAGCGCTACCCTCAATTCCAAAAGTTACTTTATGCCCTATTAATGGCTTCCTGTAAGCTACAGCATTACTTTCAACCATATAAAATTACAATACCATTGTCTTTTGCCTTGAGAAGTGTCATACACGTCAACTGGTCGCATTGCTAAGTGGGCAGTAGAACTCGAATCATTTGATATCCATTTTATTGCCCGAACTGCAATTAAGTCTTGGGCTCTAGCAGATTTTATCGATAAATAGACTCATTTTGAACCACAGGAACAGATTACATCTAGCCAAGACGACTACTGGACGCTATACTTTGATGGTTCTCGAGAACATAAAGGCTCAGGGGCTGGTATAGTACTGGTCACACCACAGAGTGACCAGTTATAATACGTAATCCAACTGCACTTCTCTGCTACAAATAATATGGAAAAGTATGAAAGTCTTCTAGCTGGGCTCTGATCAGCCAAATCTCTCGTTGTCCATCGACTTCTAGCATGGGCGATTCGTTATTGGTTGTAAACCAGGTTAGCAAGGAATTTCAATATTCAGATGAGACAATGGCTCACTACCTGGAAGAAGTGAGAAAATAGGAAAAATACTTCAAAAGTTTCAAAATCCAATATATTTCGTGGAAAGATAATACTCTCGCAGATCAGTTATCAAAAGTGGGATCCACACATGCACCGGTTCCAACAGGTGTTTTTCTTGAATGTTTGTCTAAATCCTCTGTGAGCAATTCTACAGAAGTATCATCGACCACATCAAAGGTCGTCGTTCTCGAGCATGACGTAGATTGGGTCCTACCATTAGAAAACTATCCAACGCATGGGACAATGCCCAAGGATGCACGTTAAAAAGATAGATTAATTCAAAAGGCAAGATTGTTCAAACTAGTTGACAACGACCTATACAAAAAGGAGCACATGGTGTTCTAATACGATGTATTTACCAGGAGAATGGTAAAATATTACTTCATGAAATACATGGGGGCTCATGTGGAGCACATGCTTCATATCAAACCCTGGTCAGAAAGTAGGTTTTTATTGACCGACTGCACTACAAGACACAATGCATTTAGTAAAGACTTGTGAGCAATGTCTATTTCATGCTCGACAAGTACATCAACCTGCAAATCAATTGTAGACAATTCCATTATCATGACCATTTTTGACATAGGGAATTGATATAGTTGGACCTTTACCTTGGGCAACTAATGGGTACAAATTCTTATTTGTGGCCATTGACACATTCACTAAATGGATCGAAGCTGAACCTATCACTACCAGGGAAAAAACTCTCGGTGAAATTTCGCTGGTTACCGCCAATAACCGGTGTTACCGATGGTAGCCGGTAGGAATTAAAACTGGCCTTGAAAAATTGGTTTTGATGAAATCTGTCCAAAATTCAAATTTGGTTGAATTTTGTTCGAATTTGTTTTTTTAAAAATTTAAAATCCAAAAATTTCATTTTTTTTTTAATTTCGGCCGAAATTTCTAATTTTCAGCAATTACCGGCCTTACTGCCCCCCAGGTAAAAAAATCCTTCCAGTAGCAATTTCACTGGTCTTTATAACAACTGCATCAGCAACAAAAAAAATTCTTTATAAAAAATGTAGTCACACATTTTGATGTACCAAATCATCTCATTACTGATAATGGATCACACTTTTTTAGTAGTCTGTTTCAAGATTACTGTGATGAAATATGCACAAAGATTTGTTTCACTTCTGTTGCTCATCCCCAAAGCAATGGAGCACTTGAACGTGCAAACAGTCAAATCATGCAAGGCATGAAGAAAAGAGTCTTTGAAAGACTCAAAATACGCACAAGGGCTGGGGTAGACGACCTCTACTCAGTTATTTGGGCCCTACGTACTACGACTAGTAGAGCTACAGGTGAAACACCATTTCAACTGGTCTACGGAGTATAAGCGGTATTACCTAGTGAAATTCATTTAGGTTCTACACGTATACATCTCCTTTATACCATCAATCAAGGCGAACAGCGTGAAGATGCCGTCAACCTTCTCGAACAAAAATGCGATCGAGCACTTATCAGACCGGCAACCTATTTACAAGGGTTGCACCAGTACTACAATAGAAGACTTCAACTGTGTACGTTTAACGTGAGTGTCTTGGTTCTAAGAAGAATCCAAAATCAGTCTAATTCAAAAAAAAAAATCTCCCAAATGGGAAGGTCCTTTTACCATAGTCTCTATCACTCGACCTGGTTCTGTTCGACTTGCTATGGAGGACGGCAGAATTATATCCTACACTTGGAACATAGAACATCTTCCCAAGTATTATGTGTAACATATTCTATCACATTAATAAAGTTAATGTTTTGTATTTATTCATTGATGTCTTCCAATTTATATATGTTGTGATTCTATATTGCTCTCTGTTATGTGATTATGGCTGGTCTCCATGACTAACCGACCAGTATCCTAATATATAAAAAGTCGCTGGTCTGGTTGTTAGTTAACTTCTAGTAGAGACTTTTCCTGTAAGCCAGTTCTTACTGATCAAAAACTCACTAGACTGACTTTATCTAGGATTTGCTGCTAGTTAGTAGTGCATATACTATGAAAGATAAACTGGTCGTCAACCTTTGAAAATAGAAAGAAGTCCATTCTACCCCCCTCAAGTATGGACATGAGAACACCTAACCCCCTGAACTAAAAAATCGGCCCTTTGACAACCTGAACTTACAAAACCGGGCAACCTATCCCCTCCAGCTTTTTCGTGCGGTGGTATTGCGCATGTGGCATCCGGTCAGCTTGGTTTCGCCACGTAGGCTGATGTGTGGGCTAGGTGAGCTGGCATTCTTTTTTTATTTGTTCTTTGGCAAATCCTCCTCCTCGGTCCTCTTCTCTACCACTTACTTGGCCATCTCCAGCAGGCCAAGCCGGCAGTAGCCTTCCTCCCCTCCTTGGCCTCCGCTCCAGTGCCGCCCATGCCAGTGCCGCGCGTGTTGGGTGGAGGCCAAGATCCGGGAGATCTTTGTGCTGGCGCTCAGCTCCACCATGATCGAGGGCAAGATCGTCTCCTAGACTGTAACAGCCCAATTTTCAAATTTCAGTAAAAAAATAAAATTTAATTATTTTTGTGGGTTTTCTGGAATTTTTAAAAGCTTTTTGTAATTATTTTAAAGTCAAAATGAATTTATTTGCAAAATTAATTACAAAATAATAGTTGGAAATATTTTATAAAAGTCCGAGATAACTCTAGGAATTTCTGTGAATTTTTTTTTTATAATTTTTGGGATTTATTTGCTATTTTCTAAAGCTTAAATGAATTAATAGAATTAGTTTAATTGTTAAATCAATTCAAAACTTAAAATCGTGTTTGGGCCAAAACCCAAAACCCAGCCCAAAACCCCCCTCTCCCGCACACGTGGCCCGCACAGCCCGCTCTCGCGCGTGCTCTCTCTCTCCCTCACTGACACGCGGGGCCCGCGTGTCAGCCTCTCTCACTCCGACCCCACCTGTCAGCCGCACACGCCCTGCGCGTTAAAACCACCTCAGAGTCCATCAGCCGTTGGATCATAAACCAACGGCCAGATTTCATGTAATCTTCGGAGGTCCCAACGTTCCCCTCATCGTGAGTCGTTAGATCTAAAACGAACGACCACGATCCTTTATGTCCCCGGACGGTCCGAACGGCCCTTTCTTTGAGAGCCCTACGATCTAAATCCAACGACCCATGTGACACCCTTCATTTCATAACTCAACTCCGAACGTTTCTAAACGTTATGGACCGTCCGATTTAAATCCAATGGTCCAGATTCAACGCACTCTCAGACCTACACCATTCATGGTGGATCGTACGATTTTAATCTAATAGCCACAATCTAACCACATATATTTTCTTTTCTTTGACCACCATGTGGGCCCGCGCTATAGTGTCGTCGTCCCCGACGTCTTCATCTCCGTGAGTCAACCGCCATTGTCGCATACGATGAGCTTCGCAAACGGTCTCATTTTCAACCTCCCTACTCCTCGTGCGTACATGCGCACGACTGCATCCACCTCCGCCGTATTTCCCCCACCTACTTCCCCTTTCTCCACGCCGGTTTCGCCCACGTTCGCCGCAACCGCCACCATGACCCCCACCTCCTCCACGCCGCCTTAGAGCCCCCGGCCCCTATAAAAGGGAGCCCCAGGTGCACAATCTTCCTCACAATCCAACGCCGCCACCCATTGCTATTCTCTCGCTCTGTAGCGCCCGAATTTTGGAGTTTTTCACCAACGATTGAACTTTGCTTCTTCCCCGATTCTGGCGACGTCGAGCTCGCTCCGCCCCCATCGTCCACACCGTCGTCATCGTCGTGTCGCTGCGAAGCTGGTGCGCACCCTCACATCGCCGGAGGACCCTCGGAGCCCCTTCCTCATCGACAACAGAACCTCGCCGCCACCTTATCCTCGTCGTCGGTCACCTCCGTGCTCCTCTCGTCGTTTGGGTGAGCGCATCACAATCCCTGCACCTTCCGCTTTCTGTTGTGCACCTTGTCGGCCACCGTCGCGTAGTACACCGTCGGCGACCATAGGGCCAAGTGCCCCGCCGCCTTTTGCCAACGTGGCAGTGCTACATGTGCGCCACACCAGTGCCACATCAGCGCCACCTCAGTGTAGAAACCTACATGGCTGCCTACGTGGCGCCACGTCAAAACTCCAGAACCAAAATCCCATATAATTAGTTCACGTGGACCATGTCTATGACACGTAGGCCCCACACGTTAGAATTTTTTTTTATTTCTGTAAAGTCCAAAAATCCGAGGGCTGATGTCACCCTTGTGCAATAAATGGATTTTCCTATAGGAAAATAATTCGGGAAACTCTATTAAATTCAGATTTAGGGTTTTTAGTAGACTTAAACATCTAAAATTCATATCTTTTGCATCCAAACTCCGATTTGGGTGATTCAAATTTCTAAATTTGTGTAAAATTATTATCTAGCTAACTAAACCAAAATATTTCTATTTAGAGTTAATTTGATCTATCTTTTTGAATTTATTTGAATTTGAATTGAATTTATTGTATTTTCGCGTATAGACTTTGACGACTCCGGAGAGTTCGATCCTTCCGAGGACACCATGTTGCCCCCAGTATTTTAAAGTTATTTTCAGTTTTTAAATTATTACTGCATGCATAATTGTTATTCAATCATTTCAATCTCCTGTTTTAAACACATAGTTATTCCAATTTCCCTTGTAGGGCCAATTTAAATGTTGAGCATGATTACCTTGTCACCATTAGATAAAATAATATTGATAATAAACTTATGCTTAGCCAATGCTTAGACCAAAAATATGATTTTGGGAGGATTTAGCCAAATCATTTTCAAACTTAGTTTAAATTTGAATCTATGGTATTGCTTTACCATAGATGGTTTATAAAGATGGATTTATTTAAAATAAAATCAAAAATAGATTTGAACTTGGGAGAAATGGATAAATGGTGGGTGCAAGTTTATGCACGGGCTTAGTCTGGTTAAGATTAAGGCCCAAGGTTTGTTTTAAAAGACGCTTAAGTCAGTTAAGGACCGGTCTTTGAGCCACTTTTTGCTATGCCTTATCGTAACACCACATGTCCTGTATGGGCAGGATTTGACTAAGTAATTTGTGATGTCTTAGTGTTATTTGTGCCATGTTGATTGTGTGGGTGTCGGGTAGACATTTATTCCCACCTAGCGCAAAAGGGGGCTTCCGGAGGACGGTTAGTCCAAAGAAAGTGAAACCTTAGCGGGCATAAGCATGTTAAGACAGAGCATTGTAAAGACCTCATGATAACTGCTCAGTCGCACGCCTACGGAAGCGTGTATTGGCCGATATAAAGAGCAAATTATCTTGTGTGGGTAAAGCTGTACAGAATCTGCAGAGTAGAAAACTATTCGAATAGCCACATCCGCGGTCATGGACATGCTAGCAAAGCCACTCTAAGTTAGACTTTGTTTTTGGTTTCAAAATATTTTATCAAATGATTTGAGGGTGGTTAATCCTTGTGGAAAATTGGGCGATCAGCTATGTGATAGGAGGGTATCCTTCACCTGTTCATTTGGAGGTTATCCATACTATAAAGTTGTCATTTTAAAATATGATTTTAGTATAAAAATGGCCTTGGAAATTACTATGAATACTTAAACTAAAAATGCTGCTTTACGCAAAATAAACCCTGCCATATTCATTTGTTTACCTTATGCATGCATCATAAATTCAATATTGGGTGTTAACTTGCGAGCACGGTAGTAGTGCTCACTCTTGCTGAATAATTTTTATTCAGGAGAAGACTTCTACTAGGACGGTGAGGACCCAGACGTTTAGGCCTACGCCCCCAGACGATTGTCTGTGGCGAATCGTGTGGCCTACATTTACTACTTTGCTTCTGCTATGTTATTTGTTATTTGTTTATCAGACTCATTGTATTAAACTTTAAATATTTAATGTTATTTAATTTCCCGTGATATGATTGTGATATCAATTTTGTAAGACTGTGTACACTAGAAATCCTGGACTGGTGTATGAACACAGAGAATTCAGGATCCTTCCTTCCCAGGTTCGACATAGACCACCGCCGAGGGCGACCGCCTCACGAAGGGCGACCCCGTCGTCATCGTCGAGTACAGCATGGATGTCCCTGCCGACTATTCCGCGCCTGTCGGGTCCGCCATCGCACTCCTCACCGAGTCCGAGGAGGAGATCCCGCTCGTCCAGTCCCAAGTCGCATCCTTCTCACCCTCGTCCTCTTCCCCGCCGCCTCAATAGGAAACAGTCGCACAAGAAGCATCCCCTCCTCCGCCGCGGCCTCCTCCTCTCGCGACGGTGGCAGTCTCTGCTCCAGCACCACCCTGCACCAGTGGCTTGCGAGCATCATCTCCCCTCGCGCTGCATTGCCCGCACCATAGCCACCATGTCATCGACTCGACTGGCGTTCATGTAGCCCTTTGGGGATGTCGCTGAAGCCGACTTAGGAGGCCACGGGGGAATGGAAGGTGGTGGCGCAGTCCCTGGTGTCGATGCAGGCGCTGAGCGTGGTGTTGAACGCGTCCTGGCAGGATGGGATGGGGAGGCAGTGTTGGGCGGGATGGGATAGGGAGGCGTCGTCGGGCAGGATGGGGAGGCGGCGTCGGGCGGGATGGGGAGGTGGCGCCCGGGCGGGATGGGGAGGCGGTGTCGGGCGGGATGGAGAGCGGGTCGGAGGGAGGAGGTGCAATGTGGGAGCTTCGGCCAGGGAAGAAATGGCAAGGAAGCTTCGACTAGGGAAGAAATTGTTGTGGGCTCACTTACAGGTGGGTCCAAGTGCCAAAGGAGCCAGCTCACCTAGCCGACCTGGCGAAACCGGGCCACCCGAATGCCACATTAGCAATACCACCGCACGAAACAGCCAGAGGGGGTAGGTTGTCTGGTTTTGCAACTTAGGGGTGTCAAAGGGCTGGTTTTTTAGTTTAGGGGGTTAGGTGTCCGTATGTCAATACTTGAGGGGGTAGAATGGACTTCTTCCTTGAAAATATCTCAAGTGCTAAGTCACTGTGATATGTTTACCATGTCACTGGTCAAACACATCATAGTTGAGGGCTAGTAATATACTAAAGAGCAAATTCAGTGAATTGCAAGACAAAAGGTTTCATTCATTGAAAAATATTCATTACAAGGCATTCAATTGTCTTTAAATTGAAACCTTACATTTTTCATATATCTATCTACATGAGAAGCTACTTCTTCTCTCTTTTGCTGGATCTCTTGTGCAGAATTCAGGCTCAACTCAGGGATTAATTTCTCCAAGTTCATTGTGTCTTTGTAGTAGTGCTTCAGCTTGATGAACATGCCTACATTGACATCAAGGACTGACTAGAGAGAACTCTTCATATATTGAGCTGTCTTCGGGAGGTGCTCGACAATAAACTTCACCTGAGTCTTGATGCCGTCGACCAGTTCTTCCACTGAATGCTCCTCCTTTGTGAGTGTAACCTCTCCATATCTTATATTTACAACAACAACTTTTAATTGAATCAGAATGGAAGTTTAAGCAATAGAATTATCCTCTTTACTCTCAATTTCCCTTATGAGAGGTTTATTCTCCTTAATGAGCTTCTCATTGTCCAAATTTGTATCAAATTTCATCTACATGCTTCAACTCCCATTTTGTCTTCCTTGTCATTGAGCTTTGTTCTTTCAATTGCTTCTGCAAATGTAATTGTTTAAAAGACAGAAAAATTGGATAAGTATGAGAAAATATGGAAACAATACAATTTAAAAGTAGAGTTATTACATGTTGTTTCTTCTTGGTATTTCTGAAGAAGTACTTCATGTTCTTGCGTAAGTTTGTCGCATACTAGTTGGCGCTCCTTCAGGTCATCCAAGAGCTTCATATTGAGGTCTTCAAGTTGCTTGCGCTCTGTAGCAGCCTCTTGGAGAACCTCTTCTTTTTTATTTAAGGTTGCTTTCTCTGAGAACAAGCTGGAATTTGATTTCCTTGGTCGCGTTGTCCGTGAAGACCAACTTGTGCATGTACTCTTGGATGAGGTGACCAACAATATGCTTCTCTTGCTTAAGAAGACTGAAATAGCAAAGTTAGAATTACAAAGATTCTTCAAATAATAAAAGGAAGGAGTTTGTTCTATTTACTCTTTGAGCTTTGCAATCTCTACATCCTTGGATGTGTCCCTACTGGTCACATTTCCCATGAAGACCTTCAAATGACCAAGCATTTCATATGATCTCTACAAGATATGATAGTAAGAAGTTATTACTCTACTATCTAATCAAAAAATCAAAGGGTTTAAGTAAAGAGATTATCACCTTGTTATTCAGATCTTTGATTTGTTTTTCCAATTCACTATATTCAGAGTCCTCTCGTATTGTAAGTTTGTCTTCAGAGTCCTCTCGTATTGTAAGTTTGTCAACCCTCGAGCTGGTCGGAACACTCTCTGGTCCAGAGGGTGGTCTCCATACCACCATGGCACCAGTAGTAGAAGAAAGGGTAGAAGAATGAATCGTTTCCTATTAGAAAGACCAAGATAAAAAATCTTAACAAAGAAGAAGGCGAATGCTCAATCATAATATTCAGAAAAGTAAAGATTACTTACTTGTTCAGTAGACTGAATGTAACACCCTGGCTATTCGGAAGCCAAAATGTTACCTAAAGAATCTAACAAACAGTTATATAGCAGATGAATTTAAAACAATGTCTCATCTAATGATATAAACAGGTCAGCATATAACTGAACTTCAACTATTCAAGTCTACTGAATCCACGAAGATAATTATATCAAAGGTGTAATCAGGGATCACAAGCAGTTATTTAATCAACCATACATAGAGAAGGATATCATCCATCATCAACCTCTTATTTATTACAATTCATCACTTAACGAATGAAAGACAGGAACAAAATCATATTATTGAAACTTGAATATTGTGAAGTGAATGAATTATATGTGTCTACTCCCTCCCAATAGAGCCATCAACAACGATCACCTAAAATAAACAAACAAAGCAAGAATGAGTCCGAGACTCAGCAAGTACAGTGAATAATTGGACATATAACAAATATAAACAAGACAACAACATTTAGGAATGTGAACATAACACCGAATGTATATGTCGAACCCGGGAGCGAAGGATCCCGAATTCTCTGTGTTCAAACACCGGTCCAGGATTTCCAGCGTACACAGTCTCACAAAAATGATATCACATTCATATCACGAAAACGTAAATGACATTAAATAAATAATTGTTTAATACAATGAGTCTGAATAACAATATCAAAAGTCAAATGATAAACACAGCGGAAACATAATAATAGTGGGAGCCACACGATGCGCCACGAGCAATCGTGCAGGTCAAAAGGCATACTCGTCCGGTCCTCACCGTCAAGGTAGCATCTTCTCTGAATAAGATTTATTCAGCAAGGATGAGCACAACTTCCGTGCTCGCAAGTTACACCCAATATTGAATTTAAATGCACGCATAGGGAAACAAGTGAGTATGGTTGGGGTTGTTTTGCATAAACAACACTTTCAGTTTAAATAGACATAGTAATTTCTAAAGCGCTTTCATACTATGGCTAAAATCATATTTTAAAATGACAATGAGATAATGTGGATAACCTCCAATAATAAAGTGAAGGATCCTCCTAACACTTGGCTTCCGCCCAAATTTTCATAAAGATTGACCATCCTCAGCATTTAATAAATTGTTTTAAAACCAAAACAATTCTAACTTTAAGTGGCCCAGCTAGCATGTCCATGACCGCGGACGCGACTATTCGAATAGTTTCTACTCTGCGAGTTGGTACAACTTTACCCACACGAGGTGACATGCTCGTTATGTCGGCCAATTCACGCTCAGAGGCGTGCGTGAGCAATTACCATGAGGCCTTTACAATGTTCGCCCTAGTGTACTCATGCCCGCTAAGGTTTCGCCTTTGGACTAACCGTCCTCAGAAAGCCCCCTCTTGCGCCAAGTGGGAATAAAACGTCTAACCGACACCCACATAATCACATGACATAAATACACTAGAGCATCACAAATTAATTAGCCAAATCCTGTCCATACAGGACATGTGGTAGTACGATATGACATAGCAATAAGCGGCTCAAAGACCGGTCCTCAATTGACTTGGGCGTCATTCCCACAAACCGTGGGCCTTAATCTTAACCAGATCAATCCCGTGCATAAACCTGCACCCACCATTCCGACCATTTCGCCTAAGTCCAAACCCATTTTTGATTTTATTTTGAATGAAACTCCATTTATAAGCCCATGTGGTAAGACAATACCACAACATCAAGTTTGAAATAAATTTGTAGAAATTTTGTGCAAACACTTCCAAATTCTGTAAATGTGAACTAAGCTTGGCTAAGCATATATTTAATTTTGGTAAAATCTTGCCTATGGTATCAAGGTAGTCAGATACAATATTCAAATTGGCCATACAATAACACATGGAATTAACTATATGTAAAACAGGAGATTAAAATATTTATAACAACATATGCATGCGATAAAGAATTTAAAAACTGAAAATAACTTAAAATACTGGGGGCAATATGGTCAATGGTGTAACTTGCCTTGGTCTATGTCTTGGAATTCTAAATCTTCAGTTTGATCGAACTCTCCGGAGTCGTCGAATTCTATACGCGAAAATACGACAAATTCAATATTCAAATTCAAATAAATTCAAAAACATCATTCAAATTAACTCCAAATTGAAATATTTTGGTTTAGTTAGCTAGATTATAATTTTATATAAATTTTGCAATTTGAATCACTCAATTTGGAGTTCATATGCAAAAGTTATGAATTTTAGAAGTTTAAAACCTAAATCTGAAATTTAATTGAATTTCCCGAATTATTTTTCTACTGAAAAAATCTACTTATTGCGCAATGCTGACGCCAGCAACTGAATTTTGGAATTTAAAAGAATTAAAATAAAATTCTAACAGGTGGGCCCCTCGTGTCAGTGACTCGGCTCACGGTAGACTGGGTCTACCGAGCCGAGTGGACCCGGGTGTACCTGAGGTGGCACGCACGCACACACGTGGTGTCGATTCAGCAGCCACGTGGGATGCCACGTATGTGCGAGCGCCGAGGTGGACGCCACCGTGGGTGTGCCACGTCAGCTTGACGGCGGCGACCCTCGGATGTGTACGACAACGGCGTTCGGCGGCTTTCCGGTGAGAGTGAGTGGTCGCAAAATGTAGAGGGAGATATTGCGAACACGTTGGTACCGATTTGGACGCGAATGGTCGTCGGAGTTGGCCGGCGGCGAGCTTTTGGTGGCGGAGAGGTTCGGGTGTTGATGACAACAGGGTTCCGGTGGCGCTCCGGAGTGATGAAGGGGTCCCCGAGGTGGCTCCCGTGTCGGCGAAGACGATGACGCAGACCACGGCGGCGAAACTTGAAGTTTTTCCGCGGTGGCGAAAAACCCTAAACTCACGATTACGGTGGCAGTAGAGCTCAAGCGGGAATGAGAGTTGAGGAGATGAGATGAGAGCGTAGATGCGCTTCCGGTGGTGCCTTTTATAGGGGCTGGGAGGCTCTGAGGCGGCGTGCGGGAGGTGGGGGTCGTTCGGCGGCGGTTGCGGCGTCGTGGGCGAAATCGTCGCGGAGAAGAGGGGAGACGTGGGGGAAAACGCGGCGGAGGTGGACGCGGTCTCGTGCACGTACACGCGAAGATCGGAGCGGTTGGGATGGAGCCGTTAGCGAAGCTCGGACGTGGGTGGCAATGGCAGCCGAGCGAGAAACTCGCGCGGAGATGACAACGAGGAAGACGACGGCGGTGGGCCGTTGGATGAGGATCCAGCGGTTGAGATCTTTTGCGGCGAAGTGGGAGAGGGTGGGTGATGTGGGCCGTTAGATTAAGATCTCACGGCTCACGTTATTTACGACATTCGGACGGTGCGACGGTTACACAAGGTCTTGACCGTCGGTTTAAGATCCAACGGTGGATGGTGAGGAAAGGTGCGCGGTGCGAGGGCGTGGGCCGGCTGGGCCGCGCGCGGAGAAAGGTTTGGGCCGGAGCCTTTGGGTTTCGGCCCAAACAGGGTTTTTGATTTTCTTTTCGTTTTTCAATTGTTTTTATTCTGATAATTCATTTAGGCTTTAGAAAATAGTAAAACAACTCCAAAAATTATGGAAAAATTCACAGAAATTCCCATAATTATTTTGGACTTAATAAAATTATTTCCAACTTTATGTTGTCTTTTAATTTTGCAAATAAATTTGTTTTGGCTTTAAAATATTAATTAAAAGCTTTTAATATTTCAGAAAATTCCACAAAAATAAATAAACTTTTAATTTTTACTGAAATTTGAAATTTGGGCTGTTACAAACCTACCCCCCTTAAGGGAATCTCGACCCGAGATTCAGGATTGGTTAGCAAACAGGTCGGGGTAGTTGGTCTTGAGGTCATCTTCTTTTTCCCATATGGCTTCACTTTCCGGGTGATGACTCCACTGCACCTTGTATGATCGATGATTACTACGGTGACCAGCTCTGCGACATCCAGAATCTTGATTGGTCGCTCCACGTAGGTGAGATCTTCTCGAAGATCGAAGCTTTCCAGGAAGGTATGGTCTTCTGGCGCTTGCAGGCATTTTCTCAACTGGGATACATGGAAGACATCGTGCACTGCTGACAATGCTTGTGGCAACTCAAGCTGATATGCCACTTCACCTCTTTTGGCTAGAATTTTGTATGGCCCCACAAATCTGGGTGCGAGTTTTCCTTTTGTCCGGAATCTTCTTACTCCTCTGAGTGGAGTGACTCTGAGATAGACCATGTCTCCTACCTCAAAGTTTAAATCCCTCCGACGGTTATCTGCATAACTCTTTTGTCGTGTTTGTGCCACTTTCAGATGTTCTCTTATGGCTTTTACCTTACTTTCAGCATCTTTGATTAACTCAGGCCCAAATAGTTGATGTTCTCCTACTTCATCCCACAGAAGTGGAGTTCTGCATTTTTTGCCATATAATGCTTCAAATGGAGCCATCTGCAAACTAGCTTGATAGCTATTGTTATACGAGAATTCTGCATACGGCAAATTCTTGTCCCAACTTTGTCCAAATTTCAGGGCACAGGCTCAGAGCATATCTTCAAGAACTTGGTTGGTGCGTTCCGTCTGACCATCTGTCTGAGGATGATAGGCTGTGCTGAAATTGAGTCTGGTCCCTAATGCTTCATGCAGACTCTGCCATAATCTTGATGTAAATTGGGAGCCTCTGTCGGACACGATCTTCTTGGGTACACCGTGCAGACAAACAATCCTAGCCACATATAACTCTGCCAACTGGCTGCTTTTGTATGTAGTCTTGACAGGAATGAAGTGAGCTACTTTGGTCAACCGATCAATTATCACCCAGATAGAATCATATCCTGATTGGGTCCTAGGAAGTCCGGTGATAAAATCCATGCCAATTTCTTCCCACTTCCATTCTGGAATTGGTAGTGGCTGCAACAATCCAGCTGGTCTCTGATGTTCTGCCTTAACTCGCTGACACACATCGCAGCGAGCAACGAACTCAACAATTTCTCGCTTCATGCTGACCCACCAGTACTTCTCCTTCAGATCCTGGTACATCTTGGTGCTTCCGGGGTGAATGGAGTAAGGCGTTTCATGAGCCTCCTCGAATTGATTGTTTTAACTCCTGCTGGTTAGGTACACAAATGCGGTTCCCAAACCATACTGTTCCTTGTTCATCTTCAGCGAATCCTGGGGCCTTGCCTCTTCGCATATTCTTCTTGATCTCTTTGATGTCATCATCTTCTAGCTGTTTTTCTCTGATCTGACTTTGAAGAGTTGGTTGTACTTCCAAAGCATTCACATAACCTTGACTGACAATCTCCATGTTTAGACGCTTCAATTCTTCATGTAGTTCTGGCTGTTCCTTCTGCACCATCATAGTATTGCAATAGGCCATTCTGCTCAGGGCATCTGCAACTACATTTGCTTTGCCCGGATGATAGTGAATTCCGAGATCATAATCCTTTATCAACTCTAGCCATCTTCTCTGCCGAAGGTTTAATTCTGCCTGCGTGAAGATATACTTCAGACTCTTGTGATCCGTGAAAATCTCACAGCGGTTACCAATGAGATAATGCCGCCAGATCTTCAAAGCATGCACAATCGCTGCTAACTCCAGATCATGTGTTGGATAATTCCCTTCATGTGGCCTCAACTACCTGGATGCATAAGCCACTACTTTGCCTTCCTACATTAACACACATCCGAGACCTTGTCGGGATGCGTCGCAAAAAATTTCAAAATCCTTACGGATATCAGGTAAGACTAGCACAGGTGCTGAGACTAATCTCCTCTTCAGGTCTTTAAAACTTTCTTCACAGGCATCTGTCCATTCAAACTTCTTTTCCTTCTTCAAAAGTTGAGTCATGGGTCTTGCTGTAATACCCCAAAAGTATTAGAAAGAATTAACGGGAGAGAGTTATTTGAATTTCAACCGTTTTTTCAGGATTTTAAATGGGATTTTAGAATTTCTCTTGAAGGGGATTAAATCTTGAGCCAAAGGCCCATAGTCTTGGCCCATTAGGGGTAGCAAAACCCCCTAGGGTTACTGTAGCACGCGACCTGCTACAGTACCACTGCCGCTACAGTATCTCTCCTCCCCTCCCAAGCAGCCCCATCCTCCATTGGTGCCTCCCTTCCTCTCCGTCGGTGCTCTTTGCTGCCGATCAAGTGAAGAAAGGAGAGGAGATCATCTTCGCGGGGCCAAATCTTCACCTTGCTGCGATTCTACAAGGGTAACATCGCGTGTTCTTCGTTGGTTGTTGCGTAGTAGTTGCGGTTGATGTCGTATGGTAGATTGAATTTCGTCGGTTTAATACATTGTGTTCTGTCCAGTAGTTTGGACGACAGTTTTCATGTTTTTACAGGTAGAATCTGGGGATCCACCCTCCTAGAGATAGTTGGCTTATGTTCTTAGCTTTCAGTGGCCGCCAAGAACGCCCAAATCTGATTAACGGTATGGGAGTTATGAATTTTTAAGTATCGCTGTCCTGCTGATCTGCCAGCTTTCGGGCAGATTGTAGGAAACTGGATAAAAATGTTAGTTAAAGTGGAAATCAGAGGATCTCGTTATAACGAACAATGTAGGTAATTTCCATACCTTTTCAGAGAGATAAAGAACGCAAGATTTGGACTTTCGTAGCAAAAGTTATGATAGTTTTACTGATCTGTCCAGAAAACCTGACGTGAATTTGTTGTTATGATAATTAGCTTGATAGGGTTATTAGATGACTGAATCAGGAGGACTCACCAACTAGGTTTACATGGAGATTTTGTTAAGCTTTAATTAGAGTCCAAGAACACCTCATTTGAACCTCTGTACTAAAAGTTATGAATTTTAGATCGTGACTGTCCACAGAGGGGACAGAATAACACTTAGAAATTGGGGTTGGGTTCGCGCTAAAGAAACTATTGCGAGTTCGTGTTTACTCTTATAGTTGTTTGGCCTATTAATGTTATCTTAGCGTGCATTATAAATATGTTCTGGTGGAGGTTTGATCCCGGAGGCAGCCCCTTCTGCACGTCCCTCGTACTCTCGCGGTTAAGGCAAGTATAGTGATGGATATGATAGAAAACATTGCATGCCATTGTTTGATAAATACTAGGAGTGTTTGTGTTATCCATGATTGTTATGGTGGTATGTTTGGTATTGTTCATGGTTTCTAGTGATATGAGTTATGTGTTATTCATGGATGTTTGAAAGTTATGAAGTCTATGATACATGCTAGTATTGATATATTAGTCGTGTTTTATTGATAGTATGATATGCTGGTTAAAGATGAGGAATGCTTATGATACAAGTGACTGTTAATCATGTATGGTATTGATGTTGTTCATGCTTATTGCAAAACGGTAATTGTTCATATGCACCATGAGAGCATTCATAATACCAGTCACGTGGTGACCGTAAATGCATATTTGAGGTCCCCGTCATGTAGATGACGGGCTTGAGGTCCCCACATTCGTGGAATGTGGGCATTGAGAAGAGGTCCCCATCATGTAAATGATGGGCTTATGGTCCCCACACTTGTGGAGTGTGGGCTTGAGGTCCCCTATACTTGCGGAGTATTGGGCAATTGGTCCATGTGCTTGCGAGCACAGGCATGGGTACGCAGCGACGGTTGCATACCTCGCATTACTGGTGTAATGCGCAAAAGAGAAAGAGAAAGATAAGGAGCATTTGAGCATTTGCATAGCATGAGCATGTGATACTTTTGGTGTGTGGCTGGATGGATAATAATTGACGATTTACCATTATGTATGTTGTTGATGCCATGAATTGTACTTGCTGAGTCGGTGGATTCACTCTTGCTTTTATTGTTGTTTTAGGTACCCAATCCAAGAACGACATGCATGGGAGGGAGTAGCTCTATGTTCACACGCACACTACCATGAACCTTCTAAAGTTGATTAAATTTCAAATCATGCCTTAATAAATGAGCAAATTGCTTAATTGATTTAATATGATGATGTTTTCGTGTTGGATTATTTGTAATAACAAAGACTAGCATATTTGGATATTGGTGATTATGCTCTAGTCACTTAGTATGTCATGAATGCCTACCGATTATCTTTGAATGTTCGATTGTTTAATTTGGATAAATGTAATTGTTGGAACCCTTGGTAAAGTTAGCTAAAGAGAGAAGGTTCTCTGGAATATAGTAAAGTTTCTTGGTTTTAATCGCTTTGTTGTTAGTTTAGTAGCATTCCAGGTCGTGTTGGATCAGTGTTACTGCTTGGTATCGAGCGGTGTGAGGTCCGTGGTTCATGAAATATTAATTTTGACACACTAAGCACAGTAGGATGGGAATGGGCATAGCATTGCATTTACGTTTCCGTTTTATCATAGTATTGATTGCTGATATGAATTGAGTTTTATTGCTCATTAATTGATTGTGATTATATTATGTGGGGATAACCCATGTTGAGAGGTTGAGGCCGTGGTTGTGGCCCTGGGCTTTACCAGGCTACACCACCGTTCGCAGTATGAGAATAGTGAGTATCTTTAGAAGAGTTGTTCTCTGCCATTGATTTAATTTGATCCTTAAAGCAAACATTGTTTTCCAACTGTTGAGCCGCATGCGGTTGATGAACCTTCTTTGGATAATGGTTATAATGCAGTTGATGGATTTCAATTGGTTTGTATTTGTTTTATAGAGCAAATGTTGTCTTTTCTGACTCTTGAGCTATTCTTGCTACTTGTAAACGTTGTCATTGGTAATATTGTTCCTTGTCATGGGAGTTCTACCTTTTTGTTGGCAAACTTGACCCGTTTGTTTGTTTGGTGTTTTAGATAATGGAAAGTATCATTTACAAACTTCTTTGAAGTACGTTTTGACTTTACGCACTTCTTTTAGAGTAGTTGGAATATTGAAGTTTATTGCCTCTTCTTTGAGAAGGAAAGTATCAAAACTCTTTTGAGATGTTTTGTTGTATTTTGTAAGAGGTTTTAAGCATAAAGGATAGATTGATAATGTATGAGTTATCAAGTTGGGTTTATAATGTGGTGCGTAATCGGTCTTAACCAAGATCGTTGGAAGTGAAGTTGATAAGCTTGATGTTGTCATAGAGTCGTTACAAGATGAACTTGTTTAAATGGTACGACCATTCGTACTAGGAATCCAAGACTTATTAAGAGGTGTGGTATATTGATGCTTTGGTCTGATCATTAAGATTGTGGAATTTGATATATTTATCGGATAATTCGGAGTAAAGTATCTCAAGGGATTTGTCTACCCTTTAGTGATGATTATGTTAAGGATGTGGTTGAACGATGCCTTAGAGGATATTAATCCGGAGATTTTCATAAACTGGCTACTTGATGATCATACATAATTGCTAGATTGAAACATGTATATCGATTAGATGGATGTTGAGGTAGTACCTTGTGAAACCCGATGATTAAAGTAGATGATGTTATTAAATCTTTAATTAAACTCTGAGCATAAAGTGGAATGTTGACTCTGTATTTATAAATAGACATGTGACAGTAAATAGTAGTAGGACTCCATTTGCATACATGATAAATAGAATTGTCAATGATAGTTGAAGTGGGTGTTGAGCAACACTTATGGTTGAGTGGATGAATGAATAAGTGATCTCTCATAGTGTGCTTTACGAAATTATTATGTGATAGCATAATCTGGTTAAAAGAGGTTTGTTCTAACCTTGTGGCTTGTGTTTCTTTTGAAGAGGTTTATGATGGGATAAGAGGCTAGGATGAGTCTCGCTAAGAGTGTACTTGTTTTATTGTTAGTGTGATTGTCGATGAAGGGATTATGATGATAATATTGAATGTTCTGTATAAAGGAATTGGATCGCTCACTTTGATGTTGATTAAGTGAATATGTTTCTAGGTCACGTTTGGGATCTTCGGACCTCATGTTGATGTGGTAGCTGAATTTGTTTAGAGCAAAGTGACATTTTGAGAGTTTTATTAGTTCCTAAGTGGTTTATGGGTTGTGGTCTTCAAATATCTTTTGTCGAATTGGCATGGTGATGTTGTAATCAATGAAAGTCGAGTAGAGTAGAAGTATTTGAGATTGAAGTAAAGTTTTGTTCTTGCCCATAAGAGTTTTTCCAATTTTCAAAAGCAATGTTTTATTCTCGTTTGAGGTTTGATGTTCTCTACTTGTGGGACATGTGCCCTCAACTTTGATCTTATCTTTTGTTTTCCGAGAACATCATTATCTGATTGTTTCCGTGAACTTGTAACTACTGTGAGTGGTAACATTTTTTTTGTGCTGAAATCTTTTCTTATTTGTCTCTTCTTCTAAGAAAGGGTTAACCGAACTGTATTGCAACGTCTCTTTGGTTGTGTTTTGGCAACTAGATAGTGGTGGTCTAGTAGATGGTTTGGTGAACCTTTAGGTGTCAGGTTGTCTAAGAGGCATTGAGTAATAAATATATTTATTAGAATAATCTTTGGAGAGGATTTGAGTTAAAAAGAATATTTGTCTTTGGAGTTAACAGATTTCGTTGTCACAACTAGTAGGACCTATAGCGAGATGTGGTCCAAGATTTTGTGTTCATTTTGACAGAACATTAGAATTAGCAAGTATGGAAATTTTGATCAGATTATTAGGGTATCGCATTTGGGTACTCGGTAAGATTGTGTAGAAGTAGCATGATGGTGTAGTTAATGAGAGTAGCAGTATAGAGAAATCTAATAGTCGTGTTAATTAATGGGATAGTAGAGATTGTTGAGTTATTGTCAAGTGTGAATCGGCCTCAGTAAGTAACCCAATGGGAGTTAGATTATCTCTAAGGATAGCTTGATCAAGAATATATTCATTAATCGACGTTAGTAATTGATTATGTTTGAATCTTGGTCAATCAGTGAGGGTATTGTGTCATTATGGGTACATTGTAGTCGAGTAGCCGCATTTGATTGGTGTGGGTTAGATAAGGTCTAAGATTGATGAAACGAATCGCCTTAGGTGGTTACTTGATTTGTGAGGAATGTTGAAATTAACGACGGAGGTTTTGGTTGAGCGGTGTGAAAATTTTAGTCATCAGATCTGAGGGTTACCTCTCAAGTATACCAGAAGTTCATTGTAAGAGTCTTAGAGGTTGAATTGGGCTTTGCATTTTTACGCTAGCATCTTGGTTTCCCGGGATTAGGTTCCAAGAGTTATGGTGATCTCTGAAAGAATCCTTTGGAAGTAGTAAATGAGAGTGAATGTGGTGAATTTCAAGTTGATTATCCTTAAAAGATTGAGGTGATGTGATTGTGGCGGAAATCTATATTGAGATGTGTTAGGATTTACTTGTCAAAGTAATTCCTTTGGTAGAGAAGTTGGCTAGAGTGTGATATTGTGGGTTGGAGGAGTTTCCCTGCATAAATGTGGATTTTGTGTTCGGCTGAACATCGCTTTGAGGTTGCCAATTTAAGAGAAATGAGTTAATGTGTTATCCGATGATTTGGGATCTTATGGTTTAAGAGAAACTTAAATTCTTAAAAGAAAAATTGTGGAAAAGGGTGTGATCTTGGATAGTGAGATATTCTCTTAGTTCTTATTTGAACTATGTGTTATGACATATGACAATTACAAATTGAGTTGGTTCTTGTCGGTATATGTGGTTCTTCTGATTAAAAAATGTGGTTATTCGAGTGATTTCGCTTTTGGCTTTTGTGGCATTTATTTCTAAACTGCCTACTTGAAAGGTCGAAAAGTTTTCATGATAAATCCATTGTTTTTTGGATTGGGCTCTTCAAAGAGAAGTTGGTTTTGAGTTGGATGCATTATGTCTCCTTTGATTTCAGTTGAGTTTTTCGGATAAGTGAGCTGGTAGATGAGTTCTTTGTGCGACCCTTGTTAAAGGAGATGCTGCTTGCATAGGTAAAGTGATCAACTGAGAGTTGGAACAAGAGTTTCATGTATTTTGTGCAGACGGTGTACTTCGGTACCAAAAAGAAAGTATAACCAAAGGTGTGTTGGATAGGTTCCTTATAGTTGCAGGAATTTGTAGGTTTGCGCATCGCTAGGACCGCCTCAAGTACATGCGCGGAGTACACAATGTCTTATATATTCCGGTGCAGAGGTAGTACATGAGAGGTCCGGAGCTTGATATTTTGTTAGAGCTGTTGGCCAACGAGTAAGACCTTACCTTCGAGACCCGTGTGTTGAGCGTACTAGTAAAGATCGAGACTAGTGTTGAGGTGAAAAATGTTGGTATCCGTCAAGGTGATGTGATCCCATAAGTCCGAGAGGGAAGCAACTTGTGAATTGGAGTCTCACATGCGCGGCGATATCGAGATTGTTCACAACAATAAGTGGTGACGTTAGCAAGTTAGCAAGATTAGAATTCGGGTCGACTGCTTTTAAGGGGGGTAGAATGTAATACCCCAAAAGTATTAGAAAGAATTAACGGGAGAGAGTTATTTGAATTTCAACCGTTTTTTCAGGATTTTAAATGGGATTTTAGAATTTCTCTTGAAGGGGATTAAATCTTGAGCCAAAGGCCCATAGTCTTGGCCCATTAGGGGTAGCAAAAACCCCTAGGGTTACTGTAGCACGCGACCGCTCAGAGCACCACTGCCGCTCTGATATCTCTCCTCCTCCCAAGCAGCCCCATCCTCCATTGGTGCCTCCCTTCCTCTCCGTCGGTGCTCTTTGCTGCCGATCAAGTGAAGAAAGGAGAGGAGATCATCTTCGCGGGGCCAAATCTTCACCTTGCTGCGATTCTACAAGGGTAACATCGCGTGTTCTTCGTTGGTTGTTGCGTAGTAGTTGCGGTTGATGTCGTATGGTAGATTGAATTTCGTCGGTTTAATACATTGTGTTCTGTCCAGTAGTTTGGACGACAGTTTTCATGTTTTTACAGGTAGAATCTGGGGATCCACCCTCCTAGAGATAGTTGGCTTATGTTCTTAGCTTTCAGTGGCCGCCAAGAACGCCCAAATCTGATTAACGGTATGGGAGTTATGAATTTTTAAGTATCGCTGTCCTGCTGATCTGCCAGCTTTCGGGCAGATTGTAGGAAACTGGATAAAAATGTTAGTTAAAGTGGAAATCAGAGGATCTCGTTATAACGAACAATGTAGGTAATTTTCATACCTTTTCAGAGAGATAAAGAACGCAAGATTTGGACTTTCGTAGCAAAAGTTATGATAGTTTTACTGATCTGTCCAGAAAACCTGACGTGAATTTGTTGTTATGATAATTAGCTTGATAGGGTTATTAGATGACTGAATCAGGAGGACTCACCAACTAGGTTTACATGGAGATTTTGTTAAGCTTTAATTAGAGTCCAAGAACACCTCATTTGAACCTCTGTACTAAAAGTTATGAATTTTAGATCGTGACTGTCCACAGAGGGGACAGAATAACACTTAGAAATTGGGGTTGGGTTCGCGCTAAAGAAACTATTGCGAGTTCGTGTTTACTCTTATAGTTGTTTGGCCTATTAATGTTATCTTAGCGTGCATTATAAATATGTTCTGGTGGAGGTTTGATCCCGGAGGCAGCCCCTTCTGCACGTCCCTCGTACTCTCGCGGTTAAGGCAAGTATAGTGATGGATATGATAGAAAACATTGCATGCCATTGTTTGATAAATACTAGGAGTGTTTGTGTTATCCATGATTGTTATGGTGGTATGTTTGGTATTGTTCATGGTTTCTAGTGATATGAGTTATGTGTTATTCATGGATGTTTGAAAGTTATGAAGTCTATGATACATGCTAGTATTGATATATTAGTCGTGTTTTATTGATAGTATGATATGCTGGTTAAAGATGAGGAATGCTTATGATACAAGTGACTGTTAATCATGTATGGTATTGATGTTGTTCATGCTTATTGCAAAACGGTAATTGTTCATATGCACCATGAGAGCATTCATAATACCTGGTCACGTGGTGACCAGAAATGCATATTTGAGGTCCCCGTCATGTAGATGACGGGCTTGAGGTCCCCACATTCGTGGAATGTGGGCATTGAGAAGAGGTCCCCATCATGTAAATGATGGGCTTATGGTCCCCACACTTGTGGAGTGTGGGCTTGAGGTCCCCTATACTTGCGGAGTATTGGGCAATTGGTCCCTGTGCTTGCGAGCACAGGCATGGGTACGCAGCGACGGTTGCATACCTCGCATTACTAGTGTAATGCGCAAAAGAGAAAGAGAAAGATAAGGAGCATTTGAGCATTTGCATAGCATGAGCATGTGATACTTTTGGTGTGTGGCTGGATGGATAATAATTGACGATTTACCATTATGTATGTTGTTGATGCCATGAATTGTACTTGCTGAGTCGGTGGATTCACTCTTGCTTTTATTGTTGTTTTAGGTACCCAATCCAAGAACGACATGCATGGGAGGGAGTAGCTCTATGTTCACACGCACACTACCATGAACCTTCTAAAGTTGATTAAATTTCAAATCATGCCTTAATAAATGAGCAAATTGCTTAATTGATTTAATATGATGATGTTTTCGTGTTGGATTATTTGTAATAACAAAGACTAGCATATTTGGATATTGGTGATTATGCTCTAGTCACTTAGTATGTCATGAATGCCTCTCACGATTATGCTGAATGTTCGATTGTTTAATTTGGATAAATGTAATTGTTGGAACCCTTGGTAAAGTTAGCTAAAGAGAGAAGGTTCTACCGGAATATAGTAAAGTTTCTTGGTTTTAATCTGCTTTGTTGTTAGTTTAGTAGCATTCCAGGGTCGTGTTGGACTGGGGTGTTACACTTGCAATCTTAGAGAAATTTTCTATGAACCTGCGGTAATAACCCGCTAGTCCAAGGAAACTTCTCACCTCGGTGACTGTCCTGGGTTGCTTCCAATCTGACACTGCTTCAACCTTGGCAGGATCTACTGCAATTCGTCCTGTTGACACAATATGTCCAAGGAATGCCACTTGACCTAGCCAAAATTCACTTTTGCTGAATTTAGCATAAAGCTGGTGCTCTCGGAGCTTGTCCAGTATCATCCTGAGATGCTTCTCGTGTTCTTATTCATCCTTTGAGTAGATGAGAATGTCATCGATGAAAACAACCACAAACTTATCCAAGAATTCCATGAACACTTTGTTCATCATATTCATGAAATAAGCAGGGGCGTTCGTCAAACCGAAAGACATCATCAGAAACTCGCATACCCATATCGATGGTGAAGGCTGTCTTCGGAATGTCTTCTGGTCTGATCTTGAGTTGGTGATAGCCAGATCTCAAATCAATCTTTGAGAATACACTTGCTCCTTTCAGCTGATCGAACAGATCATCTATCCTGGGAAGAGGATATTTGTTCTTGATCGTCACCTCATTGAGTGATCTGTAATCAACACACATCCTCATGCTATTGTCCTTTTTCTTGACGAACAACACTGGTGCTCCCCAAGGTGATGAACTGGGTCGGATGTACCCTTTGCTTCGCAGTTCTTCAATCTGTTTCTTCAATTCTGCCAATTCATTGGCTGACATTCTATAGGGTCGTTTTGATATTGGAGCTGTCCCTGAGACTAAGTCAATTAAGAACATTACGTCCCGATCCGGTGGCATGCCAGGTAGATCATCAGGAAAGACATCAGAATATTCACGGACTACAGGTATGTCTTCAAGTTTCACTTCCTTCATGCTGGTGAGGATAGAACCTTCTTTGGTGCAGGTCTTGGGCTTGAACTCAATTGAAATTCCTTCTCCATTAGTGAGAGTGATAGACCTATTGGCACAGTCTATTTGTCCATGATTCTTGGCTAACCAGTCCATTCCGAGAATGACATCCAAACCTTGGGAATGCAAGACTATCAAGTCCGCTAGGAAGGTTACTCCGGATATTTCAAGAGTGAGGTACGAGCATAGAGAACTAGTTCTTATTTCTGAGCCCGGGGAATGGATTATCATAGGATTATTTAAGGGGGATATAGGTAACCCATTTTTGCCCATAAACTTATTTGATACAAATGAATGCGAAGCTCCGGAATCAAATAGCACTGAAGCTGGTATTGAATTGACAAGAAACATACCAAGCACAACATCTGGCGCTGCCTGGGCTTCCTCAGCTGTGACGTGGTTCACACGTCCCTTGATAAATTATCCTGACGGCTTTGCAATGCCGCCAGTGGTTGTGGCTCCTGGTGCTGGCTTGGAAGATGCCGCTGCCTGCTGCTTCTTGGGGCATCTGTTGGCGTAATGGCCTGTTTCGTTGCAGTGGAAACAGGTCACTCCTGCACCGAGGAGCGGAGCTCTTCGCCGGAATTGCCCTCCGCTGATGCGCCGCGAAGTTCGAGGTGTTGGGCGCTGGTTCTCGCACCGGCTCGGGCGTGGAAGATCGAACTTCCACGCCGCGTGGTCGCGTCAATGAATCGAGGCTTGGGAAGGCCTCCTGCATTGAACATCTGGGTGGCCATCCTCCACTTGCGGTTCTCCATCTCATGGTGCTTGGCCTCCTGGTGGATCGCCTTGTCTACCAACTGCTGGAAGTCGGTGAAATTCTGGGAGATGAGCTGGACGGAGATATCATCATTCAGTCCCTCCAGGAACCTTTCTTGCCGATCTTCATCTCAGGCTACATCACCGGGCGTAGCGGCCACCGGTTGAACTCGTGGAGGTACTCGCCACCGAAGCGATTTCCTAGCGGAGCGCATGAAACTCCTTCTTCTTCAACGTCATCTGGCCGGCAGGGATGTGTGCATGACGGAAGACTCTGACGAACTTGTCCCACGAGATGGCCTGAGCATTGGCGTGGGAGATGCAGAAGTTGTCCCACCACTCCGAAGCTGGTCCATTGAGCTGATGGGAGGCGAATAGGACCCTCTCGCGGTCGGTGCACTGGGCGATGTCCAGCTTCTTTCCGATTGCCTGAAGCCAATCGTCAGCATCCATCGGTTCGGTGCTGCTGGAGAATGTCGGAGGGCGCATGCGCATGAACTCCGACATGGTCACCCGCGGCTTGTATGTTCTGAGAGTTGCTGAGCGACTGGGCCAGCAAGTCGATGAGGTGAGTTTGATTGGCCATCATTTGTTGCCAATCCGGTCCTGCTGCTGGCGGTGGGGGAGGCTGCTGAACAGGTTGCTCCTGATGGTCGGCATTTTCGTTGCCCTGGCCTTGGACGCTGCCACTTCCTGTGCGGGTGGCCACCATCTGTTGAATTTTCCAAAGACTTAGGAAAGAGAAGAAAGGGTTGTACTAAGGGGGAGTAAATTTATATTAGCCCAAAAAGCACACAATTATAAGACAAAGAATCCAAATTTCTTTTTCAAAGTAGTTCTTTATTTTATTCATTTGATTATGGCTACCACAGAAGGTTAGTAGCTCATAATTCGCAGCTAATCGACAACTAAAGGGTAAGTAAATATCTAAAATGGTGGAAGTAGACATCTATGGGGTAGATGGGGTGTAGTCAGGGGAGTTGCAGGTGCTGCCTTGGCCCTTCTTGTACAGAGCCAATTCAGCTTCGGCCGCCTTCAACTTCTCCTCTGCAGCTTCTAGCCTCCCCTGAACGAGATACAGCTCGTCCATGGTGTTGCCATAGCGTAATCCATCGCCTTGGCTAACTCCACCGTGGGTGATCTCGGCATATCCTCGTTCTCGATCGAGTGAAGGCACCGCCTAGCCGGGTGGGGATGTGCATGGGATAGTACTGAATGCGATATCCGAAGGTGGGCGTCATAAGTATAGCGGTCGGCGATGGCTTCCTTGCCGCGTCTGGATGCCATCCTCGAAGGTCTCCGACGCATTGGGGCGTCGAAGATGTGGAAGGATGTATCCGGCGCCAAGTTAGAGTATAGGATAACCTCCACTCTCCAGCGCTCCTGCTGTCCCACAATGTACTTGTATCCTTGGTATGTGGGTCTGTTCGTGAAACTCAGATGCTGCATCATCTTCCATAGGATATCCGTCCATTCTCCAGCGTAGACTCCATGGGAGATACGGGTCGGTCTCTCGGCCATCTACAATTTTTAGGAGAGACAAGAGTTTAGAAATCTTTTAACAGAGAAAGGGAGAGTAGGACTCTGGGAGACAGGTAAATAATTTGTAAATTTTGAAAATAGTCCTTAATGGTTTTATCAATTCTACCGTGGGCCATGACCTACAGTCGATATGGCTCTGATACCACTTTTGTCGAACCCGGGAGCGAAGGATCCCGAATTCTCTGTGTTCAAACACCGGTCCAGATTTCCAGCGATACAGTCTCACAAAATGATATCACATTCATATCACGAAACGTAAATGACATTAAATAAATAATTGTTTAATACAATGAGTCGAATAACAATATCAAAAGTCAAATGATAAACACAATGAAACATAATAATAGTGGGAGCCACACGATGCGCCACAGCAATCGTCTGGTCAAAAGGCCTACTCGTCCGGTCCTCACCACAAGGTAGCGCTTTCTCCGAATATGATTTATTCAAAGAAGGATGAGCACAACTTCCGTGCTCGCAAGTTACACCCAATATTGAATTTAAATGCACGATAGGGAAACAAGTGAGTATGGTCAGTTGTTTTGCATAAACAACACTTTCAGTTTAAATAGACATAGTAATTTCTAAGGCAGTTTCATACTATGGCTAAAATCATATTTTAAAATGACAATGAGATAATGTGGATAACCTCCAATAATAAAGTGAAGGATCCCCTCCTAACACTTGGCTTCCCGCCCAAATTTTCATAAAGATTGACCATCCTCAGCATTTAATAAATTGTTTTAAAACCCAAAAACAATTCTAACTTTAAGTGGCCCGGCTAGCATGTCCATGACCGCGGACGCGACTATTCGAATAGTTTCTACTCTGCAGAGTTGGTACAACTTTACCCACACGAGGTGACATGCTCGTTATGTCGGCCAATTCACGCTTCTGTAGGCGTGCGACTGAGCAATTACCATGAGGCCTTTACAATGTTCTGCCCTAGTGTACTCATGCCCGCTAAGGTTTCGCCCCTTTGGACTAACCGTCCTCCGAAAGCCCCCTCTTGCGCCAAGTGGGAATAAAACGTCTAACCGACACCCACATAATCACATGACATAAATACACTAGAGCATCACAAATTAATTAGCCAAATCCTGTCCATACAGGACATGTGGTAGTACGATATGGCATAGCAATAAGCGGCTCAAAGACCGGTCCTCAATTGACTTGGGCGTCATTCCCACAAACCGTGGGCCTTAATCTTAACCAGATCAATCCCGTGCATAAACCTGCACCCACCATTCCGACCATTTCGCCTAAGTCCAAACCCATTTTTGATTTTATTTTGAATGAAACTCCATTTATAAACCCATGTGGTAAGACAATACCACAACATCAAGTTTGAAATAAATTTGTAGAAATTTTGTGCAAACACTTCCAAATTCTGTAAATGTGAACTAAGCTTGGCTAAGCATATATTTAATTTTGGTAAAATCTTGCCTATGGTATCAAGGTAGTCAGATACAACATTCAAATTGGCCATACAATAACACATGGAATTAACTATATGTAAACAGAGATTAAAATATTTATAACAACATATGCATGCGATAAAGAATTTAAAACTAAAAATAACTTAAAATACTGGGGCAATATGGTCAATGGTGTAACTTGCCTTGGTCGATGTCTTGGAATTCTAAATCTTCGCTTGATCGAACTCTCCGAGTCGTCGAATTCTATACGCTAAAATACGACAAATTCAATATTCAAATTCAAATAAATTCAAAAACATCGTTCAAATTAACTCCAAATTGAAATATTTTGGTTTAGTTAGCTAGATTATAATTGTATATAAATTTTGCAATTTGAATCACTCAATTTGGAGTTCATATGCAAAAGTTATGAATTTTAGAAGTTTAAAACCTAAATCTGAAATTTAATTGAATTTCCCGAATTATTTTTCTACTGAAAAAATCTACTTATTGCGCAATGCTGACGCCAGCAACTGAATTTCGGAATTTAAAAGAATTAAAATAAAATTCTGACAGGTGGACCCCTCGTGTCAGTGACTCGGCTCACGGTAGAATAGGTCTACCGAGCCGAGTGGACCCGGGTGTACCTGAGGTGGCACGCATGTACACACGTGGTGTCGATTCAGCAGCCACGTGGGATGCCACGTATGTGCGAGCGCCGAGGTGGACGCCACCGTGGGTGTGCCACGTCAGCTTGACGGCGGCGACCCTCGGATGTGTACGACAACGGCGTTCGGCGGCTTTCCGGTGAGAGTGAGTGGTCGCAAAATGTAGAGGGAGATATTGCGAACACGTTGGTACCGATTTGGACGCGAATGGTCGTCGGAGTTGGCCGGCGACGAGCTTTTGGCGGTGGAGAGGTTCGGGTGTTGATGACAACGGGGTTCCGGTGGCGCTCCGGAGTGATGAAGGGGTCCCCGAGGTGGCTCCCGTGTCGGCGAAGACGATGACGCAGACCACGGCGGCTTGGCGACGTCGACGGCGGCGAAACTTGAAGTTTTTCCGCGGCGGCGAAAAACCCTAAACTGACGATTACGGTGGCGGTAGACCTCAAGCGGGAATGAGAGTTGAGGAGATGAGATGAGAGCGTAGATGCGCTCCCGGTGGTGCCTTTTATAGGGGCTCGGAGGCTCGAGGCGTGCGGAGGGAGGGGGGTTGTCTTGCGCGCGGTTGCGGCGTCGTAGGCGAAACAGTCGCGGAGAAGAGGGGAGACGTGGGGGAAAACGCGGTGGAGGTCGACGCGGTCTCGTGCACGGACACGCGAAGATCGGAGCGGTTGGGATCGAGCCGTTAGCGAAGCTCGGACGTGGGTGGCAATGGCAGCCGAGCGAGAAACTCGCGCGGAGAAGACGACGAGGAAGACGATGGCGGTGGGCCGTTGGATGAGGATCCAGCGGTTGAGATCTTTTGCGGCAACGTGGGAGAGGGTGGGTGATGTGGGCCGTTAGATTAAGATCGCATGGCTCACGTTATTTACGACATTCGGACGGTGCGACGGTTACACAAGTTCTTGACCGTCGGTTTAAGATCCAACGGTGGATGGTGAGGGAAGGTGCGCGGTGCGAGGGCGTGGGCTGGCTGGGCCGCACGCGGAGAAAGGTTTGGGCCGGAGCCTTTGGGTTTCGGCCCAAACAGGGTTTTTGATTTTCTTTTCGTTTTTCAATTGTTTTTATTCTGATAATTCATTTAGGTTTTAGAAAATAGTAAAACAACTCCAAAAATTATGGAAAAATTCACAGAAATTCCCATACTTATTTTGGACTTAATAAAATTATTTCCAACTTTATGTTGTCTTTTAATTTTGCAAATAAATTTGTTTTGGCTTTAAAATATTAATAAAAAGCTTTTAAAATTTCAGAAAATTGCACAAAAATAAATAAACTTTTAATTTTTACTGAAATTTGAAATTTGGGCTGTTACAGTATATATATGAATGAATGGAATGGATGGATTCAATGGAATGAAAGGACTGCACTCCTACTTATACCGGTATAGCTAGTGACACACCCGTTGGTATTCACTTAAGCCCATATTTAACAAAATTCGGGGATCCAAGTCCCGTATGAAGAACGTTTCATGCGGGTGTCCAAAAGTGTCCACATTGGAATGGTGGGTCTCACGTGCTCATACTGGAATTGATGGGTCTTTAAAGTCCACTCCCGTGGATGGAACATGAAAAATGGATGCATGAAATGAACTTATGTATAATGAATGACATCACCTCTGAACATGGGAATTTCACTTATGAAAGGAACATGAACATTAAATCTTCTCACGTATCATATGGAAACACAATAGGAACATCAAGCATCCAGCATTCACAAACTTTAAGAATATCAATATACTTGCCTTCCGCGTTGCGACGCGTTAGTAAGCAACGAAGGTGCTCCTAAATCCGAAGCCTCACCGCCTACACAAGTAGGTACTCGAAATAAGAACAACATGGTACAGGACACTACCCGCAACATCCTACAACACTTTTCCGATAATCCAAGAATCAAATAATAGACCTATTCTGAAAACAGACAACACAATCACAGAAAATGAATCTGGACAGCGGCATGGAATAATTCATAACTATTGATCTGAGACTTGGAACGAGGTGAGCCTAGATCCTAATGCAACTTAACGAACATATCTACATAAGTCTAGCTGGCGAGATCTCCCAATTCGGCCAAAAGAATAAGCTAACAGGTAGATGAAAGTATAAGACAGATTCTGTCTAGACGAAAAAGACAACAGTAAAGAATAGATCACAACTTTTTATCCACAACTCCGATTAAGGTGTTCTTTACCATTATAGAAAGGTTATAAAAATTTCTACAACATCCTAGTTGGGTGAAAACCCTGAATCTGCCATTAACTTAATCAAAATTTAAAAGACAACTTGATTGTTCATTCTCGTCACGATTCCAGAACAACAGGGAAGATCATACCATAACTTTTGATTTGTATGTCAGAATTAAGTGATCTTTACGTCCACTGGAAACTAAGAATGAACCCCACATAACTCTAGGAGATGGGATCCTCTGATTCAGCCTCTAAGATCGTGAAAGCAGTCGCACAACCTTCTGGACAGAACTGAATTTCTAACCGCAGCAATTCGATCCAATCGAACTAATCTAATTTCACATCTAAACATCATCAAACAGCAGGGGAAGCATCTCGTTACCCTTGAATACCCTTAGGAAGACATGGATCAAAACCCTATGAAGAACTCCTCCTTTCCCGATCCCTTCCTTTCACCTTAGGCGAGCACACCTGCTGCTTCTCCCTTCTTCCGCGGTCTTGGACAGTAGCGAGGAGGCACCGCCAATGGAGGGGAGGTGCTGGATCTTGTTGGACAAGAGGGGAGATGGCTGCCTAGGGGAGAGGAGGGGGTGGCGGCTCAAGGGAGGGAGGAGGGAGGAGCAAAAGAGGAGAAGGGGCTGCTTGGAGGGGCGGCTAGGGTTGTGGGGAGGACAGGAGGCCCCCCTTGGCCGGCCACCAAAAGGGCCTCCTGGGCCAAGGCCCAAGGCCCAGGTTGGCGGAAATTCACAGAAAAACCCCTTTTTTAACTCTTTACTTCTTCTTTTGTTTACTTTCTTTCTTAGGAACAATCGGGGTATTACACTGAAGTATTAAATCATGACCAGCTTCCTTATTAGGAGAAACCTGATTTCCTTCTTCAATGGCAGGCGAAACTTCAGAGGTCAGAGTCATCTCGATGACCACTTCAGTTTGCCTTGCCTCCTCTTCAATTGGTGGGATCTTCCCGACCACCACTTCGACATGAATCAAAGTCTCCTCGATTGCCTCTGTGGGTACTTGCCAAGAGGAGGTCAGAACGTCTCTGACCACTTGCTCAGCAACCACCTCGGGCACTGTTGCCTCTTCCAAACTGATCTATGCTAATTCAACCATGGGGGGAGTTGACAACGGCTCCTCTTTAGACTCTTTATTTCAGAAATTGAAGCAAGAGGGGTGGTCGGGGGCTGATACAGATAAAAATAATTATCTAAGTAAACATTACAAAAGGAAAACTAAATCAGAAAAATAGTTAGGTTTAAATACGTACCTAAAGCGAAGACTAATATCAGTCTCAAAGGTAAATAGGGCATCAACAGCAACCAATTTGCCGCTACTAATGTCAGTGATATTCACACTAGGACTATTAACCCTAGGTTTTCTCAGCAAGATGAGAGGAGCTTCTTCTTCCTCCTCAATCTCATCCTCCTCGCCCTGAACATATAAGAACAAAGGAAGATGACTATATAATTGTTGAGAAACCATAATCCTTTGTTTATGAGAAAATTGATTCTATGCCATCGAATAACTCCGTTCTTCACGATTTGCCATCGAATAACTCCATCTTCACAATATGCCATTGGGTTCAAAATTCCTTTACAATATGCCATCGCCGTTAGCACACCGTCCAAACACCTCTGTTAAGCCATAAGAAAAGTCCATTTTGTCCCCCGAATTTCCTGTTTCACTCCATGCCACTATGAAATGAATGTTATTATATTATTTACCATCGGTGGGACAACCGCAAGGGGCAACCATTAATTAATTATTTTTTCACATTGGACCATGAATTTGTGTAAGGTGATATGTCATACAAATTATGTATCTTATGTTGCATTCTATTGCTGTTTTCCAAGGACTTATTTTGATGCCCACCACTATTTAATTATATTTTTCCCATGCAGAACAAATGGTTTGTTGGTTATGGGTTCATTAAGATGATATCACCTATGCACATTATATCATTCTACTAGGTGTGTTTTCTTTTCTTTATTGGCCCTTACATGTTACACTGTTCTGTAATTGTTATCATTAGAATGAAAATCCTGATCCTTGGCTAGCTGAGTGGCACAACAGTGTAGATTACTATTAGAATTAATTTGGAACGCTTGAAAGATATGCTTTTGAATGCATGCTTTTAATCTGCAGGCGTTTAATGGGAAGAAATGGGAGAAGTTCAACAGTGAGAAAGTAGCCTCTTTGGCTTATGCTAGGATCCAGGGAAGAACTGCACTCATTTCACTTTTTCAAAATTCAAGTTTGATGAACTAGGACAAGAGATGCTGCCCCATTCTTTTCGATTCCAATGGACCAGAGGCGGGAAATCAGGCATGTACGTCAATTCTTCTAATCAACGGTATGTTCCATTCCCATTTGTTTACTTTTGATGCAAACTCATGATCCTTTGACATCAACATACATCTAGTCACATCATATTGCTTGCCAAGTTTGACCATGGTCCTCCAGAGGTAATCAAGGTTGTTGCATCATATGCTGAAAAGGACATCTGTCTAACAAATTTTTATTGAGCAAAACTCTTGTCCACTGTTGCAAAATTCACTTCCTGTTGAGTTGTAACATCCCAATTTTCTGAGTCTTAAAAATATTTTAAATAGTTAGTAGGGAGAAAACTCACCACTTGGCTTTTATTTGAATTGAATTCAAAAGCTTAATATGGACTTTTAGTAGCAAAACCATTTAATGTGAATAATTCCAACATGAACAATTGTCAAAACTATTTTATTTGCGTTCTATGAGCTTGGATATATTTTCTAGAATTTTCTAGGATTTTTTCGAGTTTATTTGCAATTTTCTATTGCTTATTTGAATTTCTAGTATTTTCTAAAATATAAAACCTATTTAAAATCTCAGTAAATCCAATGGGTCGAATTTCCTTTGCTTCGAACCGTTTTCTTTCTTTTCGGCCCATCCTGAGCCAGCCCGCTCGCCCGCGCGTTCGTTCGCTCTCGTCCGCTAACGTGTGGGCTCCCGTCTCAGTACCGCTGCCCGGCGACGAGGCTATCGTCGTCTCTAAGTCACCTTCGTTCTCGCATGAGGTAGCGCCCGCGTCTGCCATGATTTGAGCTCAAGGCTCGTACGACAACGGGACTTTCCTATCTCCTGGATTTCTTCGCCAAATCTTATCTCTCATACGACAATGCGACCACCCAGTCTCGCCGGCGAGCTGTCGTTCGCCGTTGTCGGGTAAACCTGAGCCTCGCTGCCGTCCATCTGATGTGTCACGCCGTGTCAGCAGGCACCTCAGTAGCCACATCGGTGTATGTGCGGACGTGTCGCCTCGCGTTAGTGCCAGATCAGCGCAATGTGCACGTACATGCCACCAAAGCCGAAACCCAGATCAAATGGCTCGGTCGATTGAGTCCTCCGTGAGCTGTGCCCCTGACGTGTGGGTCCCGCATGTCAGGATTTCCTTTTTATTCTTTTCTTTTCGAAATTCTGAGGGCTGACATCACCATGCGCAATAATCTAATTTTTCTATTGAAGAATAATTCAAATTTTTTGATAATTCCTTTTTAGGTTATTTCTTTAGATTCAAACTTCCAAAGCCCATATCTTTTATATCCGAACTCCGTTTGAGCCCATTCAAAATTTTAAATTCATCTAATTTCGAGATCTATTTATCTGAGATTTTTATTTAATTTTTGGAGTTGGTTTTCTTCTCTGTTATTTATTTGTTTTGTTTATTTGTTTTGTTTGCGAGTAGACATCAATACTTCGGAAGATTTTGGAGGAGAAGGAGTCCAACAAGACCAAAACCAGTACCTAGATCTATTCCAAGGCAAGTCATACCTTTGATCATGTTGAATCCCAGTTTTCAAAAGTATATTGATTCAAATTATTGCATTCTACTTTAAGTATTTATTTAAATGCTTTTGTGTTTAGCAATTAATCCAAATTGTTATATCCACCTTGCTTATTGATATGTCGTAATGTTTTGTCACCCTAGATTGGTTCATTATGTAGTTGGTATTACTATAGCACCAACGCAGGTTGGTTAGATACGAGTAGATTGCTTAGCTATGCAACGAGTCATCATTTCATGTAAGTTGCAACTACAAACATGACTAAGTGACTATAGAACTATGTGATAAAAGTGTGTGTACTGTGTGCTATTACTCATTGATGGCATATGCTGCACTTAACAACAGGGTGAAAAATGATTTGGACTGAGGCAAGTGGGTGAACTGTGTGCTAAGGTGGAACTGTGTGAATGTGAATATTAATCTGTGTGTCATAGTTAGAATCTAGAAGTCTTGCCTTAGTCAATTAAGAACTTAACTTTGTGCGCCATTGAACTGAGCTTTACTGTACAACCACATGCCTGGTATGGGATAGGCCTAACTTAGTAAGTTATGGATTCTTGGCATTGATTACTCAGGCTATAGGTTAGGCTCTGTGTAAGGGTGGAGGTGTGGACTACCACGTAGTTGCATCGCGGGACGGTTCGCCGCTTCCCTATCTAACGGTGTGTATGATGCTAAACCTTCGTGTTTGGGTTGGTATTACGGGAAAACACATTGGGAGTGTCAATGTTGAGATGAAGTTTCGAAAAAGTTTTGTTATGATTAGTACTTACAACACTGATCGTATCGTGTGGGTAAAGTGTACAATCTCTATAGAGTGTTAATCAATCTATTCGAATAGCCGCATCCGCGGTCATGGACATGCTCGGGGATTTCACACGAGGGGTAGATTTTCATAAAACCTTGAGAAGGGACAGCTGTGTGATATAAGTCATATGGTTGTGTGAATTAAACTGATTAGCTTTGTGTCCTTTGTGAAATCAAACTGTTAAATTATTATTGTTTATTTGTTTTGAATTATGCTTTCAATCTATTATTTATATTCAATTGCAAATATTGCTTTTATGCAAAATAATCAAAGAAGCCATTTCCTTTGGAATAAGCCTGCATCTATAAATTGCATTCTATGATATGTGTGGATATCATGGGGATATGCTCATGATCTTAGAGTGATGAGACAATTGGCAATGGCTTTGAAGGTTTGTGGAAACACGCGTTTTTAGCAAGTTGTTGTTGCTATCAGGCTTCAGGCGGTCAGACCGGCCACCTCTGGCGGTCCGACCGGTTTTGCTTTAGGCGTAAGGGTTAGCGGTCCGACCGGCCAATGGTTGGCGGTCTGACCGGCAAGGGGAGCGGTCCGACCGGCCATGCTGGCGGTCTGACCGGTTTTGACTTAAGTTGCTGTCCTTCTTGGCAGCGATGTGTTGGGTGTTAGGTCAATCTCATGGGTGTCAGTGCGTATGTGTTGTATGATGTATGTTTTGACTAATGTGGGTCAAGTTGTGAAGATCTTGTTCCCAGTTTCGATTTGCTTGTCTATTGTTGTGCAGGTTGCTTGGTGGTCAACGACGGTCAACGGCGAGGATGATCGGGACTAGGCTTGGAGAGCTGAGGTTCAGAACGATCGACGATGCCAGGAGAAGTCATTGGACTCAAGCATGGTGCAAGATGGACAAAGGTGACCGAACGGGCAGTTCGGTGCGACGGGTTGGATCAAGCGGCGCGGGGGTCGGTGCAAGTGCCATGGTGGTTTCGGTGGGAGCCGGATGGGAGAGACTTGCCGACATGATGAGAGCCGTTGGATCAACCTACACGTGGCGGAGCATGTGACTGCTTCGCGAAGTTTGGACTCGATCTTTGAAGAAGGACCGAGAAGGGGTATTTTGGTAATCTTACCAAATACCGCCTTGGTGACCTTTTGCCAACCCGCGGCACAAGACGGTGCATGGAGAAGTGGATTAAGTCAAGACGAGATGAAGATGACGCTTTAAAATGCGTGCGTGTGTGACCCGTTTGTGTTGGGCCTTAACAGGAGCCCACTAGGGAAACTCTTCTAGAAGGTCTAAGCCTCCACTATAAATAGAGGAGGGAGGTGGCTGCACCCCCTGAACCCTTTCATGTGTTTTGAAACCCTAGTTTGCTTAGGGAGAGGATTAGTGGAGGTTAGGGTTCTAGAGAGTTGGATTTGATTTCATGCTCATGTATTGAGTCTTTGTCCTTCATTGATGGAGTGGATGTAAATCAATACCATTTCAAATCAATCCAAAGAAAGTTCTCCCAAAGATGAGTTCATTTGCTTTCTTTCTCTCTATTTGGTGATTTTTAGTCTTTCTTTGATCCGCGAGTTTTTGGGTGGTTTGTTGCTGTGATCTAACTTGTTGCAACATGTGGAAACCCATCTAGGGTCCTCTTGATCATCAATCACCCACGAGCAAGTCTCTAGATCATATTTTGATTTTTGCTCGGTTTTGGAGCACAATCCATTCAAACTGAAAAAGATAGGAACTTTGGCAAGGATCTTCACGATTGTCGCATGGAATAGGTTCCTGATATCCTATGGAAGATGTGTTCCAAGTTTCGTGAAGTTTGGAGTTACGAATCAAAAGTTACATCAATTTTTGTTTTCGTTTTTAGGCTATTACTATTCATCTGTCTGATTTTACTGTTCACCGGTCTGACCGCCCACTGTTCACCGGTCTGACCGCTGGTACTGTTCATTAGGCTGATTCTTGAGTTTTTGTTGCTTTTGATTCGGAGTTTTGATTGGATTCAATACAAGTCTTCCGCTGTGCTTGATTGATTGATCTTCATAGCTTTCATAGCTATTGGAGTCAGATTCGTATTGAATTTGATTTGGGAGAAAAATAGTTTGTGCTCCTATTCACCCCCCTCTAGTCGCCTTTTCGGTCCAACAAGTGGTATCAGAGCCCGGTTAGTTCAATCTTGATCTTAACCGGTCACTGAACTTGGCGATGGATAGGTACTCCTCCAAACCGCATATCTTCGATGGGCACGACTATGCCTTTTGAAAGAACCGCATGCGTGTCTTTCTTCAGAGCGAAGGATGAGGTGTATGGGAGGTTGTTCAAGCTCCGCTCATCTTGCCTGAGGTTGCTACGCCGGCTTCTGAAGCCCTCTTGGCTAACGACCATAAGGCAAAGAATTTTCTGGATGGTGGGCTTGGTAGACAGGAGTATGATAGGGTTTGCAATCTCGAGACCGCACATGAGATTTGGAAGACCCTCGAAACCTATCATGAGGGTTCTTCCCAAATCAAGCAAGTGCGTCGGACGGTTTATAAAAGAGAATATAACAAATTTGAGATGCGTCCTGGAGAGAGCATCAATGATATTTTCAGTCACTTTAACACAGTGATAAATCAGATGAAGGTTGTTGGTATTGAATTTACCGAGTTTGAAAATACCACCCATCTCCTAGCTGCAATCAACACCAGGGAGTGGGAGATAAAGGCTACCGTCATTCAGGAAAATGTCAACTTCTCTGATCTGACTTTGGAGCTGCTCTATAGCAAGCTTAAGACTCATGAGATCCAAAGGAGTGACCATTCTAAGAAGGATAACATGGCTTTGGTAGCAGACCCGCTCAAGAGAGCCTCAGATGGGTCGTTTGAGTTTTCTTCTGGAATTTCTCTTGCTTCTTTATCTGCAATCCAAGAAGAGGATCTTGAAAGTATTTCTGAGCCCGAATGACACTTTTGATTAAGAATTTCACACGGACCTACAACAATATGAGAAACAAAAAGGGAGGCAGCACTGTGACTTGTTATGAGTGTGGAGAGCTTAATCACATCCGGGCAAATTGCCCCAAGCTGAAAGGGAAAAGCAACCACAAGGATGAAAAGCCAGCTTGGAAGAAGCCTCAGGGACGCAAGTCCAAGTTTGATGATGCCAAGCTCAGGAAGGCTGCTCACCGGGTTCTTGCTGCTCTTGGAGATCGATCCTTGAGCGATGTGGACTCCGGGAGCGAGGAGGACAAGGAGGAGGAGCTCCCTCAAGACAAGAAGGGAAAGGCCAAGGACTTCACAGGCATGTGCTTCATGGCTGACTCCGACAACATCGATGATAACAATGAGGTATCTCCCTCCTATGATGTTCTCTTTGCTAGATGCGAAACTATCTATGAGCAAATGCTAGGTCAGGATAAAGCCTTAAAATTCATCATGACTAGGAATGAGGAGTTAGAGTCACAAGTAGATAAACTCACATTAGAACTTGTGAATGCTAAGAGTCTTAAATCTGATGAATGTTCATCCTGCCATGCTTTACATTCTGAATTGGCTAAACTACAATCTACTCATGATATTGCTTTGCAACAACTTGAAAGTGCTAGGACTGAGCTAATTGAAGTTAAATCTGCTCCTTGTGAAAAATGCTTAGAGTCTAGCAAGTTGGTTGTTTATGATGTGGTTGAATCTAGCTTTTGCTCTGTCTACTTAGAACGTGAACGTGAAGTACATGATGTTGTAGAAGCAACTAGAGCTAAATATGCCAAGCTTAAGGACAGTATTAATTCTGCTACTTGTGCTTCATGTGAAGCTCTTAAGCTTGAAGTTGCTCTTTATAAGAAGAGGCTTAACGCTGAAACTTGTGATTCATGTGTTAACTTTGGAAAAGAAATTGCTTACCTTAAGGACACATTAGAAAGATTCTCTAAAGGTAAGAAACAGTTAAACATGATTCTTGACAAGTCAAAAACTCCTTATAAGAAGCAAGGGTTAGGATACAACTTTGCCCAGGACAAATCTAATGACATTCAAATTTTGAAAAATGGCTTAGTTGAATTTGATACCCAACCTGCAAAGATCACTTTCAAATCTGTAGGTTTTGCCCAACCATCTGTTCAGTCAAAATGTGCTTCTCCCAGTGGTACCAAGTACCATTGCACCTATTGCAAGAAGGATGGTCATTTGGTTGAGTTCTGTTGGCGTAGGTTGAAAAATGCTAGGAAAAATCTTGCTAGAATGTCATCTAATCAACCTAGAGCTTTTGTCAGACATGGTAATTTAGAAAGGAAGAAACCTGGTCTAGGATTTGTTTCATATGCTAATCACTCTCATGCTCCTAGATAAGATAACTCCCATGTTAGAGTAACCATTGCTCATAACAGAATTTCAAATAGAATCAAGGATAGCACTTCTGCTTTGCATACTACTCGCAGACGTGTGTCTCAGTACTGGGTTCCCAAGTCATGTTTAACTAACCCTAGTATTGAGACACATCGTTCTTCTGTGCCTTGATTTTCAGGATCGCCGTGGAAGGAAGGACATGTGGTTCGTCGACTCTAGCTGTTCACGCCACATGACCGGAGACTCAAAATGGTTCACCTCCTTCACGCGGTCGACAGGTGATGTCTTCATCACCTTTGGAGACAATACTCAAGGGCGGATTGAAGGAACGGGATCAATCAGGGTGAACGACAATTTCATCCTAAAGGACGTCGCCCTTGTGGACAAGCTCAGATTCAATTTACTTTCTATCTCACAGCTTCTTGATGATGGCTATGAGACTATATTTAAGAAAAATGCTTGTCGGGTGCTTGACTCAGCTGGTGAGCTTGTTTTTGGGATTTATAGAGCTGCTAGGATCTTTGGAGCTAATTTTTCTGAATCTCTTGTTGGCTCTTTTAAATGTTTGATTACACCTTCTTCTAAGTTCTGACTTTGGCACCGACGTTTGGGGCATATTGGTTTTGATCATCTGACACGAGTTAGCAACCTTGATCTCATGAGAGGTTTGCCTAAACTCAAAGTCATCAAGGATCTTTGTATGTAAATCTGTAGGCATGGCAAGCAAGTTGCTGCCTCACACCCTTCAGTGACTATGGTCATGACTGACGGACTGGGACAGTTGCTTCATATGGATACTGTTGGTCCTGCTAGGGTTCGGTCAATCGATGGCAAATGATACATTCTTGTCATAGTCGATGATTTTTTGAGATACACTTGGGTGTTCTTTCTTGCTTCAAAGGATGAAGCTTTTGGTCATTATCATGATCTTGTTCTTCGTTTGGCTTCTGAACTTCCGGGTGCCTTGAGAGCGATCCGCAGTGACAATGACACGGAGTTCAAGAATGCCTCGTTTGCCTCTTTTTGTGCTGAGTGTGGAATTGAGCATCAGTTCTCTTCTCTACACGTCCCTCAACAGAATGGTCTTGTGGAAAGGAAGAACAGAACCTTAGTCGAGATGGCTAGGACGATGCTAGATGAGTATAGCACTCCAAGGAGGTTTTGGGCCGAAGCTATTGCTACAGCTTGCCATATTGCAAATCGTGTCTTCTTGAGACCGTCTTTGGGCAAGACTTCATATGAGCTTCGATTTGGTAGAAAACCCTCTGTTTCTCATTTTCGAGTTTTTGGAGCTAAGTGTTTCATTCTCAAGACAGGAAACCTAGATAAATTTGAATCAAGAACTTTTGATGATTTATTTCTGGGTTATCCTGCATATTCGAGGGGTTTTCGGGTTTTTAATGTTGAAACTAACACTGTCCAGGAGACATGCAATGTCACTTTTGATGAGACTAGCCCTGGAGCTAGATCCGATGTTTCAGGTGATTTACAGGTGACAGAGAGCATTTTTGTTGAAGAAGAGGAAGATGAACTTGATACTGCTCCTCCACCTGTTGCTGATGTTCCTGTCCAAGCTGTTCAAGCTCCAGAACCTACTACGACTGCTTCACCTCCAATTGAGGCTTCTGCTGCATCTTCTTCATCAGCAGTACCTGCGGAGGTCGAAGAGATGTTGTCTCCCCCCGAGCGCTCCACTTCACATTCAAAGGCGTCATCCTCCGGATCAGATGATTGGTAATCTTCATGAGCGAGTCACTCGCTCCAGGTATCACGATCCGAGTCTCTACTCTCATTCTGTATTTGTTGCTTCTTTCGAACCCCGCGATATATCACATGCTTTATCTGATTCTAGCTGGGTCAATGCCATGCATGAGGAGTTAGAGAATTTTGAGAAGAACAAGGTCTGGAACCTAGTAGAGCCTCCTAGTGGTCATAATGTGATAGGAACCCGTTGGGTGTTCAAAAATAAACAAAACGAGGATGGTTCTGTGGTAAGAAACAAGGCTAGGTTGGTAGCTCAGGGCTTTAGCCAAGTTGAGGGGTTAGATTTTGATGAGGCCTTTGCTCCTGTTGCTACACTAGAAGCCATTCGTATTATGCTTGCATTTGCTGCTTCTAAGGGCTTTAGACTATATCAAATGGATGTCAAGAGTGCTTTTATGAATGGTTTTATAGAGGAGGAAGTGTATGTTAGGCAACCCCCAGGCTTTGAAAATCCCAAACACTCACTGTGAGGACCCCGGATTATTGGAAATGTGCCGAATTAAAATTACACTGGTAGCATAATTCTTAATTAAGGAACAGTTCGGTTCCCTCATTAAATATCATGCTAGAAGTGTAATAATAACAAGTAACAAATCCAAGATTCGGTTCCCGGATATATGTCTTGCAATAGTTCCTAGGATCAGTGACTATTGCACACATATCCTTAAACAACATTGCATCATACACATACAAGGCATAAATTTACATAACTAAACAATAGGTTACAATTCGGTCTAGTAGTACAAGATCAAGTGACTTGGTCACTACAGAGTTTAATAGCGCAAGTAAAATAAACAACAAAAACCACCAATGGCCCCAAAGACTCGGGCTATTGAGTGGAGGATAAAACAGACTTCACTCGTTAGCGTCACCCTGATCGGCGCTAACGGGTACTTCATATAAGTAACCATCCTCACCTGCAACAAGTGGTGAAAGCACCTGAGTACAAAAGGTACTCGCAAGACTTACACAAACTATTAAAAGAATGTGTTTAGTAGAGACTATTCAAAGGAATAGAGGTTAGCATGCATAAGGTTGTCAACAGGAAGGTTATAATGGCATTAATTTTGCATAAAACAATACATCTTAACCTACACATGCTAGATTTTAACAAGGCGATTTTATAAACTGATTTGAACTAAAAACAGTAAGTAATGTAATATGTAATAATAAAACATGACAATGATAAAGTGGCTATCCACCACAACAATACATAACATGAATACCCTTCATGCCGCACCAGAACTCCAAAATGATAGTATTTGAAATCAAAGTCTATACAGGTGACATCAACTCAAGTATCGTCCATGACCGTGGACACGGCTATTCGAACAGTTTTAATACCCTGCAGGGGTGTACATCTTTACCCACACGACTTAGTCGGCCGTTGCCTTGGATGCCTCCGAATGATGACACACTTCCTTAGGTATGCCGACCGGGAAACTAAGATTTGGTATTTTTCAACAAGTTGACACTATTGAGTTGGTCTACCCATGTGAGACTAATCCTACCGGTGGAGGCTACACCACCTACCAACCAACAGGCACACAGTTACGCTGAACATCCGATTCAATAAAAGTTGTGCTTACCACACATGTATTATTGAAATCGGAGCCTTATGAACTGGATACATCCAAAGTCCTCGCCTTAAGAACACATGATATGACATGGTATGAAACCAACCACATATGGCATATGTTATCGATAAGCAAGCACATATGTCATATGCAATCAACGCATGCGTCCTTATCAACCTGCATTCCAACTCAATAACACCAACCCCTTACTTAACCAAAAGCGCCCATACACCGCGTGTGGAAGTACGTTGGGGCTTGAATTGAACGATTAGAGTTCACCTTAATTGATCCACAAGACCACCACATTTCCCAATCTCGTGCACGAAGGCACCATCACTAGCAACCACTTGTCCAGATCGTATATAGATTTGTCAAATAAAGTTTTAATTCAAATCTGAATTAGATAGACTGAACAAGACTTAAAATAACTGAAATTCATTTGTTGTTTCCCCTGTTTGACAAGATGAGCTTGTCAAACACTAGCGTTCTATGGACTGCATGGCTAAGCAAGATTACAGAGTAAAATAACAGGACAAAACACTATCTTAAGGCATAAGTGTATGAATTCAATTCAGGGTAATCCACAATTATTGGTATTTAACTAACTACTCACAGATCACAAATACTATAGAACATAGCATGCACATTATCACTGTAATTTGAAAATCTAAAGTATTAAAATCTGGGTTCAATATGATGCAAGAGGATGCTTGCCTTGATAATAGTAAACCTTTTGTTCAGGTTCTTGTGGCTCAGGTGTGGAATCAAACACTTCAGAAGAACCAGAATCTAAAATATAAAAGTCCAATGAATAGCAAGAAAACAGCAGAGCAAAATATAGAAAAGAATGCATGATCAATGTCTTAATGCATACTTAGCAACATGCTTAAGTTACTTCTGGCTTAAGTAATAATAATAACCCATTTTTAGTACCCACTGATACTAATTATATAAAAATTACGGTTTAGCATAACACTGCAGTTTCAGATTGGTTTAGTGTTGAACTGCAATTGTAGATTTTGGAAACTGAAACAGAACAAGTCAAATGAATTTGTCGAATTACATACAATACTTTTGCTTAAGATATAGTTTCAGATTTTGAGAGAACTGAAAATGGACAGATTATCAATGAATATGGTTGCTGATCTCTACCATCAAAAGTTAATAAAGTTAAGAATCTAACTTACCACTTAAGCTAACTTATCACTTAAGCTTTACTAGTAAGAATAGAAGGCTACAACTTGATGAATAAGCTGCCACTTGACCGGCCAGAACAGCAAGTCAGAAATTGGAGTTTCAGTTAGCTACAATGCCAGGTTTTAGCAAAAACTGAGTTTTGGACAGATTGCAAAGGAAAGGTTTGCTGAGCAATTATACTATGACAATTGATATTATTGTTTAAGTTACAGTTAAGTGAGTAGACTTCAAGGCCTAGTTTAACACTTATCACCAGTTAATACCAATTAGCAAAACTGGAGGCTTAAATGGAAGCTGTAGCTTTCAGATTTCAAAACTGAAAAACAGGACAGAATTACAAGGAAAAGTTGCTGCTATCTTATACTATGAGAGAATGATATTTTTGATTGAGCTACAGCTAAATAAGTAAAACTAAAAGTTTAACCTATCACCTAACATCCATTAACACTAATCACCAAATTTCGGTTGAGACTGGACTGCAGTTTTTGGTTTTGAAATATGAAAACAGGACAGATTTCAGAAAAGTGGTTTGCTGCCCTAAACATACACAAATAAGGTGCTATGCCTAAGTTTAGAGTATTCTCAACTAGGTTAGGAGGTTAACTTACCATTTACTAGCAGCAATTGACAATAGTTAAAGAATTAAAGCCCTTGCTGTTTATGTTGTCAGTTTGACTAGTAACAAACAGCAAGAACGGAAATTGAAGTGTTAAGCTGATTTGGTAATATACTAAGCAAAAGATGTTGGCTGAAGCTAAAGCTAACCTTAAGAAGGAAATAGTAACCTAAAATAACCCTTGTTAGCATTAACCAACAAGAATTAACAGAAAGTAACAAAGCTAAAGTTTCAGTTTTTGGAGAAGCTGAAAACAGCACAGATTACAACATCAAGCTTGCTGATTCGGTATTAAGGCAATTGGAGTGTTAAATGCACAAGTGAGTGCTTCCAGTGAGCTATTGAGGTTCCTAAGAAGCTTAAGACAGGAGGAGATAGGATCAAGACTTACTCACTTGAGCTGGAAAAGAAAAATTGACCGAACACAGCAAGATTTGAAAATCTGCTCACCTGTTTAACCCAAAAATGAAAATAGAGGAAGGCTTGAGCTAAAAGAAGCACAATACAAGATCTGGACAGGAAAGATTGAAGAACACCTCACCGGAGCAAGAAATCCCAAGATGTTGCTCCAGCCGGTTCAGTCCAACAAAGAGTAACCCACGGTTTCAACCTACAGATGCTGCCAAAATTCACATTACAAACTGATTTAAGCAAGCATACATGTAGGGATACAGGGAGGAAAGGCAAAGGATGCTTCACTGGACAAGAAAATGGATGAAGAAGCTCCACTGCTCCACAATGGTAGATAACCATGGTGAGGATTTTGATGGAGAGTTAACCCCTCAGGAGCAAGCGAGAACTTTCCAGAGTTGATGCGGTGACAGCATGATGCCAGGTGGCAGAAGATCATAGGCTAGCCCATGGTGTATGCCATTCCTCTAGCAGCAGGTCGGCTACAATGCCCCAGGCGAGAGGAGGGAGAGATAGATGCACTGTTGCCCTGTGTGCTTACGGGTGCTGCTGCAGCATGTACACACACACAACCGATGCCCTCTCTAATGAATACCAGCCACTTGATCTAAAAAGAGTGGTTGGGATTGATGTGGGCTTTGGCTAGAAAAGAAAAAAATGGAGATTTTAGATTGTAATCACATATCCAAGTTTCAAAATAAACAGTGATGCTACGAAAAACATCTTATTACTGTCTATTAAAACTGGGGCTGTTACACCCACATCATGTTTTTAAGCTATCCAAAGCCTTGTATGGTCTTAAGCAAGCCCCTAGAGCCTGCTATGATAGACTTAAGACTTTTCTGCTTAAGAATGACTTTGAGATGAGAAAGGTAGACAAGACCCTGTTCATTCTTAGGCGTGGCAATGACTTCCTGCTTGCTCAGATTTATGTAGATGATATTATCTTTGGTGGTTCTTCTCATGCTCTTGTTTCCAGTTTTTCTGAGACCATGTCCAGGGAATTTGAGATGAGTATGATGGGAGAACTCAACTACTTTCTAGGGCTTCAAATCAAGCAATGCAAGGAAGGGATCTTCATCCATCAGACGAAGTACACCAAGGATCTGCTCAAGCGCTTCGAGATGGGTGACTGCAAGTCGATCGCCACTCCCATGGCGACTTCGACTGTTTTGAATCCAGATGAGGAAGGAGAAGCCGTGGATCAACGCGAGTACCGCAGCATGATCGGCTCCCTCTTGTACCTGACGGCCTCAAGACCGGACATTCACTTCACGGTCTGCCTCTGTGAGAGGTTTCAAGCATCTCCGAGGACTTCCCATCGCCAAGCCGTTAAGCGCATCTTCAGGTATTTACATTCTACCCTCCAGTATGGCATTTGGTATTCCTATTCTTCTTCTTTGTCCATTTGGGGGTTTTCTGATTCTGATTTTGCGGGCTGTCGGCTAGATAGGAAGAGTACCTCAGGCACTTATCACTTCTTAGGCACTTCTCTTGTCTCTTGGTCTTCTAGGAAGCAGTCTTCTGTTGCACAATCCACTACTGAAGCTGAATATGTAGTCTGCTTGCTAGTTCTTTGTAGTCGATTTTGTGGATGGTGTCCACTCTTAAGGACTTTGGGTTGTCTTTTGATAGTGTTCCTCTTTTCTGTGATAACACTTCTGCTATTAACATTGCTAAAAACCCTGTGCAACACTCTAGGACCAAGCACATAGACATTCGCTATCACTTCCTTAGAGATCATGTCGAGAAGGGTGATATTGTGCTGCATTTCGTGGAGTCCGAGGCTCAGTTGGCTGATATCCTTACCAAACCTTTAGATCCAACTAGGTTTGCCACCTTGAGAAGTGAGTTAGGGGTAATTTATCCCTATAGGTTGGTTTGAGGGGGAGTTTGATCTTTTCTGATCTTACCTTGTTCATCTGATCTTTTCTTGATCTTCTTTTGAACTTTTTGATCTTTTTGATGTTTTTAGGCTTTTTGAGTTTTTCCTGCATCTCATTGTATCATATTGCATTCATATGAAAATCCAAAAAGATGTATTGTAATATAAGCTTTTCTGCTTGTCTTTTAAAATTGATGAAGCTTTACTTATTACCCTCTTGAGCTTTAGTATTTCAATTCTGCTCAATGTCATGTCTAGTTCTTTGACTTGCTAGAATTATCATGCTTTCACATATGTAGCTAAGTCTTTGCTGAATGAGCTAGAACTTTAAAACAACTTGAACTAAAAAACTGCAATTTGTGGATCTTTTAGCTAGTTGCACAATTAGTGATCCTTTTGTGACATTGGCCCTGTCAAAATTGTTGTGTTAGCTCTTGAATCTAGTATTGATCACTACTTGAGCTTCTTGTTCTTTTAAGAATCTAAATCTGCTTTTGTGAAAAATGAAAAATCAAATTTAAAGATTGTCTTGTGCTTCAAATGTGTCAAACTACTCTCACGAGACTGCTTGTCATAGACATGAACTTGGAGATAGTTTGATGATCCAGACGATCTCATGGGGATTACTTGTCAAAATTGACATGAACCTCAAGATTTGTCGCCCTAGTAGAAGCTTAGGAAGAGTTTGTGGATGGCTCCTAGTCTAGGATCTTCTTCACTAAGATATACCTTTAATCAACTTCTGGTCGAAGCTTGGGAATAGTTTGTGGATGGCTCCTAGTCCAGGATCTTCTTCACTAAGTTAGATCATTAGTCAACTTCAATATTCATTGCAAATGAAAAACTGTTGAAAAATGGGCGTTTGAGAAAAATGAGCAAAATAATTCAATTCAGGACCTGTTTGTCTCTTAATGTGGTCATTGTTAGCTTTTTGATCTCACATTGACATTTTGACATGGCCAGTATCATCTTAGGATCCCTGTTGATGAACTTGCTAGACTTGAAGCTTTGCTTAAAATGCTAAAATTCATTGCTTTATATTGAGCCTTCTAGTTTTAGCTTTGTTATATATGTCTTATCATGATCTTGCTAGCGCTTTCAGGCTGATATGTTGTTTGTACAATATTAGAAATGCTAGCTTGTTCTTTTGGGTAATCTCCAAAGCTTCTTGTAATCAAAAATTGAAAAATAAAAAATATGAAGCCACTCCATTGCATTTCATGCATGCTCCTTCTTATGCTTTTTCCTCATTCTGCATTTGTTATCTCTGGACGAGAGGAAGACGTGATTCCTTGATGACTCCATTGTCAAAGGGGGAGAAAATATTTCGAGATGTATAAAGCGAAAAGATATAAAAGTGTTAAAAAGAGGAGAAATTTGGAGAATTTGATTTTTTTTTTAAAATCTGAGGATCATAGTGAGGGGGAGTTTCTTATTTGCATTCTTATGGTCTTATTGCCCTTTCTGAACTTGAATTGCAATTCTTGATCCTCACGATGATCAAAGGTCATATCGAACAATTGTTCTTTCATATAGACCTTAAGTGAGATTTTGACTCTTTCTGGAAAATAAAGCTTTCTTGCTTTCTCTGCCTTATCTCACTTGTCTTTGCTATTCTGAAGCTAACTTGGTCATTTCCTTTGCTTTTTCTTGCTTTTGGACCAATTTGTGCCTCTGTTAGCGCCATACAGCACATCCGGACGAATGAGCCTCATGTCATGCATAAGCTGCAAATGCTCCTGAGCTATAACGAGACGACGACGCGTCTCCCATAACTCATGCACTATGCAGCGATGCATTTGGTCCATTACGTGAACCAATCTCGCCAACTGCCTGACTTGGGGTTCCTCCCCAAACTGGATCCTAGCAAACGAGCTCACGTCCCTAGCGCGTGCGCGCATCGGAAAGTGATCATACGGGGGCTGGGCTAACTCCGTTAGGTCGTAGCGGAGACGACTCATGGCCACCAAGGCCACTTCTTGTAACGCCATGGCCTCCGAAGTACCACGCGCCTGGAAGCGGTAAGGTATGCTCCCCGTGACTTGTCTAGCAACGATATCTATCACTGCCATAAATTCCTCCATTCCGGGTCCTCGATCACGGCGGTAGATGGAATAAGTGGGCTGATATGTGAAGTTCGCCCTCCACATCATGTCTCATAGCAACGCCGGGTATCCATCCACTCCTTCAGCTTGAGTTTCCTGACAAGATGCGAGGGTTCATCTAAAGGCAAGAAGGCAAGGTAAGTTAGTTTCATAAACCAAAACAGGATCAGGAGAGAAAAGATACTAAGATGGATAAGGAATAAAAGATATTCTTAACTTAAACTTTCTGAAAATACTTTGATAATTTGAAAAATAATTTGACCGAGGGACTTACTAACTTAACGCTGTGCTACCTCTAACCTACAATCGGTATGGCTCGATATCAACGTGTGGGACCGGTAATTATCTCCATAAGACCGAGATTAGACAAGGTCTTAGGGACATAATTCTGGTCTCGATAAATGAATTCCAATTTAACTCTATCCAAGTGAGAGGCTTAGCGAATACTAGAGCCTCAACGATCATGCGCGCTGCTCCCTTGCGGCGCTACATGATTGTCGATTCTCCTCGATTGAAGCACTACACTTAGTGAGTTAAATGGGAATTCATCAACAACAAGTATGACTTATATTGGCTCCCAAGATCAACGACCAATATACTCATACCCTCATCCAACGTTGATTACATCCATACAACACATACAACAGAATTCAAAGACATCTTGCATAATAGTTAAGGTCTGACAATTATTACACACCGTAGACCCGCCAAATTCAAAGTAAGTATCAAGTAGCAATGAAGTAAATAAATAAAGCAAAAGACCGGTAGTGGTATGCCCATCACCCATCGGCAACCGATCGGGGTTAAATGATAGCACACTACTCGTTAGTGTCACCCAAGTCAACACTAACGAGATCGTCATACTCATAATCTTCCTCACTGAAAAGGCCAAGAAACATCCGGTGAGTACAAGTGTACTGCAAGTCTTACACAAATAAAAATAGTTATGCATAAGGGTCATTCAAAGGATGGCTCATATTGGTTTAGTTTTATAAAAGAGACGCAACAATTAACATCCTACACATACTAGTTTTTCATGTGCCCATTTAAAATCAGATTTGAAGCGGAAGTAAAACATATAGTAAAGCATTTCAGTAATAAACAATTGAATCATACAAAGACCAAAGTGGCAGCCCACTTTGATGTACTAAACACATGAACATCCCGTTCATGACGAATACCAAGTTCAACCACAAGTTAAAGTCTAACAATAGTAACTCCCGAACTCAAGCGGTTGTCCATAACCGTGGACACGGCTATTCGAATAGATTGATACCCTGCAGGGGTGTACTACTTTACCCACACGACTTGATTAGCCCGTAAGCCTCCAGATGCCTCCGAAAATAGCATACTTCCTATGGTATGCGTACGGGTAAATCAAGATATAGTCATTTTCAGCAAGAAAGCCCTATTGAGCTAAGTCCCCTTGTGAGATGGTTCCTTGCCTAGTACAAGCGTCGATAGCACTTGCTAGGGGCTCACAAGTTATATCGGAAATACTGATGTAATCAAAACAAAAGAATTGGCGCTCCTTGCACACTATAAAGGATTACATCGGCTCCTAAAGAACATAGGATTTCACGGTCGCTATGCCCCTTACACCACCAAGGACTTAACACAATAAAACCCTCCCCCTACTTAACCATACGGCTCCCAACCCGCGTGTGGCAGCACGAGTGTACTTGAATTAACGATGTTACCAAAGTTCGGTCCTCAATTGTCCAGACAAGTCCTTCCACTTACCCAATGCTCGTGCACAAAGCACCATCACTAACCAACACTTGTCCAGACCAAAAGCTCATTTAAAAATGACAAAAATTAACTCATAAAACAGCTCCAAGATCTGAAGTATAAATCATAAAATGAGAGTTGTGTCTATCCCAAAACCGCCGGGTTATTCCCGACGATCGAACTACCGTATCTAGACTTGCATGGCTAAGCAATTCCACAACCCATAATTCACACATCCTATCTTAAGCATATAGGAGTTGGCATAATTCAAGATTAACCTCAAGCATAGGACATAACTAAACTACACATCACAAAAATATTGACATAATCAAAATAGCATGCAAGCAATTATCATTGCACTATCTTAACCAAAACTGGGATCAAATATGATGCAAAAGAAAGTTCAAATGATGCTTGCCTTGCTGGTACAGTAGCTGCTCACTCTCAGTAGCGTAAGTGTCGATATCGATATGCTCGGGATCTATATAATTATAACATCAAATAAATACCGAGAAAACAACTCAAAAACCAAAATGCTAAAAAATGCATGATTTTTCTACAGTAGTTAGATCATGATTTTAAATGATTTTTGGTGAAAGACTTATTTCATTTTGATTTAGTATATGAAAGTTATAATGGTTTGAATTTGATTTCAATAAGTAGTCATTATGTAATTTAATTATGAAGTGAAATTTTGTAGAACAGTGGCGAGTACATGGATTACATAGATAAATAGGCAATATTATTATAAGTTAAAAACAGTTGAGTTTGTCCTTTTTGGAGTTTTTATGATTTAGTTATGTATTTTCAAAGTTATCAGCCTTTTATAGTGTAACAATAATAGAGTTTAATGATCATTTCTCCTAAATATAGTTTCTGTGATAAAGATAAGAGGGAAACCATTTTTAGAAATAAGTATACTGAAAGTGAAAATTACCAAAGTAGGTTTCACTGTTTTGGAGTTTCCAATAATTACTTATGCATTTTTGAAGTTATCAGTCCTTTTCCTATTGTCCAATTAATGCAGTTAATATAGAATCTTCCAAAAGTATATTCTCTGTTACCCAGACCACTTTAAAACCTATTTTAAAATAAAGTACATTGAAAATGAAAATTAATGAGTGGTTCCACTCAATTTGGAGTTAAATTGAGGGAGTTATGAATTTATCAACTTTAGACAATTTTACGTGCACGGAGAAAAGAACCGAGGAGGTGCGGAGGGTGGTCTTCGTAAAATGGTCACGAAGTGGTCTTTAGGGTGGTCCTGGGAAGAGAGCCACAAGGAGGTCCCGAGGTTGTTATTGTCAAACAACCACGGGGAGGTCCTTGCGGTAGGTTTGAGTAAAGAGGTCCTAGGCAGTGAGATCAACTCAAGGAGGTCTGGGCTACCGAGATGGACTCTAGGTGGTCCTGCGGTTGGAATAGGACCTAGGAGGTCCTAGATGGTGAGATGAACCTTGAGAGGTCTTGGATGGTCCAGATGTACCTTAGGGAGGTCCTAACGCCGAGATAGACTCTAGGAGGTCTGAGCGGTGATAAGAGATTCGGGAGGTCCTAACGGTCGAGATAAACCTAAGGAGGTCCGAGCGGTCCATTAAAATAGGGAGGTCCTGTGGTGACACTTTTGCAAAGACGACCAGGGAGGTCCTTTGCGGGACAAGAGCGAGGCACGGGGCTCAAGACTTCCGTTAGGACAACACTTAATGCTAATGATTACCTCTTAAGTCGGATCTCTGCTCGATTTGTCCGAGTGCGATAACGGAATGCAGTACGATGGCTTGCCCGGCACTCGCGGCGTTACAGCCACGGCGGAGCCGCTAAGGGTCGCCATTTCTAGGCAATAGCATTGCACACCTCCCGGTGACAATCTCGACGGCGGGCGTCGTTACCGACGGCTAGCCGGAGTTGAGCAAGATTAACAAATCGGCAAAGTGCAAAAGACAAAAGAAGCTCCGCATTGCTAACGGTGAGTGCGAGAGGTCCTAGGGACTAAATGGAAAGCTACGAGTTAGAAAGAGGACCGGGAAGCCTTGGAGCTCGCCGCGGCGTGTGACCAAAAGCGACAACTAGGGCTCCACGACGACACGATAACTGAGCAAGGAAACACACAAAGGAGGTCGGACTAAGTCACCTAGGCACATGAGATGCTATCATAGGAAGGAATCGAAAAGAAACTCACCCGCCGGAGATAGAGGCAAAAGGGCAAGATTTGTTGAAATTGGGGCTAACTCGAAATCCAAATGTCCCTGTGAAGCAAGCACGCAAAAAGTTGGGGGGTTTTGATCAGTAAACTCAGGCATACAAGGTGACGCAAAAGAGAGGTCGAAACTCACCGGAGGTGAAGAACACAAGGTGATGTCCACCGGAGCGCGCTACGACACGAGCTAGAGCACGAAGGTGAACCGAAGCTACAAGCAAGGTAGGAGTTCGCATAGCGAAAATGGACACGGTATGGATCGTAGAAAGTGTGGGATCACCCGAGGAAGCTTACAGAGAGATGCGCGGAAGAGCTTCCTCCTCCTCTGCCGAAAGAGGAGAAGTGAGGAAGGACGGGCACCGAGGGGGTATTATGCCCGGGAAGAAGACGGAGTGGAGGCGGCGAGAGACGGAGCAGCTCGGGGATTGGCTGTAAGTGGCGGTGGATTGACGACGTGAGGGAGCCGTTCTGGTGCACGTCGGTGTCGCTCGGCCGCGTGGCGTTAGATGCCTGAGTGCCAGCCAGAGGTAGACGACGGGTCTGACAGCACGGCCCCACCAGTCAGCGAGACTAAGCGGCGTGCGCTAGGGCGAGTTAAAAGATTTGAGGCGCACCGTTGTATCTCGGCTGGACGGCTGAGATTGAAGAGGTGTTCGGACGATCTGGAAGGGTTACGTGATCTGGGCCGTTGATTTCCCATCGGGCGGCTCACGTGCGGTGCACTTAGTGGACTCGACCGCGCCCGGCTCGCTGGTCGGGCTTGAACCCAAGGAACGATGCTCGGTCGGGTTTAGGTTTAGAGTTGGTGAAGTTAAATAATCAGATTTCTACTTTGACCGGTGCTTAAAAATAGAAATAAAAATCCTAAAATCATGAAATAAATTGTGGGGGTTCCTGGGAAGATATAGTTCCCATAAAAATTATGAAACCCCACTGTTCATAATATATTTTGTGATAAAAATTATGTGCCAGCTAAGCCTATTGCACCAGGGACGCCTGTTCCTGTTATGCCAGTTTTGGGGCATCAGGACCAGTCTGCTAGGATGCCAGCTCACTTCCAGGTCTACAGCAAGTGCGAGCACCGCCGAGGTTGTGGAGGCTACCTTAGCGATTGAGTTCGCTAGAGTTTATGCTTAAGTTTAGGCTCAGCCAGTTTCAGTTTAGAAGTGTCGCCCTTTAGGCGGTAGTTTGTGTGCTTAGGTTCGTTGTTTTCTTTTGTGTGTAAGTATGAGCTGCAAAGGCCCTTATTAATAAAGGTATTTCAATGTATCCATGCTAAGACCCCTATTAATAAAGGTATTTCAGTTGGTTTTTCGTGAAGCTGTGTTTATTGGGTTTAACCTACCCCTGCTTAGTTCTTAACTCATCTGTGCTTGCTACCTTACCTAACCCATGGAGCTTCACTCGATGGTTCAGACTCGTCATGCCACCACCAGTGGTTCAGGAGCCAGTGGTTTAGATGGAAATGAGCAAACCCCCGCAGGAGCAGTTCCGTCGCAAGCACCTTCATTTGATTTGCAAAATTTTGGAGCATTCATGGCAACTCAGACGTAGCTGATATACACCATGATGAATCAAATGCAGACTATGAGCAATCAGAACAACAACAATCACCACAATGGAGCCCCAGTCACCCATGGTCATCATGGACCATCTAAGCTTGCAGGGCTCATGAGAACTCGCCCACCCACTTTCTCTAGGAATGTTTCACCAGTGGAAGCCGATGATTGGCTTTGTGTCATTGAGAGGAAGCTGCTTATCACCCAATGCAGTGACCATGAGAAGGTTCTTTATGCAACGCACCAGAAGGAAGGCATCGTTGCTGAATGGTGGGAGAACTTCTGCGCCGCGCACAAGATGCCTCAAAACATTACTTAGGAAGAGTTTTCTACAGCCTTTCGTCAGTACCATGTGCCAGAAGGGATAATTGACCTGAAGAAGGATGAGTTCCGCGCTCTCATGCAAGGAACTATGTCAGTGACTGACTATCTCAATAAGTTTTCTCAGATAGCTTGCTATGCTACAGAGGATGTCGCCATTGACAAGACTCGCCATAGTCGTTTCCTGAAGGGATTGAATTCTGGATTACAAGTCAGCTTGATCGCCCACACCTTTCCAGATTTCCAAGAGCTAATCAACAAAGCTTTGGTTCTGGATGACAGTGCAAAGAACTGGAGGATAACCGTAAGTGCAAAATTGCCCAACAAGGAAGTCATCAGCCCCAGGAGAAGAAAAGGACAGTTCTGCCACAGTTCAATCGCTTTCTGCTACAGAATTCTTTCAAGGCACCTGCGCCAACTTCAGCACCCCGTCCAGCTACTCAGAATTTTTGTAACCATTCACCAGTCAACCCCAACCTAGGGAGCAACTAGCAGAATGGACCAAGAGTCTGTTATTCCTGCCGTCAGCCAAGATATTTCGCCAACCAATGTCCTTAGAAGGGAACAGTAACTCCAGTACGGTTCAACCTGGGAGCTACACTCGCCAAGACACCAGTACAGAGCAACCAGCAAGGAGTTTCTCAAGCTACCGGTCAATCCGGAGGAGCACTGCAGTCGGTGGTCAGAGGCCGTGTCAACCACATCACTCTTGAAGGAGCCTAGGAAGCACTGAACATCGTACTGGGTTAGTTTCTGGTAAACTTAGTACCTGCATCAGTTTTGTTTGATTCTGGAGCTTCGTATTTGTTTGTTTCTGGAGTTTTTGCAACCAAGAATAACTTGAAAGTTATGCACCTTAAGCATACTCCATTAGTCCAATCGCTTGGAGCAGAGCTAAATTCTAAAGTGGGATGTTTAGGAGCTAGGTTACTTATAGCTGGAATTGAGTTTCTAGCCATCCTAATTGTTCTAGACACCCAGACCCTAGATGTCATTCTTGGCATGGATTAGCTATCAAAGCACAAAGCCGTATTAGATTGTGGCCGAAGAGTTGTAACAATTGAATGTACCAATGGAAAGAAAGTGGAGTTTCTAGCCACCTCTGTCCGTGTTAGTCAACAGTTTGAAGACTGTTTCTTTGGAGGATGTGCCAATTGTCAGAGAATATCTAGATGTGTTTCCAGAATAGTTACCAGGAATACCACTAGACCGTGACATCGAGTTTGTCATCAATCTCATGCTAGGAACAACACCAATCTCTAAGAGACCCTATCGGATGCCAGCCGATGATTTAGTGGAAATGAAGAAGCAGATTGAAGAACTCCTCGAGAAAGGTTTTGTGAGACCTAGTTCGTTGCCATGGGAAGCGCCAGTATTGTTTGTCAAAAAGAAATATGGAAGCATGAGGATGTGTATCGATTACCGTTCTCTCAATGAAGTTACCATCAAGAATAAGTATCTACTTCCCCGAATTGATGACCTGTTTGATCAGATGAAAGGAGCCGGAGTGTTCTCAAAGATCGAACTACGATCAGGTTACCATCAGTTGAAGATCTGTCTAAAGGATATCCCGAAGACCGCTTTCTCAATGCGGCATGGACATTATGAGTTCGTAGTCATGTCCTTTGGTTTGACTAATGCTCCTACATACTTAATGAACATTATGAATAAAGTATCCATGGAATATCTAGACAAGTTCGTAGTTGTGTTCATCTATGATATTTTGGTTTACGCCAAGTAGGAGAAAGAACATGCCGAACACTTGAGGTTAATATTAGAAAAACTCAGAGAGCAACAGTTGTATGCTAAGTTTAGTAAGTGTGAAGAAGGAAGTCGATTTTCTTGATCATGTGACGACAGCCGAGGGAGTAGCAGTTGACCCCGGTAAAGTCAAGGCAATGTTACAATGGGAGCAGCCCAAGATAGTAACTCAGATTCACAGTTTCTTCGGAATGGCAGGGTACTATCACTGTTTCATCGAAGGATTCTCAACGATTGATAAGCCTCTTACGTAGTTGTTGAAGAAAGAAAAAAAGTTCACTTGGACCCCAGCTTATGAAGAAAGTTTTCAAGAGTTGAAGAAACGATTAACTTCAGCCCCAGTGCTCATTCTACCAGATATTTGGAAGGATTTTGATATCTACTATGATGTTTCGCATCAAGGATTGGGATGCATCCTGATGCAAGAAGGAAGAGCTGTCGCTTATGCGTCAATGCAATTAAGACCTCATGAGGAGAATTATCCTACCCATGATCTGGAATTAGCTTCTGGAATTAGCTTCATGTTTTAAAGATTTGGCATCATTACCTCATCGGTAACCACTGTGAAGTCTACATAGATCATAAAAGCCTGAAGTATATCTTCACTCAATCAGATTCGAACATAAGGCAGAGAAGATGGTTGGAATTAATAAAGGACTATAATATTGAAATCACTACCATCCTGGAAAGGCCAATGTAGTCGTAGATGCTTTAAGTCGTTAGAGCTACTGTAATACTCTAGAGGTAAAGGAGAGTTGCCCAGAACTTTATGAAGAGTTTCAGAAGCTGAAGCTAGAAGTGGTAACTGAAGGTTTTGTGGCCAGTTTGGAAGTACAGTCTACTTTGGATAAGCAAATTCATGAAGCTCAACCGAATGACCCGGAAATTTTAGACATCAAGAAGAAGATGGCAGAAGGAAAATTCAAAGATTTCACCAAGGATGACCAAGGTATACTATGGATAAATGGACGTATCTGTGTGCCAGATGTTGATGATTTAAGACAGCTAACCATAAAGGATGCTCATGATTCGAAGTATTCGATTCACCTTGGAAGTACTAAGATGTACCAGGATATTAAGAGTAAATTTTTGTGGCCTAATTTGAAGCGAGAAGTCACAGAATTTGTTGCCTTATGCGAAGTATGTTAGAAAGTAAAGGCAGAACATCAGAGACCAGCAGGTTTGTTACAATTGCTGAAGATCCCAAAGTTGAAGTGGGAAGAGATCGGAATGAATTTCATTACCAGTTTACCAAGGACTCAACTGGGTTACGATTCAATTTGGGTAATAATTGATCGTTTGACTAAAGTTGCCCATTTCTTGCCAGTCAAAACCACTTACTCGGGAAATCACCTTGCAGAGCTGTAAATGTCAAGAATCGTCAGTTTGCATGGTGTGCCTGAGAATATAGTGTCAGATTGAGGATCTCAGTTCACCTCGCATTTCTGGCAAAGTTTGCATGAAGCCTTTGGGACCCATCTAAATTTCAGTATTGCGTATCATCCTTAGATAGATGGGCAAACTGAAAAAGTTAATCAGATATTGGAGGATATGTTGAGAGCTTGTGCTCTAGCTAATGCTACCAGTTGGGACAAGAGTTTGCTGTATGCGGAATTCTCGTACAACAACAGTTATCAAGCCAGACTGTAAATGTCACCATTTGAAGCTTTGTATGGTTGTGCCTGCAGGACCACTCTGAATTGGTCAGAAACAGCTAAACATTTGGTATTCAGGTCAGATATTATTCAAGAGGCAGAAGAACAAGTGGCCATGATCAGGGAAAGATTAAAGATAGCTCAGTCCAGGTAGAAGATGTATGTTGACAACCGTCGCCGTGATCTCAATTTTGAACCCGAGGATTTTGTGTATCTTTGAGTTACCCCACTCAGAGGTGTAAAAAGGTTTCATGTCAAAGGGAAGCTTGCCCCAAGGTATGTTGGTCTATTCAAGATTTTGGAACGCCGTAGAGAAGTTGCCTATTAGTTGGATCTACCGCAGTCGTTAGTAGGAGTGCATGATGTCTTTCATGTCTTGCAACTGAAAAAGTGTCTTCGTGTGCCAGAAGAACAAGCCCCTTTGGATTCAATTGAGTTAAAAGAAGATCTCACTTACAAGGAGCAGCCAATCAAGATTTTGGATGTCGTAGAGCGTCGCATTAGAAGCAAGGCTGCTCGTTTTTTCAAAATTCAGTGGAGCAACCACTCAGAAGGAGAAGCGACGTGGGAGCGTGAAAAAGAGCTGAAAGCCGACTTTCCTAGCCTTTTCTCTAGCTAGCCGAATCTCAGGGTCAAGATTCCTTTATGGGAGGGTTTGTAACCTCCCAATTTTTCGAGTCTTAAAAATCTTTTAAATAGTTAGTAGGGAGAAAATTCACTATTTGGCTTTTATTTGAATTTAATTCAAAAGCTTAATATGGACTTTTAGTAGCAAAACCATTTAATGGGAATAATTCCAACATGAACAATTGTCAAAACTATTTTATTTGGGTTCTATGAGCTTGGATATATTTTCTAGATTTTTCTAGAATTTTTCCGAGTTCATTTGCTATTTTCTATTACTTATTTGAATTTCCAGTATTTTCTAAAATAGAAAACCTATTTAAAATCTTAGTAAATCTAATGGGCCGAATTTCGTTTTGATTGGCCCCGCCTGTCAGCCCCCTAATCACCTTCTTCTTCCTCTCGTCGCGTCACGGCTGACGCGAAAGTCTTCGTGCATTAAATGCAGTTGTGTCGCATTAAATGTTGTCACCTCCACTGTGACCGTTCCCTCTTTGGTCTCCTCCCCTACCTGCCCCCAATCCCCTCCCTCACCTACCGGCAGTGTGTCCATGCCACGCCGCCGCGAATCCCGCAGTTCCATCCTGTTGCCCGGTCCTTCTCTTTCCTTTCCAAATAAAGTTCCAGGGAGTCCCTTTGCCCTTTTGTTTCCCTCTCAGCTTTCAAACTCTCTCTCTCCCACCCTCTTGCTCTCGCCCTGTTTCATCGTGCTTTGAGTTTCGTCACCACCACTGGAGTTTGCATCATCTCCGACCGCCATTTCGCCACTCGTCGTCCTTCCCCAGCCTCCTTCTCTGGTCTCTCTCTCTCTCTCTCTGTCCTGGTGAGTTTTCCCATGCCATGTTCTCCTTCTTTGTTCTTACGACCACGTTGAGTAATCGTACTCTTCTTTGGACCAACTCCTAACCAGTCGAGCCTCCTTCCGAGAGCCCGTTCTCCTTCATTCGAGCTCTGATTTGAGTGAATCAAATCCCTTAATTCTGTATATTTCTTTTTGGCTCTAGTTTGGTACTCTCATTGGAGTTTTTGTGTATTTGTCTTATTGATTTGGTTCCTTTCGCACGTGTAGAATCCGACTACTTTGAAGAATTCGTGGACCCGACAACCTTGACCAAAGCCTTCCAACTCTTCAATGAAGGCAAGTCGTAGACCTTTGATCATGTTGAACCCAACTGATAAAAGTATATTGTTTATATCAACATGCATGGCTAGTTGTATAAAAATAGTTTAGGAATTAGTTAAATACCTACTCAACAGTATGATTCCTTGAGTAATTGTGAATGACATGTTCCCATGGACACCATAGGTTGGGTATTCCTAGTTGGACATTGTTGTTATACCAATATGGGTGCGTATTATGCTTAGTCCTGCTTTAGTTATACGATGGTCTCTCGATCTCATGATTCTGTGATGATAAATTTGACTAAGTGAATATGGAATTGTAGCATGTGTTGCCATGGGATGTGTTCCGCTAATATTAAAATTTACTGTACCATGGCATGGGTTGCCAATTGGTCGGGTTGAATCGAAATGATTTATGCTTGAACGAGTGGTCGGTGGTAAAGGTGGGTGCAGGAAGCACACTGGGATGAGGTAGTCTCGCCTGTGCAACCACTAAGGACTTAACTTTGTGTGCCATTAATCTGGGCCATATCGTGCAACCACAAGTCCATTTATGGGGTGGACCTGGCCAACTAATTAGCAATATTTTGAGTCAGTTCTGTTTGGGTTGATCCGCGGCGCAATAGGGGGCCTGTGTGGCAAAACCTTAGCGAGCGCGGTGCAAGAGGGGGGCTGTGTGGTGAAACCTTAGCGAACGTGGCGCAAGAGGGGGCCTGTGTGGCGAATCCTTAGCGAGCAGAACCGAGTTAAAACGGAGCTTTGTAAAAATCCTACTGATAGTATCTCCTTGATTCACATGTCTAAGGAAACATTTGTTGTATCAAGCGACTATCTCTTGTGGGTCAAGCTGTACAACCTCTGTAGAGTGTAAAACTATTCGAATAGCCGTGTCCCCGGTTATGGACAACGCTTGGTGATTTCACACGAGGGGTAGATTTTCTCAAAATTATGTCTTGGTTGGTTACGAATGGTTTGGGAAGTGAACTGGGTGTTCACGAGTGGTTTGGGAAGTGAACTATGTGTTCACGAGCTGTTTCAAAGAAACTTGTTTTACTTATGTATTAACCTTTTAAATTATGCTTTCAATCTACTTACTGTAATTACTGTCAATACTGTTTTCTGCAAAATAACCATAAAGCTATCCTTGTCAAGCTCTGCATGAATACTATTTGCATATATTTCCCTACGACTTGCTGAGTACATTCAAATCTCACGGCTTTATGCCCTCTGGTTGATCAATCGCCAAAGAGGACCTAGGGAGCTCAGAGTTCTATGAAGAGGAGTACTTTGAAGATTGTGCGATCTAGGAGATGTCCTCCACTCGATAGCCTATGGGCATGTCGAATGGCTTCCACGATTTGTTTTAGATCCACTGCAAGTTCTTTTTCATTGTAAGACCTATGCGGCAAACCTTGTAAGACTTGACCACAAGGTCTTTTGCTTCTATAAATATTAATTTGTCTATTTCTTTAGTGTGTTGTATGGATATAATTTTATCTATGTTGTAACTCTACGAGCTAGCTACTGATCATGGGACTAGTTTGGAATGCACAGAAGGTCCCGAGGTTGCATACTTGGGGTCCCAATGCGACCACCCACTCTCGCCGGCGAGCCGTCGTTCGCCGTTGTTAGGTAAACCCGAGCCTCACTGCCATCCATCTGATGTGTCACACCGTGTCAGCAGCCACCTCAGCGGCCACGTTGGTCCATGTGCGCACGTGTCATCCCGCGTTAGCGCCAGATCAGCGCCACGTGCGCGTACATGCCACCTAAGCTGAAACCTAGATCTAATGGCTCGGTGGATTGAGTCCACCATGAGCCGTGCCCCTGACGTGTGGGTCTCGCATGTCAGGATTTCCTTTTTATTCTTTTCTTTCCAAAAATTTGAGGGCATACATCAGCATGCGCAATAATCCGATTTTTCTGTTGAAGAATAATTTGGAAATTCTGATAATTCCTTTTTAGGTTATTTCTTTATATTCAAACTTCCAAAGCCCATATCTTTTGCATCTGAACTCTGTTTGAGCCCATTCAAAATTTTAAATTCATCTAAATTCGAGATCTATTTATCTGAGATTTTTATTTAATTTTTAGAGTTGGTTTTCTTCTCTGTTATTTATTTGTTTTATTTATTTGTTTCGTTTGCGAGTAGACGTCAATACTTCGGAAGATTTTGGTGGAGAAGGAAGCCAACAAGACCAAGACCAGTACCTAGATCTATTCCAAGGCAAGTCATACATTTGATCATATTGAATCCCAGTTTTCAAAAGTATATTGATTCAAATTATTGAATTCTACTTTAATTACTTATTTAAATGCTTTTGGGTTTAGCTATTAATCCAAATTGTTATATCCACCTTGTTTATTGATATGTCATAATCTTTTGTCATCCTAGATTGGTTCATTATGTAGTTGGTATTACTATAGCACCAACGTGGGTTGGTTAGATATGAGTAGATTGTTTAGCTATGCAACGAGTTATCATTCCATGTAAGTTGCAATTACAAACTTGACTAAGTGATTATAGAACTATGTGATAAAAGTGCGTGTACTGTGTGCTATTACTCGTTGATAGTATATGTAACACCTTGGCTATTCGGAAGCCAAAATACTACCCAAAGATCTAACTTTTAACCATACAGTGGAAAACATCAACAAGAATTCATCAACTAAGCTAAACAGTTCATCAACAAATGGAACATAAATAAGAATATATTATTGGATCCGCTAAGATAATCCTATCAACGATTAATCCATGAACTTTTGCAGTTAATTAATCAAAACTCAATGAATAGAAATGTATCATCCATGTCTAGTTTTAATTATTACAATCCAACAGTTAACGAATGAAAAACATAAATCATCCTTATTTTGAACCTAATGTAGAGTGTATTATTTGAGTAGTGCATGTCTACTCCCTCCCAATAGAACTTCGTCACCGATCACCTAAAAATAAATAAACAAACAAGTGTGAGTCCAAGACTAAGCAAGTACAAAGAATATAAGAACAAACAATCAACATGAACAAGACAACCTCCTCAAAGGTTCTGAACATACAGCTACTGAATATTTATGAATGAATGAGATTAATGTAAATAATCAAAGGAATGGACCACACACGTACTTATACCGGTATAGCTAGTGACACGTACAAAAATGCGGGGATCCAAATCCCGTACGAAGAACGTTTCATACAGGTGTCCAAATCTGCCCATACTGGAATTGATGGGTCTTACGTGCCCATACTGGAATTGATGGGTCTTTCTATCCACTCCCGTGGACGGGACATGACAATGTCCAAATCTGCTCACATTGGAATGGTGGGACTTACAATCCACTTCCGTGGATGAAACATTAATTATGGATGTATGAAATGATTTACTGAATAAATAATAACATCATCTCTACTCATGGATTCATCACATATGAACGAACATAGACATATCACCGTCTATTGTATCATAAAATATCACAACACAATCATTAAGCAATCATCATTCACAAACATTAAGATTAGCAAGGTACTTGCCTTCCGCGATGCGACACGATAGCAGGCAAAGGTGGTGCTCCTAAACCCGAAACTTCACCTCCTAAACAATTAGATAATTGAGATAAGAATACAATGAACACGACGCTACTTACCATCATTCTACAACGCTTCTCCGGCAATTCAAGATTTTACTAGAAACCCTAAATTGAAAACCAATGCATTCAGCCATAAACTGCCTCTGGACAGCAGCACGGTAAATAACATATCTCAAGATCTGGAACTCAGAAAGAGGTGAGCCTAGTTTCTGTGGATTCTTAACTGACAAATCTACAATACTCTAGTTGCCAAGATTATTCAATTCGGCCAATTTAGTATGCTAACAGATAGTTGAACTTTCAGAACAGAAACTGCCTAAATGACAAACAGAAGTACTAAATCGATCATAACTTTTAATCTGTAACTCCGAATGGATCATTCTTTAACAATATGGAAAGATTATCAAATTCTCTACAATAACCTAGTTGGGTGAAAACCCTGAATTTGCCTCTAACATGAATATAAATTAAAAGATAAATTAACAGATCAATCTCGTCAGAATTCTGGACAGCAGAAACTAAAATTATCATAACTTTTGATCCGTACGTCGGAATCAGGTGTTCTTGGCGGCCACCGAAAGCTAAGAACATTATCTAAATAACTCTAGGAGATCAAAACTTCTGATTCAGCTTCTAAGATGTCGAAATAGCCCGCGCAACATACTGGACAGATTCGAATCTACTGCAGACTAACTTGGGCCGAATGCCCAAGGTCTAATCCTCCCTCAAATCTTGAATTTTCTTTTAATTTTTCTCTAAACTTTAGTGCTTTCAAATTTGAATAAATTTCTCTTCCGAATAATATGTTCTCTCTATTTGATATTCGGGGTATTACAGTATATGTTGCACTTAACCAATAAGGTGGGAAAGGATTTGGACTGAGGCAAGTGGGTGAACCGTGTGAATGGGAATATTAATCTGTGTGTCATAGTTAGAATATGGAAGTCTTGCCTTGGTCAATTAAGTACTTAACTTTGTGCGCCATTGAACTGAGCTTTACTTTACAACCACATGTCTGGTATGTGACGTGCCTAACATAGTAAGTTATAGATTCTTGGCATTGATTACTCAGGTTGTAGGTTAGGCTCTGTGTAAGGGTGGAGGTGTGGACTACCAGGTAGTTGCATGGTGGGACGGTTCGCCGTTTCCCTGTCCAACAGTGTGTGTGATGCTAAACCTCTGTGTTTGGGTTGGTATTACGGGAAAGCACACTAGGAGTGTTAATGTTGAGATGAAGTTTTGAAAAAGTTTTGTTATGATTAGTGCTTGCAACACTGATCGTATTGTGTGGGTAAAGTGTACAACCTCTGTAGAGTGTTAATCAATCTATTCGAATAGCCGCTTCCACGGTCATGGACATGCTCGGGGATTTCACACGAGGGGTAAATTCACGGTGGCATAGAGTAAAACATGAAATTTTGGGGCAAAATGGACTTTTCTCATGGCTTAATGAAGGTGTTTGGACGGTGTGCTAACAACGATGGCATATTGTAAAGAAATTTTGAAACTCGATGGCATATTGTGAAGAGGGAGTTATTCGATGGCAAATCGTGAAGAGCGGAGTTATTAGATGGCATATCATCAATATTTTCTTTGTTTATTCTTCTTCTTGGACACCTGGGTAGTAGGTTTGGCAACCTTTGCCAACTTCTCCTGCGCCTGGGGCCGGTCGTGAATTCGCTTCAACTGGATTGTAGGGAGGGTACTGGTCGCCTCTACTGCAACCTTGTTGCTTGGCTGCATAGTGTCTGCTGAGGGTGCACTGGTCGTTGCAGTACTGGTCTACTTGGCGATGACCAGGGCACCAGAAGGTGTTGCTGGAGCCATTGTCGCTTTGGTCATCGGTCTCTCAACCACAACTTGAGTGGGCACAGCAGCAGCAATTTTGGTCTTCTTAGCAGGCGGAGCTTGACTGCTTGACCCTGATTGGTCAATTCCCCTCTTTTACCATGCATCTAAAGAAAAACAAAGAGTTTATTGATTACAGTATTAAGAAAAAAAATTCAAAACTAGAATTAAAACATTACATACCTGCATTCGTTCTTCTATGAACTCCCCAATCTGGCTACAGGGCTAGCCGTCAAAGGAAGCCGGCTCTAAGCCGCCCGTCATGTTCTTCAACATGCAAGAAGCCTTCTCTTCGACCACCTCCTCTGGCAGAACTAAAAGCAAAAAAAAATGTATAAACTTAGTAATATTTTTACTACAAAGTAGAAATAATGCTTTAAAATCTGGAAAGTAACATACCTCCAGGGCTATCCTTGGTTAGATCATTGTTCCTTTTCAGCTGTCAAACAAAGTGAGCCCTTTTCTCCAGGGGGCTAACCTTGTTTTGGAGGAAATCGTAGATGATCCTCCGGCCAGTTAAGCCGGTAGCCGCTAATGAGATGATTGCATCGACCAGTCTCTCCTCCTCGGTTGTCAGCTTCAAGGAGGTATTCTCCTTCTTCAAATCTTGGGCCGACCAGCTCGGCGAAGGACCTCTAGTGAACTTCAAGCGGCTGCCTCCGGGAATGTCGAAGTAGAACCACTACTTCTGATAATCCCACCACGTATCCTTGATGGGAAGCAAGGGGTAGTTCCTGGACATCTGTGTAACTCTCCGGCCCAACAATGAGCCCGGGATGCCACTAAACAACACTAACTACTAATTTAAAGGGAGGTTCAATCATTTGCCATTGCCTAAACATGCGTAATTTAGGATTTGCCACTGATGTGAGTATAACATGTGGTCCCAGGACCCACATGTCATACTCACATGCAGTGGCAAATCCTAAAATTCACCCTTAGGCAGTGGCAAATAATTAATTATCTATAATTTACAACAATAATTTACAACAATTTCTAGCAAGCATATAAAGGATTAAACCTGTTCACCAGTCACAATAAAAACATTAAACACAACACAATAATCATAAGGATCAAATTACTAGGTAGCAATACTAAATAATGAACCAATAATTAGTAAATAGTCCATAACGAGTCTATTGAATGAATAAATCAAGTCTCAAACCAATCATTTAGAATTATTCAAGTCTATTGAACCCTAAAGGAAAAAAATCATCACTATATTGGAAGTTCTTGACACAATGAATTGAATCATTGTAGTGGTTGCATGTGAGCCATTTGAGCTATCCCATCCCATGCAAGATGCTGTCAACGTACACCTATAGCAATAATAGAGCAAGGGTGAGTCCACGACTCAGCAAAAACATATTAAAACAATAATCAACAATTCAATAATCATTATCAATATCATCATCAACACATTCTCTTATTTATATTCATGCTCATACTCAAATAACATATCATCCACTTTTCATTTAATGCAATGCAACTCCATGCTACATATGCATATGCAACTCTATCAACTGATACCGGTATAGCGGAGTGTTCACCCGTCGATGAATCACTCTATCCTTTACTCTCGTGAAGTCCCCACCGAAGTAGAATTTTATCTAGAGCACTCCGGACTAGTCATGTATCTTTCTCACCGACCTCACCGAAATAGTTACATGACTTTCTCACTAACCTGGCTCGTATAACTCCTGTCATGATAAATGTAAATGATGCAACATCTTTAGTTATTCATCATCATTATTTCCATGTCATTACCACATCATGTCCTCAACATTTCATGTCATCATTATCTTATGTCATGACCTCATTAAATTCCATTATCAACATTCACTACTACAGAAAACGTCATCACAGACGGTTCGGAACCGTCTGTGTTTTTGTACGTCTGTGATAATTGGCGATTATCACAGACGGTTAAAAAACCGTCTGTGATAAGTCACAACACAGACGGTTCTAGTGACCAACCGTCTGTGATACGTCACAACACAGACGGTTCTAGTTACCAACCGTCTGTGATATCCATATATCACAGACGGTGATTATTATGAACCGTCTGTGATATCCATATATCACAGACGGTGATAATTATGACCGTCTGTGGTATCCATATATCACAGACGGTGATTATTATGAACCGTCTGTGATATCCATATATCACAGACGGTGATAATTATGAACCGTCTGTGATAGCTCTTTCAGCCTAACTAACTTATTTTTTGATTTTCGGCTAGCCTCAGAAATTGCTAGCCATGCCCTCTGAAAACAAGCAGGCAGAAAATAGATACATTACAGATGAATCAATCGTTGACACTCAAAGTGATCATTTATAACTCAAAATCAATTAGAAACGAATATGTATCAAATATTGTCGCTAGAGTTACAATTGAATTATAACTATTCAAAGTGAATTACAATTAATGAATCATTCAAGGTCGTTCAGCAGTGTTGGAGTAGTGAAACTCTCCGTCGGCGCGGATGATATCCGTCATGATGAAGGTGCAGAGCCTCCTCGAACATCCGAGATCTCTCTCGACGAGTGAATCTAAATCTATATTCAAGCCCCGTAGCTAGCAAGAGTAAAGTAGTAAGCATATATATTTAAATTTATAATTAGGAAATAATTATTGCGAGATTGACCAACCTCGTGATCCTTCAACTTAGCACTCATGAGAATCGCATATGATGGCAAACGTAGAATGCACATTCTTACGCTTTTCTTGTGACCGCAAAAATAGAATTACATATATAGGTATAGTCAGTTCGAGACACATTATTACGAAGTATGATATAGGATTATTGTGTTGTAGCACGTACCGGAAATCGCATCCTGTGATTAAATGTGGCGTTCGTTCCCTTGTATAGCCCTCCCTCGGCAATATAGGAGATGAACGACCTACATGTTTCCAAAAAGTTAACCTCGACCATTTCAAACGAAGGAAGACTACAATAGAGTTATGTATGGAGGAAATGAGCACACCTGTCGAGTACTCCTTGCACAAGGGTGAAGTCGTGGCTTTTTTTGACTAGGGAATCAAGGTATAGTACCTGGTTCCTCTTTGGTATAATGACTAAAAGGATCCAGTGGTGCCTACTCATGTATGTCGCTTGAGTCATTAAACCTAAGTTTGCGGCGTATAAAGTACAAATGAAATTTGTATAGCAAGTAGTGAAACACTTACTTAGTTGTAGGGCACCATTATGTAGTCCTTGTCGTTTTGAGCAAGCAATCCACATCGTTATGTATTTCTCGCGCAGGATCGTCTGCCAAGATGGTTTGCTCGTGAGACCACGTGTGGGTCGAGAAACCCACCGGTTCTTTCAATCGCCGGGCATTTTTAATCATGTATCTATACATAAGCAATGAGTTGTTATATTCGGTGTTACGTGAATGTAGAACTTGATTGTACACACTTACAGTGTCCAGCATCGTAGAAGTGAGGCATCGAGGGCTTTGAGGTTGAATAGGTCGAATAAGTCGTCGAAGCCCACGACGAAGGGGGCCGGCTCATGGAGGAAATAGTCCTCCGTGTATCTGACGGTGATTCCATTAGTGCTCCCTTTCTCTTTGGTCTTATGCAAGTACCAGGTATGCAAACTCTGACAAGCTAATCCAGCGTAGGCTAATACTGCGGTGGTCGCCAACGGACTTCCGAAAGAGTATTTCTTAGGGTTAGGAGGCGGAAGCGCCTTAATGTTCTTCAATTTCGATTTGTCCTGAACGACTTGCCCATTACGCATCTTCCTGTGAGACGACTCGGGAACCGATACGGCGACACGCTTTTTTTGTTCATTCGGTGTCTTCTCCACGGGAACCGATGAGGCGGGCTTCTGAAGTGAAGGTTGAGGTGTAATCATGGAGGGTCCTGTTGGAGAGGCATGGTCGTGCCGAGATGGTTGGGGTGGAGTCATCAGAGGTTGAGGCGGCACTGCAGGGTCCAGGGCGATGTCCTTCTTGGGTCCTGTTGGAGAGGCATGGTCGTGTCGAGATGGTTGGGGTGGAGTCATCAAAGGTTGAGGCGGCACTGCAGGGTCCAGGGCGATGTCCTTCTTGGGCCACTGGATAAAACTATACACGGCATCCCCTAGTGTTCTGATGTCGTCGTTCGGGCGAATCTCCAGCGGGACGGCCTTAAAATTGTTATGTACCATGTCCACCTGGACCCTGGCGTAACCCTGTGCCACCTGGGCACCGTGCTGCACTATCCCTTCCATGCATGGATACGCCACCCCACGCCCAACCTCAATAGACATCCCAACCATCCTCACTTGGAGCGTGCAGTGTGTCGGCTCCTCAAAACGATACGCAATTAGCTAAGGCGTCCTATAGGTCTATCTTTGGAGCATTCCAGAGATGTACATTACCTTGATGTCGTCGATAGGTAATTGGACGTCATCATGTTCATAATTTTACGTGGCGCGGCGCTACTCCGATGTTGAGGAGGACTGCTCCCAAAACAACGGGCGGCTTGTGATTGGTTGAGGAGTAGGAGTTGATTCACTTGGTCCTGCAATCTTGCTATCTTTTCTTCAAATTTTGCAGTAAGAACCCGTTCTCTTCCTTCAAATTTTGTAGTAAGCACATGTTCCAACTCTGTGTCGTACTCGGCCTTGGATCTCTTCCTGCTCTTATACGTGCAGTAGTCGTCTGGGAATCCATCCCTCCAAGATACGTTAACCCCTTTGCCTCGCGTGCGACCCGGGTGCTCCTTGTTTCCCAGAGCCGTAGATAGTATATCCTTCTCCCTGTCTACTTGGAAGGAGCCTTCGGAACATGCGGAACTCAATTCTTGCTGCAAGAGGTCATCATGTTATTATCGACATTAAGAAGTTATGAACTTATTAACAACTAGGTAGTTCAAAGACATATTTACCACATGGTTGGCCACATCTCGGTCTGCCGGGTTTGTGAAAGAGATTTCGTCCGAAGACGTGACTGATGCCCTCGCTCTTAACCAGGAGAGAGCGCGCTCGTCTGTGATCTCAGCAAATGGCCTTGTTTCGTTCTCGTCCTCCGCCGCCCATTGCGCGGTTTTACCCGCGTACCCAGCGGTGCCGAGTTTGTGGGGGTGAGTGCTCAGTGTCTGGAGAGCCTTGTGTGTCGCACTTTCCTCAAGAAATTCGGGCGTCGTCTTCATTTGCACAAAGGCGTCCCATATATCCCGCGACAAGAATTTATACGCCGTAAAGGGCGTTCGACCCGTGTTCACGTACTTTGTGACAAGCACACTCTTGAAGGCCCTTCACGCCTTACCAATCGAGAGCAACGCTTGCCGTTCCACGCGCGCCTGGTCTGCAGTTGGGAAAGTGAACGATTTTAAAACTTCGTCCCATAGCTCGTGTCTCCGAACATCCGACACAGTGTCCCAGCTCAGTGTGGTGATGGGGACCCGTTCCCTTCCAAGTATCCCGCACATGGTCCGGAATCTCGCCGCTGCTTTGGGGGACTCACAGGGATCCCATTGGCATTGACCTCCGTGACGGTCATTAGGCCTGGAGGAATTTTCGATGTTCCCCTGCCATCTCGCGTACGTACCACTTTCCTCGGAGATCCAGACGCATCCGGCGACGTCGATGACGGCGGTGAAGACGGTGCGGATGCCATGTCGCTTACTTGCTATCTATATATGCACGAAGCAATATGTGTAAGCTCTAACTGACCAGATTCAAGCAGATTTACTCAACTTAACCGAAAATGATGCACAAACGTAATATATAAAGAAGGATTGATGGTAGTTTGTGCTCTCAGAAGGAGAGTTGCAAAAGAACAAGTCTTTGCCATCTCAATCCTATTGTCTATACTTTTCATTAAATGAATATGATAGTATAAATTCAAACTATAAGCTCTAAACAATACTTTGCTTAATCACAAATGATCTCAATCATTCACGAAAATGATCTTAACTATCACATTCAATCTCAAGATAAGACAAAGTTCATCACAAAGCGAACGGAAAGAATCGAATAACTAGCATTCAATCTGAAAGTAACAAATTAACAAAGATATCAAATTGTGGTAGCAAGTAATACAATAGAGCTCAAGAATGAACTAACTATCATATTCAATCTCGATTATAAGACAAAGTTCATCACAGAGCATGTCAACAAAGCCCACTGATCAATTTGCAATATCTTTAGTACTAGATTCAGTTCACATATTATCAAAGACTATCAAAGTCAATATATCCACCGGGACAAATCGTAATATAGGAATACTCACAAAGACGATGCCGCACAACAACTCACGGTGCAAGGAGGAGGCCGGTGCAGGGGAGGAGGCCGACGCGGGGAGGAGGGAGGTGCGGGGAAGAGGGAGGCGCGGGGAGGAGGCCGGTGCAGGGGAGGAGGCCGACACGGGGAGGAGGACGGTGCGGGGAGGAGGCCGGTGCAGGGGAGGAGGCCGACACGGGGAGGAGGACGGCACGGGGAGGAGGCCGGTGCAGGGGAGGAGGACGGCGCGAGGAGGAGGCCTGTGCAGAGGGAGGAGGCCGACACGGGGAGGAGGCCGCGCGTCGAGGCGGAGGCAGCGTCGTCGATGTCGGGGGCGGCGGCGTCGGGTCTTACAGCTGGGGAGGTGAACGGGCGAACCCTAGAGGAGAGGAAGTGATGAGTAAAGAGCAAAACCCTAGCGGTGCGGCTCTTTATAAAAAGGATATCACAGACGGCTCTATTAAAGAACCGTCTGTGATAAGATATCACAGACGGCTCTATTAAAGAATCGTCTGTGATATGGTAATATCACAGACGGTTCTTTAATAGAGCCGTCTATGATATGGTAATATCACAGAAGATACCATATCACAGACAGTTCTTTAATAGAGCCGTCTATGATATGGTAATATCACAGACGGTTCTTTAATAGAGCCGTCTGTGATATCTTATCACAGACGGTTCTTTAATAGAGCCGTATGTGATATGCCTTTCAATCCCTTCGACTCTCGCGCAAGTGTCTCTTCATCTCTTCATCTCTTCGTCTCCTTCTCCAGCTTTACTACTTCTTTTATATAAATAGACAACCCTTATCAAAGGGATTTCTCACGAACCTCCTTGATCATCCCCTCTCTCTCCACAAATTCCAAATGGCTTCCTCTCTCATCCCGGCTGTACTGGCCTACATTTTGGTTGTGTACTCGCACCTCTCTGGTCGCAACCTGGCCCAAGCTACGAACAAGGCGTCCGTTCGCAATGCAATCCATTGTAGACCCTCCCATCTACCGGAGACCATAACGGCGATCATCGGTCGATTGGAGCTCCTCCTCCAACAGACCAGTGCGAGGCTCTCTAGCATCCGGCGAGTAAACCTCGTCGTGGAGATTGTCCTATGGAACTATTTGGTCCGCACCGAGGATACAGCCCAGAGAGTCAAGGACGACCTCGACATTGCAGGAAAGCGGGTCCACCTAGCCGAGACTGTAGAGACCAGGGTTGATGGCCTCTGGGCTATATGGGACTTGATTACGGAGTCCGAACATCTACAAGAGGAAATTGAGCGTGCAAGGTCACATGTGGAGGCGTTTGGTGAGACAGTCGTTGATCCCGCCCCCACTGACGCCGACAAGAAGGCGTACGAAGATTTGAAGACTAAGATAGGATCGCTCATCCTTTTTTTATCGTCTGTGATGTAAAAACGATATGGCCAGTCTATTGTCTGTGATGTAAAAACAATATGGTCTTTTTATCGTCTGTGATGATATGGTCTATTTATTACTAGGCAATTCATTTTAGTAATTATTTGCACATATACATTCTCCGTACGCTATCACAGACGGTTCAATAAAGAACCATCTGTGATAATATCCTCATCACAGACGGTTCCATGAAAAGCCGTCTGTGTTGAACTTATACAGACAGCTCCATGTTGAACCGTCTGTGATATACTCACATCACAGACGGTTCATAAGAAGAACCGTCTGTGATGTGATTATATCACAGGCGGTTATACTTATGAACCGTCTGTGATATGGAGCATATCACAGACGGTTCAACATGGAGCCGTCTGTATAAGAAATTACTCCATTGTAATTAATTTATTCCATAACATCATGTGTTATGGACTTGTAATCTGTCGTACGTATATTTTGATGTCAAAGTGGAGTTTTAATTGCTCCTGCCCTTGTGGACCGTATATTTTGGTGCATTAAAAATTCATTCAATTTGGAAAATAGTCCAGTTGCACCACCTTTCTAGAAACCAAAAAAACTGAAATTTTATGGCAAATAGTCCAACACCTTTGCAAAGAAATTGGCATACTCATGCCTAATCCTGCAGTCGTCACTGCAGAAGACGACGTAGTCGTCCCACCCTTCCACACCTCAGCCAGTGCTCGTGCACCGGTGGCCATCCTCCGACAGCGCCCACACCTGGCCCAGTGGCCCGGCCTTCTTCCCCCACGCCGCCGCCTGGACCATGTCCGCGGTGAGCCTCTAGCACCGCCTGCACTCCCGGTTGGTCTTGGCCGTCTCGCACCCGCCACCAGTCGTCTTGCCCTCGACCTGGCTGATGTAGTGCTTCCCAACGTCGCGCGTCTCACCGGCCGTGTAGAGGAGGAGGCCGAGCACGTAGGCTGCGGCCTTGTGGCCGGCCACGGCCGCCCGTTCAAGGAACATGAGGCCGCGCTGCGTGTCTTGGGGCGCGAAGACAAGCCCGAGGCCGACGATGAAACAAGCCCCCGGGTTGCCGGCGCCGGCCAGGTGGTTGACAACGGCGAGGTGGCGCTCGTTGTCCTGCCACTTCATCGCCTCCTCTCGCTCCAGCGCCACGCACCTGCCCACGGCGTGTTTCTTGGACACCTTGTACAAGGCCTTGCAACTCCAATATACGTACAGACAAAATTCAAGATGTTAGAATAAATAGTAGTACGTACGTACGTATTTTGTAGGTATAAATATGTACGTACGTTAATTGTAGGCTGCATAGGTCCTCCATGGGCTGAGGAGAGCTCGCGGTCACACGGCCGACAATGTCGACGACGACATCGTGAGAAAGAGCGGCGATCACCGACCTCCTCGCCTTGGTGCTGGCCGTCATGCTCTGCATGCTCACCTTGGCGATTGCTGCGCGTATGTACTCAAAACCGTGAGACGAAGAGAGCGATGGGAGTTTAATCTTCAGTGAATTATTCCGTCTTATAAAGAACTAGGAGTAACTGGCACGTGAGATGAAGAGACGCATGTATCGTTGGCGTGCGAGACGAAGAGACGGTTGTGCCATGGTTAGATGAAGAGACACATTGCGCGGGAGACGAAGAGGTAGGAAAGAAATATCACAGATGGTTTTATCTTGGAACCGTCTGTGATAATAATATCACAGACGGTTCCAAGATAGAACCGTCTGTGATATTAGTATATTACAAACGGTTATACAGTTGAACCGTCTGTGATACTTCACAGACGGGTTTATTTCCAAACCGTCTGTGATGAGGAACTATCACAGACGGTTCTAATTACTAACCGTCTGTGAAGTACCACAACGGTTGGTAATAAGAACCGTCTGTGATGAGGCACATATCACAGACGGTTCCAAATGGAACCGTCTGTATAAGTTCAACACAGACGGCTCCTTTGGAACCGTCTGTGATGAGGTGTCTGGTATGGCATGTTTTGTAGTAGTAATTCCATGTCTTCATCATCAATAGCAACCATAGTCATTATCAATATATGTAATTTAAGCAATGTAATGGCACAAATAACATCATGGCAATGAATAATAAAGAAACCAGTAACCAAACCATTGATCACCATTCTACCATGCACTTGCCTCTTATCCTCTAAGAGTTGGGCGGTGGGATGGTGGCAAAGTGCTTGAGGCAATACTCTCTGGACAAGCAAGTAAAATACACTCAAAAAATCATACCACCATAGTACCAAAACATCAAACTAATCACCAACAAACCTATACGCAAAATCAATGGCTTTAACTTAACTTTACCGGGCGTATTACCCACTGTCCCAGTAGTAAAATGACCCTAACTCCCTCCTATGAACTCTAGACATAGCGAAATATATATTTTATGGAAACCCCACAACATTATCTACAACTTTATAGTTATGCAAAACATCTTAATTCGTTGTTTAGTTCGCCGTTTCCAACCCCGAAGATCAAACCTGAATCTGCCAGCACAATCTACTTCACTTTTTAGTACCTATTTTTTTATAACTTGGAAAGTAGCAAACAACGGTAATTCTGCAAACTACTTATAATTAACTAGCTTATTCAAGTTATGATAATAATTAAATTACTCCATCTACCATGTGTAATTAGCACATCTACGCGACAGCTAGCATTGACGACCATTTTCCAGATAGCGACCTTTCCGAGGCCATAACTTTTCGCTCATAATTCCAAATTTAGTGTTCTAGACCTTCCTGGAAAGCTAGTGAAATTCCCCATAATTTTCCTAACTAGCTAAAACCCTGAATCTAAACTTAAATACCCTTAATGTCCCCCCCCCCACAAGTTTCTGTAGCATAGCTCAATGATCTTGGGTTTCCCAAAAACTATACTTCCCATGATCCAAATGATGTACAATCTGAACAACGATTAATTTAAGACCAACTAAAGGCTACCAGATCATTACCCCTAAAGAAATAAATGATGATAGCGAATTCGAGATCTTTCCCTTTTCGTCTCTTCCTTCCTTTCTCTTCGTTCTTCTCCTCTTTCCTGGCCTCTTCCTGGTCCTTCCCTTCCTCCTTGTATCCCCTTGTAGTACAGCAAGCCAGAGGCATGGCACAGGAACGGCGGTTAACGGGCAGCAGGGGGCGGCGGCAGGCTGTGGGCTCGACAAAGGAGGCGCGACTAAGGGGAGAAGGGGTGGTGGCCAGGGTTTTGGGAGCACAACAAGGCACCCCTAGGGTCCTATTTAAAGTCCAATAGGCTAGAGGGTTGTGGCTTGGACGTGGTATGGTTGGAAACAACCGACATTGAATTTGATTCAGAATACACTTTGAGTTCGAGTCGGTTTTCCGCTCTCCTTTTGTCCAACGAACATTCCGGAGGCCATAACTTTCTCTCCCGAACTTGGAATTTAGTGATTCATTTTTTTCCCATTTAGCTAACTCAGAGTGCTTCAACTTACTATTTGTAGATATTTTCTTAAAACACAGTCTTCATTGCCAAATTTGCTTTGGAAGTTGACTCAGCTACAAACTCTGATTCTCTATGCAGCCTGCCTTGCAGGCTCCATATCTCACATGTAGGAACTCCAAATTAGATCAATGAGGACTCTAAATTAGACTATGCAAAAAGATCTACAACTTTGTAGTCATGAAGTTTTCGATTTGGAACTATTTCAGTCGCAAAAATCACTTTGTAAGATGATGGACATATTATGTTCCGTTTCTTGGCGAGGTAAATATGGAATCTCCCGATCTTCCTATATTCTCTTGAAATAAACAGGGTATTACAATATGGTCCTAAATCTTGAAGTATGTAGTTCCGCAAAACCCCTGACCTCTATTATTCCTAGTGAATTGGTAGAAATGGCGGAAGAGATGAACACAATGAGGGATGCCAAGGAAAGCTTCGTAGAGATGTGAAAAGACACTAAGGACTATGATAGAATCTGACCCTAAGTGGAAGAGTTCTATCTTGAAATAATCTAGGACATCTGTCAGAAATTTTCTTTTTGGCAAATGAAAACCTAGTTTTACAAAGGAAGAAAAAAAGGATGATTCGACCTTTCGGAATAGGAGCATCATTGTCACCACAGGGGCTCAATTCGATCAGAGACCGCGCTGTGAAGTATCCTTGATCTTCAATTTCTTGAATCCTTCTCTCGGGAAGGGTTGAAGCTCCTAGAATCCCCAAGATCAAAGATCAAACAAGGATTTTTGAAGATGCAAAGGTTTGGTAGCAAAGTTGAACTGGAGATGAGGAGACTCTAAGGTGGGGTGATAGAGATTGCAATGTGAGTGAAGTAATAGTAAAGGTAAAAAGGAAGTCTTTTTTATCCTTCTTTACCACAGATCGCTCGACCACTCACCACAAACTTCAGGTATGGTTTTCAAGAAAACCATAATCTTTTCCTTTCTCCCACATTTTCATTAAATGATTGGAATGATTGTGTCTTATCGAATCTTATTGATGCATGTTTCAAGGCAAAAAAAAAATCCTTAAGTAAATGTTTCTTATTTTCTTAAGCCTCGGGAGCTAACTGAAAAGGATTTTTTACCAGGTCAATCTTTTAAGTCAAAGTCATAGGCCCTGTCAAAGTAGACCCACATGTTAGAGGATACCTCTATAACTGTTATGAACCTACAACCTATATTTAAAGGAAGTTTAATGCCCTTTACTACAGCACAATTGGTCGACGACCAGTTGGAGTCATAAGTCGACCAACTATGGACACTGACCGACCAGCTATCCAGTTATGGGCAATCCTCGACCAGCAAACTAGTCGAGAGACATAACAGTTTCCCACGTGACTAACGGGATAGCAGTTATTGGCACATATAGCAACTTTCAATAGTTGGCTAAAAGACATGACGGTTCAAGACTCTACTAAAGAATGTGTGTGAAGATTAGATGCGTCTTTAGCGGCATTAACTGCCACCCTTCAATAACTATAAGGGGATAGTCCACGTACTCTGTATAGCCCATGTACTCTATAATATATAGTGTAATCATTCATCATTCAGATTCAAGTTCATCGATTCTGTAACATTTCCATTGTATTCTCAAACAAACACTCAGTGTGTCCACAATAACAAAGGGTCTTCGTTTTGACAGTGTTCTCACATTATTTTCTAGTATAAGTTCAATAAGGGGGTTCCGATCATCGACACTTCTTACTATACGTGTGTTTATTTAGTTAGTTAGACATTACATTGATGCCCTATTGTATCCTAACTAATTGATTATAAGGCTTTTTGGGTAGCCCATTTGTTCCATGTTTTAATTAATTGCGTAGCAGCCCATTTGCTCCATGTTTTACCTTGACTTTTTGGGCATGCAACACGTTGCCGCATAAATAATTAAATAGTGATTAGTATGAAGTACTACATGGCCTACCATCTTTCAGAACTTTTGGTAGATATGACACTTTTTCGTCGTGTATTTGCAGATATGACCATCGCTCGCATGTATTTGCAAAAATGTCACCGCTCGCGCATGACGACCGTGCGCCAACGCTCGTTTTCCCAACACCTGGCGCTGGTGCACAGCCACCGTGCGCCAGCGCATGCGCCGCTGCCACGTGCCCTCGCCACCCAGCCCGACCGCCACCTCAGCCAACCCCGGCCGCCACCTCAGTGCTGGCGCATGGTGGGCCAGCCCTTGGCGCAAAGGTACCATGCGCCAGCCACTGTGTAGGGTAGTTAGGGGTTAATTAGTGTAGGGTAGTTAGGCTAGTTAATTAGTTAGGTTAGTTAGTGGTAGGCTTAAATTTTGAATAATTTTAAAATATAGCAAATGAGTCCAAAAAATTCTGAATTTTTTTGTGGAGCATCCCGACATCGTGTACTTGCTTGTGTAAATTTGTCATAATTGTATTTGTTCAAAATTGTTCTCGCTATTTCGTATAAGTGTTGTGTTCGTATGAATCAATAAATGTAGCTTCGTAGCTCCAAAAATTATGAATTTTATTTTGAAGGGTCCTCACGTAGTGGACTTGATCGTGTAATGTTTCGGAAATTTTATATATGTTCTGGTATTATCTCAAAAATTTAGGATTTAGGTTGCGAAAATTTCGATTTTAGGTTTCGGAAATTAGAGTTTTGTGATTTCATGTGACTTGGAATGTATACAAAAAAGCTTAATTGCAACTCCATTGGAGATGTCGATATATAATATGGCGCTGGAGTACACGTGTAACAACCAAAATACATGTACAAATATAGCAAAACAAAATATGAATACAAATATACACAAACATAATCACATAACATGGGATATACCAAAGTCTAGATAAGCTTGTGCATGAACCACGATGAAGGAGGAGGGGTATTATCACATGTAACCCAATTAAATAGGATCTCTTTGTTTATTTATCGGTTTAATGTTGATGATGTTCTTTAATACTGTATTGTATGACATGCTAGATAAGGTTGTGCATGAACCAACTAAGGGAAATACGTGGCATGCAGATCATATAACGATGTACCGTAACCTCCGACTCGTGTGCATTTCGAAAGCTACGGTACATCATTATATGATCTGCACGCCACACATTTCCCTCAGTTGGTTCATGCGCAATGTTATCTAGCCGGTGGTACAATACAGATCATCCACGGCAAAATGATAATTTGACAAAGAGTGTCCTATTTAACGATGTGTGCAACTAGTCTTCGCGGCGCCATAGCGAGTGCCCCTTGTCTCGGGGCTCCCACGGTTGCGGTGAGTGTAGGAGTTGTTCATGTCCTGCGATTTCATGATGTAAGTGGATCGTATAGTAAGAAATGTAACAAGGATGCAGATTACCACTAAAAAAATTACCAGTACTTCATTTCCACTTACTTAATATGCCGTAATGATGACTAATAAGCTAATTACGACTAATTAATTACCACTAAAGTAATTCATTACTAGTGAACTAACTAATTATGACTACAGTAATAACGGCAAAAGTATTCGACAAATTACCTATCCTTCGGGGGAAAGTAATCAATCAAGGCCGAGCGGCGAGTGACAAGAAGCAAGAAAACAGTTAACCTCCCAATAAAAGTAATTATGTTATGTTCTCTAAGTTCTCAGCGATGAGCGCAAGAACGAGAATCAAAACTCAAATGAGATGAGCGAAGAGTGAGTGCTAGAGTTCGGTATTTATAGCCGAGCAGAGGAGGAGTCGTGGCATTGGCGCCGGGAATCCTGTAAGTGTTGGCGCTGGAATTTTTGGACGAGACGACAGATGTGCGGATGAGGGAGGAGGGACGGTGGGAAAGATGGCCACCGCGAGGTTTTTTAATTCTCCGCAGAATAGTCCGGGTGCATGGCGGGTGTGGCAGGCGGGAGGGAGGGCCGAAGGGGGTGTGAGTCGGGAGGGTGTTGCAAGAACAATTCTGAACATGACTGTTTCTACATTTATTGATTCATACGAATAGGACACTTATACGAAATAGCGAGAACAATTTTGGACGAATAGAATTATGAAAAATTTACACAAGCAAGTACACAATGTCAGGATGCTCCACAAAAAAATTCAGAATTTTTTGGACTCATTTGCTATATTTTAAAATTATTCAAAATTTAAGCCTACCACTAACTAACCTATCTAATTAACGAACCTAACTACCCTACACTAATTAACCCCTAACTACCCTATACAGTGGCTGGCGCATGGCCACCATGCGCCAAATACGAGGTGACAGAGGTTTGAAGTGGTGGTGGTGGCAGAAATTTGGTGTGAGAGACGCGGCAACTGTAACATCCCAATTTTAGGCTTGTGTTTCAAATGTAAGAAAATGAGGGGAAATTAAAACTTTTTCTTACATCCTGTACTTCCTATTGTACCAAGCAAGTATTGTACAAGAAGCTATGGAAATCTGAAGTCACAAGTCTTTTGATCCAACTTTTGAACTCTCAAAACAATCTTGTCAAACCTTGGACCAGTGCCTTGTTGAATTTTTGGAGGAAAATCCACAGCCCCAAAGCCTCTGAAAATTTTATGCTAGGTCCTCGTTTGAGCTAGCAAGCTCTGTAAAAATTTCATAATTTTTGGAGTCGGTTTGCTGCCTCAAACAATCCTCCAAGGAGCAGCTCCTTCCAAAACCGGAAAAACTAAATCGGTTGAGTCGGACTCGGGCTCGGACCGAGCCCAACTCAACCGACTTGGTTGGACCATGTCGCCAGCGCGCACCCGAGCTCGATCTCGTGCGCGCCGTTCTAGCCGTTGGATTTCCATCCACCGCTCACGACCTCTCCAGCGATCGAGGAGCTCTTGGCGCCTCGGCGCCAGGTGGTCAAGCGCGGGATGTCCATCGTGTGGCTCACGACCCCCACGGCTCCTAGGACCTCCCGGGACCTCCTCGCCCGCGCAAGACCTCCCCACCTCGGAGGATATGGGGCGTCCGGACCTCCCCTCGGCTCTGTTTCTCTTCCTCACGACCTCACGGAGGTGCGGTCATCATGGCTTTCCCGCACCCATGCGTGTGTCGAGACAGAGCGGTTGGGAGCGATGGCTTGTCACTTTGGTCCTTCCCAACGTCTCTTTCGCCATGCATTAAATGTGTCGAGAGCCTAGCCTAGAAGTCTTCCCTACCTACTGCTCTTGTCAAATCTAGCAAGTCATGGCGGGGCATGGACTTTGCTCACGGTGGGCTTTTGCCTAGCCTTGTCCAAGCGCCCGGCTATGTATAGCCAGTGGTTCCTTCCTCCTGTTCTTTCCCCATCACTTGGTGCTGTTTAGACTCTCTCGGTCGTGAGGGTGAGCCCAAACTCAAGCACCAAGAACACCACCACCTCCCTGCCTCCATTGTCACTTTTGGAGCTCTCCTTGAAGACCTCCGGGCTCCAGTGGTTCCTCATTACCTTTTTGGCTGTTACTTTGCTCTCTTGGTCCGCTCGAGTCTCCCTAACTTGTGTTGTTTAACCTCTACAGAGGTGGACGATTCGGGGAACTTGCTTTCGGAGTTGTGCTGGTCGTCTTCCCCAACTCCGGCAAGCACCACCATCGCCAGAGCACCTCCTTCGGCATCGACCTCTCCTCCGAGTTCCTCTGGACCTCACCTTGGCCCTGGTGAGTCCTCGTTAGTCCTTTTTAGCTCAGGGTTTAGCTAGATTAAAGCGTAGCAAGCCTTTTTAGTGTTGTCGGTGTTGTCGAAAACCTATTTACTACCCTCTCTGGCTCGCCGGCGTTCTGAGTCGTCGCCGCCGTCGAAGGTTAGCCACAGAGGTCCGCGGTGTTTTTATGAGTTTAGTGGTGCCCTTGGTTTCCGGCGTGGTCCATGTCACGGCGTCGAGCTCTTCTTTAAACTCGGGTGTTTTGCCGTGCCTTACTCGGACAGGCTGTAAGGTAAATGATTAGTATTAATGGCTGTCCGAGGTTGTCCATTAATGCTGTCTTGCCGGCAGCCCGGGCGTGTTTTCTAAAGCCCCGACCTCCCAGGTGCATTCGTAGCCGTCTAAGACCTCCCCACGTTTAGATCTGGACCTTTAGATCCTCCCCGTGAAAACCCGTAAGTGTAAGACCTCCCCCTCGCTTAATCTCGGCCGTTAAGACCACCCTCGGTGGGATGCATGCAGTAGATGGGTTTCATGAAATTTCTAAGTCCCAGGACCTCCCTAGTTCCACCTCGGCCTTTAAAGACCTCCTGGGATTAGCTCTTAGCCGTTAGATCTGGCTCTGTGTAAAATCTCACGCACTAGGACCTCCCCTGGTTAGATCCTAACCGTTTAAGACCTCGTGGAACTCCATCTGAGCCGATAGGACCACTCCTGCGCAAAAAGACCTCCTCGAGGTCATTTTTGTAAAGCCACCTTCGGACCTCCACCGAGGTCCTCTTTGCAAAAGACCTCCCCTTGGTCATTTCGCAAAAACCACCCTAGGCTACCATCGGGTCCTCTTTGTCAAAAGCCACCCACGGCCTTTTACAAGGAAAACCCGCTCGGACCTCTTTAGCTCCATCCTAGCCGTCCATGACCTCCCGGCTTTAGATCCGAGCGTTAGGTTTTATTGTAAATCTTTAGTCTCGGGACCTCCCTCCGCGTTGTTACGGACCGTTCAAGACCTCCCTAGGTCTAATCAACCGTCCGGATCTCCTCCGATAAAACACTATAGCTTAGGACCTCCCGAGAAGATCTTGGTCATCCAAGGCCTCCTCGTGTCAATCTCGGCCGATCAAGACCTCCCTCGGAAGATCTTGACCGTCTAGGACCTCCTCCTTTGGATCAGTAGCGTTAAGACCTCCTCCTCTGGTCTAAACCGTTGGATTTAGATCTAACGGGTTAGACCTCCTTCTGTGGATTTAGCGGTAGGAGTAGGACCTCTCTCCGGAGATCTAGACCGTTGGACCTCCTGCGTGAGAATCGACCGACCGACCTCTTTCCTTGGATTTAAAGCCTTAGGATCTCCCTAGTGCTCGGGACCGCGAGATCTCGATCTGACGGTCACGACCTCTTTTAGGCGCATAGACCTCCTTGCGTGCGCTGTGCACGAGCTGGTCGTGATCGTTGGATCAGATCTCAACGATCCAGACCTCCCTAGAGCGGGAAGAGGTCTTGTGCGCGCTGTGCGTCGAGGCTCGTAGCCGTCGGACCTTGATCTAACGGCCCGACCTCTCCTTGTCTTCGATTCGTTTGGACCTCCCGAGAGCTCAAAGTTTCCTAAGTCTTTTCTTTTTTCAAATTTCAAAAGTGCATAGCTTTGTCATTTTAACTCCTTTTGAATGATTCCGATTCTTTGTAGCTTTGTTATAGTATGAACTTTAATCTGAGAATGAAATTAGGCCCTGTTTTGTAGCAGAAAATGATTTAAACAACATGATCTTGTTTAGTGAAAAATGATGTCTAGGAATTCATGGAAAATTTGTAAAAACACATAACTTCCTCTCTGTAGTTGCAAACTAAGCAAACTCAACCTGGTAAAATTGGCCTGTAGACATGCTTTAATTTGATCTAGGTTTTGTCTTTATTCATGTTCCTGAGAAATGATATATGCTAGTTGTAGAACTTAGAAAAATCATAATTAAATCATCTTAACTCCAAATGACCTAAAATTTTATATGGGTTACCACAATACCAGTAGGTAGCTACCATAAAAATTTCAGCTTCAAAACCTTTCTAGAAAATATTTTTGCTACAGTACTAATTATGGCCGAAAATGAGTTTTTGGGTAAAATCTTTTGCACCACAAATCCAAATTAGGTTTTCAGTTTCTATGTCTAGGTATATTCGTAGTTTACCTTGTGTATAAATTTCGTCGTATTTGGGTAAATTTTGCTTGCTCTTTTGTTTAAGTTTTGCTCGTCTTATTGGTTGTTCTTGGTTCTTTTTGCTTTTCCGCTTAGGGTTCGACATTTGCGGTAACCCCGAGAACGATCCTCCGCAACATATTGAGCAACAGCAAGAAGGCAAGCAGTTTGATCATGTTAATCCCAGTATTTTAAGTATTTATGTTGATTACAAATTCTATGTATGCATTGCTATTTTGTTTTAATAGTTGGCCTAGTAGATGCATTTCCTTAGCAAATGATTATCCTCTACTACCATGAGCCTAGGTTACTTGCTGTGATTTAGAGTTCGTGGATGGGCTCTTGTCACTTAGTAGTTGCGAATTAATTGCTTAGCCATGCTTAGCTTTGGTAGAAATGGGCGGTTATCGACTTGTCGATAACCTTGATCACATCAAACTTATTATGATTATGATTTCCACCTTGTGCCATGTCTACTTATGAAAACTAAAACTGAAAACAAAATGATTTAGACTTGGGCACAATGGTAAGATGGTGTGATTGTGGGGTGTGGTGGAATGGTGCCGGGTCAACAAGGACCGAACATCTTGTTACACTAAACCAAGCATTTTAGCGTGCTAACCACACTAGAGGTATGGGACCTCTCTTGACTTAGTACTTTGGCGTGTATTGGCTCGGGTGCGAGGAGTCGCGGGAGGATGGAGGTGGGAGCATTGTAGTGTCAGAAGGTTTCCCCGTAACGGGTGGTTGTCTTTCGCTTGCAATGTAGCGTATGGTGTTTCTACCCATACGAGCGGCTCGTAGTTAATACACAAGATTGGAAATGTCTCGTAGGACTTAGCGTGTGGCATACCTTGATAGTGTGCTTGTGGCTTGAAGGCGGTGCGAAGTGTGGGTACATTGGTACACCTGCGAGGTTAAAACTATTCGAATAGCCTCGTCTAGGTTATGGACACGCTTGGCAAGGTCTTTCAAGAGTTAGACTACAACCTTTTAAATTAAAACTTGATGGGTGAGTACGAATCGGGATTAGTGCTATGTTGTGGTGGCTATTGGGGTAGTCACTTCGGTGGTTACTTGTATGTATCTTTATTCTTTGTTATTTCAACATTAAAAACAGATTTGCAAACTTGCTTTTAAAATGTATTACATTATTGCAAATAAAGTTGGCTTCATGCAAAATGAGACATACAACCTCCACCTAAATAAGCTTGCATGTAGTTTATGAATAGGTGCTGCTATGCCACACGTCGAGTCTTGCGGGTACAAAGACAATCTTTGTACTCGGTTGCTATCTTAATTGTTTTGTTGCGGAGGAAGAAGGTGAGCTGAGGGGCCTCACTTTTGTGAGTGTGTTGTGGTAGCTTATGGCGACTAGCTTGGCGGCCGGTCGGTTGCCTTGTGGGTTATGTTGGCTAACCGGTCGACTTTTGTTCTAGCCATCTTATGGCGCTTTTGCTTCATTGTCATTCTTGTATATTGTTCTATTTGGCGGTCGGCTCTCTTTTGTAATAACTTTACTTTATGTATGTCGTTGTTGAACTTAGTGATGTATGTGTATGGAATTGATGTGTAATTTTGTGATGATGTCGTATCTGCAATTCAGGAAGCATATGTCCATCGAGGCTTAGAATGTTTAATTAGTAACACTAGAACCATTTGGAGGTTAAGTGTCACTAGTTAAATATTCAGGTCCTCACAAAGTTGGTATCGAGCCATCTTGACCGTAGAAACCCTAGCTTGGTCGTCTTTAGGATATTTTGAAAACTTACTTTCAAATAGTTTATGAAAACTTAAGTAAGTTCTCTAATTTTATTCCTTACTGTCTTAGCTTGCTCATCTCACCTTACTCTCACTTAAGTTCGAAAAGTTGTTCCTCTCTCCTTTCAAAAATTAGCCTCTATCGATTAAATTGGTTTTGGGAGAACCATGAGAGGGCTTGGAGAAAGAAAATAGGACAGCTAGCTAGTGGTGAGTAATTAGGGTAGGAAATGAGAGATAAATACAACTAAAACTTGTGGGAATAAAAGGGTAAGAAGTGATATGAGATTAGCTAATGCCTATACTCTATTAGGTGGGTATACCTTGAATTTTGGACTGGTTTGAGCTGGAAATTAGTGCTGAAATTTCGGGTCTTCTCAAACGATTACTCGTTCTTCCATACGGGTTAGTCGTTTCGGGAAGTGGATTCGGTGACTTGTGATCTCATGTTCTTTTGTGGCTGTTCGTTGGTCGTTTTAACTAAGTTTGGATTTCGGTGCTCTTGGGTCTTGAACTGTATCTAACTTGTCTTAGTAAATCAGGATGGCTGGTGGGACACGTAGCGGCCGGAATCAGCCGGGTAGTCCCGATGAGGATCTTCCCCCTCCTCCGACCATGGCGGAAGTCCTCATGCAAATCGAACGCAAGCAATCGTTCGGAGGACCGCAGGGTGTTGGAGGTTATCGCCAGGAACACCTCCACTCCCTCTGGTGCCTCTGGATCTGGAGGTGGGCACGGGCGCGTGGGGGCTTGCGGAGTTCCTCCGTCGCGACCTCCTACCTTCTCCGGTCAGAGATCCCTTGGGCGCAGACGGGGCTGCGTGCGGTTGAGCGAGCTCAGCGTTGCTCGATGCCGGGAGCGAGGCGGGCGCACCGCATCCCATCGGTGGAGGGTGCGGCACTCTCATGGTGGGAGAACTTCCTCGCCATGCGACTGCGGGACACGTGGTCTCGTGGGAGGAGTTCGGTCGACTTTCCGTCGGGCCCATGTCCCCGCCGGCTGATGAAGCGAAAAGAAGGAGTTCCTTGCGCTCAAGCGGGCGCGGATCGTGGCCAGAGTACCTCCACGAGTTCAACCATCTCGCGAGTGCGCTCTGCTGGTGGCCAGTGAGGCCAAGCGGGAAAAGTTCATGGAGGTTTTGTGCGAGGAGCTTGGGACAAGCTCTCTATTGTGGACTTCCCGACTTCGGACCTTGGTGGACAAGGCCATCATCGCCGAGCACAAGGCGAGCGCTGGCGAGTCCCGCAGCGCAAGTGGGAGGCCCGGTGCCGCCCGGTGGCCTCGTTCGTCCCGAGTTGGGCTGCACGGTGGCCCGTTCCTTGCTTCACCACCGCCGAGGCCTTGGCACCGGCTCCACGTCCTCCGCGGTCGTGGCTCGATCCGCGTCGCTGCGACCAGCAGCAGGTGTTCCCGCAACCCCGCGGCCGGCGTCACTGTTTCTCTTGCCACAACAAGGGCCACTACGCGAGTAGTTGTCCTAAGAAAGCTGAGCGGCCCCTCGTCCTAATGGAGGGCGCGGGCGAGGAGTGGTCACCCACGACCGAAGACCCGGGCTTGGGAGCGGCCGAGTCAACCATATCTCGGTGAGGAGGCACGGAGGCGCCGGCGTGGTGTTGGGTGCGCTCCTTGTTAATTTGCATCCTGCTACTGATTTTATTTGACTCTGGAGCTTCGCATTCTTTTATTTGAGGTCTTTTCTTTGTTGATTGTGGGCTTCTTGTGTTCCTCTGGAGATTCCACTGCTTGATTCGCTCTCGGGTTGGAAATGAGAGTGACCAAGTATCTTGGGATGTTCCTATCCACATCGAAGGAGTGGGATTCTTGGCGAATCTTATCCTACTCAACTCGGCGCGCTTGGATGTGATTCTTGGCATGGATTGGTTGTCCCAACACTTGGGGCAAATCGATTGTGCCAGGAAGATTGTCTACCTCACGACCCTTGGTGAGCAGGTTGGGTTTCGCGCGATTGCGAGAGCCCCATCTTTATGTCCTTGAAGCGAAGCCAGCATTGGAGATTCACGACGTCCCCACGGTGTGTGACTTCGCAGACGTCTTTCCTGAAGATTTGCCAGGGATGCCTCCTGTTCGAGATCTGGAGTTTGTAATCGAGTTGCTGCCGTGCACGCCCTATTTCTAAGAGGCCGTATCGCATGCCTCCTAATGAGTTGGAGGAGTGAAGAAGCAGCGGGTGAGCTGCAAGAGAAGGGTTTTATCCGTCTAGCTCATCTCCTTGGGGTTGTCGATTATCTTTGTGAAGAAGAAGGACAAGACCTTGCGCATGTGTGTTGATTACCGTCAAGCTTAATGAGGTGACGGTAAAGAACAAGTATCCTTTGCCCGTATTGATGATCTTTTGATCAATTGGCCGAACACGAGTCTTCTCAAGATTGACTTGAGATTGGGCTATCATCAAGTCGGGATCGGGACCGAGGATATTCCTAAGGCGGCTTTTGCTACTCGTTATGGCCTTTACGAGTACACCGTCATGTCTTTTAGGTTGACTAATGCTCCGCTTTATTCATGAATCTTATGAACTCGGTATTCATGGAGTATTTGGATAGATTTGTGGTGGTATTCATCGATGATATCCTTATCTACTCCAAGAGTGAAGAAGAGCATCTTTGAGCATCTTAAGTGGTGTTGGGCAAGCTGCGTGAGCACCAGTTGTATGCCAAATTCGACAAGTCGAGTTCGGTTGAAGGAAGTGGCATTCTTAGGCCATGTTCTTTCAGCGGGAGGTGTGGTGTGGATCCTAGCAAGGTCGGTGATGTGCTATCTTGGGGTCAGCCCAAGTCGATCACCGATGTGCGGAGTTTTCTTGGTTTGGTGGCTACTATCGCGCTTTATCGAGAATTTCTCCAAGATTGCAAAGCCTATGGTGACTGCTCAAGAAAGACAAGAAATTTGAGTGGTCATTGCTTGTGATGTGAGTTTTCGGGAACTCAAGAAGCGGTTGACCTCAGCCCAGTGCTTGTTCTCCCGATATTCACAAGAGTTTTGATATCTATTGTGATGCTTCTCGTCAGGGTCTTGGTTGTGTTCTTATGCAGGAGGGCAAGGTTGTGGCCTATGCATCGCGGCAGTTGAGGCCTCATGAACTCAACTATCCTACTCATGACTTGGAGTTAGCTGCTGTGGTCCATGCACTCAAGATTTGGCGGCATTATCTGATTGGTAACCGTTGTGAGGTGTATTCCGACCACAAGAGCTTGAAGTACTTGTTCACCCAGCCAGATCTGAACCTCAGGCAAAGAAGATGGTTGGAATTGATCAAGGATTATGACATGGGTATTCAGTACCATCCGGGCAAGGCCAATGTCGTGGCTGATGCACTCAGTCGAAAGGTGTATTGCAACATGTTGATGCTCCAAGAGCAGCCGCCTGCTCTCGTTTCAGAATTTCAGCGCCTTAATTTGGGTTTGATCGAGCACGGTTCTCTTGCTACATTGGTTGTGCAACCAACCTTGGTGGACCAAATCAAAGCGGCACAATGACGAGATCTTGGTGTGAGCGGATCAGCGAAACATCAAGGATGGGATTGCCAAGTGCTTTTGGAGGGCGAGCATGGCGTTGTGTGGTTTGGGCAGCGCCTTGTGGTTCCTAAGGTCATGGAATTGCGGAATTTGATTCTCCGCGAAGCCCATGATTCTCCTTTGTCTATCCATCCCGGGGCTACCAAGATGTATCAGGACCTTCGTCAGAGATTCTGGTGGACCCGAATGAAGCGCGAGATTGCCAAGTTCGTCGCCGAGTGCGACGTGTGTTGTCGTGTGAAGGCCGAACATCAGCGTCCAGCAGGTCTTCTTGACCTTTGCGGTGCGAGTGGAAGTGGGATTCCGTTGGCATGGACTTCATCACCGGATTGCCCCGCTCGTCCAAGGGGAATGATGCTATTTGGGTCGTCATTGACCGGTTGACTAAAGTGGCACATTTCCTTCCTGTCAAGACTCAGCTTCGTGTGGGGCCTTTGGCCGAACTTTATGTCTCGAGGATTGTGAGTCTTCACGGTGTACCAAAGACGATTATTTCTGATCGTGGTGCGCTTTTCACCTCGCGGTTTTGGCATAGTCTGCGGGAGGCTATGGGGACCCGCCTTCATTTGATCTGACCTTTCATCCTCGGGCGATGGCGGACGGAGCGAGTCAACCAAGTGTTGGAAGATATGCTCCGTGCTTGTGTTCTTTCCTATGGGAAGAAGTGGGAGAAATGCCTACCATTTCTTTGAGTTCTCCTACAACAACGACTTTCGAGCGATCTTGGCATGGCACCATTTGAGGCTTTGTATGGGAGAAGGTGCGAACCCGTTGAACTGGTCGAGAGGCGGTGGCGGCGATTTTGGTCGGTTCGATCAATGAGGCGAAAGTCGAGTTCGATTGATCGCGAGCATCTGCGCGCGGCCCGATCGGACAAAAGAGCTATGCGGATCGTCGTCGCCGTGAGTTGAGCTTTGAGCCCAATGACTTTGTGTATCTCAAAGTCTCACCCTTGAAGGGCCATCGGCGTTTTGGCATCAAGGGCAAGTTGGCTCCTCGATATGTTGGGCCTTACCGTATCATCGAGAGAGTTGGAGCGATTGCATCTGATTGGAGCTACCAGTGCACTTGAGGGTGTGCATGATGTGTTCCATGTTTCACACACGAAGAAGTGTCTCCGTGTCCCAACGGAGAAACCCGTTGGAGGTTCTCGATGTGCGGGAGAATTTGACCTACATGAGCATCCTCTTCGCATTCTTGAGAATCGAGCGGAGAACAAGGAACCGTGTCATCAAGTTCCTTAAGGTTCGATGGTCAAACCATTACGAAGATGAGGCAACTTGGGAGCGAGAAGATCGCCTTCGTGCAGATTTTCCTTCTTTCTTCTCGAGTAAACGGAATCTCGGTCGAGATTCTTGTAAGGGGAGAGTTGTAACATCCCAATTTTAGGCTTGTGTTTCAAATGTAAGAAAATGAGGAAATTAAAACTTTTCTTACATCCTGTACTTCCTATTGTACCAAGCAAGTATTGTACAAGAAGCTATGGAAATCTGAAGTCACAAGTCTTTTGATCCAACTTTTGAACTCTCAAAAACAATCTTGTCAAACCTTGGACCAGTGCCTTGTTGAATTTTGGAGGAAAATCCACAGCCCCAAAGCCTCTGAAAATTTTATGCTAGGTCCTCGTTTGAGCTAGCAAGCTCTGTAAAAATTTCATAATTTTTGGAGTCGGTTTCTGCCTCAAACAATCCTCAAGGAGCAGCTCCTTCCAAAACCGGAAAAACTAAATCTGGTTGAGTCGGACTCGGGCTCGGACCGGCCCAACTCAACCGACTTGGTTGGACCATGTCGCGCGCGCCGCACCGAGCTCGATCTCGTGCGCGCCGTTCTAGCCGTTGGATTTCCATCCACCGCTCACGACCTCTCCAGCGATCGAGGAGCTCTTGGCGCCTCGGCGCCAGTGGTCAAGCGCGGGATGTCCATCGTGTGGCTCACGACCCCCACGGCTCCTAGGACCTCCCGGGACCTCCTCGCCGCGCAAGACCTCCCCACCTCGGAGGATATGGGACGTCGGGGACCTCCCCTCGGCTCTGTTTCTCTTCCTCACGACCTCACGGAGGTCCGGTCATCATGGCTTTCCCGCACCCATGCGTGTGTCGAGACAGAGCGATTGGGAGCGATGGCTGTCACTTTTGGTCCTTCCCAACGTCTCTTTACGCCATGCATTAAATGTGTCGAGCCTAGCCTAGAAGTCTTCCCTACCTACTGCTCTTGTCAAATCTAGCAAGTCATGGCGGGGCATGGACTTTGCTCACGGTGGGCTTTGCCTAGCCTTGTCCAAGCGCCCGGCTATGTATAGCCAGTGGTTCCTTCCTCTGTTCTTTCCCCATCACTTGGTGCTGTTTAGACTCTCTCGGTCGTGAGGTGAGCCCAAACTCAAGCACCAAGAACACCACCACCTCCTGCCTCCATTGTCACTTTTGGAGCTCTCCTTGAAGACCTCAGGGCTCCGGTGGTTCCTCATTACCTTTTTGGTGTTACTTTGCTCTCTTGGTCCGCTCGAGTCTCCCTAACTTGTGTTGTTTAACCTCTGAGGGTGGGCGATTCGGGAACTTGCTTTCGGAGTTGTCTTTGGTCGTCTTCCCCAACTCAGGCAAGCACCACCATCGCGAGCACCTCCTTCGCATCGACCTCTCCTCAGAGTTCCTCTGGACCTCACCTTGGCCTGGTGAGTCCTCGTTAGTCCTTTTAGCTCGGGGTTTAGCTAGATTAAAGCGTAGCAAGCCTTTTAGTGTTGTCGGTGTTGTCGAAAACCTATTTACTACCCTCTCGGCTCGCCGGCGTTACGAGTCGTCGCGTAGTCGAAGGTTAGCCACAGAGGTCCGCGGTGTTTTTATGAGTTTAGTGGTGCCCTTGGTTTCGCGGCGTGGTCCATGTCACCGGCGTCGAGCTCTTCTTTAAACTTCGGGTGTTTTGCGTGCCTTACTCGGACGGTGTAAGGTAAATGATTAGTATTAATGGCTGTCAGAGGTTGTCCATTAATCTTTGTCTTGCCGCGGCCGGGCGTGTTTTCTAAAGCCCGACCTCCCGTGCATTCGTAGCCGTCTAAGACCTCCCACGTTTAGATCTGGACCTTTAGATCCTCCCGTGAAAACCCGTAAGTGTAAGACCTCCCCTCGCTTAATCTCGGCCGTTAAGACCACCCTCGGTGGGATGCATGCACCGTAGATGGGTTTCATGAAATTTCTAAGTCCCGGGACCTCCTAGTTCCACCTCGGCCTTTAAAGACCTCCGGGATTAGCTCTTAGCCGTTAGATGCGGCTCTGTGTAAAATCTCACGCACTAGGACCTCCCTGGTTAGATCCTAACCGTTTAAGACCTCGTGGAACTCCATCGAGCCGATAGGACCACTCCTGCGCAAAAGACCTCCTCGAGGTCATTTTTGTAAAGCCACCTTACGGACCTCCACCGAGGTCCTCTTTATAAAGACCTCCCCTTGGTCATTTCGCAAAAACCACCCTAGGCTACCATCGGGTCCTCTTTGTCAAAAGCCACCCACGGCCTTTTACAAGGAAAACCCGCTCGGACCTCTTTAGCTCCATCCTAGCCGTCCATGACCTCCCCGGCTTTAGATCTGAGCGTTAGGTTTTATTTGTAAATCTTTAGTCTCAGGACCTCCCTCCGCGTTGTTCTGGACCGTTCAAGACCTCCCTAGGTCTAATCTGAACCGTCCAGATCTCCTCCCGGTAAAACACTATAGCTTAGGACCTCCCCGAGAAGATCTTGGTCATCCAAGGCCTCCTCGTGTCAATCTCAGCCGATCAAGACCTCCCTCTGGAAGATCTTGACCGTCTAGGACCTCCTCCTTTGGATCAGTAGCGTTAAGACCTCCTCCTCTGGTCTAAACCGTTGGATTTAGATCTAACGGGTTAGACCTCCTTCTGTGGATTTAGCCGTAGGAGTAGGACCTCTCTCCGGAGATCTAGACCGTTGGACCTCCTCTGTGAGAATCTGACCGACCCGACCTCTTTCCTTGGATTTAAAGCCTTAGGATCTCCCTAGTGCTCGGGACGCGGATCTCGTCGGCGATCCACGACCTCTTTTAGGCGCATAGACCTCCTTGCGTGCGGCGTGCACGAGGTGAGTCGTGATCGTTGGATCAGATCTCAACGATCGGACCTCCCTAGAGCGGGAAGAGGTCTTGTGCGCGTGCGTGCGTCGAGGCTCGTGGCCGTCGGACCTTGATCTAACGACCCACGACCTCTCCTTGTCTTCGATTCGTTTGGACCTCCCGAGAGCTCAAAGTTTCCTAAGTCTTTTCTTTGTTTCAAATTTCAAAAGTGCATAGCTTTGTCATTTTAACTCCTTTTGAATGATTCGATTCTTTGTAGCTTTGTTATAGTATGAACTTTAATCGAGAATGAAATTAGGCCTGTTTTGTAGAGAAAATGATTTAAACAACATGATCTTGTTTAGTGAAAAATGATGTCTAGGAATTCATGGAAAATTTGTAAAAACACATAACTTCCTCTCTGTAGTTGCAAACTAAGCAAACTCAACCTGGTAAAATTGGCCTGTAGACATGCTTTAATTTGATCTAGGTTTTGTCTTTATTCATGTTCCTGAGAAATGATATATGCTAGTTGTAGAACTTAGAAAAATCATAATTAAATCATCTTAACTCCAAATGACCTAAAATTTTATATGGGTTACCACAATACCAGTAGGTAGCTACCATAAAAATTTCAGCTTCAAAACCTTTCTAGAAAATATTTTTGCTACAGTACTAATTATGGTAGAAAATGAGTTTTGGGTAAAATCTTTTACCACAAATCCAAATTAGGTTTTCCAGTTTCTATGTCTAGGTATATTCGTAGTTTACCTTGTGTATAAATTTAAATCGTATTTGGGTAAATTTTGCTTGCTCTTTTGTTTAAGTTTTGCTCGTCTTATTGGTTGTTCTTGGTTCTTTTGCTTTTCCGCTTAGGGTTCGACATTTGCGGTAACCAGAAACGATCCTCATAACATATTGAGCAACAGCAAGAAGGCAAGCGGTTTGATCATGTTAATCCCAGTATTTTAAGTATTTATGTTGATTACAAATTCTATGTATGCATTGCTATTTTGTTTTAATAGTTGGCCTAGTAGATGCATTTCCTTAGCAAATGATTATCCTCTACTACCATGAGCCTAGGTTACTTGCTGTGATTTAGAGTTCGTGGATGGGCTCTTGTCACTTAGTAGTTGCGAATTAATTGCTTAGCCATGCTTAGCTTGGTAGAAATGGCGGTTATCGACTTGTCGATAACCTTGATCACATCAAACTTATTATGATTATGATTTCCACCTTGTGCCATGTCTACTTATGAAAACTAAAGCTGAAAACAAAATGATTTAGACTTGGGCACAATGGTAAGATGGTGTGATTGTGGGGTGTGGCTGGAATGGTGCCGGGTCAACAAGGACCGAACATCTTGTTACACTAAACCAAGCATTTTAGCGTGCTAACCACACTAGAGGTATGGGACCTCTCTTGACTTAGTACTTTGGCGTGTATTGGCTCCGGTCGCGAGGAGTCGCGGGAGGATGGAGGTGGGAGCATTGTAGTGTCAGAAAGGTTTCCCCGTAACGGGTGGTTGTCTTTCGACTTGCAATGTAGCGTATGGTGTTTCTACCCATACGAGCGGCTCGTAGTTAATACACAAGATTGGAAATGTCTCGTAGGACTTAGCCGTGTGGCATACCTTGATAGTGTGCTTGTGGCTTGAAGGCGATGCAGAGTGTGGGTACATTGGTACACCTGCGAGGTTAAAACTATTCGAATAGCCTCGTCTAGGTTATGGACACGCTTGGCAAGGTCTTTCAAGAGTTAGACTACAACCTTTTAAATTAAAACTTGATGGGTGAGTGCGAATCGGGATTAGTGCTATGTTGTGGTGGCTATTGGGGTAGTCACTTCCGGTGGTTACTTGTATGTATCTTTATTCTGTTATTTCAACATTAAAAACAGATTTGCAAACTTGCTTTTAAAATGTATTACATTATTGCAAATAAAGTTGGCTTCATGCAAAATGAGACATACAACCTCCACCTAAATAAGCTTGCATGTAGTTTATGAATAGGTGCGCTATGCCACACGTCGATCTTGCGGGTACAAAGACAATCTTTGTACTCGGTTGCTATGCTTAATTGTTTTGTTGCGAGAGGAAGAAGGTGAGCTGAGGGCCTCACTTTTGTGAGCTGTGTTGTGGTAGCTTGGGCGACTAGCTTAGCGGCCGGTCGGTTGCCTTGTGGGTTATGTTGGCTAACAGGTCGACTTTTGTTCTAGCCATCTTATGGCGCTTTTGCTTCATTGTCATTCTTGTATATTGTTCTATTTGGCGGTCGGCTCTCTTTTGTAATAACTTTACTTTATGTATGTCGTTGTTGAACTTAGTGATGTATGTGTATGGAATTGATGTGTAATTTTGTGATGATGTACGTATCTTTGCAGTGCAGGAAGCATATGTCCATCGAGGCTTAGAATGTTTAATTAGTAACACTAGAACCATTTGGAGGTTAAGTGTCACTAGTTAAATATTCCGGGTCCTCACAGCAACGATGCATGCGCTGGGCACGGTGGCCATGCGCCAGCGCCAGGTATCGGGAGAACAGGCATTGGCATACAGCCGCCGTGCGCGAGCAGTGACATTTTTGCAAATACATGCGGGCGGTGGTCATATCTGCAAATGCGCGACGAAAAAGTGTCATATCTGCCAAAAGTTCCCATCTTTCATTGCATTATCATGTATTCTCTACTCCTGCTGCTCCTCCTACTCATCGCTCGTGTACGCCTAAATTTGATTGTACTTTCCTTCAAAAAAAAGTTGATTGTACTATGCGGTCTCCTTAATAGCAGGTCCTGCTATCGCCCACATTTCTGACGAGCCACGCCGTCGGTTGATCTTGAGCACGCGGTTTCATCAATCCCATCCATTCAAGTTTGATAAACCAGAGAAATTGCAGGCATGCAACTGGCATTTACACATTCTGAGCAGAGTAGCTGGAATTTTTGGCCGAATCGGCCGATTTTGCTGGCGTAATAGCAAAAGTAGCACTCGTCGCAAAAATAGCTCCTCACCGCACGATCACTGTGTGGGAGGTCTCCCAGAGCTGACACGTGCCCCTGTCACCTGGCCACAGTGCGGACGTGGCATTGTAGCACGCCCACAATGCGGATGTGGCACTTAGTGATTTTTTTCTCAAAAATCCATTTAAGTATATTTTTGTAGGAATTTTTAAATATAGAAAATGAGCTCCAAAAATTATATTTTTTTGTAGAGTCTCCCAACACAGTGTACTTTTTTGTGTCATTTTTTCATAATTTTATCCATTCTGAATATTTCTCAAAAATTCATTTAAATATATTGTTTGTAGGAATTTTTTAATATAGAAAATGGGGTCCAAACATTATGAATTTTTTTGAAGGCTCCTTGGAATGTGGGACTGCGGCACTAATCGTGTGACTTGGAATATAAGCCTACTTACTTTCAAGATGTGCGTGAGTTTTTGACCTACAATCCTAATTTTCGAGATCTACAATCCTAATTTTCATGGTACATCGTCGCTTTGACCTACAACCCTAATTGTCGAGACCTACAATCCTAATTTTCGTGATACAAGACTACTTACTTGGTACACTAAACAAAATGGTTCACTAAGAGCCTAATTATCAAAGTTATTTAGTTCCTTGGTACAAGCCAACAAGATGTAGCTTTGAATTTCGAGATGTGTGTGAGTTTTTGACAAACTTCTTGACCAATGGTTGGGTTTCTTTCCTTGGTACAAGCCTACTTACTTGTTACACTAAAAAAATGGTTCACTAGGCCCTTCGCATCCCATCCAGGAATTCCTAGAGTAGTCACAGCACTGGGAATTCCGGAGGTCTTGTCGAGGCGCAGCACTGCGGGCAAGGGGGGACAGCAGCGCGGGGCAACAGACGTGCGGAGAAGGGAGGACGGGCGGTGGCCTAAACCCTTAATGAGTGTCTCTTAAGAGTGTCTTTTACCTAGAGTAGTCATATGGTACTAAACTTCCCACATTCCGAGTCAAATGAAATCATGAAACCCTAATTTTCGAAGCCTACAATCCTAATTTTCGAAGTCTAAACCCTTAATTTTTGAGATATTTTCAGAACATATAACATTCTGGAAAAAAAATTCCACAATCAAGTCCACTGTGTAAGCAGCTTTCAAAAAAAATTCATAATGTTTGACCTCATTTTCTATATTAAAAAATTCCTACAAATAATATATTTAAATGAATTTTCAAGAAATATTCAAAATGGATAAAATTATGGAAAAATGACAAAAGAAATTATACTACATCGGGAGGCTCTCTAAATTGTTTTTTGTAATTTTTAGCTCATTTTCTATATTTAAAAATTCCTAAAAAATATATTTAAATGGATTTTTGAGAGAAAAAAATTGCTACAGTGTTTGTCACTAAAGTGTCACGTCCGCACTATTGCCATGCGGTAGTGTGCTACAGTGCTGCGTCCACACTGTGGCCATGCGGAGGCCCTTCACCGCACAGTGGTCGTGCAGCAGGGGCCACATGTTGGCTCAGGGAGACCTCCCACACGGTGACCATGCGGTGGGGGCTATTTTTGCAAATACGTCGCGACGAGTGCTACTTTTGCTATTACGCCAGCAAATTCAGTCAATTCACCCAAAAATTCGAGTAGCTGTAGCTAGACAACATCTACTTGGTCTTCGTATGCCACCTGTCAGGGTAAATTTGTTCAGTACCATTGCAATCGTTCACGAGTTACCAAAAACCATCGCGATCGAGGCCGACTAAAAAATACCATCGTAAACACGAAAAACTCTAGAAAATGTTATTGTCGTCACATTTTCTGTCCCAAGGGTACGAAATGACTCCTACCCTCACTCTTCTTCTATTTCTTTTTTTATAAGACCGGTCCCACATGTCATTCTACCATTACTTCTCCACAAGCCTCCGGCGATGGTGAAGGACAGCGGTGGCTAGGCTTGGCTTGGGGGACAGGCAAAATGGAATGTTGTAACATCTATTTTTTAGAAAAATAATTAAAAATAAATAATTTAATTATATTTTGAAAATAAAAACTAAAATTGTGTTGAAAATATTTTAATTAAGCTAGAAATACCCTATTTAAGTACTTTGAAATTTTTATAGAATCTTTAGAGCTATCTTGCTATTTTCTAGTTTAAAAAGTATTTTTAGATTTTAAAAATTATTTACTGAGTAAAAATAAAAACAAAATTTAAGTTGAGAATATTTTAATGAAGCTCAAAATACTCTATTTAACTACTCTGAAATTTTTATAGAATTTAATAGGTATCTTGCTATTTTTTTAGCTTAAAAAGTATTTTTAGCATTTAAAAAATATTTACTGTGTAAAAATGAAAACTAAATTTAATTTGAAAAATAATTTATAGGTGCAAAATGTCTCAAGGAATTTCTATGTATTTTTCTAGAATTTTTTAGATTTGTTTGGTATTTTTACGGATTTAATTTGTGTTTTCTCGAACTATTCTGCACGAGGGGGTAACGTTGGTATGTCTGATATTTCTCTCTTTAAGAAAGGTTCTAATGGCTGTTTTGGACAGAAAATGTGACGGCAATGGTATTTTTTTAGAGGTTTTTGTGTTTGCGATGGTATTTTTCAGTCGACTTTATTCGTGATGGTATTTGGCAACTCGTGAACGATTGCAATGACATTGAGCAAATATACCCCCACCTATCATGTGCTCCCTTCTGTCACAAAAGTAAGTCGTTTTTTTTTAACTTTTCAAAGTCAGTAAGATGTCACTTTGACCACTAAATACTAAATTCTATCATCGTATTTTCGGAAAACAAAAATATAAAAGTGTAATGTTATGAAAGTATTTTCATGATAAATTTACTTATACCTTTTTCATATATGCAAACAACATATTTTAGATAATATATTTTATCAAAGTTGATACGATTTAATTGCACGTATTATAAGGCGCCTTTTTTTACCGGAGAGAGTAATAACAATCGCTAGAGCCATCTAGTGGCCAGTTGATTCCCTTGAGTCAAGCAATTCATGAAGAAGCATATGGAATATACAATTGTTGAGGAACCATCGCTGGTGAGTCCAGTCCAAGCGATTACCTCGTAGACAAATTCAGAATCGTAAGAACGATGCAAGAATACAAGAACAGAATAAAAGATGAGCACAGAGATATGAGGAGACTGCGGGCTTCTTTTTATTGCTCTTTCAATGAACGTGTACAATAGTCGGGGATCCCCCCTCCTATATATAGGCTACGGGTGGATGAGGTGCCCACCTGGGCCAGGACTCCTGGCCGGGCCCAATTTCTTAACACTCCCCCTTGGGCTCTCATCCTTTATGTCCATTCCTCATCAAAACTCCATAAAAATCCAGTGGGAAAAGTTTAGAGAAAGAGTACATGAATCATATTCTGCTATGCTGCACGAATTGCCTCATTAAAAACCTTAGCCGAGAAACTTCAGGAAAACTCGTGAAGGGGAAAAAGAGTACAATTCACCCAGTCCCATTTAATCTCCAGGATTTATTCTTTGGGTACTCGATCTTCGTGATCAAGCTTTAGTAATGAGTTCATGAAGGTTCTCCCCCTGAATTCTGCATTTTCTTAAGTCTCATCATTTCAATTCCACGTATGCATCTTTCAAAGCTAGACGCTGGAAGTGACTTAGTGAATAAATCTGCAAAATTTTCACATGACTTAGAATGCAGTACTTTAATTTCGTCTATCTTTTGCATTTCATGAGCATAGAAGAACTTGGGGTTGATATGCTTTGTGAGGGGACTCTTCACATAACCCATCTGCACTTATGCAACACATGATGCATTATCTTCATAGATAATAGTAGGGGTTTGCGCGGTATTCAATCCACACGACTGCTGGATGTGGTGAATCATCCGTCAAAACCAAACACATTCTCATAAGGCCTCGTACAATGCTATGATTTCTGAGTGGTTTTTCGAAGTCGATACAAGACTCCGCTTAGACGATTTTCATAGAATTACAGTTCCACCACATAGGAATACATAGCCTGTTTGCTATTTGGCTGTATGTGGGTCCCTACAAGTACCCGTCATCTGCATTGCCATTCATAGTTAGACCTTGGTTCTTTCTGTAGAACAGACCAAGTTCTTTGCTTCCTTGGAGGTATCAGAAGATGTCCTTCATTCCCTACCAATGCCTTTGGTAGGTTCTTTACTATATCTTGCTAGTAGGTTTATGGCAAATGCAATGCCTGATTTAGTATAGTTTGCTAAATTCATGAGTGCTCCTATTGCACTCAAGTATGGGAATTCCGGTCCCAGGACTTCCTACCCCTCTTCTTTAGGTCTGTACGGGTCTTTGTCTTGTTGCAAAGATCTCCCGACCATTTGCACTTTCAAAGGGTATGTCTTTCCAAAGCTGAACCTTTCTAACACTTTCTGAGTGTAGGTTGACTGATGCACTAATATACCTTCAGGGGCATGCCCAAGCTACAAGCCTACGCAATATTTGGTTTTACCCAAACTTTTTATTTCGAACTCCGACTCCAGGTAAGAGCTTGCCTTCTTAATATCCTTCAGGGTTCCAATGATATTCAGATCATCTTCATACACTGCGATTATACAAAATCCATCCTGGGATCGTAGTATAAATACACAGGGCTTATTCTCATTGTTTGTGTAGACTTTCTTGCATAGAAAGTCGCTTCAAGCGATTATACTACATTTTGCCTGATTGCTTAACTTTGTACAGTGACTTTCTGAGTTTCACACTTTACATATTTCTATTTACTCTGTCTTGGTTCAGGACAGGGATACATTCAAGTATCTTCATATAAATGTCTGAATCCAATATTTTATAAAAGTATGCAGGTACCACATCCATCAATTTCACTTCTAACTTCAAGTTCACTGCCATTGAGATAAATATCTAAAGGGAGTTCGCCCATGACCGGGGAATAGGTTTTTTCATAATCATCTCCTGGATGTTCAGTGAAACCTTGTGCAACAAGCCTTGCTTCTTTTCATTTCTCTTTCGAACAAATACTTACTTATGCCCTACAGGGTGCACATTGGGAGGCGTGTGGCTTACAGGCCTAAACACATCTCTTTTATTCAGAGAGAACAATTCAGTTTCTATTGCCTTTTTTCCAATCTTCTCAATCTGATCGTTTCTTACATTCAGCGAGCGATACAGGCTTTGGATTAAGATCGATGATTGTGGCAATTTTCTTTGCAAAGTAGATGTCGACATGGGATATTGTCATATTCATAGATTCTCCCGAGGTCACAAAGTTTATAGCTATTTCTTCAAGGGACGATTTTTCTAATGCTTCTACTTGCTCACCGCTACTTCCAATTACGGGGCAAGTCCCTTTAGTTTTTCAGCTCCGATGTGTGCGCACACATCCATGCTGATGTCTCCCTTCATGGGGATGTTCAATTTTGGTATGGCTTTTCTGAAGGTTCCATACCGATACTAGATCTCAACTAGCTCCCCTTTTGGTTCTAGGGCATTTCGGTGATCGGTTGTGTCAAGTCTTTCTCATCCTTTTTCACTAGGCGTCCCCGGTTACTTCAAATTCGAGGGGTCGGAGTTCTCGTCCTTTTATGAGGCCTCTGGATGAGATTAGGTATACCTTCATCGGTATTTCAACCCTTTCCGGTGCATTGCGTACAGGCAAATGCTACTTGATCACGCTCTTCAAATCACTAAAGTAATCTAGCAGTTGATTCGCTAATATTTGCAAATCAATTAACTTCTGGACTTCAATTCAATTATCTTCTAGACTTCTCTATTTGCTTCACTAGTGCGTGGGTCATGTGCATAGATTCCAATTATCTTCCAGACTTCAATTGTCTTCTAGACTTCAATTGTCTACTGGACTTCCCGTGGCTTGCCACGTTATTTTTCGACATTTTCATTAAGGGTTGATTTCCCCCCCCCCTAATGACAGGAAATTAATCTCATCTAATATACTATCAACGAATTGGGCATTATGCAAATCTCCAGTCATAGGGTCCAAATACTTGATTATGGATGCTGTCTTATAACCAACATATATCCCAGACTTTTGGAGAAGGCCCATTGCGGTTCACTGTGGTGGTGGTATAGGTACATAAACCTTGCAACCAAACCTACGAAGATGAGAAGTTTTCGGTGCTAACCCTTGCGCTAGTTGCATATGTGGATGGATGTTATAGGCCGATGGTCTAAAATTGATGAGAGCTGCTGCGAGCAGGGCTGCGAGCAAGACTGCGTGTCCCCAACATGTAGTTGGTAAATTATAATTCTTCAAAGTTCCGTTAGTCCATTCTGGGTGCGGACATGCGGTACAGAATGCTCAACTTTTTCATGCAATAATCATCAAATGCTTTCAAAGTAAATTCTCCAGCGTTGTCCATTCAGGTGGACTTCACATGATGATCAGGGAAAAAATTTCTAATTTAATTATCTACAAGATTAGCTTTGCAAAAATCATGGTTTCTCGTAGACAATAAACATACGTGCGACCATTCCGATGAAGCATCGATGAGTACTATAAAATACCTAAATGACCCTTACAGGGGCCGTATAGGACCGCAAATGTCTCCCTGGATACGGTCCAGGAATGTAGGGACTTCATCATTCGCTTTCAGAGCAGAAAGTCCAGTAATTAATTTTTCGGTGGCACATGTAGGGAACACAAAATCTTCTTGATTCAGGAAAGTTTTTACATTGATGTTATGTCCCTGTGAATTATTAATTATATCTCTCATCATCCTAAGACCTAGGCGACATAATCTATCATGCCAGAGATAGAAAAGTTCAGAGCTTTTAAATTCGAATTCCAGGGCAGTATAAGCTGCAGGTGCCTTAATATTAGTGTAGTATAGCCCAGTTTCATATGAAGGAAGACATTCTAATGCCATTGTTGCACTGTATTCACGCTTTTCAATGAGCAGGTATTGCTTACCATACTCTTCTTCAGTCTCCACGTGGAAACCGTTAGCGCGAATATCCTTGAGAGTTCTAGTCGATTCTGGGTACAACAAGTCTTCTTCAACGACCAAAGTTGTGCCCATTGGGAGTATAATTATGGCCCTTTCTGAGCCTATTATACAAGTATCGCCGCCTACGATTGTCGTAAAACTACCAACATTCTTGTTGATCGACTCGAAAAAATTTCGTTTCTCTCAAGATGGTATTCGTTGTGCCGCTACCTGCTAAGCACACTTCCTCTATAGGGTGCCACACGTGTTCTAATATAATGTACTTTATTAATATGTAGCAGAAAGCAAGCAACACATAAATAAAATACTTCATATATCAGAACATAACTTGCTATTATAAAGACGGGAAAATAAGTCTTGTAGGACTCATAATAATAAGAATTTAATGTTTTACTCTTCTAGAACTTGCAACCACTATTCAATAATTTAAAGTTCTGCTTCAATTACAAACTATAAGTTTCTATAAAAGATCCAAGTGCAATGCGTGCACTAGATCTAATAGGCGAAGTATTCAGGAACTTCTGCCTCAATCGACTTCATGCGCGATCTTCTCCTCTTGGGTAGCTACGGCTGCGGCAGCAGCGATGTCCAAAGGAGGGATGATGGGGGCTGCTACTGGGCTGTCCACATTCATAAGTGCAACTAATGGATGTGAATCATCTGTGCTTGCAATGGCGAGGTATGCCTCATACTGTCATATGCCCTTTTTCTTAGACTAGAAAGCATTAATAACGTGCGATCCACGACCTTACCCTTCTTGCCCCTCTCCTTCGTGAGAGGCTTCATCACCTTGCAATTGCTATTATTGGCTTCATGGCCAACATTGCTACTAGGTGGCTGTGAGATGTAGTTCTTCCTTAGAACATCATCTTGAGCTTCCACAATTTGCATGATGTCAATTAATTCGGCATACTGCATGTAGCCGTCTTGATGGTAGTTGCGTGCGGATTGCACCGTATTCGGGTGAAAGGTAGAGAGAGTCAATCTTCTGCTCCTCTGTGGTTACATTACCACAGAGTTGAAGACTGATACAAATTCTGGCCAAGCTAGGTCAGTTCTTCGAACTCCTAGTTCGTGATGCCAGTCATTTTCATATTCATACAAAAAGTTCAAAAGATTACTGCTAGTAATTTACATAAAATGGTTGCAAGATTCTCATAATGCTCTTCAAACTTCCAGTTCGTGATCCCGTATTTTTCTATGCATTTTTCATGATTTACTGTTATTTTCAGTGATTAAAAGCAATATAAACAATCACAAATAATCAAAACAGTAAATACAATAAATAAATAAAATAGAAATAATAACAAAGTCAAACATGCTTCAAAGTTCAAAATATGAAAAAAAAAATTGGATTCGTGAGGCCCTTTTCTGCTAGAAAAATGACTTTTCGGCGAAATCTGCAATTTTCAGGGGTTAAAATGCGAAATTTCAGTTTAGAGAAATTTTTTGCGTAAATTTCAGATTTCCAGATGGCCTATTTACAAAACCGGATTTTCCACCGCCCTTCTTTTTTCCAGCCTTTCATGGCACAAAGGGCCCACGCACGCCCGGCCCAAAGGGGCCCATCGGTTAACATCAAAATGCACGAGGTAGGGTTTCCCTTACACCGACTCCCAAGCGCGGCGCCTTATCTTGTGGCGCGTGCGCGTCGGCGAGTGGGGCGCCGCCGTCGGCTGCGCGCGCAGCGTCGGCAGCGGCCGGGCATGGGCCGGCGTTGTGAATGGGGCGAACGCGAGGCGCGCGTCAATCGTAGGCCGAGCGCGCGCGGCGGCGACACCGTCCACTGCGGGAGGGGCATCCGACGACAGGCTCACGGCGGGTGGGCGAGGCGACCGGCGGCGAGCGGTGCGGCGCTCTGGGCACTCCATCTGGGCCGCGCGACGCGTTCGGCGAGTGAGGCATGCGTGCGACGGCGGCCGTCTGCGGGCGGTGGCGGCGTGGCGCCGCTTGTGAGCAGAGGCGGCGCCAGAGGAGGCAACAAGGTGCCTCCGGCGGCATGCGAGGAAGCGGCCTACCGAGCTTCATGGCGCAACGGCGCGCAAAGAGGAGCAACCAGGGCCGGCGGGGCCTCTACAGGCGGCGCTTCTTCAGCTTCGACGGCACTTCCGGCGGTGCTCCAAGCGGCGTATGGCGGCCGGCGGTGGAGGGAGGAGCCGCATGCCAGCGGCGGGCGGCGGTTCGGCGCCAGCGGCACTTCCTCCTTCCTCCCCTCTTTTCTTCTTCTTTCTTGGCGCGCCGGCGGCGTTTTGGGTGCATGGGGCGGCGTGCGAGGCTAGAGCGATTCGGCTCGGCGCCGCATGCGGGACGGCTGCGGGCCGGGGCTCCACGGCGCGACGACGGCTACGGGTGGCCTTGTCGGGGCCGGCGCCTACCCCTCCCCCTTCTTTTTTTTTCAATTTGCATCCACACCGGCTGCGAGCCGGTGGGCGGCGTCATGCGGTGGCGGTCATGTTCGGGGAGAAGCCCGTGCGGGAGCGTCGGCCATCGGTAAAATCTTTCGTGTTCACTGGTCATCCGAAAGCACTGTTCACACCCGGATTACTGTTCACGCGTAATCACTGTTCACACGCAATTAATGTTCATGCGATGCAACTATCGTTTCTGCAATTACCGATCGGCTTGGCCGGTGACTTCAAGTCGGCTCACGGTAGATTAGAACGAATTTACAACTTTCAATCTATAGTACAATCGACATCCACTCTTTCATACGATATACCGATCAGCTTGGCTGGCGACTTCATGTCGGCTCGCGGTAGATCAGAGTGAATTTGCACCGTAGAAAATCATCTAGAAAGCAACAATTGCATAATTGAAAGCGATCTAGAAAAACGATTCAATCTACGAGTATCGTTCATCGACGGTTACCTTTTCGATGCGAGGAGAGTCGATCGTGCTAATAACGTGTTGAGGAACCGTCGCTGATGAGTCCAGTCTGAGCGATTACCTCGTAGACAAATTCAGAATCGTAAGAACGATGCAAGAATACAACAACAGAATAAGAGATGAACACAAAGATATGAAGAGACTGCATGCTTCTCTTTATTGCTCTTTCAATGAACGCGTACAATGGTCGGGAGTTCCCCTCCTATATATAGGCTACGAGTGGATGAGGTGTCCACCTGAACCAGGACTCTTGACCAGGCCCGGTTTCTTAACAACAATAACAAGTGTTCCGGCCATTTAGTTGTCGCCAGGGTTCGGAAACCGGGTTTTCAACGCCAATTCAGCACCTAACCCCCTGCGCCATCAACTTCTATGCCAAAACGCATAGAATTTATTTTAACATATGTTTCGAACTGAGTACATTTCAAAATAAAAAGGAGGAATTCATAAACACCCCTATAAGTTACTTGGTTTTCAATATGCCCCCAATACCTCATTTATGTTTACTTTTCCCCTTATAAGTTAAGTTACCATACAAATACACCCCCATGACACACGTTTAATGTTTTTTCTTGTGATTTTCATTATCTTTTGTACTACTTTCAATGATTTGAATACTTATATAAGTTAATACAATGGTTGTTTCAATGATTTCGTTATTTGTAACACACAATTTCAGCATTGAAATATTACTAATAAAATCATGTATTACAACTATCGAAACCACTCGGATTATTGAAATCATTGGAATAAGCATTGATATCACTAAAACAAGTGTCAAAGATAATGAAAAGCCACGAAAAATAGTGCTAGCATGCGGCTTGTAGGATATTTGTACGATAACTTAACATATGGGAGGTAAAGTAAATGAAAATGACATATGAGGTCAAATTAAAAAAAAAAAAAAAAACCCACTTGTGGGGGTGTTTATGGATTTTTTTCTTCATATCAGTGGCCTATTAGCACAGTGACTTTGTAACCAAGAAAAATCCATACATTGGTTGTCGGTTTCTTTTCATCCCCTCCAACTAGATTCTTGCAGTTTGCACGGCATTTTCGTCTGTCTTTCTTGCGGCCAAACGTCAAGGTGTAGTACGACCCTAGAATGGCCTAGATTGTAGTTTTCGATCTACCAACTATACTAGACTCATTTCTAACCATAAGAAGAAGAAAAAAGGAACTTGTAGTGTACGACTGGAACAAGAAAGCTATTGATATCAAAGCATAATCGAAAATGCTTGTAAATGAGCTCCTGAAATTTTGCATACTATCTGGCATATTTTCGTAAGATTGGTAGTTCTGCAAAGAGTATATCGTTTTGGGATATAGATTCAGCATATATTCATACATAGTATTTCTGGTCATAACTGAAGAGTATTTCTGGTCATAACTGAAGCTTTCTTGCTGGCCACATGTTGGTAGGAATGCCTTATATAAAGGAAGGGGAGCAACGAAATCAATATTTTTTTTGACATAATTCAAGTTATATCATGTATTTGTTGAGCTGAAGGCTGAAGCTGTATCATTTTAAATAATTTGCAAGAAAAAGGGAAAGATACTGCACATTTGCATAAAGAATTCCAGGATTTATTAAGTTATTTCATCTTGTATAGGAACCTTTTTCCTTTTTCCCTTTTCTTTTATAATTTTACTTACGTGGCACAAATGAATACAGGAAATTACGAACTGAAAACAGTATCGGTAAATGAAAAAAAAACTAACGATTAACCGTGGCAAAAGCGAGCAATAGCTAGAGCTTAATACTGTACAAAAAATTACAACAGGTTATTACCGAAAATCCATCTCCAGATTAAGTTCTAGCTGGACAGTTAACATATCAAATCTACAAAGGAAACTCTTCTCCATGCAGGTAGAATTCACATATTCTGCGACCTCAGATGTACACGAAAACTTAAAATATGTTGCATCAAGTGAAACGCCTTAGCTATTAAGTCAGATCTCTTACAATACAACTCCATGTTGCAGGAAACAATATCATGGCCCATAGGAAGGTCAGGTGCCTTAGTTGTGTTCTCATTTCCTTTTTGTGCTGGTTAAGTGATAACCCGATGGCCTAATTCGAGCATGGCGCCCCTCTAACCTTGCTTGCAGTAATTTTGCCTTGAGGGTATTCTCCTTTGTGCCTAGAGACTGCATTGGTGAGGATTCAGATATTTCATAATCTAACAGTGTTCGTTGACTATTCAGCTGCCGAGCTGGACTGCGCAGATTGTGTAGGTCCCCTGAAGTAGTACATTCACGAAATCGACTTGTCCGGGAGTGATGGTCATGGGATCTTTGCCCCAGATATGCATGTTGAGGAGCCTCTGATTTTATCTTCAACAAGTCATCATGCAACCGTCGAGAAACTTGACTCATAACAGTTTCATTCTGCTCATTTATTGGAGTAATTTTGTCATCATTGCGAGAGCTAATTTCTGGTGTTGAAGCATTGAGCTGCTCTCTGCTGCTACTAAACTTTGCCTTGTCTTTTTTTGAACATGGTAGTGCGTTTGAGATCCTTGAACCCTCAACAGATACACCATTGGAATATTCCAATCTTCTCATTGGTGAATACATGCAGCCTGTGACCCTCCGTCGAGTTCCTGTAAGGTCATGTTTCCGTATGGCACCTCCATGCATGTTCAATTCAAAGCAATGCAAGTCGCTAGAAACAGAATTGTCATCGTCATCGTCAGCTAACCGAGGAGCACTAGTGGCTCCATTCAAATGGACAGATTCAAGGGACTGTCGACACAAGCTTGCAGCTCGCTTTTCATTACCAATATGTATGTTAACATTTTTGGGGTTACTTGATCTTCTAGAATGAAGAAAACTCTGTATTTCACTACTTAACCTTTCCGTGATTGAGGTTTTCCCTGCCGAATCTTCCCTAGGATCAGCATTTTGCATTTGCATTCGATCATCGAGCCATGCTTCTGAAATATGAACTACTGATTTATCAAATTTGTGTTCATACTCCTTCACATGCCTTTGCTTTAACACCCTGACTTCCTCTTCATAGTTTCTGATTCCTAACGCAAACTCGTCACAAAGATCTTCTAACAGGCGAGTTGATTTCTTCTCTTTCTCCAGGTTCTTTACAGCCATGAGAAATGTCGATTTCATCTCAGATAGCTCTTTGCCTAGCTTCCTGTGGAGACTCTCAGAATGATTCCTCAGATGTCTCTCATCTTCCAGTTCCTCTTTCAGTGAATGAAGGGCTGCTATAACCTTCTCTTGGTCCTTATTTTTCCGAGTCATTTTGTCTTCAGTGACTTGCCTGACCAGAGAATCAATTTCGTAGTGATATGTCTGCCTCTCTTGCATAAGCTCTTGAACGCGTGCCTGGGCATGTTGCAACTCCAATTTTAATCCCTTCACTGCTGACACATCAGCTGCATGCTGTTCTTCCAAGCTCCAAATCCGATTTAGAACTTTCAATAGCTCTGTTGACGTTTTAAGATTGCAACCTGCCTCCCTAGATTTAGCCCTGAAATCCAATGACCCAGTTGGACTGACAAGGTTTATGGTAGCAGCCTGTAAACGAATAGACAAACAAATACAATTTTGAGAAATATGCTTTCTTCAAACATTGTTCATAGCTGCAAAATACAAAACCAATAACATGCCATGGCATCATCGATGACAGAACTAAACTAGCATATGATGATAAAGAGATTGCTCAAAACCGTATTACCAGTAGCATGCACACTCATATAGACAATAAGACAAGGCTGACGCAGAACACAGAAACATACTGGCATCCAAGTCACTTCTACAGATAATAACACTTACACAGAATACAGAAACATACATAATTGCATGCCAGTCACTTGTACAGATATAAATGCTAAGCTTGATTCCACAATGATACAACTGGTAAAATACCAAAATTACCAAGAGGTTAAGGGAGGAAATGTACTAGCATACCCCAATTGAGCTAGTGTAGCTTGCAGGAGAAAGAGGCTGTCTTGCGTGACATCTATCTTCATGTAACTTGTCATGTTCCATCAATGGTGTTGAAAGATGCCCACCACAGCCACCTGAACTCTGTGGCTGAAATGCGAGACAAAGGAAGAAAGTTATGGAATTTAGCATTCATGGCTTTGTGAAATAACAAAACACCAAGATGTGACACTTCGAGTAGAAAGCATGATTCTCTTCAACTAAATCCCATTAAGGAAAGTGAAATTCAAAATGAATGGCTTTGGCAAAACCAAAAACCTTGGCACCTCCAGCAGGAAGCATTATTCTATCCAACTAAATCAAATTCAGGATGCATCAGTGATCAGTCAAATGTAAATTTCAAGATATTCTAGTAAAGACAGTAAGAGAAGTCAGCATGCAAAAGTTTGATAAATCTGAAAACATTGAATTTTGGCAGTTGGCACTGCTAGCCAAAATTATGTTTTCTCTTCACAAACTTATGACCTAGAACTGTAAGATACTACGAAAACGGATCATGATCCTAACAATGTTGCACTGAACACTTATACTTTTATGTGCTTTGTAAGTATCAGCCAAATTAAAAATCTTATGGCCTGCATGTATAGCTGTAGCAGCATTGTTACGGGCATCAGGAAAAGCAGGAAGGAAGCATGCTTCATTGCTTACAAAATGTTGTGATGAAAGATCCTAAACAGATTGAATGGTGCAGCATAGAATCCTTTTGGCATGTACTTCGTTGAGAATATGGCACTTAAACTTCAGATGACAGGTGCGTAAACAAGTAGCGTAGTGCAGAGTATAAGCCTTTTGGGCTGTACTAGTCTTAGATGCAAGTGTTCATCTGCTCTACGTTTTTTTTTGCTGTATGTTTGTTGTTAGATAGTTATTTTACCCACCTTATACTACGACTGTTTCTTTATATGCTCATAGATACTTTGTAATATTCTGGTTTATCTAACAGAAGCTGGGAGTTCTCCCTTTTGTCAGGTGAAAACAACAGAAGAACATCAAGTGCAGTATGCTGCCTAAGTATTCCAGGATCTTTATCTAGTGTGGCAATACTGAAGTTAAGATCAGGAGGAGAAAGCACAGTCTTCGAGCTGAGAAGTAAAATTGTCAACATGATATTTATGGGGGAACGTTAGAAGCAATAAAAACAATAAGAAGAATCACAATCATCAAGCATGCAAGTCGAATACCAGGTAGAAGTTCACATTGAAGTCCAGTCCTCCATCTCACAGAACTAAGTCTACTAAATGTGGCGCCCCTAAACATATCGGCTTGTTCATGAGCCATGACTAATCCGCCCAGTTGTTCTTTCTTTTAACCATCTATGTTGTTTCCTTAGCTTATCATTTTGCATGATCTTAATCAACCGATGAAGTTCTAAAAAATAAACTAAGAGCATTGATTCAAATTTTGCTTCCAAGTATAATTCGTGAATTGCTAGCATGGGCATAACAAACATTTCAAGGCATGTATGTCAACAACCATGCATACTAATAGTGTGGCTAGTTTTTAGTTGCAGGTCACATGAGAAAGCTTCTATGAGCAAAGTATACTTCAAAATTTTCTGCAGCATAAAGAAAATTTTATTGCTACGACTGCTCAACAGAAAATTTGAAGGCAGTTAACCGCTCAAGCAGTCAAAGCCCAAAGGCCGAAGGACCATATTACACCAAACGTGTAAAGCCCAATACAATACTAGCTGTCTACCACATGCCCAATTCATATGCCAAAAAGAAAAAAGATGTACCAGAAAACCCTCAATTGAAAGGAGGGTACAAACATTACTAGCACAACCACAACCACAACCACAACATTAGGATGCAGGTTTAATTGCGCATTACTTCCTGTCTTCCTGACATTACAGTTCAACAAACACAAGTGGAGAATAAAACGATAGAGCGTACACAAGTTAAACGAATGGAGATCTCAGACTGACGCTGATCGAGCTATGGTGCGCGTGGTGCTAGATTTTGGGATTTGATATGTGCCTCACAAAGAAGCGAAAAAAGATGTACATTGTGCCTAAGATCTTTTAACACCCAAATTGCTAAATCCCAAGAAGCTTATGAAACTAAACAGATTATTCTTTCAGTTGCTGTCACAGGAAAGTTTCCATTTGATTTCTATCTGCAGCACTGACAAGTATACAAAAGAGTAAATTTTAACACATTGGGCCACCAATTCACTAAAGATTTAGTCCACGAAATGGCGTTCTTTGCAAGATTTGTCGCAAGCTAACGATCCAATGCAGGGCCATAGCAAAAGAGATGGAAAGAGAAGAAGAAACAAAAACTGACTACTAACGTCACCACGTTGACCCGGAAAAATTACACAGCGTAGGCCGCCGAGCTCTTACCCGATCCACATCGTCGTCGCGGGCGGCGGCGTGCCCCCTCCGTGCGCGCCGCCGGATCCGGCGCCCGGCGCCAGCTACCCTGATGACGTCCTGGATCTCCCACAGGGTGGCGCCCAGCTGCCGCGCCGATGCCGCTGACGAGCTCCTCCTCCCCGCCCCCGCATCCGCGCCGGCCGCCGCCGCCTCCTCCCCCGACCTTGGCGGCGACTTCTCCAGCTTCCACGACGGCGAAGGTGTGGCGGGCCCCGCCCTCCGACGCGCCCGCGCCGCCGCGAGCCCCCGCCGCAGAGGCGCCGGCCGCTCCTCCTCCCCCGCACTCGCCGGGGCGTCGTCGGCGTCCGGTTCTTGTAGCGGATTTGGGATCCCCGTGGTCGCCGCCGCTTTTGGTGTCTCGCGAGTTGGCTCCCCACCACCACTACCGCCGCCGCATTTTAGTAGTACAGCTGCTGCCGCTGCCGGTGGCTCCACTTCCATGGTTGCTTTGCTATCTTTGTGGTGTCCCCTTACTCTGCTTTTCTTGTTCTTTCTGACTCTGACTATGGAGCAATCATGCTCTGTTTCCTCAGCTTCCTTTCCTTCTCCTGTCTCGCTATGTACAGTGTCCGTATTTTTTTCAATTTAACCTTTTTTTCGTTAAAACTCCACATTTATACCCCTGCTCGTCTTATTTCCGATTTTGGACCCGGGGTGGCGCGTGACTCACGGCGCCGAGCTAACTGACTTCGGCGCCATGACTCATGGCGGCGAGGTCCGCACCGCAACGCGGTGGCGGTGCGGTACCTCGGCGCCATGAGTCATGGCGCCGAGTATGTTAGCTTTCGCCGTGAGTCACGCCACCTAAGTCCAAAATCGAAATAAGACGAGCAGGTATAAATGTGAGTTTCTGAACGAAAAAGGGTTAAATTGAAAAAATTCGAATCGATGTCCGTATTGTGGTAGAGAGAAAGAGGTGCATGTCATGTGTGTTGACTGTTGAAAGGAGACAGACGAGTTTGCGGCTTATTTGGCATTATTTGACGGTGAAATAACAAAACTGCACTCTTTCTGTGTGAAATGACAAAAATGGTATTATGGATATATCGTGTCCATCGTCCAGATCCGAGCGTACCGTGCGCCCACTGCCCGAACCCAAGCCCGCCGCGTGCTGTCTGCCCAGATTCCCCGGTCATATGCGTCGGGCCCACGGTCATCTCGTTGTCCCCTCTGCTGCACTCATCGCATCACCCATCGCCCTCACTGCCGCGATCCCACCACCCAGATGCGGCTGGAATTAGGGTTTGCACTCTAATTAGGGTTTAGGGTGGAATTTGGACGAAGATCAAATTGGAAAATTGAAAAAAAAAGAGGAGAAAACTTAGGATTCCAACATTGAAGAAAAGCTTTCGAATTAGGGTTTGCACCCACACTGTTGTCACGATTGTATTCTTATCAAAACCGATTGCTTTCGAAAAAGAGAACAAAAGTTCAAATAGATAAATATTTTAAGTAGACAAAATGTTTAGGAATTAAATTTGAAAGACTTTGTAACGTAGCTACGAATTATATGGCGCATAGGATTTGGTTACGTGCATTACAAACGACAACATGCACAAATCATCAAACTGATCTACATGTAGGATACATGTGAGCCTTTTTGGAATAAAAAAAGGTGGATCAGAATGAAGTTAGTCTTAAGGGCCCATTGGTGCATTCCCCTTATCTCCTGCAGACCCGCTAGCATGACTAGTCCCGAAGGCATCCCTATACTGGAAGACGAGCTAGAAAATGGAATGATGTTAGCAAAGCGTAAGGCCAAATCAATAATCAGGACATAAATTGAACATAACATATCTCTTCGATCTGTAGTGCGCTCGAGCAACGAGGAGTGCTAGGGCGGGCGTTAGTCCCACTAGCAAGAGTCTTCCCCTTGTCCATCGCGCACTTGGCCTAGCCATCCTCAGCGTACTGTTCGGCATTCTTGGGCTCCATCACCACGTTTCTCTTATCTTCCCCGCTCTCGGGTACGTATAGTTTCCAGTGATGGAAGGCCTTGGGTGGCAGCGCGTAGTTGAGTATGTACTTATGCACGATGAGCGTCATAACGTACTTGTCTGGGCCATCCACCCATTGGAAGAAAAAGCAACGCTCCTCTGCCTACTATTATGCACGGATAAAGTTAGCGATATATGAAATCCAATGTAAAATATGAAAAATCGATGTGTGTTTGAGATTCTCTTATGCGGATATTCCCACATGTGTAGTTCACCTGGGCAGCGGTCGCCTGGTGTGTGGACTGAATGATGTGTGCGAGGTTACCGTAGTTGCATTGCGGGCGTGGAAACTCTAGTGATACAGGTGCATTCTTCATCGAACTATTCGGGTATGTTCTCGCTTTCTTAGCAAGCCACTTGTGCTTCCGCATCATCTCCGCATAGCCTGACATATCCTAGCTCGACCTAATATTCTCCTCTAGCTCGCTCTCTTCTCTCTCCTTCCTCTTTGTTCTGTGAAACAAGTTGAAGTTTAGTTTTGGCTGTGGTGGTGTAGTCTTCTCCTCTAGCTCTCTTCTCCCTCCTTTTATAAGCGGATAGGGTCTAGTGCTGAGGGTGTAAATTATGGTGAATGGCAGGGGTGGGATGGCTGGTGAGTGGTGTCTACTCACTGCAAAAGGTTGGTCCGTGTTGTCATTTCAATCTGAAAAGTTGACGTGGCAGAGTGTGGTCTAATTAGTCTGAAAGGAGGGACGGTTGGAGAGTGGTCCACTCACTGATAAAAAGTTGGTCCAGATTTTCATTTCGGTTTGAAAAGGTGGCGTGGTAAGGTGTGGTCAATTACTTATGAAAAGGTGGTATAGCTGGTAAGTGGCATGTATTCACTATGAAAAGCTGGTATGGGTTGTCATTTTGGTCTGAAAAGATGTCATACAGTGTGCTCTCATTTCGGTCTGAAAAGGTGGCATGATAGGGTGTGGTTAAATCTTTATGGAAAGGTGGCGTGGCAGGGTGCGGTCTATTCATTCTGAAAAGGTGGGATGGCTAGTGAGTGGTGTCTACTCACTGCCAAAAGTTGGTCCAGGTTATCATTTCGATCTAAAAAGGTGTCGTGGCAAGGTGTGGTCAATTATTTATCAAATATGGCATGACATGGTATGGTCAATTTGAGTGTTATAGACTAGGACGAATGTGGGGTGTACTGCTCTGTTATTGTAATGTGAATTGAACCTTACTTGATAGCTTAATTTCACTTTGGTATTGTAATGTTATGGTATTGTTATGTGAATTGAACATGACTTGGTAACTTAGTTTCATTTTGCTATTGTAATGTTATACAAAATATGATAGTTAGATTTAGGTTTTTGTTGTAGTGTAATGTTCTGGGTCTATGTTGAATATTGTAATGCAATTGTCCCTTGTCATGTTATGTGCATAAAAAAATAGTTGTTGAAAGTTAAAGACATCTTGCAATTCATAAAAGTCTGGTACAACATAAGCATACAATATCCTAGATACATACACATATAATGTATACAATCTGATTACATACAGACTGGTACGAAGCAAGTACATGTGCAATGCAAAGTTTTACAATGCTACACTACAGGCTATAATATGGCTCACTCGTATGAGTCACTCTGTGTTCGTTGTGTCTGCAATACAAAGATTAATCCACTCCGAGAAACTGATGGGACTCCTGGATGCCCCTCTCGCCCGGTTGTCCCCTCTGTGGCTCCTGAGGGGACTCCCTTGTATGCCTTGTAGTCCGCTCTTCAAGCTCTCGTAGATGGCCTCAAACTTTCGTCTTTGGTTTTGTATGTACAACTTCTTGAACGTCTTCATTAGGTCCTGACTGTGGAACCGTCCGAAGAAGTTCAATGCAAGATGTCTCATGCACCACCGGGTTTCCACGTCACTCCACTGGAAGGGGGGTTGCATCCCATTCTTCATGATGTTGAGAGCGGACAACAACCCTGCAATGCAGTGTATGATAAGACATACATTGGGTCAATCTCCCACAACCGTCCGCTTGACATAAGTGAGGAACCATAGCCAATTGTTTGTGTTCTCATTCTTTATGATGGCAAATGCAATGGAAGAAACTGGTCATTTGCATCAGCTGCCATCGCAGTGAGAATGGTGCCCTTGTATCTCCCGGTAAGGAATGTGTCACCCATCGTGAGCACCAGACGACATAACTTGAAGCCCTCTATGGCCTGAACGAATGCCTAGAACACACAGTCATGGTCCAGTGTACCAGTTAGAGCCTCCATCTGGATCTTCTCTTTCCATCTTGTTTATGTATGTGCTGGGGTTTGTTTCGACAATCTGATGAAGCATCCTTGGCACACACGGTCCCCGTACATGAACTCGGTCACATTCTGCTTAGCTCGTCAGACCTTGACTGGATAACCGACAAAATCGGTAACTTCTGACAATAGCATCTTGGGGGAGACGAACACATCCTCGGCAACTATGTGGCTAATGAGGCTTGCCATATATGCTGAAGCCACATTCCAATGCTGCTGTTGCGGCTCACTCAGCTCGCAAGTGTGGTCGATCACAGCCGTAACCGTGAAGATAGTGCCATAGCCCTTGCCTCGTGAGCATTAACCTTGCCAGGGCAGCCTTCCAATACACACTTCATCGTGTAATGGGTTGGGTTGGACCGGTGCACACGGCTGATGGACACAACGTACCATATTATAGCTTACTACACGATCACCTTACTTGGGAAGTGCTACCGAACTAATAGGGTGTCAACATTAAACCCCCACTAGGACCTGTTGTCCTACAGCAGTACGAGCGATTGCACTGTGAGATCATCCAGTCCGGAGGACACGTAAGGTACCTCCATTGACATAATTCAGTCAACCGGACCACCACCCTCTGCACCCTAGGGTGTATCCTCCTCGCTACCATCCGCGTCTGGGTTGGCATCCTCATCGGACTCCGACTCAGTCAACTAGTTCGGTAAAAACTCATGGCAGCCAATGCGGGCCGACCACTATTCTCCCGTCCCCTCATTTTGCACAAAATTTTCTAGAAGTCTTATATCATAGTCTTCCTCCAAAACAACGCATTCTGTGCTTCCGTCTTCACGCACCGCCTGTGCTTCCCTTGTTCCACTGGCACCAGCATCATCAATATTTGTTGGCACCCTATGTACGAATTGCACGTACACTATCGATCTCCCATATATTTCTGCCTCGGGCTTTGCAGCAATTTGCATTTACTGGCTCCATGCGACACTACCGTTCACCTTGTATAACTCCCAAACGCCCTGCCCTCCCTATTCGTGTAGATGACCGCCTTGATGACAAGCTTCTTCATTGTTGTCTCCGTATCGAACTCCCTCCAGATGTAGCTCCTCGGCTCGTGAATATTCATTGAATCCAGGGCCTCCGCCCGGACCACCTTGATCTGACATCTTGGCATGTCCAACCCATCCAGTACGCTCCGTACGAGACCGTCGCCATAAAATACAAACAAGTCTTGGATGTTGAATATTACCTATGGCCATAACAACCCAATACACTTAATACACATCTTTTGAGAAATTCACCATTCTTTTCTACCTATGAATAAAACTACCTACCAAGCAATGCACATATTTTCCCTACATTCGTTCTAAACAAATCCCCAACATTTAACATAATTTTTTTTGTACATGAACTGCACCATTAATTTCGCACTGCATCTCGAAAATAACTACACTTTGTTAATCATTATCTAAAAAAGTTACCTAATCAGTGTCTAAGTAAAAAACTACTAAATTTCATGAAAATATGTGCAAAACATTTTATTCCTACACATTGACCTAAATAGATTGCACAACTTAATCTACATTTTCCAATCTATATTTTCCAACATTGTCAAAGCAACTAAACTTTTGTAATCCAGACCTAATTTCATTCATTAATCAGTGCATAATTATATTTAACATACTAGTAAATTATTGTCGACTATCTTCCAAATCACGCATGCCCAAAAATGCCATAACCATCAACGGACATGCTTAAATATTGTTACTACAATAGTGTTAAACACATTCGTAGCATGTACCATAATTCCTAAACAATCCGCAGAATTTATTCGTAATCATTTTCTAATTATGCGACCTAATCAATGGCTGGTGGTGGACACGAGGCAGGCTGGTGCCACAAGGCGGCCGCGCGACAGGTGACACATGTCGCTTGTCGGCATATCTACGGTGCTATTTTGCAATTTCGCTCCGAAGAGGGCTATTTCAGTGCTAATTAAACCAAAAACTATAAGTTAAGTGTGAAGTGTGCAGGGAAAAGTGGCAACTGGCAGCCTTGTGCTGGAAGGGCAGAAAGGACTTCGTGTATTCTCTACGTTGGAGTGAACTACATTACCGATGAAATCATCTTCACCGTCACCAGAGCCCAGCTCCTGGCCTCGTTCGTATCATCCTTGCCCGTGCGGTGCCTACCTTGTGCACGGCTCGGCCACCTCGCTGTCTCTCTAAGACCTAACTTGGCCGTCAGCCACCCTCCTCTACCACCCACCGCCCACCTTCACTGCGGGTGGCAACACTTTTCTGGCCTCGCTACCCATCATCGGGCATTTCCTCGGTGGCGCTGCTTCATATGGCCGATGGCAGCAAGGGAGCGGCAGAGAAGATGAAGACCCTTCCATAATAGTCTGTTTAATTGCATTGTGTAGCTACATGCTACAATGCACGTCTTTTATGCATAAATTAGACATGTCTGGTCCCACGATTCTGCTACCTATAATGGAAAGTAGTTGTATTCGTTATACGACTTTAGTATCTATATTCGATCTATTGCCTCGTATAAACGTGGGAATTTCTAGTCGGGGCAGCTCAGTTTTGCCATATTTTTTATACGAACCCGAGTTAGAGCGGGTTGCGACAATACCACATCTGACACCAATCGACGTAGTATGTTCGGTACAAACACGATGACAAATTCTACCATATTTTAACACCATTGTTTTAATCACATAAACCGATGGATAGTTAAGAAACGTGGTAGCTCAGCGTAGCGTCCATTCTGCACAGTGTTAGAAGCTTTCTGCCTTCCTGCGCATGGAGTTTATACTTCATACCGGGCATTAATAAATAGTGGTTGTACTAACAGCTGGAGCAGCACGCAACCATGCATTCAATCCTGTTGCGTGTAGTTGGCAGTAGTACTGCGTCAGGGCAGAAGCCGCAGCACTAGCACTCTGCCCTACATTAGTGTTGCAGTGTAAGAAAACCGATAGGACATTTGCATGAAGCTAGCAAGAAATTGCTACTGTTACAGCCGGTAAAATAAAATAAAAGATTGGTTAATGGTAATATATAGAATAGCGTACCGTCTCTTTCCGGTACATATCAGTAGAAGAAACTGATACAATTCATTACAACTAAACTTTTCTTTTGTTAGCTTATATATTTACCTCTTGACTCCACTGGAAACATTTATGCTATAATTGTTAATTCTATTCGGGAGGGTATTCGGGCTTGCTTCTTGGGATGGGATGGAACGTTTTGGTACAGAACAATATCGAAATACCATTTTGGTATATAATAAATAAAATAATACATATATTCAAAATTTATAATCCATAAATATATATTAGTTTATTAAATTATAATATTGAATCACAACATTAATTCGACGTGATTAATTTCATTTGAACTTAGAGAGAGAGACCACAAACTAAATGTGTTTGGTTTTTCCCCGTGCTAGCTACATGGGACTGACCGGTGGCGGTGAGCGAAGAGATGATTTTTTTAATATTATATTATTTATTTAGAATTATAGAAATAATACCAGTTTTTTTTTTGTCAGAAATAATCACGTATCGCTTCACGGTTGGACGACTTGGTCGAGTCGCGGAACAGGTAAGCGACAGATGTCCAAGCCGCTTAACTGTGGGGCGACTGGACCTTTTGCCTCTGAGTCGCCGAACGGTGGAGCGACTGGGTCCTAGTTGCCGAACGGTGGAGTGACTAGAACACTTATCACTCATCGTTGGCCCTTAGTCGTCCAACCGTTGGGCGACTAGGGGCGTTTATAAACTGCGCACATGGCTGACCGTAAACAGTCGCCATTTTATGGATTCAGTGAGGAGAAGAAAGAAGAGAAAGAGAGGAGAGGGAGAGAGAGAGGGAAGGAAAGAGAGGAGGAGAGATCTACGCATCTACGACGGTTGAGTCTTCTGTACTTCTTTGTAGATCTGCTTTTAGAACCATGGTAGGCTAGCAAATAGTGTTGTCGCAAATAGGTTAGCACATAGTGTAGTCATAAATAATGTAGGTTAGCAAATAGTGTTATTGTAAATAGGTTAGCATATAGTGTAGTCATAAATAGGTTAACATGTAGTGTAGTCGTAAATAGTGTAGGTTAGCAACAAAAATCACGGTAGGTTAGCAACTAAAATTATCAGATATGTAGTAGCATTTTGTTAATAAGTGAAAATAGTATAGTCGTAGGTTAGCAACTAAAACTACGGTAGGTTAGCAACTAAAATCGTGGTAGGTACATCGCATATTATTAATAGTTGTAAATAGTGTAGTCGTAGAACTAACGCAAATTTAGTTGTTAATAGTCATAATGCGGCTATGGATATACCCTAAACCCTGAAACCTAAAACCCTATAGCCAAAATACGGCTATGGCTATATATGTTGAGGAATATGCGGTTAATGCAAGAATGCAACTAATTTTTTGGAATTTCTAGAGCTACGCTATAATTAAACCACTAATTGTGTCGTAATTGCTAACTGGAAATTGATTTGCAGGTATGGCTCACGACCCTGGTGGTTCGGACTGGCATTTCGGCCTGCTAGATCGGCTGGTCGACGCGCAACACCGCATGGCATCCTTGATCAAGGCGTAGGACAAGGCCTATGTGTTCATGGCCAATGAGATGGAGCGATTGTACGAGAGACTGGATGCTGCAGAGAGAGAGCTCGCCCAACTGAAGATAGCTCAACATCAACCTCCACCAGCTCAGGATGATTTACCTTATCGTGGAGCGACTCCAGACCCATAGCCAGCCAGACATCTTAGAGACGTACCCCACAGGATGGCCACACGCAAGAAGGTGTGTCACACGGAGACTGCTGGTCCTTTAGTTCAAGAGATCCGTGGTCAGATTACAGCTGCCAGAGGAGAGAGTTCTTCAGACTCTTTAGTGCAGGGACGTTGGTGGCTCAGTGACGACCCAGAGGACCTCAAGGAGCATATCATTGGGGTGGGCGTTGAGGAGGAGGACCCTGAGTCATGAAACCCAAATGTGCATGCTATTCTTTAGTACTGCATCGCACCACAAGCTAGATAGGCTTGTACATAAACCAAATAGGGGAAATGCATGGTGTGTAGATCATATAACGATGTACCATAGCCTTCAAAACGCACACGAGTCGGAAGTTACGTGTAACGTCCCAAAATTTGGTTTTTCAAAAATCTTTTGAGTAGTTTAGGTCCCTGAAAAATTTCACCAATTTTATTTGAATTAATAAAGCTTAATTGGGAATTTTCTAAATTAAAAATATTTAATTTGACTAATTTAAACATGAATTAAATAAAAACTTGTGTTATTTGGCTTCCTTGTCTTTCAAGGAATTTTTGGGTATTTTCTGAGATTTTTTCGGATTTGTTTGCTATTTATTTGACCTCTTTGATTTTTGACCTTTTATTTTAATTCCAAAAATCAGCATTTTCTCTCTCCTGCCCACATGCTACAGTAATCACTAAACACTGTTCATCATCGTTTTCCAGAGCCGGACGCCCAGAGAGCTCGTGTTCTGTACGTCAACAACAGAAAAAATTTCAAAAATCATATCTTCCTCTATGGTGCATATAAAAGCGAGCCGTTTGCGCTCACGCGTCCGTCTTGATCTCCTCTTCCAATCCCCTTAATTGGTTTCCTCCAGACCGATCTATTTTCGTCGCAATCTCCAAAAAACCGAGCTCCAACTGAAGTTCTTCTCCAGCGAACTGCACCTTTATCTGACGTCCTCCGGCCGAACCGTCTACGGCGTTGGCTTCGCATCGTCGCGTTCTATGTCATGGTTCCTTCCTCTTCGCCCGAAGATCACCGGAGCACCGTCGGCCATGTCAAGCCCTAAAGCCGAAACGTGTTCATCGCGTTCCTCGCTTACTCGGTGAGTTTTTCCAAAATCCGACCGCATCATCTTGTGCCCCTCGTCAATACCTATTTTTCCCCTCTTGTAGATTCAAGTTTCATCCACCGTGCGCCGAGAATCGAGCGTTCTCTCGCCTCTTGTTCGTCATCCTTCTCCGGCCAATTACTCCGCAACCGTTGATCCCCTGCCTTCAACTCCACCACCGTTGAGTTCGCGTCGCCACGTTCTACGCCGTGTCCCCTCCCTTTTCGCAGAGCATCACCGGAAGTGTTACGCGCCCGTGAGGCCGCCGTCGTCGGCGTTCTTCGCGTCGCTGCCGTCGCATGGAGCAAAATCTCAACGTCCGGACCGCGTCATCATCTCCGGCTCGTCGTTTCCTTTCCGTTTTACCCCTTCGCCACCGTTGGTTCGCCTCCGTTCGTCGTCACCGCCTTGCGCCGTTTTGGCCGACGTCTCTGTTCACTGTTCATGGCTGATGACGTTCTGTTGTTTCTATGTGGATTGCTCTGTTGGGTGCTTCCTTAACTAATGTGTGCCTAGGCAAGCTCCTCTACCCTCTGCTCTTTTCCTCAAATCCTTGCTTTGCAACTCCATGCCTCCATGAGCCAAAATCAGCTTGCCTTCTGTGTTTTCTATTCCGTTCTCTATTCTTTGTAAACCATTGCATGTAGTTTTTCTTAATGCATGCTTCTCTGTTAATTCTTTCTTTCTCTATGTCATGCCAAAAAAGAAATAATCTATCTATCTCATTTACATGTCGACCCCACATGTCATCCACCCACATTAAAATCCTAATTAGTTATCTCACTTACATGCGGGTCCCGCATATCAGTCAACCCTTGGTCAAACCCTATTCATGAGCTTGGTCCACCGTGGACTAGCATATATCTGTAGACCTGGTCCATAGACCAGTGGCCCACATGTCAACCCTAATCCTATTTTCGGGAATTAATTTAATTCTTGAAAAGTCATTTATCTTATTGGTCCCACATGTCACTCTCTCTACCTTATTTCTGGAATTATTTTAATTCTAGAAATCCATAAATACCAGTCGGTCCCACCTATCATACACTTATTCTTTTTTTTAATATTTTCGGAATAGAATATTCTGAGAATATTCCGTAGAGCTTTTTCATCATTTCATGTGAATTCCAATCTTCTGAGAGCCATATCTTCTTCATCCGAATTCCGATTGAACCCATTCAAGTTTCTAAATTCATCTAAATTCAATATATACCTTCCAGTATCATTCAATTTCAATTTGGAATTTATTTGATTTGTCTTTTGAATTTAGTTTGTTTTGCGCTTTCTTTCTCGTTAGACGCCGAAGTCCCGGAATCGTCCGAAGGAGCTGAAGATCAAGCAAGTAGAGGATTGAAGATAAAATAAGATCACCATTGTTATAACAAGGCAAGGTATACCTTTAATCATATTGAATCCCAGTTTTCAAAATTACTTTGATTCAAATTATTGCATTTACTTTAAGTAATTATTTAAATGCTTTTGGGTTTAGCTATTAATCCAATTTGTTATATCCACTTTGTCTATTGTATGTCGTAATCTTTTGTCACCCTAGTCTGGTTCATATTTAGTTGGTGCTATGGTATTACCAACGTGGGTTGGTTAGTACGAGTAGATTGCTTAGCCATGCAACGAGTCATCATCATCACCTGAGTTGCAATTATAAATTTGACTAAGTGACGATGGAACTATGTGTAAAACTGTGTGCTATGTGTTATTACTTCGTGATGGCATGTGTTGCACTAAAACCAACTGGGTGGTAAAGGATTTAGACTGAGGCAAGTGGTGGAAGCTGTGTGATATGGTGGAAGCTGTGTGCTTGGGTTTGATAATCTGTGTGATTTAGTTAGAAATTGGAAGTCTTGGCTTGGTCAATTAAGGACTTAACTTTGTGCGCCATTGAACTGAGTCTTACTGTACGACCACATGTCTGGTATGGGACGGGCCTAACTTAGTAAGTTATGGATTCTCAGCATTGATGTTCAGGTGGATAGGTTAGGCTGTGTGACAGGGTGGAGGTGTGACTACTTAGTGGTTGCATCGCGGGACGGTTCGCCGCTTCCCTATCCAGCGGTGTGTGTTATACCAATTCTATGTGAGTCGGTATAGCGGGAAAGCACATCGGGAATGTCAATGTTTGAGATGAAGTTTTCGAACTGTTTTGTTACTATTGGTGCTTGCTACACTAGTTGTATCTTGTGGGTAAAGTGTACAACCTCTGCAGAGTATTAAACAATCTATTCGAATAGCCGCGTCCGCGGTCATGGACATGCTCGGGGATTTCACACGAGGGGTAGATTTTCATAAAACTATTGGGAAGGGACGGCTGTGTGATTTAAGTCATATGGCTGTGTGAAAGAATTTGATTAGGCTATGTGTCTTTGTGAAAACAAATGTTAAATTAATATTATCTATTTGTTTTGAACTGCATTTCAATCTATTACTTGTATTCAATTGCAAATGTTGCATTTCTGCAAAATAACCACAGAAGCCATTTCCTTTGGAATAAGCCTGCATCTATACATTGCATTCTGTGGTATGACTTGCGAGTACGGTTGTGTACTCACGCTTGTTGTAAAACTTGCGCCCAAACCTACAGAAATGGAGGAATCGTCGGTCAGCAAGGTCTACTTCAAGGATCGAGAAGAACTAGGTCGCGCACCCCAACCGATTGCCTGTGGGCATATGGATGGGCTTCACTGAAGTTATTCCGTTTTGTTCTGCTGCAGCTTCATTGAGCTATTCGCCTTCTGAGGCATTAATTGTAAGCTTTGACCGTAAGGTCTTTACTCTGATATTTGTTGTTATTTGCCTATTTATTAGTCATCTTTGCATATAGAAATGATATTTCATCGATGTTGCCACTGTGTGCACTAGCGTGATCCTGGACTAGTGCAGTATACACAGAGGGTCCAGAATTGCATTTTTGGGTCCCGACATTACGGTACATTGTTATATGATCTGCATGCCACGTATTTCCCTTAGTTGGTTTATGTACAACCTTATCTAGCCTGTGGTAAAATACAGTATTAAATAATATCATCCAAATTAAACCGATAAATAAACTAAGAGTGTCCTATTTGATCGGGTTACATGTGGTAATGCCCCCTCCTCCAACCGATAAATAAACAAAGTGTTCTAGCATGTTCTAATTACATCTATATTAGACTTTATATCATTGGTTGTTATTATGAGCATTGCAATAAAAGTTTTCATGTTCCATGTGTAGTGATGATATTGGATTGCCGCTGGGATGTTGTACGAGAGTGGCAATTCTTCTTCCTTCCTTCAGAAGTAGGGAAAAGTATGCATATTTGGAATATCCCACAACCAGGGTTTGGAGCATACATAGGGTAAAGCTCCTCCGGGTTCGTTGTCCCATAGTATGTTCAAGGCCAGAGCTCCTCCAGGTATGCGGGAACCCCTTACGTCCAAGGCCAGAGCTCATTCGCGCAACCGGACTGGTGGACATATTCCACGGGTCATGCTCGGCACAAAGCAAGGTTGCGCACATGGACGCAGCCGCAACAGGCAGAGAGTAGTGGCTCAGACGAGTGAGCCATATAGTATCGCGTGTTATGTGATTTTGTTGTTATGTACGTGTATTTTGGTTGTTATGTGTGTTGCCATATTGTATATCGACATCTCCAATGGAGTTACAATGCAGCATTTTTCTATACATTCCAAGTCATATGAAATTATAAAACCCTAATTTTTGAAACCTAAAATTGAAATTTTTGCAACCTAAATCCTAAATTTTTGAGACAATACCAGAATACATAAAATTGCCAAAATATTACACAATCAAGTCCACTGTGTGAGGAATCTTCAAAATAAAATTCATAATTTTTGGAGTTCATTTTCTATATTTACAAATTCGTACAAAATAGAGATAAAAATTATGAATGAATAAAATTATGGAAAATTTACAAAAGCAAGTACACGGTGTCGGGAGACTCCACAAAAAATTTCATAATTTTTTGAACTCATTTGCTATATTTTAAAATTCTTACCATTTTCAGCTTAACCCTAACCTAACTTAGAACACATGGCTGGCCAAGGGCCGTTGGTGCATGGTCGTGCGCCAACGGTTGGTGCATGCTCACCATGTGCCAATGGCCTACGTGGCGGTGTGGGAGCCTTTGGTGCACGGTGACCGTGCGCCAACGGTGCCAATTCTGCAAATACGCGCACTCGGTGGTCATTTATGCAAATACGGTTTCAAAACGTGTTGTATCTGCCAAAAATTCTAAGTTTTGCTCCCATGCACCTCTCTTTTGGTAGTACGGGAGATGCTTTTCCCTCTTCTCTTGGTTGCCATTTGCCACCATCTCCACCCTAGTGACAGAGCTAGTATAGTTGCATATATCCAATATTTTTGAAAAAATACCTGTTATATATAGTGTATATATACATGTAATAAGTTTTGGTACAACAAATAACATTTGTGATTATATGTAAGTGTTAGAAGTAGAACAGTTAGTAGTAAGTTAGTCACAAGTCAGTAAAACTATGTGGTACTTAAATTCACATGTTTATCGTGAAAATCCAGGCTCCGCCACCGTCTCCACCACGTCTTTCCACCTTGGCTAGCATCCTCCATAGCAGCTAGGCTCAAAGCAGCGATGACAATGACAAATAGAGGGGCAGTGGCAACCACGACACTTTGTGATGACATGGCATCGTGGAGTGACGCAAAATAGCAAAGAAGCTAGTGGAGCAACAATGGGCGAGCCTACGCAAGGGATGAAGGAGCAAAGGTGGAGTTGGCTCTATTGATGGACAGTGTAGAGATGGAGCTCGGCGGTGAGGCCGATGGAAGCAAAGCAGAAGGGGATGTCGACGAAGCCAGGGGCATTTTCAAGATGTCATATTTTCTTATTGTGAAAAAAATGAAAGAAACTGGTTGTGATGCCTTTGGCTTATAGCTTTCCTAAAGAAATGGCTCAGGAGGGGGGCTCTGAAATGTTAGAACATGATCCTAATGTCCCAATGTCTTTCTGATGCTATAGTGGTCCACACTAAGACAGGTCCAACCTACATGAAAGCAACATTATGGCCTTGTCTGCAGTCACCTGATAAGGGCAAGGTTACAAGTGGGAAACAAATTTCAGAGCAAAAGGCAGTCAGTGGTCATATGAGGCAGATGGAAAGCCAAACTTAGGATAATTTGATAAAAAAGTATCAGGTAGCCGATGACAATGTGGACTGTAACACCCCAGCTCAGCATTAAGCCTGGAATGCTACCAAACTAACATTAAACAATTCTAAGCCAAAACATCCTACCAAATTTTTGGCAGAACCTCCCCTGTATTATTAGCTACCAGGAGGTTCCAATATTTGAATAAAACGTATATAATTAATCCAACATTCAGCATAATCAATAGGCATTCAAAACATGAAAGCAACTAGCATATCCAGAGATATCCAAACGACACTACCTATCATTATTACACTTAATCCAATGCATGAAGCATAAACATAAACAATCTCTAAGCAGGTTGCTCCTTTATTAAAGTATGAACTAAAAATTTATCAACTTTTAAGGTGGATGGTAGTGTGTGTGTCCAACTCAAGTCTACTCCCTCTCATGCATGCCATTCTTGCAAGTGGTACCTAAAAACACAACAAAAGCAAGGGTGAGTCCAAAGACTCAGCAAGTACCAATAATGAAACATTAATCTCACATTTACATCATCAACATTCCATTCCAAAGCTTTACACAAAAACATATCTCATGAGATATGTATGCGAATATGCAATGCAACTTTTCTCTTTCACTCTTTGTCGTATTTCACCGTGTGCGAGATATGCGACCGTCGCCGCATACCATGCTGTGCTCGCAAGCACAGGGACCAATGCCCAATACTCCGCAAGTAAAGGGACCTCAAGCCCACACTCCACAAGTGTGGGGACCTCAAGCCCGTCATATACATGACGGGGATCTCAACAAATGCTTGGTCACCACGTGACCAAGTCTTTATTTTGTCAACATGATGCATATGCACACATCATGAATCATCATAATCATACCTCCTCAGCAATATCACTTATGAATTTAACTCATTCATACTTCTATCATTCATATCTTAAGCATTTACCATCTTTAATCAACATATCACACTATCAACTAAGCATAGCTAATATGTATCAAAACATAGCACTCACTGTCAAACAATTCATAATTACTCTTACAAACAGAGTACTTGCAACCACCAAGATAATTTGGTACTCATCACAATATCATCCATTCATGGCTATTATGACCCAAACACAAACAGTCACAGCATACAAGCATAATAATACAATAACCCGGATACTTGCCTCAACCGTGCGAGAACGGTGGACGCGAAGTGGGCGCTGCCCCTGGGATCTCGCTCCCACCTGAACATAGAGATAACCCAATCTAAGACCAACATACTGGACCAAAAGCATAAATAACAACACAATTGAACTCTCTAAACTTCCAAGCATTTTCCAATCTTCCAAATTTCTAGCGATCGCTTTTGGTGTTCACTGCGGACAGTCAACTTCTAAAATACATAACTTTCTGCTCCGGAGTCCAAATAGGATGTTCTTGGACTTTCTGGAAAGGTAATTAAATTACCTAAATAAACTTAGTTGGGGAGCCCTTTTGATTATGCCAACTATTGCCTCTACCAAGCCAACCTACAGAACAACAATTTTCACGTCGGTTTCTCTGGACAGTACACTAAAACCACCATAACTTTTGTTACGAAGGTCCAAATCTTGTGTTCTTTATCTCTATGAAAAGGTATAGAAATTACCTACATTTTTCGTTATACTGAGATCCTCTGATTTCGTCTTTAAATAATAGATTAACTCAGTTTTCTACAGACTGTCAGAATGTTGACAGATTAACCAGACAGCGGCACTAAACAATTCATAACTTTCTAACCGTTAATCGGATTTTGGCGTTCTTAGCGGCCACTGAAAGCTAAGAACATTATCTACATAACTCTAGGAGACCAAAACTCCTAATTCGGCCTCTAAACACCCGAAACTGACCGCACAATAATCTGGACAGAACGCGATCTATTAAACCGACGCAAATCAATCTACCAAACGACATCAACCGCAACTATTACGCATCAAACCACGAAGAACACGTGACGTTACCCTTGTAGAATCGCAGCAAGATGATGAACTCTCCCCACGAAGTTGATCTCCTCTCCTTTCTTCACTTGATCGGCAGCAGTGAGCACCGACGGCGAGGAAGGGAGGCACCAATGGAGGGGGGCACCACCATGGAGGAGAGGTGTGCTACAGTGCATCTAGGGTTTCCCCCCTTCCTTTTATTGGTGGCCGACCCCTCATGGGCCTCCTGGGCCAAGGCCCAAGGCCCAAGTTGCCGAAAAACTGCAGAAACCCCCCTTTTTTATGTCTAATTTCTCTTTTGAACGCTTTCTTTCGTAGAATAAATTGGAGTATTACATTAAAACCCCTCTTTCTCCTGTTCAATCGCTTTGCTAAAAGAATTATTCCCCTGATTTTAATTATTCTCTCCCGATTTAATTTTTGGGGTATTACATTCTACCCTACTTAAACATAATTCGACCCCGAATTCTATTCAACCTCAACACCAAAAAAAACCACTGCTAAAAGATTTACTAACATTACTATGTACCTGCCGTGAAAAACTTTGGATAAAGCTCGCGCATGCGAGACTCTAATTCCCAAGTCGCCTCCCTCTCGGGCTAATGGGACAAAGGTACATTGACACAAACCAACGACTTGTGCCTCAGCACTCGCTCCGACCTCTCTAACAACGCACAGGATGCTACTCAAAGGTCAGCAGCTCCCGCGAAACTTCAAACTTCGGACCTCTCTGGTACTCACTCAGCACTGGGACAAACAAGACGATGTGTACTTCGCGCTTGGACTCACTACGGTCCTAACGTTTTGCCAACTAGCGAAAACAACCCAATGTACCTTGGGGCAACCCCCCCTAGTGGTACCGAACCACGCAACATGTGCATAGAACACTGAACTTTTGTTCCACCTATTAAGCGGACTTTTTCACCCAAAGAAAGATCGCCTCCTTTAACGAGGGACACACAACAGAACTCGCTTTAAACACACTCTTACACCGACATAGCCCAACTGAAAAAATGAAGGACGATCATCGCAACCAAGTGTTACCAACTCAGTACTAAAAAGAGTCAAGTTCAGAATCGAAGATTTATCACGAAAATCTTTCCACCTTCAAATTAGAAAGTTTGCAAATAAACACCACATCCGCCAAAGGAGAAATCACTCGAATAACCAAATCCAACATTTCTTTTATTCTTTTTGAATTGATAAGAACCACACATACCAACATAAAACCAAGCTCAACTTTGCAAAAGACAAAGGTCAACAGCATAGAACTTAAACGAAAATCAGGAAAACAATTCACTTCTTGAGGAAGCATCAATTTAACAGTTTCTCTTCTAGGACCAAAATTTCCCTCAAGCTATGGAATCTCAATCATCGCACAACACACTAACTTGTTACTCTTAACTTGGCGATCTCAACGCCAAGCCCAAATCGAAACGCCTTGTCTACACCTTTGAAGAGGGACTCTGATGATTTCACAAAACATTCTCTAACCGATTCCCTTTACTGATAGAATTCATTTGACAGATGGCACTCAGAAAGTATCCCCAAATTAGATCTCTCACACGATCATATCACCTCAACCTTTTTTTTAGGACAAACATTTCAGATTCCACATCACACACTCTCATGTACTACATCAGAAGGGTGTTATCAACGATCATCCCACTGTTCGCAATCCACCCTTATTCTACTTCCTCTGCACATAATCTTTGGGCGACTCAAAGTTCTAGCATAACAATGCAAAGTCCACATTTAACCTCCAAGACTCTTGCAACTAACTTCTCATATAAAGGATAGGGAAATCCTCTGATTAAATCCCTAAAAATCCATAATTCCCACATACTCACTTATTAAATATCCTCATGAAAATATTTTCTTGACCCGGTTACCTTTACAAAGATTATAACTCTTAGAAGGTTACTCAATCAAAACCAAATCACTCTTGACATTACTCAACATTTTCTATTATCCCATTAATTGACATGACAATTCGATTACTTTGTAATCCCACTCTCATTAAACCACGTCATCGAGAATAACCATTCACAACCTCGCAATACTACCAAATTACGATACTCTATAAAATTGATCAAGATTTTCATACTCTCGGTAATTCTAATGTCCCACCCAAGTGAACAAAAGATCTTGGATCACAATCATCGAGGTTCTACTAGCTTTAACAATGTAATCAGTTTAACCCCATAAGACAATCTTCCATTGAGATAGACTTCTCTCAAAGAACTATATTACTAAATTATTTCATCCTCCAATGCTCATCGAATAACTTACAACCCAAGTTTCACAACTACAATTATTGAACACCTCAAAAGACTCGGGTGAAACGAATAGGTTGATTCTTCCTCAAAAGAAAGAGCGAATGGAATCAATTTTCATCAACTAGGAAAACATGTGCCACCTACAAGTGAACACAAGACCAAGGAAAAGCTGTCACTTAGGCCAAGTACTAAAAACATAAGAGAATGTCAACGATGAGGGCTCAAGCCCTACTTGAGCGAATACCAAACCACAAATGAGAAGACGGTAATGCCCTTTGAAAATTGATAAACTCTTATGGAACAAGCGCATAAGGTTTAAGCACTCTCAAATAAAGCGCAAGATGCGAAACGAGACTTAAAGCTCAATTACTTATACTTGACTCATTCCTTTAACAAGGAAGGTTATTTTCTGTGATTACTACATCACTTTGCCAGCTTAAACAAGATAAGCTCTTAAGACCAAATCGTAGGAACAACTTAAGAACCAATAAAATCTTTCAACATGTCACTTTGCTCAAAGCAACTCAATCACCACATAACTCAAGTGATCCAATTGATCACCATCGCAAAACTCGAAACACTTCTACAAAATCCAAGTTACGAAAGACGATCAAATTTCTTTATTTCTAAAAGAATCATCACCACACACAAGTCACAATCCCTTGCAGATAATCTTACTAACATCAAGAATAATATACTCTGAACATGAATATTTATCATCAACTATTCCATTAGAAAGCCCCCAAAGTTTCACCAATTAGTTCCATACTGCCTTTTCATCCCATCTTCAAAATGAGAGTATACCAAAATCATACAACATCACCACATCAACTTCTTAAGTTTAGAAGGGGTCTACTACCCAATTGAAAAGCTCCTACCAAAACCCTTTCATCAAAGACAGAAGTTCATCCAATTATTTCACAATCATGTGGGCATAAGCCACCTAATATATCATATCAGTTCAACTTTTAGCGATGCTCATTATCAAACTTCAACACACAACAGTTATACGACAACCCTTGTTGTTATCAATCAAGCCGTTATGAAATCTAGTTGCTACCTACTTTCCTTCCCAAATCACATAGATATTAACAAGCACATATTCAACTGTTCCTCCTCACATTGGATTTCGGCAAAAAATACACTAAAACTTCAAAAAAATCGAAATCTTCTATCGATCAAGAGTCTCAACAACACTACAACCAAATTCATCACGTCATCCTACATAGAAGAACTACATAGAACTCCTCCCATAATTTCTAGATCCACCGATATTCAATCCGTTCAACCGGTTGTACACAATTCTAATAACTAATCATACTAAAGAATATGTAAATCTGGTATTCCCTCTAATTTTCCTTTCCACACAATTAAATTAATCCATGGGAACCAAAGAACCCAACAAGTTTAACAACCTAAACAGTTTTAATGACCAGACTAGTTCATCAAGGTTCCATACTTCTTGATATCTCTCAATCACTACTCATATATACCGTTCATCAAGAACTAGAAAAAGACAACATCATCCTAATCAATTTCACTTCCAAGGTTACTAATTAATATTAATTATTCACCATACCAATGACTCAACTTGATATCCATACCATATCGAGTTATTTGATTACAATCTCGATTTAACCATAACAAGGCATCGAAAAGGATTTTAGCAATTTCCAACGAAAAAGAGATGCATTAAACTTCATCACTCGGAATAATCCAAAAGAAATACATAGAGCCAAAGTTTTCTCATGTTAACAAACTTGCAATGAAACTCTCATTACCCAAACTTTCAAACGAATACATGAGTCATTCTTTTCAATGAGAAAGAAGAAACAACCATGGAATTATCGATAATGCCAATTGAGGACGATCACAAGTAGTAAAGACAGACTCAACGATCGAAAAACAATACTTGTTTCAGAGAACCATTAGAGACCATTGAAACACAACCATTACCATGAACCACGAACCCAAGAGAAAATCATCATCCACCACCGAACAAGAATTTGCCAAGATTGAGGTCAAGAAGGAAAACAACTTTCTAAAGCGACTCACGCTCAACTCCTGCAACTATGGTATTGGGTAACTACTCTATTCGTCTACCACGAACGGTGGTATAACCCGACAAAGTCCAAGGCCACAATCACGGCCTCCGCTTCTTATCCACTATCACCGACACGCATTAACAATATAATCAAATATGATTATACATGATCATCTCATGGTAATAATATAATAGATTCATAGTTATAGAATATCATAACATATCATTTCATAGATTAACAACAAGAAAGATAGCACGAGGCAATTCAACAATTGCTCAACAAATGAAACATAGCAATGATAATGCGGAAGCAATGTAATTCCCAACCCCACCTATCAGTGCACGAGTGTGTCAATTTAATATTTATTTTTTCCTATTAACCACGGACCTAAAGCCCGCTCGATACCAATCAGAACACCCATTTCAGCATTGAGCCTGGAATGCTACCAAACTAACATTAAACAATTCTAAGCCAAAACATCCTACCAAATTTTTGGCAGAACCTCCCCTGTATTATTAGCTACCAGGAGGTTCCAATATTTGAATAAAACGTATATAATTAATCCAACATTCAGCATAATCAATAGGCATTCAAAACATGAAAGCAACTAGCATATCCAGAGATATCCAAAAGACACTACCTATCATTATTACACTTAATCCAATGCATGAAGCATAAACATAAACAATCTCTAAGCAGGTTGCTCCTTTACTAAAGTATGAACTAAAAATTTATCAACTTTTAAGGTGGATGGTAGTGTGTGTGTCCAACTCAAGTCTACTCCCTCCCATGCATGCCATTCTAGCAAGTGGTACCTAAAAACACAACAAAAGCAAGGGTGAGTCCAAAGACTCAGCAAGTACCAATAATGAAACATTAATCTCATATTTACATCATCAACATTCCATTCCAAAGCTTTACACAAAAACATATCTCATGAGGTATGTATGCGAATATGCAATGCAACTTTTCTCTTTCACTCTTTGTCGTATTTCACCGGTAATGCGAGATATGCGACCGTCGCCGCATACCATGCCTGTGCTCGCAAGCACAGGGACCAATTGCCCAATACTCCGCAAGTAAAGGGGACCTCAAGCCCACACTCCACAAGTGTGGGGACCTCAAGCCCGTCATATACATGACGGGGATCTCAACAAATGCTTGGTCACCACGTGACCAAGTCTTTATTTTGTCAACATGATGCATATGCACACATCATGAATCATCATAATCATACCTCCTCAGCAATATCACTTATGAATTTAACTCATTCATACTTCTATCATTCATATCTTAAGCATTTACCATCTTTAATCAACATATCACACTATCAACTAAGCATAGCTAATATGTATCAAAACATAGCACTCACTGTCAAACAATTCATAATTACTCTATCAAACAGAGTACTTGCAACCACCAAGATAATTTGGTACTCATCACAATATCATCCATTCATGGCTATTATGACCCAAACACAAACAATCCACGACATACAAGCATAATAATACAATAACCGGATACTTGCCTCAACCGTGCGAGCGGTGGGCGCTTGAAGTGGCGCTGCCCTGGATCTCGCTCCCACCGAACATAGAGATAACCCAATCTAAGACCAACATACTGGACCAAAAGCATAAATAACAACACAATTGAACTCTCTAAACTTCCAAGCATTTTCCAATCTTCCAAATTTCTAGCGATCGCTTTTGGTGTTCACTGCGGACAGTCAACTTCTAAAATACATAACTTTCTGCTCCGGAGTCCAAATAGGATGTTCTTGGACTTTCTGGAAAGGTAATTAAATTACCTAAATAAACTTAGTTGGGGAGCCCTTTTGATTATGCCAACTATTGCCTCTACCAAGCCAACCTACAGAACAACAATTTTCACGTCGGTTTCTCTGGACAGTACACTAAAACCACCATAACTTTTGTTACGAAGGTCCAAATCTTGCGTTCTTTATCTCTATGAAAAGGTATAGAAATTACCTACATTTTTCGTTATACTGAGATCCTCTGATTTCGTCTTTAAATAATAGATTAACTCAGTTTTCTACAGACTGTCAGAATGTTGACAGATTAACCAGACAGCGGCACTAAACAATTCATAACTTTCTAACCGTTAATCGGATTTTGGCGTTCTTGGCGGCCACTGAAAGCTAAGAACATTATCTACATAACTCTAGCAGACCAAAACTCCTAATTCGGCCTCTAAACACCCGAAACTGACCGCGCAATAATCTGGACAGAACGCGATCTATTAAACCGACGCAAATCAATCTACCAAACGACATCAACCGCAACTATTACGCATCAAACAACGAAGAACACGCGACGTTACCCTTGTAGAATCGCAGAAAGATGATGAACTCTCCCCACGAAGTTGATCTCCTCTCCTTTCTTCACTTGATCGGCAGCAGTGAGCACCGACGGCGAGGAAGGAGGCACCAATGGAGGGCACCACCATGGAGGAGAGGTGTGCTACGATGGCGTGCTACAGTGCGGCGGCACTGTAGCTACAGTGCATCTAGGGTTTTCCCCCTTCCTTTTATTGGTGGCCGACCCCTCATGGGCCTCCTGGGCCAAGGCCCAAGGCCCAAGTTGCCGAAAAACTGCAGAAACCCCCCTTTTTTATGTCTAATTTCTCTTTTGAACGCTTTCTTTCGTAGAATAAATTGGAGTATTACATTAAAACCCCTCTTTCTCCTGTTCAATCGCTTTGCTAAAAGAAATATTCCCCTGATTTTAATTATTCTCTCCCGATTTAATTTTTGGGGTATTACATGGACTTAGGAACTAAAGTAGAGTTAAAGGAAGAGGTGAAATCTAACACAGGGGTGACAGGTCAAAATGTTGAAGAAGGCACATACCATCTAATTAATCAGGATCAGGTTGTCTTGACAGATGATTGGATCATATCAAAGAAAAGAAGGGGCAAGACTAAATTCAAAGAGCCTCAGGTGGCAACTAGGAAAAGTACTCATATCCGAAATCAAGGTATACCAATGCAGGAGAAAACAACCTTGTTGAAATCCATTCAGAACCTAGAAATTCAAGGTAAATCTAACTCTTTTACTATTCTTAATGATGCTTCTTGTAATTATCTAGAAAATGTTGCTTCTTCTTGTGGGATCATATTGGGATCGCATAATAGAAGCCCACAAGAGGTGATTTATGCTTTTCAAGCTAGTGAGTTAGTGAGAGCTGCCATTGCCAAGCCAAATCTGGAGTTAGCTAGCAAGACTACACAGAAAGAAGCTAGTATTGATGCTCAAAAAGGGGTGGTAGAAGGAGAAGAGAGTATCTTGAAAGTTGTTGACAATGGAACAAGGGGTGCCATGGGGTTTAAAGTGAATAAGCAATTTAGGGGGAAGCCTAAATCAGGAAGGACCTCATCCAAAAAGTGTAACACATGAATATTCTTTTTTGGAATATTAGAGGGTTGAGTAAATCAGCCAGGTGGGGACAACTTAAAGAATTGATTTACAAAGAGAGATTTGATGCAGTGGGGGTGTAGGAGACAATTAAGTCATATTTTACTAAAAGAGATCTTAAAGCTTTTTCTGGTAGTGGGGATTTTGGATGGAGTTGGATTACTGCTCAAGGTCATTCGGGTGGTATTCTTTTGGGGTGAGGAAGGATAGGTTGGAAATTGAAGGATATGATCATGGCAGATTTTTTGTTAGTATGGTGGTGAGACATAAGCAGATTAATTTCAGATGGGAACTTGTGACAGTATGTGGCCCAGCTCATCATGAGTTGTCTCAGCAGTTCTTGGAGGATCTTCATAACAAGTGTTAGAATTCTCTGTTACCTCTGGTTCTACGGGGAGATTTCAATTTAATCAGTAAAGTTGAGGATAAAAGTTCTACTGGTATCAATTACAGTTTGATGGATAAGTTCAATAATTTTATTGATGATAACAAGTTATTAGAGGTCAAGAGAAGTGGACCTAAATACACCTGGACTAATAAGCAAACTAGCACCATTATGGTTAATTTGGATAGGATTTTGGTTTCTACTACTTGGGAAGCCAATTATCCTCTTTTTTTCTGCTTCTAGCTTGACTAGAATAGGTTCTGACCATGTTCCTATTGTTTTACACTCTAGAGAGGATGGAACAGTTCCTAAAGGGAGATTCTACTTTGAGAAAAAGTGGCTTTGCCAGAATAATTTCAGAAAGCTTGTCATGGACAAATGGAAGGAGATTTGTAGGAAAGCTCCTGAGAAGAGTTACTCACTGGAAAATTGGAATGGGAGTTTGGCTTCTCTTAGAGAGTTTCTCAGAGGATGGGGTGCAAATCTGGATGGAGATTGTAGAAGAGAGAAGAAGGTCATTTTGGATAATCTGAATAGGCTGGATAGGAAAGCTGAAAACGAAAATATTAAGGTTGAGGATTGGATTTGTAGATATAAGGCAGAGAGAAATCTAAAAAAGATTTATGATATGGAGGAAAGGTTTTGGCAGCAAAGGGGAAATGTGAAATGGATTATCCAAGGGTATGCTAATACTAGGTTTTTTCATAGTTGTGCCAATAGTAGGGGGAGAAAGAACTTGATTTTTAGTCTGGATAATGTGGAGGAGCATTTAACTTCAGAGGAGAGCATTAGATATCATATTTATAAATATTACAAAGCCCTGTTTGGAAAGGAAGTTAATCAGACTATTCAGTTGAATTTTGATTTCTGGAAGGAAGATTCCATGGTAACTGATGTTGATAATGAAAGTCTTGTCCAACCTTTTTCTGAACAAGAGGTTCTTAATATTATCAAGGTTCTGCTAGCTGAATCTGCACCTGGGCCAGATGGTTTTCCTACTTCTTTCTATAAAATCTTCTGGGATGTTCTGAAGAAGTTTTATATGGAACTGGTCATAGATTTTTTTAAAGGGGATCTGGACTTAAAGAGATTAAACTTTGGGGTGATTACCTTGATTCCCAAAATCAAGGATGTTACTTCAATTAAACAATTTTGGCCTATTTATTTGATTAATTTGAGCTTAAAAATTATCACTAAGATCCTAGCAGTGAGATTGGGTAAGATTGCTAACAAGATCATTCATAAAAGTCAAATTGCTTTTATCAAAAATAGAAATATTCTGGATGGGGTGGTTTCTCTTCATGAGGTACTACATGAATTGAGAATTTCCAAGAGGAAGGGGATTATTCTTAAACTTTATTTTGAGAAAGCTTACGATAAGATCCAGTGGGGTTTTTTGGAAAGTGTTATGAAAGGAAAATGTTTTTTCTAAGAAATGGATTGATTAGGTGATGAGTTCCATTAGGGGTGGGAAAGTAAGCATCCATATTAATAGAAAAGTTGGTCCTTACTTTACTACTCACAGAGGTTTGAGACAGGGAGACCCTTTATCCCCTCTTTTATTTAATCTGGCAGCTGATGCCTTGGCAGAGATTGTAGCTAAAGCTCAAGATAAGGGGCTGATTTATGGGGTGGTTTCTCACTTGATACCTGGGGGCATCACACTACTTCAATATGCAGATGACATTATTTTGATGATTGATTATGAAGATGAGTATATTTTAAACCTTAATTTTTTTTGTATTGCTTTGAATGGATGTTAGGTCTAAAGATCAATTATCACAAAAGTGAGGTGTTTGTTTTGGGGGCGGATACTGTTTAGGTTGTTAAATTTTCTAATAGCTTCAATTGCAAGTTAGGGAAGCTCCCCCTTACCTATCTGGGCATTGATATTGGTAATAGGAAGCTGGGTATGAGGGCAACAAGAAAGGCTATTGATAAGATGAATAGTAGGCTAGTTAGTTGGAAGAACAATTTGCTCTCTTCAGGGGGTAGGCGGGTCCTTACTAATAGTTGCCTTAGCGGTCAATCGATTTTCACCATGGGTTTTTATAATTTGAATAAGGAAGTTCATAATAAGATGGATTCAATTAGATCTAGGTTCTTCTAGAGAGGGGCAAGTGATCGTTTCAAATATCATATGATCAAGTGGAGGCAGTGTGTAGGCCAAAGGATTTCGGTGGACTGGGTGTGATTAATACCAGAGTGATGAATCAGTGCCTCCTTTGCAAATGATTCTGGAAGTTGAATAAAGCTAAGGATGAAATTTGGTTTAGGATTTTAAAAGCTAAGTATTTTCCAGAGAGGGGCTATAGAACCTCTTTACATGTTAGAAGCTCTCAATTCTGGAGATCTCTTCATAAGGTTCAACCTTTGTTTAATAGGGGGTATCCTTTTCAGGTGAGAGATGGGAGAACTATCTCTTTTTGGCATGATATTTGGGTGGATGATTGCCCTTTAAAAATTAGTTTTCCTCTGTTGTATAATATTTGTTTAGATTTTGCTATAAAAGTAACTGATTGTTTGGTGAGAGGGGTTTGGAATATTCAATTTGCAAGGAATTTTGTGAGAGAAGAAGAAAGACAGTGGGGGATTCTTAAGGATTGGTTAGAAGGGGTGGAACTAAATGGGAGAGGGACAAAATGGTGTGGTGTTTGGATAGCAAAGGTCAGTTCACAGTGAAGTCTTTCTACAAAAACTTAACCTTTGGTGGGGTTATTGATAATAGAATGAAAAAGCTTTACTCAAGCAAGATTCCTCTCAAAGTTAAAATATTTATGTGGCAGACTTATCATAATAGGATTCAGATGACTGATCCGCTTAGCGTTAGAAATTGGAAAGGGGATGTGAACTGTATCCTGTGTGGGGTGGTGGAGGACGCTAAGCATGTTCTTTTTCATTGTGTTCTTGCTAAATTTGCTTAGTCTTGCTATATGGAAGCTTTCGGTTGGAGGAGATATCCAGATTCTCTTGAAGATTTCCACGTTAACTGGCTTGACTTGTGGGGTGCTAATAATTAGAATATTTGCTTATTCAGTTTTGCAGCTATGGCCTGGACGCTATGGAAAACCAGAAATAAGATGACGTACGAGAGAACTTTCCCTAAGCAGCCATCTGAAGTTGTATTTCAATTCATGTCATGCTTGCAGCATTGGTGGGTGGTAATAAAAAAGGAGGATCATCAAAGACTGGAAGACTTGCTGATGATGCTTGAAGGCTGGTTGAAAAGATTTTGCGTAGGGGATTAAGTCTAGCTTGCTAGTGTTTTGCTTTACTTGGGCTGTATTGTAATATTATTTTCTAGTGGAGTTTCTGTGTTGGCGTTTTTTTGGAATGCCTGCTTTCATTGGTCATTCTAGTTGAACTGGTTTCCCCAATTAGCTTCCTGTGGTGTTTGTACTTTGGATATTAGCTTTTTATAAAACCTGGGTTTTTTTCCTGTTTCAAAAAGAAAGAATGAAAGAAAGAGTAATAAGGCTAACGAAGATGAGGGAGTGGTAAAAAAACTTACCGCATCATCTTTGGGTGGTACTGATGTGCAACAGATTCTTCAACGCTATATAACAAGAAGTAATGTTCTTTCACACAATAAAAATTAATGTTTTTTTTAATTTTTTTTTTATATATTGGCATAATCTCTAAAGTGCAATCTTGATCATCAATTTATATTTAATATATTTATGAAACCTAACCAAACTTATAATTTTATGAAGGCATTCTAAGACAAATGCGCTTCATGTACTTGTTATCACGAGGAAATTGCTCGTATACAATTTTTTATACAACCAATCTAAATATCCACGAATGCTATGTTGGTAACCAAAGATAAAATAGTTTGATTTTATGTGTATGTACTAGACACCTGTGCGTGCCTTGGCGCACTGAGAAAACATGACATTGGATAAGTGGGTAAACAACAGCGACGGAAAATAGAATTAAGTTCAACTGTAAGTTTGAGTGGATATTATGAAGATATGAAAGAGAAATATAATATTAGACTGCTAACTACCATCTAAGGAAAGATGGACGAATTATATTTATGTCCTTGGGCACATAGCGCACTGATAGATAAGCTCAGTGTGAGGAAACGATGCAGGATATGTGTATTAGTTAAGTAACACACTGTAACAGGAAGACATATAAACTGTGAAGATACGTATGGTGATATACCTACACATATTAGGAGGTCAAAAACTAAATACGATGTTAAGTTTGCTGCAATGTATGACAGGAAACAACGAAACTGAAATGTTAATAGACAACCCATACAGAGGTAATTTAAAAAGGACTGATGATTAGTTGACCAACAATGCGATTGTTTGAAGTTGGCAAAAGGAGAGTGCGTGTAGTCGGAGTGCAATGCAGACCATATATTATATACATTTTTATAATACAGTCATACAATTCTGTAAGTTCTTAAAGAAATCTCCATCTAGCGTTGCAATTTACAGCCTAATATTAGTAAGCACTTACATCATTCCATACCAGATCAGCAGGCAGGTTTCACAAAAGGCAACACACAGTAAAATGTAGTGCACTATTTCAGTAAACAAATCGACATGATAAACAAGTCGATATAAAATGCTTAAACCAACCACCAAAATCCATTTTAAGTTCCTAAACAGATCCTATATTTCTACAAAATTGCATCAAAATGCAACATTAATCTTTGAACATGGTACAATGTGTATATTTGTGAGAGTATTGGCACAACAACTACTCAATCAACAATATTTCAAATCTCACAAGGACAACACATACCGCGATTGAATCATGTCTCTCACTAAATTTCTTCTCCCACTCCCTCGTAGCATTTTCTTTTGCCTCATACTGCCCAATCAGTTCAGCCTACTTCTGCAACACCCTCTCCATCTCCATCCTTCTTATACTTCATGGCATACCTATCACCGCCAACCTCAACTCCTCCATCATCACAAGAACCCTACCCATCATGGCTCATCTCACCATGCAAACCATGCTACTCATTCGTGCAAATAGTACAATCTGATCTCTCCTACCCCTCCTTCGGACTCTTCACGATATTGTGCTTGCGCTCCTGGCGTTCAGTCTGCAATCTGTCAAAACATAACAGGTACATCATGTCAGATAGCCAATGCACATCCACAGAGCAACACTTATCACAAAATTTCAACAATGTACTCAATCAAACATTTATTCAACTCTAAATAGAAAAAAAGCTTTAGATATAATTGACGAGGATCTAAATAATCCTCATTTATTTACTTCATAATCAAGAAATATGACGTCATAAGACATACCCCTTAAAATATCAAAAGGGAAGAACTAGTCAGGAAGTCGTAGGCTACCCTACGACTACCCCCTGGTCGTAAGCTCTTCTACGACCACGGTATAATCCCTACGACTACCCCCTGGTCGTAAGCTCTTCTACGACCACGGTATAATCCCTACGACTACCCCCTGGTCGTAAGCTCGTCTACGACCATGGTATAATCGTTACGACTACTACCTAGTCGTAAGCTCTTCTACGACTATGGTATGATCGTTACGAGTATGTCCGGTCGTAAGTTTTTCTGATCGGGGCACTACGTGTTCCTCACGACTTCATCGACCCACCCGCTTGATGACCCATTAAACGGTGAGAATCTAAGCGGTCAAAATACGCAGCTATCTCGACATAATCGTAGATAATTCCCACTATCTCGATCGTAATCGATTGACAAGATGGGAGGTTACTACTCGTAATTACTCTCATTATTACATAATAATGAGCGACTAATTAGCCTGGAAGGACAACGTCCACTATTGCTTAGTATAAATAGGTATCTGTTAGAGATAGAGGGGAGAGGCTTTTTGGGCAAAGAAGAAATAGTGCCTTCTTTGGAGAACAGTTAGGAAAATACTTATTCGATTGTAATCCAAAGAGCAAATACAAGATACAGGAGTAGGGTTGTTATTCTCACCGGAGAAGGCCCGAACCTGTATAAAAATCCCCGTGTCTTCTTCGTCTGTGTGATCAATTGTGGAGACCCCCCGAATCAAACAATCTTTACGTAAGATCAGTTCTAAAACACCGACAGTTGGCGTCGTCCGTGGGGATTCTCTGGTAATTCCTTGTCAACAGTTCTTCCTTTTCTCTTTTATGCTACCATGCTAGGAGAATGGAATGAGGAGAATTGGTTCGACTTGGCTGATTACGCAGACATCGACATGGATGCCGGTCTTGAATACGAACCGAGTATCGAATCTTCTGACGGTATTGCCGCCTCTGGAGATCTTCTATCAGATCTCGGAGACTGCATTACCACCAGAGTCGAGGAGGGATCCTTATCCCCCACGACAGTACGCCCAGCCGAGGGATCAATTTCCTCGGGAGGCAAGGGTCAACTCGACCAGCAACAGCCCTGTCTCAGGGCAAACTCGCAACACGACGAGAGCTTTTCCTCTAAGTGTTCGAGTCCCCCCAAGACAGTTCGAGTTGGCAAGACAAGTTCTGGAAGCCATTATCCCGGAGCTCCATCAACATCTGATGGTCCTCTCTCTCCGAGCATTTCCGCAGGGAAGAGGATCGAACATGCTGTTCATCCAAATTCAACCGTCCCGACGCAGGAGCCACCTGCAGACCGAGACGGTTATAACCCGGAGTTCCCCTACCTGGAGGGGTTTACTCCAAGTCGCCAGATGGTGTCGCTCGACCACTCCTCCAGTGAGGAGATCTCGAGCGCAAGTGGAAGTCATCCACGTGAGGTCTTCGTCCTTCCCTCTGATCAGGATCGTTCTCCGAGAAGAAGGATCGGACATGCTTCCCGCCGAGCATACTCTACACCACCTCGTCGTAATGGCAAGGACACCACAGCTGGCGAACGAAATGAACACTTTGATGAACGTGCGGGACATCCTCAACATTCTCGCGCTCCATTAAAACAAGTTCAAGGGTCTGAAATAGACCATTCTGAGGCAATTCGACGGAAGAAAATAGTAGCTCAGAAGAACTTCCCTGAGCGCTTTATTTCGAATCGAAGGAAGCTCAAGAACTCCAAAGACATCAATGATTTGGTCGGAGAACCCGACCCAAGAACTCGCCGAGCACCGTGTTATGATCTTTTGCCGAGGAATCGACAAAGACTTCGTGACATGATGGCCAAACTCGATGCGGCGAGGTCGACCACAACCACGGTCGTAATAGTGCGGCTACTTCTTCCGCCACCGCTCAGAAACTCGTCGCATGGAAGGCGGCACGACTCTCCTCATGTCGTTCTCTCGACATGAGAAAATGTCACAAGCCAACGGGAGGGTGATCTTTCACCACTTCAGCTACCGACGCGACGGCGGCAAGCGGGTACGAGGAGTATTTCCGTAAGGTCGAGGCCTATTATAGGCCTAGTCCCCATGGTCGGGTATCGACGAGTTCGATCGCGGCGACATTAACCCTTCGCTTCGCAAAAAGAAGACAAGAGGTTATCTCGGGATGTCGGGCGTTCTCGCCTGACCTTCAAGCGGTTCGTTGGCCGCCTCGATTTCGACCGACGAATATGGAGAAATTCGATGGAACTCAAAACCCCATCGAGTTCATCCAAATCTACACTACAGCTATCCGAGCTGTAGGAGGAGGAGAGCATGTCATGGCGAATTACCTTCCGACTGTGCTCGAAGGATCGGCGCGATCATGGCTTCTAAACCAACCATTTGAGTCGATCTACTCGTGGCAACACCTCTGTGATCTACTGCTGGCTAATTTCCAGGGAACTTACAATCGCCCAGGAAAGGAGGATGACTTGCACCGGATAAGACAGAACAACCATGAAACGCTACGACAATTCATCAGGCGCTTCAGTCAGGTTCGAAACTCTATTCTGGAAGTTTCTAACTCATCTGTGATCAGGGCTTTCAAACAGGGAGTCCGTAGCAGAAGAATAACAGAGGACATCGCTTTACATCCACCTGCCACCGTCGCTGAGCTCTTTGAGATGGCTGATAGATATGCGACTGCTGCTGAAGCGGTCGAATGGAACAATACCATCAATCTCAAAGATGGCATCCTCGGAAGCAAAGTAAAGTGGTAAGAAAAAGGATAAAAAGGCTAGAAAATCTAAGAACAAAGCGAAAAGTCAAAAATCTCCAGATGCCAGTTCTAAGGAGGTCCTAGCCGTAAGTGATAAGGAGCCACACAACCCCAAGCAAAATCCCGATCGAAGTAAAGGTAAACACCAAGATCGGAGAAACGACAAACCTAGGTGGTGTCCTTTTCATAAAAAAGAAGGGCATGACTCAGAATCGCCGAGTTTTCTTACGGAAACTCGAGGACTATTATTCTGGCAAAGGGCCACTTCCTATTCTTGAACAAGTGGGCCAAACCAATGGACAAAAGGAGTCGGACGATGAGGAGATGCCGTTCTAGGACCCGCAACGCACACCATTGATCACATCTATGGGGTCTTCGGCATACGAATCACGAAGACAGCAGAAAGCAGTCGAACGTGAGGTAAACACAATCGACTCTCCTCTTGTCAATAAATTACCGAAGTGGTCGGAAATCACCCTTGCTTTCGAGAAAGGTGATTGTCCGATACCTTCGACTAGACCAGGTCGATTTTCGATAGTGGTCGAACCCACCATCAACAATTGTCGAGTCAATCGAGTTTTAGTTGATGGTGGAAGCTCGTTAAATATATCGCTTACGTAGTACCGGACGAGATGCAAGTACCGGGACAAAGGTAAGACCGGTGCGATATTCATTTCATGGAATCGCATCGGGTCTTCGCCAAACCCATTGGCCAAGTTTCTCTTCCTTTAACGCTTGGATCACCAAGCAATTTCGTGACGAGAAAGTCTCCTTTGATGTAGTCGATTTCGACATAAGATATAACGCCATACTCGGACGACCTACTCGCAAAATTTTTGATAGCTACTCACTATGGGTACCAATGTCTTAAGATGCCAGTCCCAAAGGAGTGATCACAATATATTGTGACAAGAAGATGGCGATTCCTCGCGACCGCTGCTTCCTTGAGATGGTTGGACAACTACCAACTCGAGACGAAAGTCAGCCTTCGATTAGCAAGTCGAAGCCTAAAGCTGCACCTAAGCCGAACGACCAGGTCAAAGAGGTTCCTCTGGACGCAGAGGAGCCCTCGAAGACTGTTTGCATTGGGGATTCTTCCACCTAAATAGGAAGACGCCCTCATCACCTTCCTCCAGGCAAACGCTGATGTCTTTGCGTGGCAAGCATCCGACATGCCCGGAGTCCCAAGGAATGTGATCGAGCATAGGCTAGCCTTACGGCCTGATAAACTACCCGTAAAACAAAAGTTACGGAGATTTGCCCCTGATCGACGAGATGCTATTAGGTCAGAATTGGACAAGTTGCTTAAAGCAGGCTTTATAAGAGAAGTCAACCACCTGCAGTGGTTGGCCAACCTCAGAATGGTTCGAAAGTCTAACGGCAAATGGCGTATGTGCGTAGACTTTATCGATCTTAATAAAGCTTGTCCAAAAGATGATTTCCTTTACCTCGCATCGATCACCGGTTGACTCTATCGCAGATGTGAAATGTTGAGTTTTCTAGATGCATACCGTTATCACCGATCGGTATGCATCGAGAAGATGAAGAAAAGACCGCATTTATTACACCGCTTGGAGTATTTTGCTATGTCAAAATGCCATTCGCCTAAAAATGCTGAAGCTTTTTCAACGCTTGATGCAAACGACTTTCGCTCCTCAACTAGGCCGAAATTTGGAAGCCTATGTTGATGACCTAGTCGTAAAAAGCACCAAACGACTCGAACATATCACAGACTTGCAGGAGACTTTCGACAACCTCAGAAAACACCAATTGAAACTAAATCCCGAGAAGTGTGTGTTCGGGGTCTCTTCAGGAAAATTGCTTGGATTCCTGGTTTCTGAACGGGGAATCGAAGCAAATCCCGAAAAGATCAAAGCCATCACTCAGATGCGCCCCCCGACCACGAAAAAAGAAGTCCAAAAACTCACAGGGTGCATGGCGGCGTTAAGTCGTTTCATAGCACGACTGGGAGAAAAAGGACTGCCTTTCTTCAAACTTCTAAGGAAACATGAAGGTTTCGAATGGTCAGAAGAGGCTAACTTAGCCTTCGAGGAAGTCAAGAGGTATCTTACGAGTGCTCCTGTTCTAGTTTCCCCGAAGCTAGGAGAGACGCTCTTAATTTACCTAGCTGCCACGCCACGCATAAGAAGCAAAGTGCTTTGGTCGTAGAACGTGAGAACATACAACGACCAGTATACTATGTGAGTGAGGTTTTGCACGGACCTAAGGAGCGTTACCCTCAGGTTCAAAAACTTCTTTATGCCCTCCTCATGTCTTCGAGGAAACTGCGGCATTATTTTCAGACGCACAAACTAGCTGTGCCGTCTGAGTTTCCCTTGGGAGCGATCCTCCAGAATAGGGAAACAGCGGGACGCATGGCAAAATGGTCAGTCGAACTTGGGGCGTTCGACATCCATTTCGTGTCCCGAACGGCCGTTAAATCCCAGATCTTGGCAGACTTTGTCGCCGAATGGACAAATCCTGAACCTGTTCAGGATCCCCAGTACGATTCCCACGATCAGTGGATGATGTACTTTGACGGGTCACTTACGATAAGTGGCTCGGGGGCTGGGGTGGTCCTGGAATCTCCTACCGGAGAAACCTTAAAGTATGCCATACAATTAAACTTTCAGGCCACTAATAACGTGGCAGAGTACGAAGGTTTGCTAGCTGGCATACGAGTTGCGAAAGCACTCTTGATTCGACGATTGCTCGTAAGAGGAGACTCTCAGCTAGTCGTGAATCAAGTCGGAAAGGAGTACCAGTGCTCCAATTCGACCATGTCCCGGTACCTATCGGAAGTACGAAAGTTAGAAAAGCACTTTTTGGGCTTTGAGGTACAATTTATCCCCGAAAGGATAATTTCTCATGCATCCAATCGCTCATCTAGCTTCCTCCCGATCCGTAGTACCGAAAGGGTGTTCTGGAACAACTTGAAACCGTCCATAGTCGATTTAACCGAGACACCTTCTATAGAAACAACCTCTCTAGAGTACGAAGATACATGGATGGCGCCATTTATGAGTATCTTCAAGAGGGTTCTCACTGATGACGATCTAGAATCGATCGATTATCCCGAAAAGCCAAAATGTATACTTTGGTCGAAGGTGTTCTTTATAAAGAGGAACCTAAGGGGTGCTCATGCGATGTATTCGCAGCGAAAGATTAAAACTCCTTCAGACATACACGGAGGATCTGTGGAACTCATGCTTCCTACGAACATCGGTTGGTAAAGCTTTTGACAAGGTTTTTATTGGCCAACACCCTCTACGATGCCAAGGAGATGGTTAAAAATGTGTGCGATGTCGGTTTCATAGCCAGCAAATACACCAACCACTCGGGCGTTACAAACAATTCCTCTGTCATGGCCTTTTGCAACTTGGGGTCTCGATATCCTAGGACCGTTACCAGAGCTCCAGGAGGTTTCAGTACTGCTTGTGGCTATTGATACGTTCACAAATGGATAGAAGCCTAACTCGTGGATCGATAACAACGAGCGAAAAAACGGTTCATGATGAGATGCGTGATCACTCGATTCGAGTACCAAGTCGAATTATCACGGATAACGGTAAACAATTTACAAGCGCAAAATTTCAGGAATTTTGCGACGAGTTGGGAACTCGTTTATGTTACGCCTCCGTCGCACACCCCCAAAGCAACAGAGCAGTCGAGAGAGCGAACGGCCACATAATGAAGGGAATCAAGACCCGAGTCTTCGATCAGCTGGTAAAGCGCTCGGGGCTTGGGTGCAGAATTACCTTCAGATATGGGCAATTAGACGACGACTAGCCGAGCTACGGAGAAACACCTTTCTTTCTAGTTTTGGTGCTGAAGCCATGCTTCCTCCGTAAATTAAGATCAGGTCGGAAAGAGTCGACAAGTTTCACGACTCGTCTCAAGAACATCTTCGAGCAGACGACATCAACCTGCTCGAGGAACAGAGGAACAAAGCTTTATTCCGTTCCGCAGTCTACCAACAAGCCCTGCGCAGATACTATGATCGTAAGGTTCAACCTCGCACCTCGCTGCAGTGATTTGGTATTGAGACTTATCCAATCCCGCCTAATCGAACAAACTTTCCCCAAGTGGGAAGGTCCTTACATCTGTGGTCGGCGTAACGCGTCCGGATCGGTACGACTTGCAATGGAAGACGGCCGTGTTCTCTCAAATTCTTGGAACATTGACCGATTTAAATTTTATGTGTAACAAACTTCAACGACAATAAAGCAACAGGTTCTCCCTATCTTTTTTGTCTATTTTGAATTTCGCTTTTATTCTTTCGACCATTTTTTCTCATCCTTCCTGCATAATGGTTAGCAAAAGGACGATACATTTAGTCAAGTCTCTCCTCTCTGCATGTGGTTCTCGCTTGCACTGGAAGGAGCTTCCTAATATCGCTTCATTCTTAAACAATCGGTACAAAGCTTATTGAGCTCGGAAAATGGTCGAAAGTTGTTGCTTAATTCATATCACCTTAGCTTATTTCAAAAATAAACCGAGAAGAGTAACCTTTTCTTTGAGATGCATTCACTACCTTTTCAAATAACTTGATTAGTTTTATCGGCGAAGGAAGAAACACACTTAGTCGAAATCTCTCCGCTCGCACGTGGTTACGCCCACTAGACTAACTTCCTAATGTCGCTCGCTTTCCTACTTTTGCCGCCGAACAACTAAGTCCGAAAGATGAATGTAGCCGAATGAATCCTTAAGGTACTCGAGAAGCTTGTTTCGCTCTAGTCGTCGTTATCGAGTTAATTAATCTGGTCGGAGATGGTAACATCACCTAGTCGAAGCCTTTTTCTCTCGCACGTGGTCCCGCCCACCGAGGGAACTTCCTAGCGTCGATCTGTTTCTACTCTTTCGACTAGTGCAAACAAGTCGATATTTGACAACTCTAAGACTAACAAACCTCTCTGCTTTTTCGAACCCTTTCTTTACTACTTACCTAGTTTATTAAAATAAACTAAGTAAGTAGCCTGAAACTAGGATAAAGTTATAAACATGACTTCATTTCTTAGTCTAATTTTTCTAAAGATATCATCCTACGAGTTACTAACTACTCTATGAGATGATTCGCAGAAAGATACTGGAAGGAAGGAGGAATTGCTCATATCCGGTCTAACTATTTCTTCTTTTATCTTACGAGTACTATTTACTCTACAAGATAATTTGCAGGAAAAAGGATCATATATTTAGGCGTCACCACAAAAAAAGACTTGTTTATACAAGAATATATTACAAGACTACTCTGTCTAGGAGATTCTATCTCAGATCTCCTCCGCGACCTTCTCGCCAACCGACTGCATCTCTTCGATCAGCTTCTCGGCTTCAGATTCGGTGCAGCCGAAGTCGGCTTCAACAGAATGAAGATCAAGGTTAGGATCGCGGGCCTTGAGTTTTGCTAAAATAAAACTCACAGCTCCTTTGACCGCTTCCCTTATTGAATTGTTCTGATTGGCCTTCAGAGTAGATATCATCTCGTTTAGAGTACCGACTTGTTCCCCAATGGCACTCGTATGAGCGGCCATCGTGTCGTCACGAGGAACAACCCTCCCAGCACGAAGCCCATCGAGTACATTGTTCAGAAGTGAGATATTATCTTGAAGATTGATCTTCATTGATTTTGTCTCCTCCTGGGAATAAGTCGAAGCCTCATGGAGTCGCTTTATTTCAGTCAATCGGTCTGATAAGAGCGAGGATTGAATAAGAAAAACGATTCTATGAGAAGATAGAATGAATAAATAGCGGGTAAAAGTTCTACTTACCAGCTAATTGAGAACCCAAGTTTTCAATCTCTTGGTCTTTCTCCTTCGCGATCTGGGAGATTTTGCGGACAACGGATGTCTTCTCATTAACCTCAGTCCGGAGAGCCCCCATATTGGACTGAAGGGTCTTATTTTCACTTCTTTTCTACAAAAGAATAAGAGGTCAAAAGCAAAGGGATGCGAAACCAAGATCGAAGCGATCGTAATACGCATCGCTTATTTTTTCCTAGAATCGCTTAGTCAGCAGAGTTAGCCTCCTTAAGTTTCTTCAGGAGGTCAGTAACTTTGTCCCTTAGCTTCTTTGACTCGGCTTTTTCAAAGTCGAGCGAATCAGCCAAGGTCTTTTCGTCGCTCTTAAACCTGTAAAGATAAAAGAGCAGACATGAAAACAAGTGGTCATAAGCATTTCTATGACCAATGGGTAGTCGTAAGTTATTCTACGACCACCCCCTAGTCGTAAGTTTTTTCTACGACTAGTATAAGTCGTAAGCTTTTCTCGACAACCGGTTACGAGTGTCACTCACCACCTCTCGCTTGTTCGCAAAGTGTTGCCTTTTCTTGTCGGCTTGACAAGTTGCCGATTGTACTCGCAAATCGTAGCGACTTGCTCAACGGCTCTCAAAAAGAGAGAAACGATAAGATAAAGAGATAAAACCCTAAGTGAGTATCGATAAATACTTACGCTCATGTTTGACCAAGCAAACATGGAGACTATTCGTGATGGATCCTTCACCATCCATCTCCTCGACTCGCTTCCACCATACCCTTCAGTCGCTCATTGTCAAATACGTCTCCGCAATTGACAATGCTACCGGGTGGGGAACTCGATCGCGGAGCGGTAGGCGGAAGATCCTACGATGGAGTCGGGGCCAAAAGTCGAGCAAAGTTGAAATACTCCTCTTCCTCCGACTGCGGACGTGAACTCCACCGAGGGCCGGAGGGAATATCCTCAACGACCTCCTTACCGGCACGGCGGTCAGCGCTCTCGCCGTCGTCTGTCTCTGGTGCCTCCCTCAAGGCTTGTGTGGCCTCTATCACAGCCTCTACGACAGCTCCAGATGTCGTAGCGACTTCAACATCATTGGCCTTCGTAGCGACTTCAACAACTGCAGCCTCTTCTGCAGCAGGACGATAGCTAGATCTTCGCCATCGTCGTTGTCGCACTTTCTGGTTGAAGGTGATAACGGGATCCTCTATGAGAGTTCCCCTAGGGGCTGAAGACGCCAGGCTGAGAATCGCAAAGCACAACAATAAGTCAATAAATAAAACAGTAAGTAGTCATTACACTTATGTGTTTTATTTTACATACCTCTGTATACCGGACCTAACTCCAAATTTGGGAGCAACCTTCCCAACGGAAGATTTCTTCGACTTCTTATCAACCACCATTGGTTGAGATGCACTCGGGCAACAGAGTCATCTCCTCCCGACTTCCCGGTGGACGAGATCGCCTCGACCACCACGAGAATGCTTGCTTCCCACGGCTTCGATTCCACCGAGCAGCAGCTTCCTTCACAAAGACATGAACTCCTTCCGCTTCTCCTTTTCTAGCCGTCTTACAAAGCCGCGAGAAGCGTAAACCGCGAAGGACTTGTCATCGTAGTAGAAAGGTACCTTAACTTTGGGGACCTTGCGCTAAGGGCAAGAGCCTCTTCTTCGCTCTCTTTCTTGCCGCGCTAGATCTGCGGCAAACTTAGCAAAAGGAGCAGAACTCGAACCCCTTGTCGCCGACTTTTACGATCGGCGCTTCTTAGATGGAGGGGACTTCACGACTCGTCTGCGTGTCGCCTCACAACCACCACTCGACTTCCTCGTCGCCTCGGCGGTTCTCTATGCCAACTTTCGCTGAAGAAGGAGAAAAGTGGTCCGTATGATCACTCAAAAATTATAAGTATTTCTACGACATTATCTAATCGTAAGTCATTCTACGATTACGTTAAGTCGTAAGTTTTTCTACGACATTGTCTAATCGTAAGTTATTCTACGATTACATCCGGTCGTAAGTTTTTCTCGACGATCGCACTCGTAAGTTTTTCTGCGACAAATCAGCTAGTCGTATACTATTCTACTACAATAAAACACCTAAAGGCAGAGTCGTTTGATTACCTTTAGGCGCCTTTCTTTCTCCTCTGTGGTCAAAACCGCGAGGATTTGAGGGGCCGCCATATTCGCCGGATGCTTCTCGCAGATGAGCCGGACACGTGCGTCAACCTCTGCCTGCGAAAGATCTGGGAATATGGACAATACGATTAAACAGACTAAATCAGGGTTAACCAAGGATAAAACCAAAAGAGTAAGTTTTTCTACTCACCGTCCTTGTAGTCCCTGGTTGGGTCGTCCTTTCCTGAGTACCTCCACATGGGAGGGACCCTTGTCTTCAAAGGACTAATCCGGTGCGTGATGAAGTCCTTCACCACGTGCCAACCGGTGAGCCCCTCCGACTTCAAGTCTTTGATAGCTTGAATATAGGGGGCTATCCGGTCGAGATTACTGGGAGTCGAGTCCCAGGAAGAAGATCGCTCGGCGGCCTGTCCAACGAACGAGAGGCTATCTTCCTGGGTAACCTCCCAGTAGAACCACCTCTTCTTGCAACCCGCCAGACGACCGGTAAACATCTCAATATACTCCTTCGACTTGTTGTCATGGAGCTTCATACCACAGCTACCAGCGATCCCGGCTTGACGAGCCATTCCATAATAATACTGGAACAGCTCGAGGTCCGCCGGAATCCCTAGGTAGGCCTCACACAAGTACACGAATACACTTAACATCGTGATGGAATTAGGACCAAGGTTCACTAATTCCACTCAAGTGCTCGAGCACGAGCGTGAGGAAAGGGTGAGCAGGCAATCGAAGGTCACACTCACAATAAGCCTGGAAGACAGAAATTTGGCCTACCTCTCCCGAAGGCCAATGCTGCCCATTCGCCGCATCCAAGTCACGAGAAGACCTCGAGGATCTTCTCGGCGCGACCAAAGCGATCATTTTGCATCGCCCATCTCCGACTCGCCCATTCGAGACAATCCCGCCATTTTTCTCTCAAGAACGAAGATTTAAGGTTGGGAAAGCTTCAAGAAAATGTACGAGTCACCGCGGAAGAAACAAGAAAGCAATAGATCATTGGGTAAAAGGTAAGAACCCTAAGTTCTTCCCCTGCGTCCCGTTTTATAACCGCACAGTTGAGATGAAACGTCGCGAAATCCCAACAGTCGCCACCGCTTCGGGAATCGTTTCAACGGACATGCTTTTTTACCTGCCTTATGGAAAGTCCCAAGACACCTTTTCACACCTCAAGTGAAATTACCATCTTGACCCCCGGGTCAAGTGAAAGACCAACCGGGAAAACCTTATTTCCGGTTTGAAGGCTACGACGGCTTCGAAGTCGTAAGACATCTCGTAGTCGTGACAACCTTAAACCAATTACCTCGATCAAGCATATTCCTGGTCGAGAGAAACAAGGGTTGAAGAGTTTTTCCTTCAACGTTTTCCTAACGACCCCTTAGTGGTCGAAGGATCGTCTACGACCCTTCACTCAAGTAAGTTATTTTCACTTGAAGCTGGGGGGCTAGATGACGAGGATCTAAATAATCCTCATTTATTTACTCCATAATCAAGAAATATGACGTCATAAGACATACCCCTTAAAATATCAAAAGGGAAGAACTAGTCAGGAAGTCGTAGGCTACCCTACGACTACCCCCTGGTCGTAAGCTCTTCTACGACCACGGTATAATCCCTACGACTACCCCCTGGTCGTAAGCTCTTCTACGACCACGGGATAATCCCTACGACTACCCCCTGGTCGTAAGCTCTTTTACGACCATGGTATAATCGTTACGACTACTACCTAGTCGTAAGCTCTTCTACAACTATGGTATGATCGTTACTAGTATGTCTGGTCGTAAGTTTTTCTACGATCGGGGCCTGCTACAGGTTCCTCACGACTTCATCGACCCACCCGCTTGACGGCCCATTAAACAAAGTGAGAATCTAGCGGTCAAAATACGCAGCTATCTTTGACATAATCAGAGATAATTCCCACTATCTCTCGATCGTAATCGATTGACAAAGATGGGGAGGTTACTACTCTAGTAATTACTCTCATTATTACATAATAATGAGCGACTAATTAGCCTGGAAGGACAACGTCCACTATTGCTTAGTATAAATAGGTATCTGTTAGAGATAGAGGGGAGAGGCTTTTTGGGCAAAGAAGAAATAGAGCCTTCTTTGGAGAACAGTTAGGAAAATACTTATTCGATTGTAATCCAAAGAGCAAATACAAGATACACAGGAGTAGGGTTGTTATTCTCACCGAGAAGGCCCAACTCGTATAAAAATCCCCGTGTCTTCTTCGTCTGTGTGATCAATTGTGGAGACCCCCCGAATCAAACAATCTTTACGTAAGATCGGTTCTAAAACACCGACAATAATCATCCGTAATTATAGCCTTCAGGACGTTCACTTACCGGTCAACAAAGCTGATGTTTGTTTCCATAAGATAACTACATAGATAATCAAAGTTATGAGTGGACACAACTATAATGAGAACAAAGTATTAGGATAAGTCTATAAGATTAAGATTCAGATGAGGACAAAAGAAAATGACTAACCTCTCAGAGAGGAAGACAAAATGCTAGTTATCAGGATATTGTAGTGCATTTGCAAAGAGCCTCCTCTTTGCGTCAACCATAGAAATTGTACCCAAACCACCTAAGAAAATTGAGGTATGATTCATGTCACATCCAAACATACAAGCATGAGTTGAACAAGGAGTCATACAGAACCACAAGGGTTCAGGAGGTGAGGGCGAATGGTGATTCAACACAAGTTCTACTACTCTTTAGTCATTTATATCACATTATCAACACATCAAGTGCAAAAACCGTTACATAAGTGCTACGAATCAAAAAAAAGTTTGCAACTGTGATACTCTGGTAGCATAGAAGATTGTATAGATACACATTGATTATGTAAACAACAATGTGGTGGTCTAGTTCAGGCAGACCAAGGTCTAGCAGAAGAGGGCTAAAAATACCAGACAAACCCCACCAAGTGCTCGCAGTAAGCAGGTTATTGGCTGAGTAGTTTGGAATCGCAGGCCATAATCTTCACCTTGCCAACTTGTTCTGTTGTTTCCTCGATCTTGAATTGTGCATCTGTCAAGATGAACGTTCAGACATTGTCACAAAACCTATAGGTGTGCAAATGGCCCTGCACAGAGAAAATAACAGACATAAGTAACCTGATAAGATATCAATGCAATGAAAAAAATATTAATGAGAAGCACAAAGTCTGAACTACAGTTGCATGTAGTGACAGACTGACAGTGCCACAGACTGGAAAACATTAGACCATCATATCTTCCCCTGTATTAGATCACTCACTAAACAAAAGAAATCCATTAAACATAGGCTTATTGTGTCAGATCACTTCGTATCAACAGCAATAGTAGGTATAGGTGTGGATAACGAGCTGGCTCGGCTCGGTAAGGCTCATTAAGAAAATGAGCTCGGCTCGGCTCGTTAAGCTAACGAGCAGAATACTAGGCTCGGCTCGGCTCGTTAAAGAGCTTGAACTCAGCTCGTTAGGCTCTTTAGGTTCGTTATTGAATTGATGCTAATGAATTGAATTTGCACAACTTTGAGATGGACATGACATCTAGAATTAATTCATTATTCCATGCATGCACATGTATTTACCATTGTAGTGGCATATGCATGCAAATGAATAAACATCCATGCAAATCAATAAAAAACATCCATGCAGATCATAAATTCATAATATCACTTGAATGAACTAGTGACTAGTCCATGTAGATCAATAAAATGTCTTCTTGTGATCAATAATATCAAGTCCATAATATGAAGAAAAAGTTCATAACTAGTCCATGCAGATCAATAAACATCCATGCAGTCATGCAAATCAATAAACGTCCATTAGTCCATGTAGATCACAAGTTCACAATCATCAAGAAAAGTTCACATCCATGCAGATCAATAAAAAACACCCATGCAGACACAAGTTCATAATATCAATTGAATGTACTAGTCCATGCAGATCAATAAAATATCTTCTTGTGATCAATAATATCAAGTGCATAATATCAAGAAAAAGTTCATAACTAGTCCATGCAGATCAATATACATCCATGCAGATTCTTTAATAAACTTGGCCACCACACAAAATGTCTTTTTGTGATCTTGTCAACTTATCCTCCACCGAACAAAAGGCCTTGCCAACTTGTGATCTTGGAATCTGGGTTGGGTGTTCCTGCAAGAATAATGGATAAATAATTTGATATTGGGCGTAAACACAACTATATATACTTTGATATTGGGTGTTCCTGGCCTGGTGTAGTGGTGCTCAAGTCAACTGTGCTGGTTTTCTTAACGAGTTAAACAAGCAACTCGCGAGCCAGCTCGAACCCAGCTCATTAAGAAAGCAAGCTAAATGCCCGGCTCGGCTTGGCTCGTTAAGGGACCGAGTTCAAGCCGAGTCAAGCCGAGCCCTTAATGAGCAGAGCTGGATCGCGAGTTTTGAGCTTATTTTCCACCCTTAAGTAGGTAAAACAACACAACGTAACAAAGGAATTTAATCAAACACAAAAACATGAACACAACCCACAGGAAATCAACACAAAAAAATCATATAAAAACCCAAGATAAAAGCATTGACCTCGAAAGCATTGTTTAGCCTCATTTCTATCTCTGATAAAATTTAAGTAATCAAAAGATAATATGAGGAATAGGGGCGCGGGGGAGGGCGTCGGAGAATGATGTAGAGGCGGGAGGGAGCAACATGGAGAGGAGAGCAGCAGTGGCAACGCGAGCAATGATCGAGGGGCTGGGGGAGGGGAAGGGGAGGAGATGGAGGCGTACAGAAAGAAGCCGTCGGGGAGATCATCCCACAAGGAGGAGTCGGTGGAGAAGGCCGAGAGGGAGTGGATGGGGCAGAGAGGATGAGGAAGAGGGGCGTGGGTGAGGGCGTCGGAGAAGAATACGGAGGCAGGAGTGTAATACCCCGAATGTTTCTAAGGAAGGAGAGTAAACGAAAAAGGGGTTTTCTGTAATACTCCAATGTATTGTAATGAAGGAAGCAGTGAAAAGAGAAATTAGACTTTAGAGGAGGGAAAATCTGCAATTCTTTGACAACCTGGGCTTCGGGCTTTGGCCTAGGAGGCCCATGAGGGGCCGGCCACTAATAAAAGAAGGGGGAAACCCTAGCCCACCACTGTAGCACGCATTGCTACAGTGTTCCTCTGCTACTACAGTGCCGCTACAGTACACGCCCTCCTCCTTGCACTCCGTTGCTCCCTCTTGGTGGTGCTCTCCCATTGCTGTCGGCCGAGGAGAAAGGTGGAGGGAGAGAGAAGAAGAGGAGATGACCATCTAGCGGGGGATTTCAACGGGCACGCGTGTCTCCAAGGGTAACTATTGCCGGTTGTTGTTTTTTGATTAGTCGTAGAAGTGAAACCGATTAAATTTGATTGGATCAAAGTCTGTCTACGGTAAATTCGAATCTGTCCAGTATGTTGCGTTGTATGTTTTGGGTTCTTAGAGGCTGAATTAGAAGTTTTGATCTTCTAGATATATTTATACAATGTTCTTAGCTTTCGGTGTCCGCCAAGAACACCTAATTCCGACGTACGGATCAAAAGTTGTGATCGTTTTAGTCTCTGCTATCCATAATTCTGACGAGATTTACCTTTCAAGTTGTCTCCTAAAATATGTTTATGATATTGGACGATTCAGGGTTTTCACTCAACTAGGTTATTGTAGATAATTGCATAACCTTTTCAGATTGTTAAAGAACGCTCAATTCGGAGTTGTAGATTAAAAGTTATGATCTATTTAGTACTGATGTCTTAATTGTTTAGGCAGTTTCTGTCCTGCTGTTTCATCTAACTGTTAGTAAATTAAATTGGCAGAATTGGGTTATCTTGTCAACTAGAATATTGTAGATATGTCAGTTAAGAATCCATAGAAACTGGTCTCACCTCATTCCGAGTTCCAGATCAATAGATATGGTTTTTACCGTGCTGCTGTCCAGATTCAGTTTGTGCCTGAGTTGTCAGTTTTCAGATTGGAGTTTTTAGTTGAATCTTGAGTCACCGGGGAAGTGTTGTAGAACGTTGTTTATGAGTGTCGTGCGCAATGTGTTCTTATTTTAATTACTTCATTGTTTAGGCGGCAAAGCTTCGGGTTTAGGAGCACCGTCGTCGCCTACTAACGCGTCGCAACGAGGAAGGCAAATACTTTGATGTTCATATGTTTGGTGTATGATGCATGCTTGATGACTGTATTGTGTTTTTTTCTCATATCCACGAGAATATTCAAAGTTTATGTCATCTTCTTATGTGTTATATCCAAGAGTATATATATGATGTCTTTCATAATTCATACTTCAGCTCATGCATCCTGTTCCATGTGCCTTCCACGGGAGTGGATTATAAGACCCATCAATTCCGGTATGATGCACGTAAGACCCACCACCCAATGTGGGCAGTTTTGGACACCCGTATGAAACGTTCTTCATACGGGGTTGGGATCCCCGTATTTTGGTTAAATACGGGCTTAAGTGAACACCGACGGGTGTGTCACTAGCTATACCGGTATAAGCATGTGTGCAGTCCATTCTTTTCATTAAATCCATTCATTCCGCTCGTCCATATATTCATTTGGGGTATGTTCGCATTCTTTAATGATGGGGTCTTGTTCGTATTTGTGGTATGTTCATTTATTCACTATACTTGCTGAGTCACGGACTCATTCTTGCTTTGTTTGATTATTTTAGGTGATCATTGATGTTGGCTCTATCGGGAGGGAGTAGACACGCACTAATCATGCAATTCACCGTATTCAAGTTCAACAATATGATTTAGTTTCTATCTTTCATTCGTTAATTGATGAACTGTAATAAATAAATTTAGTTGGTGAAGGAAGGATACCTTCTCCATGTTATGGTTGATTTATTACTGCTTGTAAGCTGTGATCACCTCTTCTGATATAAGTATTTGGATTCAGATTCTTTTCATACCATGGTCCTGTTAAATTTTGATCTGTTTATGTCATTAGATGATATATTATTCAAATTCTTCCACATTGTGGTTGTATGTTAGTTTTTAGGTGACATCGTGGCTTCCAAATAGCCAGGGTGTTATAGTTGGTATCAGAGCGGGTTTTAGGTCCGTGGCAATTAAGTTATTAAAATGACACACTATGCACAGTAAGTGGGGTTGGGAAATCCATTGTTTCCGCATTTCTATTGTTATGTTTCATTTGTTGAGCAATTGTTGAATTGCTTCTGTACTATCTTTCTTGTTGTTAATCCATGATATGATATGATCCTCTATACCTATGAATTTATTTGTGTGATTGCTATGAGATGATATTCTATATTCATATTGATTATTGGCTATGGGTGACGTTGAGAGGTTGAGGTCGTGGTGGTGGCCCTAGGTTTGTCAGATTACACCACCGTTCGTGGTAACAGAATAGAGTAGTATCTACCCCGAATACCATAGTTGAGTGTTGAGGGTGAGTTTCTATAGAAAATATTATTCTCTTCCTTTATTCTGAATGTGGCCAGTTCTGGTGTTAGTTGCGATTGATGAAGTTTTCTGGGAGCTAGTGTTTTACATTTCTTCTAATGAGTTTCCATTGATCTTTCTTGATTCATTATATCGACTACTTGTTCTCCTAACTGCTGGTCTAATGTTGTTTCTTGGGAACGTTAGTTATCGACGAAATTTATCTTTTTTTGGGAGTTCTGGCCTTCTTGTTGGAGAATGCGAATCATTTATTCGCTTGGTATTCTGGATACTGAAAGTTTTTTGTTACAAGTTCTTTATCATGTGAAAGCTTTGGCTTTATGTATTTCTTTTGAATTCTTTCAATTGTGAAATTTAATACCTCTTTTTCTGAAAGATTGTGTTAAAACATTTAAGTGGTCTCTTATCATGCTTAAGTAAGAGGTGTTAATTAAATGAATTAACCATTATGAGATAAGTTATCAGATTTGGGTTATTGGCTTTGTGCAAGCAGTTTATTCTTAACTAGTATCCATAGAAGTGAATTGACTAATGCAAAATGTCGTTGTATTTGGTACATGATGAATTTTAGATAAGAGTTTGTTCATACTGTTCAAGGACCTATTGTTATTAAGAAGTGTGGAAATGTTGATGAACCGGTTTAATTCTTACGATCGAGTAATCTGTTAAATTTGTTAGATGGATTGGAATCTAGGTTCTCTTTCGATTATTCTAACCGCTAGTGATGGTTAAGTTAAGGATGTGTTCAAATGTTGCCTTGATAAATATTAATTTTGAATCTGTCTTCTATTTGGATCTTGATGATCTTATTTGAATGATAGCTTTACTTGATTCTTGCCATGCTAAAAATTATTGAAACATGTTTAAATGACTAGATGAACGATGATGTATCGCCTTGTGAAACATTGTCTTATGTATCCTATATTATTAAAGTTAAGGACCTTTCATTCTAATTGCTGAACATAAGTTAGAATGTTGATTATATCCTCTTAACTGTTGTTGAGGTTGCAAACAGAGGTAGGATCATGATTGTGCCATGTGTGGCTAGAGAGCATTTAGTGTGTATTATCTTGGCGTCGAGTGTTAGTAAGAGTTAAATGGATGAAAGCTAATAGAGATTTCTGTTGGTGTACATTGGTGAGATTGTCATGTTCTATTATCATCTTGTTGAAAGAGTTTGTTTCAATTATGAGGTTTTTGCACTAGGCTTTCCCTAGATCAAGTATATGCAATCTTATTTATATTTTAAAGACATGATGAAGTAGTTCATTGTGTTTCTTTTTAAAAGTTCATGAAGTGATAAGAGATTATGATGATTCTTGCTAATAGCATATTATTTCGTTGATTAGTGTGATTGTCAGACTGTGGCTGTGATGATAATGTTGAACGAATTATAAGAAAAAAAAAAGAAATTGATTAGTTGCATGATACTGTTTTAGTGAAAGTGTTTCGAGTTTTGCGTTTGTTATCTTTAGACCTCATGAGTTATGTGGTAATTGAGTCTGTTTCGAGCAAAGAGACGGGTTGAAAGATTTTATAGGTTCTTAAGTGGTTCCTATGATTTGGTCTTAAGAGCTTATCTTGTTTAAGCTGGCAAAGTGATGTAGTAATCACAGAAAATAACTTTCCTGGTTAAAGGAAAGAGGGAAGTAAAAGTATTTGAGATTTAAGTCGCGTTTAGCAACTTGCAGTTTATTTGAGTGTGCTTAAACCTTATGCACTTGTTCCATAAGAGTTTACCAATTTTCAAAGGGCAATACCTTCTTCTCATTTGTGGTTTGGTATTCGCTTATAGCAGGACTTGAGCCCTCATCTGTTGACGTCCTCTATGTTTTCCGAGTTCTTTGCCTAAGTGACTATTTTCTTTGGTCCTGTGTTTACTTCGAGCAGTAAATGTCTTCATTTGCTTTTTCTTTTGAGGAAGGATCCACCGATTCGTTTCATAGTGGTTTTTTCGAGGTGTTTATTTAATGTGGTTGTGAGACCTTGGATTGTAAGTTAATCAAGGAGCATTGAAGGATGAACTAATTTCGTGTGTAATTCTTGGAGAAAATTTTATTTATACAGAATGCTTGCCTTTGAGGCTAAACTGATTGCATTGTTGCAGCCATTAGAACCTATGGAGATTTGTGATCCAAGATCCTTTGTTCAATTCGGGTGGAACATTAGAATTTTTGAAAAGATGGAGAATCTTACTCGATGTATTAGAGTATCGCGGTTGAGTACCTTGCGTGGTTGTGCAGATGAAATATGATGGTGTTGTAATGAGAGTAGTATTAGCGAAGTAATCTGATCGTTAAAGCGACTAATGAGATAGCCGAGATTGTTGGATTACTGCCAGGAATGACTTAGACTTAATAAGTAACTCTCTAAGAGTTAGGATCTTGATAAAGATAATTGGATCGGAGAAATGTTTTTGTGTTGATGTCAATGCGCGAGTATGTTTGGATTGTGAGAATTTTAGGGATATAATTTGAGGCTTCCCCTATCTTCCATATGAGAAGTTCATGGTAGGAGTCTTGGAGTTTAATTTTGGGCTTCGCATTCTTTTTGCTAGGACCTTGAGTCTCCCAATGATTATGTGTAGAGGAAGTAGAATACGGGTGGATTCCGAACAATAGGATGATCATTGATAGAACCCTTTTGAGGAAGTATATGAATGTGTGTGCTGGGAATTTTGAGTTGTTTATTCTTAAAACATTGAGATGATGTGATTGCATGTGAGATCTATTTTGAGATGCATTGGAAGTCATCACAAAATTAATCTGTCGGTAGAGGAGTTGTTGAGAGAAAGTTTCGGTGGAGTCGATAGAGCCTCTATACAGAGGTGTGGATGATGTATTTTGACTTGAGCATAGCGTTGAGAATGCCAAGTTAAGAGAGATGAGTTAGGGTGTTATGCGATGAATTGGAATTCCAAAGTTTGAGAGAAGTTTTATTCCTGAAAGAGAAACTGAGAAATTGATGCTTCCTCAAGTAGAGACACGTTTTCTTGATTCTTGTTTGAACTATGTGTTTTGACGGATGTCTTTCGCAAGTTGAGCTCGGCATTTATGTTGACATGTGTGATTCTTTCGATTCAGATTTAATAAATGATTTTTTTTATTTGGGCATTCAAGTGATTTCTCCTTTGGATTTCGTGACGTTTATTCGCAAACTGCCACTTGGAAGGTGGAAAGGTTTTTCGTGATGAAATTCTGATTTCTGGGTTTGACTCTTTAGTACTAAGCTGATAACGCATAGATGCGATGTGAATCTTTCATTTTCAGATGGGTTTTGTCGGTAAAAGAGTTTGCTTAAAGAGAGCTCTGTTGTATGTTTCTGGTTAAAGGAGGTGATCCTTGTTTCAGTGAAGAGTTCAATTGAGAGGTGGAACAAGAGTTCGTGTTCTATGTGTATGTTGTGTGGTTCAGTATCAATCGGAAGGTTAGCCAAGGTACATTGGGTTGTTTTCGTTAGCTATGGGAATTCGGAAGTTGGCGTATCGCAAGGACCGTCTTGGGTCCATACGCGGCGTACTCAACATTTGGCATGTTTGGTGCCGAGTGAGTACCTGTGAGAACTAGAGTTTGAATATTCGTTAACGTCGTGGACCATCGAGTAGGATCTTACATTCGATTTTCTTCCGATGAGTGTACCTGGAAATGTGGGGACGAGTGTTAGGACAGACGTCGTTCTACGTCTTTGTGTTGTGGTCTCATCAGACCGCGAGAGAGGTCACTTGGAAGTTAGAGTCTCGCATGCGCGAGCAATACCCGGATTTGTTCATGTCTGGTACGTGTTAATTGTTGTTAATTTCCAGACGCTGTTTTCTTTCGGGTAGATCGTGTAACACCCCAGCCCAACACTAAGCCTGGAATGCCACTAAACTACCCACACTAGACAATATCCATCAGCACACTATAAAATTCCAGCAACCAAAGCATTAATAAAACATATCCACGGGTCACAATAGAACATGAATAAAGACTTATCAAGCATGTATGAAAAAGCGAGGGAAACATAGAAAGGTAATTAGTCTAAAACAACACTAAACCAGTAAATCCAAAACATTGGAACAAAATAGACTAGTCCAAAACGTTGATATAAGCTTATTCAATTTCTAACATGTTCTAACAGTAGTCCAGTGATAATGAATCAAGTGGTTCTCATGGCAAATAATCATGTTTCTGAAGTATGAAACTATTCCATGTGCTCTAGTCCCTCTCAGTCGTGGCGCCCTTAACGATCACCTAAAAACAACAAAGAAGCAAGGGTGAGTCCACGACTCAACAAATACATCAATATACAACAAACAATGATAAATCAACAGTATTCAATAACTTCATTATCATCACATGTCCTTCTATTAATATTCTCATACCATTATCTTCTCTTTGTTTTCACCACATTCATCTCGTATCTCAATGCAACCCTACTCTACATGTCCACATGCACTTCTTTCGCGTATACCAGTATAGCATGAGTGAACTCTCGCGACAACGTTCACTCTCAAGCCCGCTCCTCCTCGAGGATCGGGGACCTCCTCCACTCCCGTGGAGTTGTGATCCATCATGATCACCTGCTCATATGCAAAGATGCTTATGAATGCAAAAATGCATAATTTCATCATATTCATCAAGAGTTACCTTTAATTTTCTTCTCACAAGAGTCGAAAACCTCCTTTTGCCTGGTCATCGCATGCTCGATCAACCGGTTTTTACCCTGATTTTCTTTCCTGAGTTTTATTATTTTGGCTTCCTTAGCCACGATCTCTTCTTTAATTTTCTCTAAATCTATAAAATATGATAGGAAGAGAAGGTTAAGTTATAAGAGAGAAACAAGATGATAAAATTTAGGAAGTCAAACTAAAAGAGAAATGTTCTTACTTCTCAGATCAGAGTGTTTTTGCTCCAAAGATCTTACTCGCTGGGTCAGTCCTCCGACCACAGCATATTTCTCGACCATGTGCTACAAAAACAAAATCTCTTTCTTTGATAAGTTTTCAAAGAAACTTCAAAAGAAAGAGTTGTAAGGATGGTCGTAGAACACTTACCCGAATTGCCATGTCATTGTATTCGAAAAAAATTATATCTGGACCAATCTCAGCTTGACGGTCCAATATCTTTCCCCAGGCCTCATCAAGTTCCTTATCCTCGATAAATTGGGGGGGGGGAGGAAACTTGTTAACCTGAGAGGTATTTCCAAGAGGAGGTGGAACTTGTTGAGGATCTTTGGAGATGACTACCTCCGGAGAAGGAGTAAGGATTACTAGAGGATCCTGAGCAGATGTTGAAACCTACTCGGGGGCTTCTTTTACCACTTCATCTTCGGCAGTCTTAGCTTTAGGAGTATCCTGATCAGGAACCTCCACTACCACCTCTTCCCCAGGAACCTTTTCCCGAGGGGTACTCTGGTCGGACATGACTAGAACACCAGAAGAACTGTTCAAGATTAATTCTCTACAGTTAAGAGATATTTCTTCTCTTTTACCATTCCTTTCATATCTTTAAGCCATTCATTCAGATAATGAGGATGTCATTTATTTGGATTCTTTTTCTATATCTGCATGCATACCCTCTAGATCAAATATCCAAGATTCGACTAAACCTCATTCCTTATTACAAAGATATGAACAGAATGAAGCTTTATTCCATGAAAGATCCAAATATTACAAAAACTCCTGGTTACATTTCTTCTACAAACCTTCTAAACAGAAATCATTCGACTGGTTCTTCGAAGAATAACTTCAGGTTGATCGAAGTTGATTTCTGGCAGAAGGAGACTGGAGATGTGTAACCAAGTAGGCGCTGGTTTCGCACCTTTCTCTTGACATGAACTTCGATCTTGATCGAAGACTATACATAATGAAGTATTCACTCAATCTTCGAAGGCCGTATTCACCTTGAAAACAAAACTCATAGACCAAATTGACTTCTAGATCACCTTAGGGTCACTACTCCATCGATCTGGACCCCGAAATGGTGATCTAAAAGTCAATTTGTCTCATGAGTTTTGTCTTATCAAAAGACATAAAGGTGTTATGAACTCTGGATTTCTAAATTTCATCCTTGAGAAGGTTTAAGAAGAGAATTTTCTATCACAGAAGCGAAACTAAGAAGGCTGGGGATTTTTTCTTTTCTCTTCAAAGATCTATCCTCTGAAGGTTATTTATAACCTTTAGATTGTGATAGAATTAAAGAAGAAGATAAGAGTAGAAGTCCAACGGACACAAAAACTCTTCAATTCCCAAGGCAAAGTTCTCAACTTTAAAGTGAATAGAAACCGCTTCAAATGCCCTTGCATTTAATAAAGCGTCAACCCGATATGACTTCATCGGAAGAAAAGTGTTCACACGACCTATTCATTTAAAGTTCGGGGGCTAGCTGACGAGGATTAAAACCTCTACATATTATTTTTAATATATAAAAGACCATACGTCTTCGTGGTCGTAACCCCTGAGGTGCACGACCTCACTGGTCCTAGAGATTCCAGAGGTTACATAATGGGTACCCTGGTCGGACGAAGGCCTAAGCCAAGCTCCCACCGGAGAAGCTACGCCGTAAAGGTATGAACGATACTTGGAACTGATTCCAAGTATATTCTTTACCGTATGACGAATGGAGCACGTGTATATTCCATACCATACGACGTTTCTTATCCAGACGCACTGACGACAAACCTCCATGCGGTTATATGTCTCATAGACATATAACCGTCGAACGGTTGATTCTTTATCAACCGTCACTTGACTCCGACCAGACGCAACACTTCACATCAGACATCTTCTCCGGAAGTAACTGCCACCTCTTCGAGGGCTATTTAAAGATGGAGCCTGGACGGATCAGGGGGAGATGACGACAAGATAGAGCCATTAGACTAAAGCACAAGCCTTAGATTCGTGTTGTAGGTCTGACATTGTAAAGGAACAAGCAGTGTTCTCAGAGCATACCTTGTAAAACCCAGTTCATATTAATAAAAGAGCAGTCCCATTATTTCCCTAGATTTCCCACGTCACTTTCTCCTTTTCTTTTCGTAAGATCAACGTCTTGATCGTCGACAGTTCCGTACCCGACGACGATCTCAAAGCAGATCGACTATCCTGAAAGGCCAAAATGTATACTTTGGTCGAAGGTGTCCTTTATAAAAGAGGGGTTATCATGCGATGTATTTCGTAGAGCGAAGGATTAGAAATCCTTCACGACATACACGGAGGCATCTGTAGAACTCATGCTTCTTACAGAACTCTGGTCGGTAAAGCCTTTCGAGAAGGTTTTTATTGGCCAACGGCCCTCTACGATGCCAAGGAGTTGGTCAAAAAGTGTGTATAGTGCCAGTTTCATAGCAGGAAAATACACCAACCGGCTCAGGCATTGCAAACAATTCCTCTATCTTGGCCTTTTGCGACCTGGGGTCTTGATATCCTAGGACCATTACCTAGAGCTCCAGGTGGATTCAAATTCCTTTTTGTGGCTATTGACACGTTCACAAAATGGATAGAAGCCGAGCCTGTAACTAGGATAACAACAGAAGCAGCAAAACGGTCCATGATGAGATGCGTGTTAACTCGATTTTGAGTACCAAGTCGAATCATCAGAGACAATGGTAAACAATTTTCGAGCGCAAAATTTCAGGAATTTTGCGACGAGTTGGGAACTCTTTTATGTTACGCTTCTGTTGCCCACCCCCAAAGCAACGGGGTGGTCGAAAGAGCGAATGGCCAGAAAATGAAGGGAATCAAGACCCGAGTCTTCGATCAGCTTGTCAAACGCTCGGGGGCTTGGGTACAAGAATTACCTTCTATATTATGGGCAATTCGTACGACAGTTAGCCGAGCTACAGGAGCAACACCTTTCTTTCTAGTCTTTGGCGCATGGGCCATACTGCCGCTCGAACTAAAGATCAGGTCAGCAAGAGTCAAAAATTTTAACGACTCCATCCAAGAACAACTTCGAGCAGACGACATTAACCTGCTCGAGGAAAAAGGGACCAGGCCTTAATCCGATCAGCAGTCTACCAACAAGCCCTGCGCAGATACTACGATCGTAAGGTCCAACCTGGCAGCCTTGCTGTAGGTGACTTGGTATTGAGGCTTATCCAATCCCAGTCTAATCGGAACAAACTTTCCCCCAAGTGGGAAGGTCCTTACACCGTGGTCGAAGTTACGCGTCCAGGATCGGTACGACTTGCAATGGAGGATGGCCGCGTTCTCTTAAACTCTTGGAACATTGACCAGTTACGCAAATTTTATGTGTAACAAGCTTCTACGACAATAAAGTATCAGGTTCTTCCTATCTTTTTTGTCTGTCTTTAAATTTTGCTTTTATTTTCGACCATTATTCATATGCTCATTTCCCCTTTACACTGGTCGGAGAAAAGATATAAAAACTAGTCGAAGTCTCTCCTCTCTACATGTGGTCCTACCCGTTGGAAGGAGCTTCCTAGTGTCGCTTTGTTCTTAACTTTTGCTATCAGTACAAAGTTTTTTGGGCTCAGAAACATGATCAAAAATTTTTAAGCAAATTCATGTCGCCTTAGTTTATTTATTCCTTTTGAAAAATACTCTAAGAAGAGCACACTTTTGAGATTCGTTCGACCATTTCTGGTAAACTTGATTGGCTTTAACTGGTCGGAGGCAGAAACACACCTAGTCGAAGCTTTTCCTTTCTACATGCGGTCCTGCCCACTCGAAAGAACTTCCTAGCGTCGTCCCATTTCCTACTCTTGCTACCAGGACGAACTTATTAGGTAAATCGAAAACAGTCGAATAAAATTTTAAGGTACTCTAGATGTTTGTTTCACTCAAGTTGTCGTTATTGATTTGATTAATCTAGTTGGAGATGGTAATATCACCTAGTCGAAGCCTTTTCTCTCTGCACGTGGTCCTGCCCACTAGAGGGAACTTTCTAGCATCGATCCGTTATCCATTCTTTCGACTAGAGCAAGATAATTGATTCTCGAGAACTATAAGTCGAACAAACCTCTCCGTTTTTAGAAACCCTTTCTTTAATATTTCCTTAGTTTATTCCAATAAACTAAGTAAATAGTCAGGGGCTAGGATAAAGTTATAAACATGACTTCATTTCTTAGTCTTAGTTTTTTCCGAGTTGTCATCTTACGAGTTACTAACTACTCTACAAGATGATTCGCAGGGAAAAAGAAGAAGGAAGGAGGAATCATACATATCTGTTCTGATTATTTCTTCCTTTTTTATTATCTTACAAGTTACTAATTACTCTACGAGATAATTTGCAGGAAAGAAGAAAGGATCATATATTTACATATCACTAAAAAAGACTTGTCTTTACAAATTCCTATTACAGACTACTCTGATAAAGGAGTCTCTATTTGCATCTCCTCCGCGACTTTCTCGCCGACCGACTGCATTTCCTCGATTAGCCGTTCTGCTTTAGATTCAGTATAGTCGAAGTCGGCTTCAACAGAATGTGGGTTAAGGTTAGGGTCACAGGCCTTGAGCTTTGCTAAAACAAAGCTCACAGCTCCTTTGACCGCTTCCCTTATCGAGTCATTCTGGTTGGTCTTTAGAGTAGACACCAACTCTTGCAGGGTACCGACTTGCTCCCCAATGGCACTCGTATGAGAGGCCATCGTGCCATCGCAGGGAGCGACCTTCCTGGCATGAAGCCCATCGAGTACATTGTTCAGAAGCGAAATGTTGTCTTGAAGATTGATCTTCATCGACTTTATCTCCTCCTAGGTACAAGTCGAAGCCTCGTGGATTTGTTTTATTTCAATTAATCGCTCTGAAAGGAGTAAGGATTGATTAGATAAAACAATTCTACGAGAAGATAAAACGATTTAACAGCAGGTAAAAGTTTTACTTACCCGCTAATTGAGAACCTAACTTCTCAATTTCTTGATCTTTCTCCTTCGCGATGCGGGAGATCTGGTGGACAGCCGAGGACTTCTCCTGGAACTCGATCCGAAGAGTCCCCACCTCGGCTTGAAGGGCCTTATTTTCGACTTCTTTTTCTACAAAAGAATGAGAGGTTAAGAAGGCGAAAATCAAGATTAAATGCAGTCGTAACTCCATGCACTGTTTATTTTTTCCTGCAATTTCTGAGTTGCAGAGTTAGCCTCCTGAAACTTCTTCAGAAGGTCGCTGGTCTTATCCCTTAACTTTTTCATCTCAGCTTTCTCGAAGTCGAGTGAATCAGCTAAGGTCTTTTCGTCACTCTTAAACCTGAAAGGTTAAAGGAAGACATGAATACACAGACGAATAGTCGTAAGTATTTTTACGACTGATGGATAATCGTAAGTTTTTCTACGATTACCCCCTGGTTGTAAGTTCTTCTACGACTAGTACCAAGTCGTAAGTTTTCTACGACAATCATCTACGAGTACTGAGTAAGTAATCAGTTTGTAAAACGATTACGAGAATCGGTTACTCACCACCTCTCTGCTTGCTCGCAGAGCATTGCCTTCTCTTGTCGTAACTTGACAAGTTACCGATTATACTCGCAAATCGTAGCAACTTGTTCTACGGCTCTCTGCAGGGGAGAAAAATGATAAGAGACAGGGATAAAACCATACATAAGTATTGATGAATACTTACATTCATGTTTGACTAAGCAAACATGGACATTATCCGTGACGGATCTTTCAGCCCATCCATCTCCTCGACTCATTTTCACCAAACCCCTTTGAGACGTTCATTGTCGAAGACATTCCCGCAATTGGGAATGCTGCTGGGGTGAGGAACTCGATCGCGAGATTGGTAGACAGAAGATCCTACAATAGAAGCAGGGCCAAAGAAATCAGAGAAAAAGTTAAAATACTCTTCTTCCTCTGATTCGGTGATGGGAGCACTGCCTGGAGGACCGGAAGGAAAGTCCTCAACAGCCTCCTTACCGGCACGGTGGTTGGAACTCTCACCACCGTCGACTCCCGGTGTCTCCCTCGTGGCCTCTCCTGCCTCCGCTTCCATCCCTACGACTACTTCGGTGGTCGTAGCAACTTTTGCGGCAACAACTTCTTGCGCTGCAGGAATAGTAGCTGAAGCTTCAGCCACTATCGCAGTCACATCTTCGCTGGCTGAAGAGGTGACAGCGGACTTCTCCATAGAAGAATCCTTGGGGGCTGAAGGCATTGGGCTAAGACCGCAAAACAAAAAGTAAGTTAACTTGTGAAAAACAAAGGGTAAATGCTGTTCTTACACTTCTGTTTTTCACATACCTCTGCGCGCTGGATCTAACCCGGAACTTGGGAGCAACCTTCCCAACGGAAGGTTTCTTCGACTTCTCAACCATTGTGGGTTGAGATTCGATCGAAGGAACGGGAGTCTCCTCTTCTCGACTCCCCGAGTGGCCGAGATCCATCTCGACCACCTTAAGACCACTGCTCCCCTCGACCTCAGGTACTACTGGAGCAGCAGTTTCCTTCACAAAAGACATTAAGCTTTTCCAGCTCTCCTTTTCTAGCTGCCTTATGAAGCCACGAGAAGTAGAAACTGCGAAAGTTTTGTTGTCATAATAGAAGGGTACCTTAATCTTGGGGGCTTTGCGCTTGAGGGCAAAAGCGGCTTCTTCTGCTTTCTTCCTCGCTGCAGCCAAGTCTACAGCAAATTTAGCAAAAGGAGTAGGAGGAGCCGAACTCGAGCCACCCTTGTCGCCGACCTTTACAAGTCGACGCTTTTTGGCTGGAGGGGATTTTGCTGGCTCCACTTGCGCGGTCGCCCCAATAACCACCAAATCGACTTCCTCGTCATCTTGGCGGTCTTCTACGCCTACTTGCTGTTGAAGATCAGAAAAAGAAAGTGGTCGTAAGTTCTTCTACAATCATTAACTAGTCGTAAGTTCTTCTGCGACAAGCTCACAAGTCATAAGTTTTTTCTACGACAAACCCTTTAGTCGTAAATCGTTTTACGACAATAGGTGCCTAAAGATGAAGTCATTTTCGATTACCTTTAGGCGCTCCACTTTTTTTTCTGCGGTCAAAACCGCAAGAATTTGTGGAGCTGCTACACTAGATAGACTCTTCTCGCAAACGAGCTGTCGGGACCCAGAATTACGATTCTGGAACCCTCTGTGTATACTGCACTAGTCCAGGATCACGCTAGTGCACACAGGGTTAACATAGGTAAATATCGATCCACACAAGCGATAAATAAAGTAAGCGATTAGTTTGAATAACAAATAAGGGTTTTGACCTTATGGTCGAGTTTACACTTATTAAGCCACGCAGGCTAACAGAGAAATAAAGCGGCGGAGAACGGAAAACTCGGCGTAGATCCCACCAATTCACCACAGGCAACCAAGCGGGATCCGACCTTAACGAACGATCGGCCTTCAACGAACTCCTCCTCGAAAGCGTGACTCCTCCATACAGAGGTTTTGGGCGCAAGTTTTACAACAAGCGTGAGTACACAACCGTACTTCGCAAATCATACCACGAATGCAATGTATAGATGCAGGCTTATTCCAAAGAAAAGGCTTCTGTGGTTCTTTTTCATAAAAGCAACATTTGCAATTGAATACGAATAATAGATTAAAAGCATAATTCAAAGCAAATAGACAATATTAATTTAACAGTTGTTTTCACAAAGACACACAACTAAACAGATTATTTCACATAGCCATATGATTGAGATCACACGCTCCCATTCCCACATTTTATGAAAACTACCCCTCGTGTGAAAGCACCGAGCATGTCCATGACAGCATGGGCGCGCTATTCGAATAGTTTATTTAACACTCTGCAGAGGTTGTACACTTTACCCACACGATATAACGGTGTAGCTAGCACCAATCATAACAAAACAGTTCGAAACTTCATCTCCAACATTGACGTTCCCAGTGTGCTTACAAACCGTTATACATATCACATAGCCCATGCATAACACACACCGTTGGACAGGGACGACGAATCCTCCCGTGATGCAACCACCAAGTAGTCACACCTCCACCCTATCACATAGCCTAACCTACCACCGAACATCAATGCCGAGAATCCATAACTTACTAAGTTAGGCCCGTCCCATACGGGCATGTGGTCGCATGCTGAAGGCTCAGTTCAATGGCGCACAAAGTTAAGTCCTTAATTGACCAAGGCAAGACTTCCATGTTCTAACTAAGCCACACAGATTATCAAACCCATCACATAGTCCACCATGTCACACAGTCTCCACCACTTGCCTCAGTCTAAATCCTTTACCACCCAGTTGATTTTAGTGCAACACATGCCATCACGAAGTAATAACACATAGCACACAGTTTTACACAAAGTTCCATAGACACTTAGTCATATTTAATATTTGCGACTCACATGAGATGATGATTCGTAGCATGGCTAAGCAATTGTACTCGCTTCTAACCAACCCACGTTGGTGCTACAATATTACCAACTAAACCAATCTAGGGTGACAAGGAATTATGACATACAAGGCCAAGGTGTGATAACAATTGGGATAATAAGCGTACCCAAAGCATTGAAATAAATAATTAAAATAGAATGCGATACTTTGAAACAAGTAATTGGAAAATTGGGTTCAAGATGATCAAAGGTATGACTTGCCTTGGAAAAGGTCTATGTACTGGTCTTGATCTTGGGGTGCTCCTTCTTCCACAAAATTCCCGACGAATCGACGTCTACTCATAAGCGAGACACAAACAAACAAAACAAATAAATAACAGAGGCAAAACCAACTCCAAAAATTAAATAAAAATCTCAGATAGCTAGATCTTGAATTTAGACAAATTTAGAAATTTGAATGGGCTCAATCGAGTTAGGATGCAAAAGTTATGGCCTTTGGAAGATTGAAAATACATAAAATCTTGAAAATCAGATTTCATGAATTTCAATTATTTTCCTAAAGGAAAATCAGATTATTGCGCAGTCAGCGTCACCCTCGATTTCGGAAAAGATAAATAAAGAAATCTCGACATGTGGGACCCACATGTCGAGGCTAGGCTCACGGTGGTGGGTCTCACCGAGCCTCGGTGGGATCCGGTGGGCGCCGCGTCGATCTTGTGACGGACGCCGACGAGGATGACACGCAGACGCGGAGCCGACGCGCATCGAGGTGGCGGCGGGTGGCGTGCCACGTCGGACCGACGGTGACGGCGCTCGGGAACCTGGGTTCCGCGAGCGGCGGCGATTCACCGGCGGTGAGTGGTACCAGCGTGTAGAGGTGGCACGGGGAACTCGTGGATGTGCTCACCGGTGGTCGGGGGCGTCGTGGCGGCGGCGGGTTGAAGCGGCGGAGGTTTGGGCTTGACGGGATCGAACTCTGGCGGCGCTCGTGAAACGAAGGTGCCCACGAGGTAGTCTGCTCCGTGCGATGCCGACGGTGTAGACCACGACACTCGGCGATCGACGGCGGCGAACGAACTCGTCGGAGTTGCGGCGCGCAGATCACTTCTCCGAGCTTTGCGCGCTAGGTTAGGGTTACGGCGGCGGCGCGCGGTTGGAGTCGCGAGACCGAGGGCTTGCCCTCCTTATATAGGCGGCGGCTCGGGAAGGTCTAGAACACGGGCGCCCAAAGCGGCCGCGCGGCGCGCGAGGAAATCGGAACCGAGTCCGCCTCGGAGACGGCGATGGCGTGGCGGTGGGTCCCACACGCCGAGACACGGCTCACGTGGTCCGCGTGCAGCAGTGCGGTATAAAATGAACCGAGATCGGCCGTTGGATCTTGATCGAACGGCCCACAATCAAAGAAACATTCGGACAACTCCGGTTGCCTTATGCGCATCTAGCCGTTCATCTTTGATCGGACGGTGGAGGATGAGCGCGCGAGAGAGAGAGAGAGAGTCGACAGCGGGTCCACTGTCGCTGGGCGGCTACTTGCTACTGGTCGAGCAAGCAGGCGCGCGAAATAGAAGTTGGTAGGAGAGATTCAGCCCAAGAAGATTTTCGAGATTTTAAATAGGTTTTCAATTTAGAAAATACCGAAATTCAAATGGGCAATAGAAAATAGCAAATGAACTCGAGAAAAATTCTAGAAAAATCTAGAAAATATATCGAGCACACAGAACCCAAATAAAATAGTTTTGGCTATTGTTCATGTTGGGATTATTCACATTAAATGTTTTTGATTGTAAGTCCAATATTAAGCTTTTGAAATTAAATTCAAATAAAATTCAAATGGTGAATTTTTCCCTACTAACTATTTAAAAGATTTTTGTTACTGAAAATTGGGATGTTACAAACCTCCCCCTTAAAGGAATCTCGACCCGAGATTCAAAGAAGCTAGAGAAAAGGCTAGGAAACTCGGCTTTCAGCTCTTCTTCACGTTCCCACGTTGCTTCTCCTTCTGAGTGGTTGCTCCACTGGACCTTGCAAAAACGAACAGTCTTGCTTCTGGTGAGGCGCTCTGCGACATCCAAAATCCTGACTGGCTGCTCCTTGTAGGTAAGATCCTCCTTCAGAACAATTGATTCCAATGGGGCTTGCTCTTCTGGCACACGAAGACACTTCTTCAACTGCGAGACATGAAAGACATCATGTACTCCTACTAACGACTGCGGTAGCTCCAATTGGTAAGCAACTTCCCCACGGCGTTCCAAAATCTTGAACGGACCAACATACCTAGGGGCAAGCTTCCCTTTGGCATGAAACCTTTTGACACCTCTGAGCGGGGTCACTCGAAGATAAACGAAATCCTCGGGTTCAAAACTGAGATCTCGACGACGATTATCAGCAATAGCTCTTTGGCTGGGGTGAGCTATCTTCAATCTTTCTCTTATCATGGCCACTTGCTCTTACGCTTCTGAATAATGTGCGGACGGCGATCGTTCGTGCTTTCGACCAATTCAACGGGGTTCTGCAGGCACGGCCGTACAAAGCTTCAAATGGTGACATTTGCAGACTAGCTTGATAACTATTGTTGTACGAAAATTCTGCATACGGTAAACTTTTATCCCATCGGGTAGCATTTGCTAGAGCACAAGCTCTCAGCATATCCTCCAATATCTGATTGACTCTTTCAGTCTGCCCATCCGTCTGTGGATGATACGCAGTACTGAAATTCAGATGGGTACCCAATGCTTCATGCAAACTTTGCCAAAATCGAGAGGTGAACTGAGATCCTCGATCTGACACTATCTTCTTGGGCACACCATGCAAACTGACAATTCTAGCCATATACAATTCCGCAAGGCGATCTCCTGAGTATGTGGTTTTGACTGGCAAGAAATGGGCGACCTTGGTTAGACGATCGACTATTACGGATCGAATCGTAACCGATTGGGTCTTGGGTAAACCGGTGATAAAATCCATCCCGATTTCCTCCCACTTCCATTCGGAATCTTCACGGTTGCAACAAACTCGCTGGTCTCAGTGTTCGCCTTCACTTTCGGCGGGTGTCGCACAAGGCAACGAACTCTGCGACTTCTCGCTTCAAATTTGGCCACCAAAATTTAGTCTTAACATCCTGGTACATCTTGGTGCTTCCAGGGTGGATTGAGTACTTTGAGTCATGGGCTTCCTTTAAGATTAACTGTCTCGGACCATCGATATCGGTACACGATCGCCCATTAATCAGTATGTCTTGATCATCTTTGGTGAAATCCTTGAATTTCCCTTCTGTCATTTTGACCTTGATGTCTGACAACACAGGATCCTTTGGTTGTGCTTCACGAATTTGCTTCTCTAGGGTAGACTGTACTTCCAAATTGGCTACAAATCCTTCAGACACAACTTCTAGCTTTAGCTTTTGAAATTCTTCATAAAGTTCTGGGCAACTTTCCTTTACTTCCAAAGTATTGCAGTAACTCTTACGACTTAGAGCGTCTGCAACTACGTTGGCTTTTCCAGGATGGTAGTGGATTCCGAGATTGTAATCCTTGATCAATTCTAACCATCTTCTCTGTCTCATATTCAGATCTGACTGGGTAAAGATGTACTTCAGACTCTTATGATCTGTGTAGACTTCACAGCGATTACCGATGAGGTAATGACGCCAAATCTTTAAAGCATGCACTACGGCAGCTAATTCCAGATCATGAGTAGGGTAATTCTCTTCGTGGGGTCTCAACTGTCTTGACGCATAAGCGACAGCTCTTCCTTCTTGCATCAGGACGCATCCTAATCCTTGACGCGAAGCATCACAATAGATATCGAAATCCTTGCGAATATCTGGCAAAATCAGTACTGGGGCTGAAGTCAAACGCTTCTTCAGTTCTTGAAAACTTTCTTCACAGGCTGGAGTCCAAGTGAACTTTTTCTCCTTCTTCAACAATTGCGTAAGGGGCTTAGCAATTGATGAGAATCCTTCGATGAAACGGCGGTAATAACCTGCCATTCCCAAGAAACTGCGAATCTGTGATACAGTTCTGGGTTGCTCCCAATGTAGCACTGCTTTGACTTTACCGGGGTCAACTGCTACTCCTTCGGCTGTCATAACATGACCAAGGAAATCCACTTCCTTCTTCCAAAAGTCACACTTACTGAACTTGGCATACAACTGATGCTCTCTGAGTTTTTCCAATATTATCCTTAAATGCTCGGCGTGTTCTTCCTCCGACTTGGAGTACACCAGAATATCATCAATGAACACAACTACGAACTTATCCAAGTATTCCATGAATACTTTATTCATCATGTTCATGAAATAGGCAGGGGCATTAGTCAGACCAAAGGACATGACTAAGAACTCATAATGTCGTGCAGCGTTGAGAAAGCGGTCTTGGTATATCCTTAGGACAAATTTTTAGCTGGTGGTAACCTGATCGCAGATCGATCTTCGAGAATAATCCGGCTCCTTTCATCTGATCAAACAGATCATCAATCCGGGGTAGTGGGTACTTGTTTTTGATGGTAACTTCGTTGAGAGAACGGTAGTCAATACACATCCTCATACTTCCATCTTTCTTCTTGACAAACAACACTGGCGCTCCCCATGGCGATGAACTAGGGCTCACGAAACCTTTCTCAAGAAGTTCTTCTATAAGTTCTTCTATCTGCTTCTTCATCTCTACCAATTCATCGGCTGGCATCCGATAAGGTCTCTTTGAAATTGGTGCTGTCCCTGGCACTAGGTCGATGACAAACTCAATGTCGCGATCCGGTGGCATTCTGTAATTCTTCCGGAAATACATGCGGATATTCACCGACCACCGGTACTTCTTCTAAGGCGAGGGTCTTGGTCGCTTACTAGCAAATGTCCATCACGAACCGAGGTGGCTAGAAACTCTACCTTGTTTCCTTTGGCGTCCTCTCATTCACGCTCTTCGCCACAATCTAGCCTGACTTTGTGCTTGGATAACCAATCCATGCCAAGAATGACATCTAGGGTTTGGGTATCTAGGACTATTAGGTTGGCTAGAAACTCAACTCGGCTATGAGTAACTTAGCTCCTAAACATCCCACTCTAGTACTTAGCTCTGCTCGGTATTGGACTACGAGTATGCTTAAGTTGCATAACTTCCAATTTATTCTTGGTTGCAAACATTCCGAAACAAATGAATGCGAAGCTCGAGAATCAAACAAAGCGATGCAGTGCGGAATTAACGAGAACTTACCCAAGACGACGTCCGGTGATTCTGGGCTCCTTCAAGAGTGGCGTGGTTGACACGGCCTCGATCACGGATCGTGGTGCTCCTCGGCTTGACCGCGACTTGACGCTCCTTGATTGATGCCCGCGCCGGTGTCTTGGATGGAGTAGCTCCAAGGTTGAAACGTCTTGAGTGATTGTTCCCCTTTGCGGACACCGTTGGCAAAATGTCGGTGGCGACGCGAGTAATGCACCTTTAGTGCGTTCTGCTGGTTGCTTCCTAGATTGGGGTTGGCAGTGCGGGGTTGCGGAAGTTACGGCACCGGGCGGGTGTTGAAGTTGGTGCGAGTGCTCAACGAAGTTTGGGGTGGAAACTCATTGAACTGTCTTGCACTATTCTTGCCCTCTGCCGTGATTGATGGTTCCCTTCTTTGAGCCATCCGGCGTTCTGGTTATCCTCCGTTCCTTGCGTTTGTCCTCTAAAACAAAGGCTTTATTGACCAGCTCACGGAAATCGGGAAAAGTATGGGCGATCAAACCGACTTGCGATCCGTTGTTTAGCCCTTCAGAAACGACTGACGAGCCTTGCGTGGCTACATCTTCTGCCGCATAGCGAGCTAGTGAGAAAACTTGTTGAGGTAGTCGACATCGACATAGCTCCTGCTTGAGAGCGCGGAACTCATCCTTCTTTAGATCGATAATGCCTTCTGGCACATGATACTGGCGAAATGCCGAAGAAAATTCCTCCCAGTGATATCTGTGGCGTCTCATGGCGGCACGAAGTTCTCCACCATTCGCCAGCGGTGCCCTCCATCCGGTGAGTGGCATACGTAACCTTTTCACGGTCATTGCCTTTGAGTGATCGCAGCTTTCTTCGATAACACGCGACCAATCGTCCGCTTCCACTTTGGAGAGACGTGTCGAGAAAATGTTGGTGGGCGAGTCCTCATGAATTCGCAAGTTTGGATGGTCCATGGTGACCATGAGCACCGGGCTCCATCTTTGTGATTGTGGTTGTTATTGTTCGTTGTGCATGGCTTGCATCCGAGTCATCATAGTATTCATCACCAGTCTGTGCTTGCCATGAAAGCTCCAAAGTTTTGCAAGTCAATTGGGGTGCTTATGGCGAATCGCTCCTCTGTGGTTGCTCATTGCCTCTGGTGTGGGTGCCGGAACCACTTGCGTGATCGACGAGTTTGAACCATCCGCGAAGCTCCATGGGTTAGATAAGGTAGCAAGCACGAGATGAGTTAAGAACTAGGCGGGTAGGTTAAACCCAACAAAACACGTATCAAGAAACTCAAATGAAATACCTTTATTACTTAGGGTCTTAGCATGGTGCAACAAATGCCTAAGGGCCTTGCACTCATACTGCACACAAAAGAAACAACGACCTAAGCACACAAAACTACCGCCTAAAGGGCGACTCACTAAATCAAATCGCTAAGCTCGAAAAGACCGAGACTAAAGCGAACTACTCAAGAAAGCCTCCACAACCGCGCGCGCGCTCGGCGACGGCCAGACTCGGAAGTGAGCCGCATCTTGGCAACCGATCTGATGCCACAGGAACTGGTGCAAGAAAACAGCGTTCGGTGCAAGCGCTCCACTGCTCCTCCTGCTCTGCATCTTCTTCGGCTCACCGGGCCTTCCTCCGGATCCTCTTGAGGATCCTCCTCGAGTCTTCCTCTTCTTCGGGAACTTGATCGTAGAGGATCTCTTGCGAGTGGCGACCTTCTCTTGACTCTGCAAGGCTTCATAGACTGATCCAACTCCGTGATAGTCCTCTCCAAAGCTTCCTCTGGCGCCACGAACCGGGCGAGGTGTCTGATCAGTAGCGTTGCTCTCTCATACGTGGGCGGGTAGCGTCTTTGGCAAGTCCACACCGCAGCTCTGGGTGGTAACCAAGACGGTGTCTTGAAGCTCCGTGCGTAGATGTTGCGAATCGTAGCATGGCCAAGCGCGCGACTCTGGATACCTTCCACCAAGTGATCTTCCTCACGAGGCGTGCGGTGGCTCGCCTTGTCGTTCCTCTGGCGTAGATCGTCGAGCGACAAATCACTCCACGGTTCGACCATTCACCGTCCGATTGTTGCCGACGTCACGGACGATCGAAACCTCCAAGAACACGGAGCAACTTCCAAAGCTCGCGGCATACCCTCCAAAGTCGCTCACCATAGCTCAAGATTTGCGAGGCATCTGTCAAGACAGACGAACAGGTAAGAGCAACTTTAAAACAATGGGGAGAGAAGAGATTATAGCAAAAGTTGAGGAGAGAGAGATGAGAAGAGTTAAGCAATCAATTAACCTTGCAAGTTAATTTTTCCTTTAGAAAATAGTTTGGACACTCTAAAGACGGCCAATCTATTAAGGTCAAGACCTACAGTCAGTATGGCTCTGATACCACCTCTGTCGGGACCTGCATTACGATTACGGAACCCTCGTATATCTTGCACTAGTCCAGGATCACGCTAGTGCACACAGGGTTAACATAGGTAAATATCGATCCACACAAGCGATAAATAAAGTAAACGATTAGTTTGAATAACAAATAAGGGTTTTGACCTTATGGTCGAGTTTACACTTATTAAGCCACGCAGGGCTAACAGAGAAATAAAGCGGCGAATGAACGGAAAACTCCAAACAGATCCCACCAATTCACCACAGGCAACCGACTGGGATCCAGACCTTAACGAACGATCAGCCTTCAACGAACTCCTCCTCGAAAGCAGGCGTAGACTCCTCCACTTCTGTAGGTTTTGGGCGCAAGTTTTACAACAAGCGTGAGTACACAACCGTACTCGCAAATCATACCACAGAATGCAATGTATAGATGCAGGCTTATTCCAAAGAAAAGGCTTCTGTGGTTCTTTTGCATAAAAGCAACATTTGCAATTGAATACGAATAATAGATTAAAAGCATAATTCAAAGCAAATAGACAATATTAATTTAACATTGTTTTCACAAAGACACACAACTAAGCAGATTATTTCACATAGCCATATGATTGAGATCACACACTCCCATTCCCACATTTTATGAAAACTACCCCTCGTGTGAAAGCACCGAGCATGTCCATGACCGTGGACGCGGCTATTCGAATAGTTTATTTAACACTCTGCAGAGGTTGTACACTTTACCCACACGATATAACCAATGTAGCTAGCACCAATCATAACAAAACAGTTCGAAACTTCATCTCCAACATTGGCGTTCCCGGTGTGCTTACAAACCGTTATACATATCACATAGCCCATGCATAACACACACCGTTGGGCGGGGACGACGAATCCTCCGTGATGCAACCACCAAGTAGTCACACCTCCACCCTATCACATAGCCTAACCTACCACCGAACATCAATGCCGAGAATCCATAACTTACTAAGTTAGGCCCGTCCCATACGGGCATGTGGTCGCATGCAGAAGGCTCGATTCAATGGCGCACAAAGTTAAGTCCTTAATTGACCAAGGCAAGACTTCCATGTTCTAACTAAGCCACACAGATTATCAAACCCATCACATAGTCCACCATGTCACACGCTCCACCACTTGCCTCGGTCTAAATCCTTTACCACCAGTTGATTTTAGTGCAACACATGCCATCACGAAGTAATAACACATAGCACACAGTTTTACACAAAGTTCCATAGACACTTAGTCATATTTAATATTTGCGACTCACATGAGATGATGATTCGTAGCATGGCTAAGCAATTGTACTCGCTTCTAACCAACCCACATTGGTGCTACAATATTACCAACTAAACCAATCTAGGGTGACAAGGAATTATGACATACAAGGCCAAGGTGTGATAACAATTGGGATAATAACTGTACCCAAAGCATTGAAATAAATAATTAAAATAGAATGCAGTACTTTGAAACAAGTAATTGGAAAATTGGGTTCAAGATGATCAAAGGTATGACTTGCCTTGGAAAAGGTCTATGTACTGGTCTTGATCTTGGGGTGCTCCTTCTTCCACAAAATTCCCCGACGAATCGACGTCTACTCGCAAACGAGACACAAACAAACAAAACAAATAAATAACAGAGGCAAAACCAACTCCAAAAAATTAAATAAAAATCTCAGATAGCTAGATCTTGAATTTAGACAAATTTAGAAATTTGAATGGGCTCAATCGGAGTTAGGATGCAAAAGTTATGGCCTTTGGAAGATTGAAAATACATAAAATCTTTGAAAATCAGATTTCATGAATTTCAATTATTTTCCTAAAGGAAAATCAGATTATTGCATAGCCAGGCGTCGACCCTCGTGATTTCGGAAAAGATAAATAAAGAAATCTCGACATGTGGGACCCACATGTCGAGGCTAAACTCACGGTGGTGGGTCTCCGAGCCTCGGCCGAGGATCCGGTGGGCTGCCGCGTCGATCTTGTGAGAGGCCGACGAGGATGACACGCAGACGCGGAGGCGACGCGACGAGGTGGCGGCGAGTGGCGTGCCACGTCGGACCGACGGTGGCGGCTCGGGAACCTGTGGTTCCGCGAACGCGGCGATTCACCGGCGGTGAGTGGTACCAGCGTGTAGAGGGTGGCACGGGAACTCGTGGATGTGCTCACCGGTGGTCGGGGGCGTCGTGGCGGCGCGCGGGTTGAAGCGGCGGAGGGTTTCGGGCTTGACGGGATCGGAGCTACGCGACGCTCGGTGGCGAAGGTGCCCACGAGGTAGTCTGCTCCGTGCGATGCCGACGGTGTAGACCACGACACTCGGCGGCATCGACGGCGATTTAACGAACTCGTCGGAGTTGCGGCGGCGCAGATCACTTCTCGAGCTTTGCGCGCTAGGGTTAGGGTTACGGCGGCGGCGCGCGGGTTGGAGTCGCGGAGACCGAGGGCTTGCCCTCCTTATATAAGCGGCGCTCGGGAAGGTCTAGAACACGGGCGCCAAAACGGCCGGCGCGGCGCGCGAGGAAATCGGAACCGAGTCCGCCTCGAGACGGCGATGGCGTGGCGGTGGGTCCCACACGTCAGAGACACAGCTCACGTGAGTCCGCGTGCGAAACGGTGCGGCTGTAAAACAGACCCGAGATCGGACCGTTGGATCTTGATCGAACGGCCCACAATCAAAGAAACATTCGGACAACTCCGGTTGCCTTATGCGCATCTAGCCGTTCATCTTTGATCGGACGGTGGAGGATGAGCGCGCGCGAGAGAGAGAGAGAGGGTCGACAGCGGGTCCACTGTCGATGGGCGGCGCACACGCGCTGGTGAGCGGCGGCGCGCGGGAAATAGAAGTTGGGCCTGAGAGATTCGGCCCAAGAAGATTTTCGAGATTTTAAATAGGTTTTTCAATTTAGAAAATACCAGAAATTCAAATGGGCAATAGAAAATAGCAAATGAACTCAGAAAAATTCTAGAAAAATCTAGAAAATATATCTGAGCACACAGAACCCAAATAAAATAGTTTTGGCTATTGTTCATGTTGGGATTATTCACATTAAATGTTTTTGATTGTAAAGTCCAATATTAAGCTTTTGAAATTAAATTCAAATAAAATTCAAATGGTGAATTTTTCCCTACTAACTATTTAAAAGATTTTTAAGCGCTGAAAATTGGGATGTTACACGAGCCTGACGCGAGCGTCAATCTCCGCCTATGGAAGATCTGTACACACAAACAACACGATTAGCAGACCAAATCAGGATTAGCCAAGGACAAAGCCAAAAAAATGATTTTTCTACTTACCATCCTTGTAATCTCTGGTTGGGTCTTTTTTCCCCGAGTACCTCCACATAGGAGGAAGTCGTTTCTTTAAGGGGCTAATACGGCGCGTGATGAAGTCCTTCACCGTGTGCCATCCGGTAAGCCCCCCTCCCGTCTCAAGTCTTTGATGGCTTGAATGTAGGGGGCTATCCGGTCAAGATTACTGGGAGTCGAATCCCAAGAATGGGACGTCTCGACGACTTTCTCGACAAACGAGAGGCTGTCTTCCTTGGTAACTTCCTAGTAAAACCACTTCTTCTTCCACCCCGGCCACGACGACCGGGTGAACATCTGAATATACTCCTTCGACTTACCATCGTAGAGCTTCAGACCACAACTCCCAGCAATTCCGGCCTGCCGAGCCATTCCGTAGTAGTATTGGAAAAGCTCGAGGTCCGTCGGAATCCCCAGGTAAGCCTCACACAAATACACGAATACACTCAGCATTGTGATGGAATTAGGGCCAAGGTTCACTAATTCCACCCCAAAGTGCTCAAGCACGAGTGTGAGGAACAGGTGGGCAGGTAATCGGAGGCCACACTCACAATACGCCTGGAAAACGGGGATTTGATCTTCCTCCCCCGACGGCCAGTGTTCTCCATTCGTCGCAATCCACTTCACGAGTAGCCCCTCGGGAATTTTCTCGGAGGCAACCAAAGCATTCATCTTTGCGTCGACCATTTCCGATTCAACCCATTCGGAGACGGTCCTAGCCATCCTTTCTAAAGGGGGAAAGAGTTAGATTTGGGAAAGCTCCAAGGAAGCGCACAGTGTCGCTGGCGGCGAAAGAGAGGAGAAAACAACGAACAGTCAGGGTGAATCAGAGAAGTGGTAAGAACCCTAAGTTCACCCCCGTAGTCCGTTTTATAACCGAACGTTTGAAATGAAACACCGCGGGAACTCAATGATTTCCACCGCTTCGGGAATTGCTCCAACATACAGATCTTTAGTCTGCCTGTTCGGGAGTACCGAGGCTCTTTTTCACACCTCAAGTAAAATTACCTTCTTGACCAAGTATATTTCTGATCAAAAGGAATGCCAATCGGAAAGTTTTTGCTTCCAATCATAGGGCCACGATTACCCCAAAATCATAAGTTTTCTACGACTACCTTGTAATCGTGAGATTCTTGACAAACTGCCTCAACTAAGCATATTTCTAGTCGAGAGAAACACATGTTGAAGAGTTTTTCCTTCAACATTTTTCCTACGATCTCCCAATGGCCAAAAGATCATCTACAACTCTTCGGCCAAGTAAGTTATTTTCACTTAAAGCTGGGGGGCTAGATGACGAGGATCTGATAATCCTCATTTTATTATTCCCGAATCATGTAATATGACGTCACATGGTATACCCCTTAATGTTATAAGGGAGGAGTAAGTTAGGTGGTCGTAAGCTCTTCTACGACCACCCCCCATAGTCGTAAGTATTTCTACGACTACCACGTAATCGTAAGTTCTCCTACGATTACGTCTGGTCGTAAGTCTTTCTACGACCAGTATCCAGTCGTAAGCTTTTTCCTCGACTACCCCGGTCGTGAGTCTGCTACGACCGACCACTCTCGACTTCTTCACAGTTAACTGGGTCCACTCGCCAGTAGGCCCTATTTACTGTGAAGATTTGAGTAGTTAAAATACGTAGTTATATCTGAAATAACTACAGATAATTCTCCATTATCTCTGATTGGTAACCGTTAGACAGCGTGGGGGGTTACTACTCCGGTAATTACTCTCATTATTACGTAATAATGAGAGTCTATTGACCTGGACCGCCCCTACAGCATAGTATAAATAGGTGTCTCTTGGAGATAATGAGATAGGCTTTTTTGAATGACAGTCAGTAGCAATATTAGCGTAAGCCTTTTCACTGATTGTAATCAGGATACCCAATACAATACACACAGGAGTAGGGTTGTTATTCTCATTGGAGAAGGCCCGAACCTGCATAAAAATTCCCGTGTCTCCTTTGTCTGCGTGATCAATTGTGGAGACCCCCCGAATCAAATAATCTTGACGTAAGATCGGTTCTAAAACACCAATAAAATCAAACTTTAATTAAATTCTTAAATGAGTTTATTGGATTTTCTGGGTTCCTTGGATTTTATTCAAGTCTTTGTTGTTTCCTTCAACCCAGTCTGTTTTATTTCATTTCTGTCTTTCCAAAAATTATTTTATTTATTGTAAAATTTAATTTAAATTATTTAATTAAAGAAACCTATGATTATGTTTTAGCCGATTAGCATATCTTGAATGCCTATTGATTATACCGAATGTTGGATAGTTTAACTATTGAGTAGCATATTTTGGATACCTATGATTATGTTTTAGCCGATTAGCATATCTTGAATGCCTATTGATTATGCCTATGATTATGTTTTAGCCGATTAGCATATCTTGAATGCTTATTGATTATGCCTATGATTATGTTTAACTATTGACCAACATATTTTGGATACCTATGATTATGTTTTAGCCGATTAGCATATCTTGAATGCCTATTGATTATGCGGAATGTTGGATTGTTTAACTATGAAATTTGTAAATGTTGGAACCTTCCGTATAGTTAGTTATACAAAGAAGGTTCTGCCGAAGTTTAGTAAAATATCTTGGTTTTTAATTTGTTATATTGTTAGTTTAGTAGCATTCCAGTCTCATGTGAGGCTAGGGTGTTACACAAAATTAATAAAGTTATTATTTTATTGGATTTTCTAAAATTTAAAAGAGTTTTCTTGGTTTTTCTAGAATTTCATGGATTTTTTTAGAAGTCAAAAAGAAAATTTATTGAGTTTTCTGGGATTTAAAGTTAAAAAGAAATTTTATTTAATTTTTTTTGTTTTTTAAAAAGGCTCTTCCTATTTTCCAGAAATAAAAAATAATTTATGTGCAAAAATAAAAGCCAACTTTAAGTTGTAAATAATTTTATTAATTCCAAAATAACTCAGTGAATTTTTGTGAATGTTTCCATAATTTTTGGACTTTATTTGCTATTTTCTAAAAGCCCTTTCTTTCTATTTTTGAAAATCAAAAAATAATTATTATTCGCAAACCCGTCTTCGAGCCAAAATCCCTCCTCCGGCCCGCTTCCCATTTTTTCCGCCTTGCGCACCACCTCCCGAAGCCCAGTCCACCCCACCCCCTCTTCTCTCTATTACAACCTGGCCCTTTGGGTCATCCTCTCTTTCGCCTCTCTCTCCCTCTCTCTCTCTTACAGTGCGGGTCCACGCGCCAGCCTCCCTTCTCCCTCCTCTTCTTCTTCTTCCTCCATCCGCACCGAGCCGCCGCCATTGCCACCCCACCCAAGCACACCATTTCGACGATTTCTTTCGCCTTTTCTCGCGCACACATGGGTAGCGTCTTCTCCGCGTCATGCCGCCTCCATTCCGACCAAAATCCCCCTCTTTATGTGCATGGTTTCATCGGAACGCGCAACGCCCACCGCCATTTCCGCACGCTCGATCTCCTCCCTCTGTGCCCCTCTACCCCTATAAAAGGAAGCACCATGCACCTCTCCTCTCCCTCATACATACCCGAAAATCTCATGTCTCCTCCCCCTCTCCTCTCACAGCAATCGCTGTTTTTCCCCGCCGGCCACAAGCACCACCATCGCCATTTGCACTGCCGTCCGTGGGTCTCCGCCACCATCATCTTCACCGTAAGCTTCACCATGCCACATTCTACACTATGCTTGCGCCATCCTCGCTGGAGTATTGCCGGAACCGCCTCGCCGACGTCGACCGAATCGTGCCGTCGCCTCCAGCCATCCCTATGTGCCCAACCGCCACCGAGGTGAGCATCGTGCTCCCCGTCCCTTTCTCTCTCTTTTTGGCATCTCACCGCTGGTCGTCACGCCGCCGTTCATCGGAACCATGGGTTCCCATGTGCACCGCCGCTAGCCAAGCCATGCGGCCGCCACGTAGGGCCACATGTGCGCTACCACAGCCTCCCAACCCCACGTGGCTGCATGCGTGGCAAGCCACGCTATGCCATGCGCCCGATCCACCGTGGACCGGCACAATCCTGTGGACCTGGTCCATAGACCAGGACCCACATGTCAGTGACTCCACCCCCTTTTCCTTAAGAAAAATAACTCGGCCAAAAAATAAATCCACTCACTGACATCATGATGACGCAATAAATTGTTTTTCATTTAGAAAAATAATTCCATAAATTTAGAATTTCCAATACCATCATTTCATACGAATTTAAATCTTCCGTGAGCCCGTTCTCCTTCATACAAGCCCTTTTCCAATTTTGTTTGAATTTGGCTTATTTTCTCATATAGATTTCGACGACTTCAGAGAACTAGATTTCTACGCCATTTCAGAACAACAATTATTTGAGCAAGGCAAGTTACATCCTTTGATCATGTTTGATCCTAATATTTTAAATTATTTAAATTCTGTTTTGAATTATTCTTGCATGCTTATTTCTATTCAATAAAATATAAATACCTGTTTTGAAATTGTAGTTAATCCCAATACATTTGTATGGTCAAATTTTGACATTGAAATATCCATACCTTGTCACCTTAGATAAAATCTAGTTGGTATAATAGTATGAACTAGAACACTTTGGAATAATATATGCCTTGTCATGCTTAGATAAAAAATATTCAATTTGAAGAATTTTAGCCAAAGATTCAACTATGGATTTAAAGTGAGTCTATGTCATTATTATGTCATAGAAATTTATAAATGATTTGAAAAGCAAAATAAAAACTGGTTTGGACTTGGACGAAAATGGATAGTTGGATGGATCATGTTTATGTATGGGCTCAATTTAGTGAATGGTTCAGGCCCAAGGATCGGTCTGTGAGCTACAGATTGTTAAGCTATTTCGTACTACCACAAGCCTGATATGGGACAGACTGGGCTAATTAATTTGCAAAGTTCCACTATTAGTTGTGCCATGTTGATGTGTGGGTGTTAGAATGACCTACTTTTTATTTATTCCCACATGGCGTAAGAGGGGGCTTTCGGTGGATGGTTTAGTCCAAAGGAAGTGAAACCTTAGAGGACATGACTACTTTGGGATGACGTATTGTAAAGGCCTTGTAATAATTAATTAATCGCACACCTGTAGAAGTGTGTCAAACGGACATTAAAAGTTGATTATCTCTTGTGGATAAAGTTGTACAACCTCTTCAGAGTGTCAAACTATTCAAATAGTCGTGTCCACGGTCATGAACATGCTGAACAAAGCCTTTTGGGATTATACTTTGTTTTTATTTTTAAAATGTTTTATAAAACAGTTTTTGACAAGGATGGGTGTCCATGAGAAAATTATGGGTTGAAGCCCCGGGTTGGTGCCCGTGTTTAAGTTAGTGTTAGGTTGGTGCCTACACTAGCTTTATTAATTCAATTAAAACTGAATTTTAGATATTGTAAAACTTGAGCTTTTGAACTTAGCTATTGTATTTAAAATGTCAAAGATTGCTTTTGCACAAATAATCTTGTAAGCCTTCCTTTGATAATATCCATGCATGCATTAACTCTGTTATGGGTGTAACTTGCGAAGTACATTTTTGTACTCACCATTGCATAATAAAATGTTGTTTAGAGGTTGATGACTTCACAACTGTTGAGGATCTCGATGACTAGGACGCTACCCTACTCGATTGCCTATGGTAGATTAGCTGGGCTCTACTAGTACTTCTCTGTCTTTCGCTTTGTTATTTATTGTTGGCTTGTAAGCCTTTCTTGTAATAAACTCTGATATTTATTAATAAAGTTGTACGAATTATGGATAACACCATATTTGTTTATTGTGTACACTAGCTACTGTTCCAGGGACTAGTGTAGAATACACAGAGGATTTGAGGGTGTTACTCCTGGGTCTAACAACATTGTTGCTCAGTTGAAGCAGGTCAAGCTACTCAAGCGTTCTACGAGGAGGAGTTCTTTGAAGACATTGTGAACTAGGATGCGCTCTCCACTTGATTGCATGTGAGCATGTCGAATGGCCACCCCAAGTTTCTTTTTTCGCTGCAAGAGTTTCATTTGTTTCTTAAGCCCTATTGGCAAGTTAAGTAAATGTTGACCATGAGGTACAATTATTACTAATTTCTATGTTGCTACCTTTTTAGTTAAATTGTTGAATTAATGGTATTTCATCGATGTTTCACTGTGTAATATCTTGATTATATTTTAAGAGAGAAAAGTGTATTAAAAAAGAATATTGTGGGCTCCCCGGGTTATTGGAAATGTACTTAATTAAATTCATACAGTAACATGATTATTAATGAAGGAACAGTACTGTCCCTCAATTAAAGATCATGCTAAAGGTATAAATTCAACAAGTAACAATTCCAATAAGCAGATCCCGGATATATATATATCTCACAATGGTTCCCAGGATCAATGACCATTGCATATATATATCCTTTAACAACATTGCATCATACACATACAAGTCGTACATTTGCATAATTAAACATAAGTTTACAACATTCGGGTTTAGTACTACAATATAGAGTGACTTGGTCACTACAACATATTCAACAGCGGAAGCAAAATAAACTAAAAAAAATCCACCAATGGCCTCATCCACCCGCAGGCAATTGCGTGGAGGAAAGAAGTAGCGTTACTCGTTAGCGTCACCCTGATCGGCGCTAACGGGTACTTCATAAAGGAAACCGTCCTCACCTGCAACAATAGGTGATAGCACCTTGAGTACGGAAGGTACTCAGCAAGTCTTACACAAACTAATTAAAGAAAGTGGTTATTAGAGCCTATTCAAAGGAGTAGAGTTTTTACATGCATAAGGTTACAACAGAAGGTATAAAGGTTCAAATTTGCATAAGCGATACATCTTAACCTACAAAGACTAACTTTTGATAAAGCAATTTAATAAATCAAAGTTTGCTTAGAACGATAAATAAATGACATAAAAGTAAGCATGATGCGATGCATGATTCCCTCATGCAAACCGAAAATAAACCCAAACCAGATTTTTGAAAATCAAAACTTCGTCTGGTGACATCAATTCAAGTTATCGTCCATGACCGTGGACACGGCTATTCGAACAGTTTATACCTGCGGGGTGTACATCTTTACCCACATGACTTAGCTAGCCCGTTGCCTTGGATGCCTCCGAATGATGACATACTTCCTTTGGTATGCCGACCGGGAAACTAAGATTTGGTATTTTCAACAAGCCAACACTATTGGGTTGGACCCCATGTGTGAACCGATCCCGCTTAAACAACGATGATAGCATCCGCTAACCGGGCACACATGTTGCGTCGATGTGCCGATCCAAACAATTTAATGCGAATTGGGTTCCCTACCCATAGTAGAATGCTATCGGCACCATTAAGGTATCGTATATGCGACGAGGCACATATACGCCTCACCCTCCTAAGAACATCCGTCTTGACATACAAGCTCACATGGCATAAAACGCGGTCCTCGGACTGAGCATCTATGCCATACAAGGTCAATACACATATCCTTACTCTCCTGTTTCCAACTCAATAGTCTCAACATTTTACTTAACCAAACAGCGCCCATACACTGCATGTGGAAGTACGTGGGGGACTTGAACTGAATAGTCAGAGTTCGGTCCTTAATTAACCCGGACAAGTCCACCACAAAACCCAATCTCGTGCACAAAAGCACCATCACTAGCTTCCTCTTGTCGGATCAATTTGAATTTCAAATACAAGACTGATTTAAAGAAACTGGACAAAGAGTTTAAAATAACAATAGTTCAGTTGTGATTCCCATGTTTGACAAGATATGCTTGTCAAACTCTAAAATCTCTAGACTACATGTCTAGGCTAAAACTAAAAATATAGCTTATGATATACAGTACTATGCTAGGGTTAAGTGTATGGTGACAATTGAGGTAATCCATCATGTTTGGTCATAGCTAACTACTAACAGATCACATTTTGTATTTTCAGAAAAATAGCATGCACAGATATCACTGGATTTGTAAAAGCTATTGTACAAAATTTGGAATCAATATGGTACAAAGAGGATGCTTGCCTTGGTAGTAATACACTTCTGTTGCAGGTTCAGGTTGCTCAGAGGCAGATTCAAAAACTTCAAATGAACCAGATTCTATAGAAAGCAAATAAATCCAATAAATACCAAATCTGACAGTAAGCTCAAAATGAAGGAAAAAGGCATGATCAATTTGGAAATGCATGACTACATATGCTTAAGCCATAACTACCCTTAATAATGATAATAACCCATAATATAGCTTACTATTTTCAAAAGACAGAAACTAGAGTTTAGTGTAAAGTCCCAGTTTTCAGATTTGAAAAGAGCTGAAAACAGGACAGATTGCAAATTTTGGAAAAAGGAATATAGAACATGCAAAAGTTCATAAATGAAACTTAGCATGATCTTTTAGGGTAATTAATATCCCAAACCAACCTTAGTCTAACCTAACTAGTTAGATTACAACAACTAAGAAGAAAGTCATTTTGTCGGTTAAGCCGACAAAAATGAAAGAGACAGATCTCAACTAGAAGTTAAAGCAGATGATGACAAGAATGGAAAGATTAACTTGTCATGCTGCTAGGGTTTAGTCAAAACCTAAATAAGATGGTAGGTTGACAGGAAGAACCCTAGGTTTTGAAAATGATATGGAAAACCGAAAAGGTATAATATCAACTTTTCAGTTTGAAGCAAGTTGAAGCTACTGATGCTTAAAAGAATGATTCACAGGAGCATCTAAAGTCCTTAAGATGCTCAAGATATCATAACTAGGGTTTTTGGCTTACCAGTATAGGAAAGATACCCAGATTCTGAAAAACTCGAAGTTGATCGACAGAGAGATAAATTACGATTTAACTCGCAAAGATATCAAATCTTTAATGCAAGGTAAAATCGGTCGTAAGATGGATAAGCAAAGGATAGGAGCAAGAACTCCTTTGGATGACAAGGAAGAAAATGAGCTTGATGGTCAACAATGGCTGCAGACTCCAAAAGCTAGGGTTTATATATGGATGTTGAGCTACAGAGCAAGAGGGAAAGATCTAGAGTTGATGAGGTGTCCATTTAGGGCTAATTATCCCAAAAATTAGTTGCAAAAACTTTGGGATAAATCCTCTCCTCTGTTTACAGAGAGATTTGCGCGCTGAGAGAGAGGGAAGAAGATAAGCATACTCTTACATGTGGGTCCCATTGTCATTCTCAGCCGCGCGCGCTTCACAAAAGCTCAAACGAATGTCAGCCGTCCGATTGGAAATGGGCGGCTGTGATAAATAGATAGATTAAATGATTTGAATCGGTACCAATTAATATGGACCGCACGATCTAGATCGACCGATCGGGATTAAAACGGAGCTCAAAGGAATCTCGAGATCCACTTTCAAATCTAGACGTTGGATTGGAATCCAACGATCAGCTGAAAGAATACACGTCACCCCTTTTAGATGCGATGGCACAACACCGTTGGATTTGATTTCTACGGTCAGGATGTAAAATGGAACCGGATGGTCCGATTGCATACATTCATATGGACCTTGCGATTGAAATCCAACGATCCACCGATTTTGGGCTTTAAAGGCCCACGGTCAAAAAGGCGCCATCGGTTGAAATCCAAAGGCGCATAAACGCGCCTCGATTTCAAATTGGAATAGCGACGCCGTTAGATCAAGAATGAATGGTGCGATCGTGAGGATCCGAGTCGTCAGAATGCATACACTAATATGGACCACACGATGAAGATCCAACGGTCCAGAGGAGTGTGGGCTTTATAACACGCGGTAAAAGGAAAAGCGGTAGGATTTGAATCTAACGGCTCGAGATAAAGCGCGCTTTACGTTTAAAGCGAAAAGAGGTGCGCTGTTGGATCGAGAATGAGCGATGGAGATTGAAAAGGGATCCGAGTTGTCCGATTGCACACTCGATCTCGCTCGTTAGATCAAGATCCAACGGCGGAGATTAAAATGCACACGTGGGCGGCTCGCGGGGTGTTATAGCCGCGCTCGATTGAAGATCAACGGTTCATATCACGCGGGAGTTACGGGCTCGCGCCCGAACGTGACTGAGCCGAACCAAGTCGATTGGGTTGGACCAAGACACGTGGTCCGAGTCGCTATAGTACTAGGTTTGGATTTGGACCGGTTTAGTTGACCAAACCTTATTCAAATGCTTAAAAGGTTTGGTGGGATTTTAAAAATAGCTAATAAATTTATAAAATCATGAAATTTTTATCGAAAGCTCTACTGGGATAACATATTTCCCAGATAAATTTTATAAACCACATTTTCACTTTGTAAAATACATAAATATTTATTTCAGGCCGAAAATATTTATTTAAAAACAATAAATTTTTCTTTGAGCCCAAATAATTTCTAAAATGCAACAAAAATATTTTTAGCCAAGATAATTTATCTAGGCTTTAATAAAAATGCTTCCCAGTCATAATACAAGTTCTATCTTGTATTCCTTTAAGACTTCAAATGGTTCTTTAGGGTTTTGGCTAAAAAGGAAGGTTTTTAATTTGTAACATGCTGCCCAAAGTGTAGAAATGAACAGTAATGCTATGAACAGTACCTCATTACTGTTCATAAAGCATTTTATTATTGTTTATAAACTTGGGGCTGTTACAAATATGGATTTAGAAAAAAATGGATTTAGCAGTTGTTTCGGGGGGAATTTTGCGAAATCAAGAGAACCTGGACCATGGGCTTTCGGCCCACGGTGTCTGGCCCAAGTGGGGAGCTGACCACATGGGAGGGGGAAGCCAACCCTAATCCCTCCCCTCCCATGCGCCACCCCCCTTCTCCCCCACATTCCAGCCGCCACCCCCTTCTCCACCCCCTTGTCCAGCACCACTACTCCTGCGCAGTCTTCATCAAGATGTCGATCGGAGCATCAAACATCATCTGATCAGGCTCAAACATGGTGAGTGTGTTCTCAACTTGTTGCTATTCGATTTGTACAGTTGGATTGAGGATTAGATGAGAGGAGCACCTATTTTGAGAGGGATTTTGTTATCAACCGAGACTACTGCAGTTTTAGCACAAGGCAGTGTTGGTAGGTGATCTGTTTGAGTGGTAAAACGATAACGGCTTGGGTTGAAATTTTTACAGCTTGTAGAGAAAGTGTGTATCTATATTCCCACCAATTTTCATGCAATTCTTAGTTGTGGTTTGTCAGATCTGATGTAACACCCCAACTCAGAACGAGCCTGGAATGCTACCAAAACTAAATACAACTAGAGCGAATTTACAAATTTTCGACAGAGTCTCCCTTGTATAATCAATGAAAAACAATTTTCTAACGAGTAAACATAATATTTAACAGTAATTTCATTAACCAATTCACTCATGCATAAGGGATAATCATATGAAGGTAATCAAATAACACCATTCTCACATCCATAAATTATTTCATCAATCATAATCATAAAATAACCATGGGTATTTCTCAGCAGTCTATTTATTCTTATGTGATGCTAAAATAACAATTGCATTAATTTTGTGAAGTGGTGCGTGCTTTCCAATCATCTACTCCGCCCATGCATGACGTCTTTACTGAAGTACCTAAATCAAAACAAAGCAAGGGTGAGTCATAGAACTCGGCAAGTATCATCAAGGTTACATAATCATAAAGACATGACAAATAAACAACTTTAATCAACTTCATTCATGGCATTTCAAATACTAGAAATTTAATGATAATGCTATGCACTCTTTGTTCTTTATCTCTTTACGCATTTTACAGGTAATGCGGGTATTCATCCGTCGATGAGTACCCTTGCACATTCCCTTTGGCACAGGGACCAAGAGCCTATACATCACATGTATAGGGACCTTTGCCCGTCATCACAATGACGGGACCTCTGATATATTGCCCACATTCCATGAATGCGGGGACCTCAAGCCTGTCACTACATATGACAGGACCTCAACATTGTACTCTTGGTCACCACGTGACCAAGTCTCAAAATGCTCCAACATGCAAAGAACTACAACATCATATTTCCAATATCATACTCAATATGTAGTCGAGGTATAAACAATAGCATCATGAAGGAGCTTTAAACATAATCTCGCAAACATCATCACAACTAGAATCATCTCCACAACACATTCACATGGCAATGACGAACAAAACACCACTCAATCATGACATGCAACCAATACTACACATAAACCGAATACTTGCCTCAACCGCGAGAACGCGGGCGCGAATTGGGTGCTGCCCTTGGGATCTCGCTGCCACCTGGACAAGAAGATAACCCCAAACTAAGAATAGCATACTGGACCAAAATCATACATCACACTACAATCGAAATCGCTAATCTTCTTGTAACGTCTAGCTTTTCTAATTTCTAGCGATCGGTCACTGCGGACAGCAGACTTCAAAAATTCATAACTTTCTGCTCATGAGTCCAAATAGGATGATCTTGGACAATCTGAAAAGGTAATTGAAATGTCTAAATAAACTTAGTTGGGAGACCCTCTGATTCGGCCATCTACCAGACCTACCAATCTAATTAATCAGAGCAAACATTTCACGTCGGGTTTCTGGACAGCGACAAAGAAACTATCATAACTTTCTCTACGATCGTCCAAATTCAGTGATCTTTAGCTTTCCTGAAATCTTAGAGGATTAGCCTCATTTTTTGTTATGGTGAGACCCTCTGGAAACCCCTCTAAATATGCACTTCAATCAGGTTAACTAACACTAGCAAATCTGCTTCTCTCCAGAAACACAGAAGTACTAATAAAATCATAACTTTGGCTACCGAAGTCCGAATGACTTGATTCTTGTCGGCAATGAAAGGTAACTACGATAGCTACAACTTTCTAGGAGACACCCAGACCCAAATATGCCTCTAACATAATCAAAACCGACAAACTTCACTGCTGCAGAAATTCGACGAACTGACATCCGAAAATTAGACAACTAGAAAATGACCTAAAGCAAAGAACCACGGGTTACCCTTGCCGAAACGAAGAGAGTACACAGCGGGGATGAAGACCTCCACACTTCCGCTGTGGATCCCTTCTTCTCCCTCTTCTTCTCTTCTCTTCTCCCTCTCCTTCTTCCCTCTTCTCTTCTTTTCTCCTTCTCCTTCTTCCTTGGCCGGCTGCAAGGGAGATCCTTCTCCTCCTTGGCCAGCAACAATGGGGGTGTGGGGATGGGATGGTGCGCAAGAGAGGGTGGAGGGGAGGTGGAGAGGTGGGGAGGTGGGGAGGTGGGGGTGGCGGCCGAATGGGAGTGGGAGGGGGAAAGGGGGAGGGGAGGGGAAGGGGCTAGGGTTTTTGGGGGAGGGGAGCCCCCCCTTGGCCGGCCACCCAGATGGGCCTTGGCCCAGGCCCAAGTTGCCGCCCATTTGCTCTTTCCCCCCTCTAAAATTGCAGCACTGACAACAATCCAATTAGTCCCTCCCGTCGTTCCGTTTGATTCTTCCCCGAACCATCGATCTCTCCCGAAATAAAAATTATTCTTCCTCGATTCAAATCTTAACTCACTTTCGGGATATTATATTCTACCCCCCTTAGCAGGATTCAACCCCGAATCTAAACTCCAACCTTCAAGAAATAAAACCGAGACTGGAAACTTGGCAGCGAGTGCACTTTGAGATGAACAACTCCGGATAAAGCTCACGCATGCGAGACTCCAGTTCCCAAGTAGCCTCCCTTTCTGTCTGCTGCGACCAAAGCACCTTAACGTACTTCAAAGTTTTGTTCCTCAACTCTTTTTCTGATCTTTCCAGAATTCGCACCGGTTTAGATTCAAATGTCAGATCCTGGTCAATGGTTAGGGGTTCTAATGAAACATGATGCTCTGGATCACGAAGGAACTTCCTCAACATCGACACATGAAAAACGTTATGCACTCCTCGCATAGCCTCTGGTAGGTCTAAGCGGTATGCCAACTTCCCGATCCGAGCCAAGATCGTGAATGGCCCAACGTACCTCGGGCTAAGCTTCCCTTTGGTACCGAACCTGACAACACCTTTAGTGGGGGACACTCTCGAGAGCACTGATCTCCCACTTCAAATTCCAAGTCTCTTCTCCTCACATCCGCATAACTCTTACATGCGCTTTGAGTGCTAAAAGATTCTGTCTCACGGGGCCACTCGTTCAACTGTCTTTTGCACCCGTCCGGTCCCAAAACGCCTTCTCACCCACGACTTCCCGGCAAAGAGGTGACTGCACTTACGCCCATATAAAACCTCAAGCGGAGCGGCTTTTATGCTCGAATGATAGCTGTTATTGTATAAACTCGCCAATGGCAATTGATCCTCCCAATTACCTTTCCAAGACAGGACACATGACCTCAACATGTCCTCCGGGGTTTGAATAGTGCGCTCGACGCCCATCTGTGCGAGGATGGAAAGTCGTACTCGGCGGAGTTGCGTGCCCAAGGCACTCTGCAAACTCTCCCAAAACTTGGATCGAACTTGGCATCCCATCGAAATGATGGTCTTTGGCACTCCATGCAATCTCACAATCTCCCGCAAATAGATAGGAGCCAAATCACTAGTTGAATTAGTCGTGCGAATGGGAATAAAATGTGCGATTCTTTGAATCGATCCACTATAACCCAAATCGCATCCTTGCCTCGCGGTGAGCGAGGCAACGCAACAACAAAATCCATAGAAATATCATCCCATGGCCATTGGGGTACTTCCAAAGGCTGCAATAACCCCAGGACGTTTATGTTCACCTTCACTGTGACAAACACCACAAGAAGCTACAAAATTGGCAATATCCACTTTCATTCTTTTCCACGAAGTGCTGCTTCAAATCACGGTACATCTTCGTCTCTCTGGATGAGCGAGATATCAGTCACGATGAGCCTCCTTTAAGATGTCATCCTTAACTCCCGCTACGTGGCACACATAATCGTCCCTTGAATCGCAATGCTCCACACCCATCAAACTGAAATTCCCTTCCTTTCCCGGTCCAAATGCTTCGACCCTCTGCAAAAATGGGTCATTTTGCTTTGCGCTTCTTGTACTCATTGTGGAATGGTGACCCCAAAATCAGTGTGTCTCGACATGAGCGGTCCTACATAGCAATACGATATCTCCATGCGGTCAAAATCCGCAATAAGACAATCCAGTAGCCGGTGTCGCCTTGCGACTAAGAGCATCGACCACCACGTTAACTTTGCGGGATGATCTTGAATCGTGAGATCATAATCTTTTATCGACTCTAACCATCTTCGCTGTCTTAGATTCAAGTCCCTCTGGGTAAAATGTACTTAAGACTCTTGTGATCGTAAAGATATCACAAGATTCTCCATAAAGATAATGTCTCCAAAGCTTCAAAGCGAACACTCTGCGACCAATTCTAAATCATGAGTTGGATAATTCGCTCATGCTTCTTGGTGTCTAGGCGCATAAGCGTAACCTTCCCATCTGCATGAGCACACAACCCAAACCAACTCGAGATGCATCGAGTACACGTGAATCGCTTCCCGTGCTCGGGAATAGTAAGAACCGGAGCGATCACCAACTTTTCCTTCAAAGTCAAAACGCACTCACAATCATCGTCCCACGAAACTTCACATCTTTCTCGAGTGAGCACGGACAACGGCTTTGCAATGATGGAGAAATCCTGCACAAAACGCCGTAATAGCACGCCATACCAGAAAACTTCTCACTTCTTTAATATTGGTTGGTCTTGCCCATTCAACTCTGTGGAGATTTTCCTGGATCGATTGATATTCCTTTTCATTTATAATATGCCCAAGGAATCCACTTGGACATCCAAAATTCACATTTCTTAAACTTGGCATAGAACCTATTCTCTCTTAGCGTCTCAACACCAACCTCGGATGACGCTCATGATCCACTTTAGTCTTAGAATAGATCAAAATATCATCAATAAAAACTACAACAACTTCATCCGGATACTCATGCGATATCCTGTTCATAGTCTCCATAAAAGCAATAGGGGCATTCGTTAGTCCAAATGACATAACTTTAAATTCAAAGTGCCGTACCTTGTAGAAACGCCGTTTTCTCAATATCTTCCTTTCTGACGAGGATCTCGTTATAGCCCGACTGAAGGTCTATCTTTGAAAACACCTTTGCCCCTCTCAACTGATCAAATAAGTCTTCAATGCGAGGCAAAGGATATTTGTTCTTGATGGTTAGCTGGTTAAGAGCACGGTAATCAATACACATGCGCCAACTACCATCCTTCTTCTTGGTAAACAATACGGAGCTCCCACGGAGACACACTAGGTCGAATAAGATCTTTCGCTTTTAGATCATCCAACTGTTTCTTTAATTCCTCCCGGAAAGGGCGTGCCAAGCATGCGGGTCATAGAAACCGGTTGAGCACCCGGTATCAAATCAATCCGAAACTCCACGGGACGAGGAGGGGGCATCCTTGGCAACTCTGCTAGAAAAACATCTAAGAACTCTCGAACCACCGGAACTAATTCTGCAGTCAAAGAGGAACTTGGCTTCCCCATTAGTGACAAAAGAAACCCACTCTTCACGACTCGGCTACCAGGATACAAGCTAGCCAACACACAGAGAGAATAAGAGGGGCACTACCTGAAAAACTACCTCAAGCCCGAAGGTGCTTGCGAGTTCTTGTCTTCCAAAAGCACGAAATAAGCGCTCGATAGCTATGTAACCAGTCCATACCCAAAATAACATCAAATGGCTCCATTTTTAGGACCATTAAATTAGCAATGAAATCTTCCCCATCCAATGAGATCACACAACCCGGACTGACTGTGGAACTAGCAAGAATTCCCCCAGGAGAATTAACTATAACTGACTTAGCTATAGATTGCACTCTCAAATTGGCCCGGCTAACAAACTCTAACGATACAAAAGAGAAAGTAGCTCCTGAGTCAAAAAGAACATAAGCCTCCACTGAATCCACTAAGAGCGTACTTGTCACCACATCAGGACGTCCTGCCGACTCTACCGTCGGCATGGCATAGGAAACTGCTGCTGCTGGGGCGGAAGAAACTCCGATACGATAATAAGGGTGCGCCACCGTAGTAGGAGTCTTGAAGGTGGTGCAATCGAAACGGCTGCTGCGAACCGGTGGCCAAAAGTACCCCGGCGGTGGCATCCCTCCAGGATGCTGAAAATAGGGCTGAGGCTGACCCCAAGACTGAGTAGGTGTGGCTGCTAACATCTGAACTGACCCTCGCGAAGACGCGCTGTTGCGTGCGATGCGTTCGGTTCCCATTTAATATCTTGGCGGGATTCCGCCGACGGACCAATGCCTTGTGGCCCTCCCGACCACGATGGCGACAAGATCTGACCAAGAACACTCGACACCGATGCTCATTGCCACACTTGAAACATTTCATACCCGCCTCGAGGCTGGGCGCAACCTAGCCCACTCACTGCGATCCGGAAGTAAAGATGACGTGGCCTTGTGGTTCTGGACTTGAAGGAATTCTGCGGCCTTTGAACTTCTTGAAACGGCCGAAATGACCCACTTCCTCCTCCAAAATTCTTCTTACGGCGCCACTAGCCCCATCCTGGACCATGGTACCTCCTGTGCCTGGTAGATCCTCCCCAAGCTGCATCTCTAGCTCCATGCCCCTGGCTTGCTCTATCAGAGAGCTAAAGTCACGCAATTCTAGCGCTCCCAAGACTGTGGAACTCTGCTGAGCCCCTGCGAAACCTCTTAGCCTTTTCGCCTCATCTGTAGCCACTTGCTGTACAAAGCGGATCAGTTGTTAAAACCCGCTTCATATTCCGACACCGTCATCTTACCTCGCTTGTAGCTCTGCGGTGAGACTTCCATCCTCTCCACAAGCGATGCTGGATAAAATCTCCTCAGCTGTTCCACAAACAACTCCCATGTAACAGGGCCATGAGCAGCAGTCCTAGCTGTCAAGACTCCCTCCCACCAAATATCCGCTTGCCCCTTAAGCTGGAAAGCCACAAACTGAGCCCGCATCTCCGACGTCATCCCTAAAGCACCAAAGTGTCTCTCCATGTGGCGCGACCGGTTGGCGCATCCTTTGGAGTGCCCAAGCCATCAAAAGTATCAAGGCGCAGGGCGTTCCACTGGTGAAGTCCCATATTAATTGCTGCAGGTACTACTGCGGGAGCCACCAATGGGACAGGAATCGGTGCAGCCGGTGGAGCCTGGTTTTCTTGAGCTGCGGCGACCTCCTCCTCGACCTCGCGGGACTTGCTTCACCGGCTATAGAATTCGAACTTCGGCGGGGCATTGCACGGCCTCGCCGGCACCTGCCGCCCCACGACCACGACCTCTACCTCTTGCCATCTAAGAACACCACAATAAAACTAACCACAATAAGCATAAGAATAACCAAGATCAAACATTCAAGAATAAACATATAATGACAATAGCGTAGTGCAATGCAAAAAAAACCCAATCCCACCTCTGTGCTTAGTGTGTCAAAATTAATTTTCGATGCCCGCGGACCTCTGACCAGCTCGATACCAACCAGAACACCCCAACTCGAGCGAGCACGGAATGCTACCAAAACTAAATACAACTAGAGCGAATTTACAAATTTTCGATGAGTCTCCTTGTATAATCAATGAAAAACAATTTTCTAACGAGTAAACATAATATTTAACAATAATTTCATTAACCAATTCACTCATGCATAAGGGATAATCATATGAAGGTAATCAAATAACACCATTCTCACATCCATAAATTATTTCATCAATCATAATCATAAAATAACCATGGGTATTTCTCGTGATCTATTTATTCTTATGTGATGCTAAAATAACAATTGCATTAATTTTGTGAAGTGGTGCGTGCTTTCCAATCATCTACTCCGCCCATACATGACGTCTTTACGAAGTACCTAAATCAAAACAAAGCAAGGGTGAGTCATAGGACTCGGCAAGTATCATCAAGGTTACATAATCATAAAGACATGACAAAGATAAACAACTTTAATCAACTTCATTCATGGCATTTCAAATACTAGAAATTTAATGATAATGCTATGCACTCTTTGTTCTTTATCTCTTTACGCATTTTACCGGTAATGCGGGGTATTCATCCGTCGATGAGTACCCTTGCCTGTGCCCTTTGCACAGGGACCAAAGCCTATACATCACATGTATAGGGACCTTTGCCGTCATCACAATGACGGGGACCTCTGTATATATTGCCCACATTCCATGAATGCGGGGACCTCAAGCCTGTCACTACATATGACAGGGACCTCAACATTGTACTCTTGGTCACCACGTGACCAAGTCTCAAAATGCTCCAACATGCAAAGAACTACAACATCATATTTCCAATATCATACTCAATATGTAGTCAGGGTATAAACAATAGCATCATGAAGGAGCTTTAAACATAATCTCGCAAACATCATCACAACTAGAATCATCTCCACAACACATTCACATGGCAATGATGAACAAAACACTACTCAATCATGACATGCAACCAATACTACACATAAACCCGAATACTTGCCTCAACCGCGCGAGAACGGCGGACGCGAAGTGGGTGCTGCCCTTGGGATCTCGCTGCCACCTGGACAAGAAGATAACCCCAAACTAAGAATAGCATACTGGACCAAAATCATACATCACACTACAATCGAAATCGCTAATCTTCTTGTAACGTCTAGCTTTTCTAATTTCTAGCGATCGGTCACTGCGGACAGCAGACTTCAAAAATTCATAACTTTCTGCTCATGAGTCCAAATAGGATGATCTTGGACAATCTGAAAAGGTAATTGAAATGTCTAAATAAACTTAGTTGGGGAGACCCTCTGATTTGGCCATCTACCAGACCTACCAATCTAATTAATCAGAGCAAACATTTCACGTCGGGTTTCTGGACAGCGACAAAGAAACTATCATAACTTTCTCTACGATCGTCCAAATTCAGTGATCTTTAGCTTTCCTGAAATCTTAGAGGATTAGCCTCATTTTTGTTATGGTGAGACCCTCTGAAACCCCTCTAAATATGCACTTCAATCAGGTTAACTAACACTAGCAAATCTGCTTCTCTCCAGAAACACAGAAGTACTAATAAAATCATAACTTTGGCTACCGAAGTCCGAATGACTTGATTCTTGTCGGCAATGAAAGGTAACTACGATAGCTACAACTTTCTAGGAGACACCCAGACCCAAATATGCCTCTAACATAATCAAAACCGACAAACTTCACTGCTGCAGAAATTCGACGAACTGACATCCGAAAATTAGACAACTAGAAAATGACCTAAAGCAAAGAACCACGGGTTACCCTTGCCGAAACGAAGAGAGTACACAGCGGGATGAAGACCTCCACACTTCCGCTGTGGATCCCTTCTTCTCCCTCTTCTTCTCTTCTCTTCTCCTCTCCTTCTTCCCTCTTCTCTTCTTTTCTCCTTCTCCTTCTTCCTTGGCCGGTGCAAGGAGATCCTTCTCCTCCTTGGCCAGCAACAATGGGGGTGTGGGGATGGGAAGGGGCGCAAGAGAGGGTGGAGGGGAGGTGGAGAGGTGGGGAGGTGGGGAGGTGGGGTGGCGGCCGAATGGGAGTGGGAGGGGAAAGGGGATGGGAGGAAGGGGCTAGGGTTTTTGGGGAGGAGCCCCCTGGCCGGCCACCCGGATGGGCCTTGGCGAGCCCAAGTTGCCGCCCATTTGCTCTTTCCCCCTCTAAAATTGCAGCACTGACAACAATCCAATTAGTCCCTCCCGTCGTTCCGTTTGATTCTTCCCCGAACCATCGATCTCTCCCGAAATAAAAATTATTCTTCCTCGATTCAAATCTTAACTCACTTTCGGGATATTACATCTGATTGAATAACCGAAGGGGACAGAACTGTAGTTTCATGTAGCAGATCGGTTTTCTGCTGATCGTATTGCTCTATAGTTTTGGGTTTCGTAATTGCAAAATTTGGATTTGTCATCTGCTAGCGATTTGTAGATGATTTCATTAGCTTTCTATAGAGTTCTAGATCACAATTTTTGTATGAATAGTTTTCGAGTTATGATCTTTGCAATGCTGTTGTCCAGAACCTTTATCAGGTTATAGTAGTTGTAGTAATAAATATATTAAAAATAGGTATCCACCAAATCAGGGACATTGACCAAAATGACTTTTTTTAGTTAATTCAATTATCTTTCAAGATTGTTAAAGAGCACAATTTTTGGATCTTTAGAACTAAAGCTATTTATGTTTCAATCTTACTGTCCAGAATGTTTGTCAGATTCTGAGAGTTGTTTTGATCTGTTTGTTAAAATTAGTTAAAGACAAAATTTGAGAATCCGGCCAACTAGACTTTTTTAGACATTTTCGTAAGCTTGCCAGAGAGCTGAAAATGCATTTTTATGATAAGTAGGATGGGAGATATGAATTTTAGAAGGTTGTTGCCCAGTTTTGAGTAACTGCTAGTTCGTCATTCCGTTTGAGTACAGTATATACATGAAGTGTTGGATTTTGGAGTGCGGTTAAGAGCGTAGTGATTAAGCGTTGTTCTACTTTATCAAAGCTTGTTTTGAGTAAAATATTTATTGTAGGTAGAGTGACCTTAGGTTTGGTTTTGCCTTCTCTACATTCCAATTTGTCGCAACGCGGAAGGCAAGTACAGTTTGAGTCAACTTGGATGTTTGTTTGTTCAAAATTGGTTATATTATTATGACTTGGTTAAGTCTTATGATGTATCAGTATTTCCATTCTTCACATGCTTCCATTTATTGTTAATATCAAATTGTAAGTATGGGAGAATTCATTCATTTCATTACCTTCATTTCAAGTATTCATGCTTATGTTAGAATTCATTCATTTCATTACCTTCATTTCAAGTATTCATGCTTCACCCACGGGAGTGGGTATTGAGATTTTCAATATGGGCAACTAGATCCCTGTATGAAAGATTCTTCATACGGGCCTCGAATCCCTGTATTTTGATAATACAGGCCTGAGTGAACATCGACGGGTGTTACACTGGCTATACTGGTATATGCAGAAGAGAAGTGGAGACATATGCATGTTGTGTCGCATTCATAGTATATTCATATGTATGGGATAATTTCTGGGATAATTTGAGAATGATTTGTATCCAATTCAATGTTTCTGCTTTGTATTTGATTCAATGTTTCTTATGTCATTCGTTTGTACTCGCTGAGTCTTGGACTCACTTTGCTAATTTTGTTTTAGGTGATCGTTGAGGATGACACGTCCTGGAAGGGAGTAAATCACATGAAGAAACCCACATTATCACATACTTCACCAATTAAATAATATTTCTGTTGCTATCTTTCATTTGAAAATTGTTGAATGTAATAATTAGATTCATAGTATTTCTATTGTTCGTCCTTAATGTTTATTCATACTAGTTGATGGTTTTAAATTATCCGGACGTATTCATGATTTCGTGCCTCTTGTTTGAAATGTTAAACTAAAATTTAGTGTTTAAATCCTTACTGAAATTTATGTTAGTTGAGTTATCAGAATTGTTTTGTGACAAAGTTTAGCTGTCATTAGTTATTGTTTTGATAAATAAAATTTGTAGTGTTGGTTAGAGATAGTAATTGTAGGGCACATCTTGGCTTCTGCAAAGCCGGAGTGTTACACACTGTATGAGCTAGCTACTGATCATGGAACTAGTTCAGAATACACAAAGGGTTTCAGATGTGTAAATCTGGGTCCCAATTGTTTGTTTATCCGTTTGTGGGTGACAAGTTGTTGAGAATAAAAACTTTGTCCCAAGCTTGGCCCACAAAGTCTTTTAAAAGTAGCTCATAAACTTGACGTCACGATCTGAAGCAATCTCACAATTTTCCTAAAAAACAAGCCAGCTACATGTGACGCATCGTCGCTTTTGTGACGAGGAATAAAGTGTGTCATTTTAGAGAACATATCCACAACTACAAAAACTAAATCCCCCCTCTTAGTTCTAGGCAATGTCAAAACAAAATCCATACTAATATTCTTCCAAGGTACACTAGGAATAGAAAGTGGTGTATATAAATCATGTGGATTAAGTTTAGATTTCGCTTTGTGGCATGACACACATCGTTGTACAAACCTTTCGGCGTCACGCCTCATCTTAGGCCAATAAAAGTGATCGCTTAATATCTTAAGGATCTTTTAACTCCAAAAGTGTGCAATCAATCCACCTGCGTAAGATTCCTACAATAAAAACATGCGCATGAACGAATCTGGAACACATAGCTTGTTAGCACGAAATAAAAACGCATCATGTATATGGAACTTGTCTCATCATTTCCCATCTCAAAATTTTCACTTCCAATTGAATTAAAATCACACTTTTATGAGATAAAGCACCATCAACCACATTCTATTTTCCTTTCTTATACTGAATAATATATGTGAATGTTTCAATGAATTCTACCCACCACTTAGCATATCTATGGTTTAGTTTAGCTTGGTCTTCCAAATATTTAAGAGCTTCGTGATCATAATCAATAACAAATTCTTTAGGCCTAAGATAATGTTGCTAACTTTCAAGCACACGCATCAAAGCATACAATTCTTTATCATACACATGATAGTTCAACTGAGCACCTCCTAGTTTCTCACAAAAGTATGCTACTGGTTTTCCCTTTAGAATCATAACACCACCTATACCTATCCCACTAGCATCACATTTAATCTCAAAAATTTTAGTAAAGTCTGGCAAAGCAAGCAATGGCACTTTAGTCAATCGTTTCTTCAATTATTGAAAAGTTTTTTCTTGTGATTCTCCCCATTCAAAAACTACACCCTTTTTAGCTAACTCATTTAATGAGACATTGGTACTGAAATCTTTAAAAAAGCGACGATAAAAACTAACAAGACCATGAAAGCTTATGATTTGACTAACATTCATAGGAGTATGCCAATTCTTGATTGCTTCAATTTTAGTTTCATCTACCTCAATGCCTTGTCTACAAACAACATAGACTAAGAACACAACATTATTAGTACAAAAAGTGCACCTCTCATGATTGACATAAAGTTTCTCATCTTTAAGCACTTCTAGCATTTGTCTAATATGATCAACATGTTCATCCATCACTTTGCTATAAATCAAAATATCATCAAAGTATACTACAACAAATCTACAAATAAAAGCTCTTAAAACATGATTCATGTAACACATGAAGGTACTAGGTGCATTAGTTAAATCAAAGGGCATGACTAACCACTCATACAATCCAAATTTAGTTTTAAAAATAGTTTTTTCATTCATCACCAATTTTCATCCTAATTTGGTGTATGCACTTCTCAAATCAATTTTGGAGAAAATAATAGCACCACTAAGTTCATCTAGCATATCATCTAACCTAGGAATAGGATGACGATATCTAATAGTGATATTGTTAATAGCACAACAATCAATACACATCCTCCAAGTTCCGTCTTTTTAAGTAACTAAAATCATAGGAACAACGCAAGGATTAAGGCTTTCACGTACATACCCCTTATCAAGTAGTGCTTGTACTTGCCGCTGAATTTCTTTTGTCTCCTTAGGATTGGTGTGGTAGGGTGGTTGGTTGGGAAGTGAAGCACCATGCACAAGGTCGATTTGATTCTCAATTACACACATAGGAGGAAGACCAACGGGTATCTCCTCCAGAAACACATCCCCAAATGCTTGCAAAACACTAGAAACAACACTAGGACATAGGAGGAAGACCAGCGGGTATCTCCTCCAGAAACACATCCCCAAATGCTTACAAAATACTAGAAACATCACTAGGAAGAGAGGTTAAGTCGTTAGTCCAAAGCAATACATCTTTGTACAAGAGCACAAAGTGCACCAAATATGGGTTGTTCCTCACTTCTCTCATTTCAGATGTGGTGGCTCACATTACTAACTTCTCTCCATCACTTTTATTTTACCTCTCACATTTAGCTTGTGTTTCTCACTTACCAATGGGTGCATGTCACTCAATTTTTCTTTTTTCACATTCTACATTCACCTCATTCTTCTTTTGCATGTCTTCAACAAGTATTTGTTTTGGAGTCATAGGAAATAGCTTCATGTTCATGCCTTCCAACTTGAAAGAGTACTCCTTCGAACGACCATCGTGTTGCACACTACGATCATATTGCCAAGGTCTTCCGAAAAGTAAGTGACACACCATCATTGGCACCACATCACAAACAATTGTATCGATGTAGTCACGAATCTTGAAGGTAACTTTCACCATGTGTTGAACCGTCACACTCCACAATCACTAAACTATTGCACATGATATGGACACAGGTGTTTTAGCAAATTCAAACCAAGTTTACCATACATCTCTACACTAGCCAAGTTATGAGAACTACCACCATCAATGATATGCTTGATTACCTTGTCATCTAGCTTAGCTTGGGTGTGAAAAGGTTGGATCATTGTGGGTGTGCATCTTCCTTGATCTGAACGCTCAATATTTTTGTGACAACAAGAGTTACACCACTCATATGTGTGCAATTAAGATCTTCTTCCTCTTCTTCAGGAGCATCATCTTATTTTTCTGGTTCATCAATAGGTGTAACCTCATCCTCACTTGCAGATTCATACTCTCCATCCTCTGAAACAAGCATAACTGTAGAATTGAATCTCTATACTCTTCTTCATAGAGCTAATTGAGGATGTAGGGGATGCAACGAGCTTATTGTCACTTTGTGTAGTTACTGATTTTGCAACAAAAGAAGAATGAGTATTAGCATTAGAACTAGTACTAGCATTAGAACTAGTACTAGCTGAAGATGCACCACGTCCCAAATTGAAGCATGCATTGGTTGCATTAGATGATGATGATGTAGCTTTCAAGTTAAAGGATGTCGTCCTTGGTGTTGGTTTTACGTCTTCTAGCAATTGCTTCTCCCATCATTATCGCTTGATACACCAACTCAATGACGTTGTTGTAGGGCTGATTGTAACGTCCCAAAATTTGAAGTTTCAAAAATCTTTTGTGTAGATTAGGTCCCCGAAAAAACTTTACCAATTTTCTTTGGTTTAATAAAGCTTAGATGTGACTTTCTAAAATTAAAATAATTTAATTTGATTAATGTAAAGTTCAATTAAATCAAAACTAGTTATTTGGCCTCCTTGTGTTCTAAGGAATTTTCCTGAGTTTTCTTGAATTTTTTAGAGTTTGTTTGGTATTTATTTGAGCTCATTTGAATTTTAGCCTTTTCTAAATTCCTAAACCACTTTCCTTTTTCTTTTATCTTCATGGGCCGAATTAGCATGACCCGCTCCCTCCCCCCCCCTCTCTCTCTCTTTTCTCGGGGCACCAGCCCATTTGCTCCCTGGCCCAACCTCGCCAGCCGTCCCCACTTGCTGCTCGTTTCCCCACATCGCTCCAGCCCATCTCTGCTTCGGCCCACTTTTGCGCCAGCACGAGCCAGCTGGTCTAGCTAAAAGCCTCCCTCCGCCTGGCCCCACCTAGCAACCAGCGCCGTAGCCACCAGCCAACGCCGCTACTCCCATGTGCACCTAGTTTCCTCCTCCACGCTGCCACTCGGTGTCCGAGCCGAGCCTGTCTCCCGAGGCTATAAAGCTGCTGCCCCCGTGCGCCCTAGATTCGCCTCGTCCAGCCGCCTCTATGCTCTAGCTACCGCCGCCTCGTACGTTGCCACACACCGCCACTTCGGTCTTCTTCTTCGCAACCGGCCGTCGCCCATGCCTCATCGTTCTCCACCGACAAAGCGCCTCGGGATGTCCCACCCACATCACCGCGACCGCCTTATCCTCCTCCTTCGATTGCCACTACCCATCGAAGCTCTCGTGCGCTACATCACTGTCACTATCTTCTTCTTCGTCATCTTCGGTTGCGCTCTGCCACCGTGAAAACATCTCCACCGCGTTCCCTGCCGCCTCGGTGAGTCTCTTGCAATTCTACCTACGTCACCATGTGTTCTAGCTCCCGATCTATCTTTTCCCCAAATTGATTCCATGTTTTGTCCATAGTCAGTCGAGATCTCCTCTTTCTCTTTCTTCTCTAGCCACCATCCTTCGCCGGTCATTCCCCGCCACTCCAGTGATACGCCGCCTCCATCTTCACAATACTTTCCATCCCAGAGCTGTGTTCTACCCTATGCTCATGTCCTCTTCCCCGGAGCGCCTCTGGAACCATGTCGCCACCATAACTGAGCTATCGCCACCGCTTTGAGATCATCACCGACCAACTCCGACCACCTCCGATCTCTGCGTATGTGTCACCGACTTCGCCTCGATCTCCTCCCCCCGTTTTGCCCTTTCATTGCCTCCGCCGTGGCTACTATCGCCGGTGAGCCTCATGCGCCACCACGTCGCAAGTGCCACCTCACCCGTGCCACATTGCCTACGCCATGTCATCGCCACCTCAACTCACCATCCTCCGTGGCATGCCTAGTCATCACCCGCGTGGCATCCACCTAGCCTAAACCCAAGATCCAGATTCTATGGACTTCATCCACCGTGGACCAAGTCACCTACCGGTGGACCCCACCTTGTCAGGCACTATTCCATTAACCCAGTTCGCCATGGACCGTTAGCCTTGTTCCATGGACCTGGTGTAACACCCCAGCCCAACATGAGCCTGAAATGCTACTAAACAAACCCTAATAATTCTAATCAAGGCAATCTTAATAAATTTCGGCAGAACCTCCCTTGTAAAGTTAATTACACGGAGGTTCCAACTTCTGAATAATCCATATATTAACTAAACTATCATCCAGAGACATCAAAAGATAATCAAAGACATGCTAAGTGTCTAACATAATAGAGAGGCAAGAAGTTCCACTACTCAACATTATTACATTTAAACCACTACAAGAGACAAGACATAAAAAACCTTTGAGCACCTTGCCCAATTACTAAAAACAAATACGATCTGAAGATTATTCAACTTTATTTAATTCATGTGGCATGTGCGTGACTACCAAACTACTTTTCCCCATGCATGTCGTTCTTGGCTTGGGTACCTAAAACAACAATAAAAGCAAGAGTGAGTCCACAGACTCAGCAAGTACATAAATAAAGAGACACATAAATCAATCCATAACATCAGCATCCATATACAGAAGAGCAATAATAAAACATCTCACATGCAAATGCAATGCTCAAGGATCCTTTCTCTTTATCTTTCTGTGTGCATTACACGTGTAATGCAGTATATGCAACCGCGCATACCCATGCTGTCTGCGCGCGCACGCCACGAGGACAATTGCCCATTACTCATAGTAATGGGGACCTCAACCCACACTCCACGAGTATGGGGATCTCGGTCCGTCACATTCATGACGGGGATCTCAAGGAAACATGCTTGGTCACCGTGACCAAGCCTCAATATGCTCTCAATATGCACATGCTCATCATTTAATCATCATCAAATTACCACAAGACGGTAACAACATATAATAATAGAGCATGGACATATATGAAGCATCCATCAATCTTAAATCAACATCAAGCCAACAATCTCACTATGCTACCACATATCGAGAAGCACACAATCATGACCAATCAAACACAACCACGAACCAGACAAATGCACTTGCCTTAACCGCGTGAGAAAGGAGGACGTGAAGACGGTGCTGCCTCCGGTACCAATCCCCCACCCTTGTATGATCGCAGGAAGATGACGGGTTACACCCACGAAGAAGATCTCCACTCTTCGCCTCCTTCTTCCACCTAGAACCGATCTCCACCGGGGAACTCCTTCTCCTTCTCCCCCTTGGACAGCAGCGAGAACGGGGATGCCTTGGCCGGCGGCGGGAGGGTGATGCCATGGAGGAGGGGCGATGGAGGGAGGCGTGGGGAGTGGGGAGAGGAAGTGGTGCGGCCACAATGGGGAGGAGGAGGAGGTGGGGTGCGGCTAGGGTTGGGAGGGGAAAAGTGGCGCCCCTGGCCGGCCACCCCTTGCCCCCATGGGCGGGCCCAAAGCCCGAGTTGGGTTAGTGCAAAATCCCCTCACAAATGTTGAATTTGAGCATTTACTGAGCAGGTCCTTCCGTATTTTCATTTACTTCTCTCCGAATAAAATAATCTTTCCGACTACTAGCTTATCACACTTTGGGTATTACATTCTACCCCCTTAACGAGTTCGACCCGAATCTAACGCCAACTACTGTGATAATCGCAACTAGCACTTAACAACGGACCAACGCGATCAACTCTTGCTAAACTCGCTCACACGAGACTCCAACTCTCAAGTGGCCTCTCTCAAACCGTTGAGACCACAACACCGAACGCAAAACGCGTTTGTACCGGCGCTCGACTCGACATTTCGAGAATATTCATCAAGAGAGACCCAAAGGTAAGATCCGCTCGAAGATCAATGACGTTAACAAAACTCAACCTCTATATCTCTCGGTACTCACTTGGCACCAAACACGCCCGGTGTTGCGTATCGTGTATGGACCAAACGGTCCTAATGATATGCCAACTTTCAAACTCCGTAGCTAACTAGAACAAAACAAGGTACCTTGGGCTATCTTTTCCCTTAACACTGAACCACACAACAAACACCTAGAACACAGAACTCTCGTTCCACCTCTCAATAGAACTCTTCAATGAATCAAGGATCACCTCCTTTGACCATAAAAACACAACGAAATCCCTTTGAGCAAACTCTTGAACCAACAAAACCCATCGGAAATAAAGACTCACATCGCAACTATGCGTTACCATTTCGGTAGTCAAAGAATCAAATCGAATCGAAATCCATCAAAAAACCTTTCCATCCTCAAATTAGAAAGTTTGCAAATAAATAACACGTCCGCCAAAAGAGAAATCACTCAAATGATCAAACTAATCATTTGTTTTGTTCTTTCTAACCTGATAAGAACCGCACAAGCCAACATAGAGCCAGGTTCAGTTTGAGAAAGACATCTGGCAAAAACTCATAGAGTGTTTCAGTACTCGAGGAAATAATTTTTTTTTTCTCAATTTCTCCTTTAGAAACAAAATTTCTCTCAACTTTTTGGAATCCCGATTCAACGCATAACACACTAACCCATCTCTCTTAACTTGGCATTCTTAACACTATGCTCAAGCAGAAATACATCAACCACACCTCTGAGAGGCTCTATCAACTCCACGAAACAATACTCTAGTCAACTCCTCTACCGATGAATTACTTTGATAGATAACCGACGCATCCTAAAAATGGATCTTCACACATAATCACGTTACCTCAATCCTTAAGAATGAATAACTCGAATTCACTTCACATCGTCTCATGTATTTCATCAAAAGATTTCTATCAATGATCATCCCACTATTCAAATCCACCCTTATACTACTTCTTCACATTATCATTGGGCGATCAAAGTTCTAGCATAATAATGCAAATCCCAAATTTAACCTCTAAGACTCTTGCAACGAAATTCTCATGTACAAGATAGGAAATCCTCGATTAAATCCTAAAATCCCACAATTCCAACATACTCACTCATTAACATCATCATGAAAACATTTTCTTGACCAGTTTACCTTTACAAAGATTATAACTCTCGAAGGTTACTCATTTAAAGCCAAATCACTCTTGGCGTTACTCAACGTTTTCCATTATCCCATTAATTGGCGTGGCGATTCGATTACTTTGTAATCCCACTCTCATTAAACCACATCATCAAGAATAACTTTCATAGCATCACAATACTACCAAATTGCGATACTCTAATACATTGATCCGATTTCCATACTTGCTAATTCTAATGCTCGGTCAAAAGAACACCAAATCTTGGACTACATCTTGCTATAGGTCCTACTAGTTGCGACAACGAAATCTGTTAGCTCGGAGACAAATATTCTTTTAACTCAAATCCTCTCCAAGGATTATTCTAATAAATCAATTTATTACTCCAGGCCCTCGGACAACCCGACACCTAAGGGTTCACCAAACCATCTACTAGACCACCACTATCTAGATGCCAAACACCACCTACGAGACTTTACAATACGATTCGGTTAACCCTTTCTTAGAAGAAGAGGCAAATAGAATTAAATTTCAGCACAAAGGAAAACGTTACCACTTACAGTAGTTACAAGATCAAGAGAAACAATAAGATAGAACGTTCTCAAAACCAAAGATATGATCAAAGTTGAGGCGCACGTCCACAAGCAGAGAATATCAAACCTCAAACGAGAATAAAACACTGCTTTTAGAATTCGGGAAAACTCTTATGGGCAAGAACAAAAGTTTTAGACAAACTTCAATAATCTGCAAGTTATGAAAACTTTACTTCAATCTCAACTACTTCTACTTCACTCGACTTTCGTTGGTTCTGACATCACCATGGCAATTCCGACAAAGAGTATTTGAAGATCACAACACCTAACCCACTTAGGAACTAATAAAACCTCTCAACACGTCACTTTGCTCTAAACAAATTCAGCTATCACATCAACATGAGGTCTGAAAGATCACAAATGCGAACTAGAAACATATTCAATTAATCAACATCGCGGCGATCCGGTCCTTTATACAAAACATTCAATATTATCAACATAATCCCTTCACCGACAATCACACTAGTAATGTAACAATACACTCTTAGCGAGACTCATCATAGCCTCTTATCTCATCATAAATTTCTCCAAAAGAAATACAAGCCACAAGGTTGAAACAAACCTATTTTAACTAGTTCATACTATCAAATGAAACTTTACAAAGCACACTATCGAGGCCACTTACTCATTCATCCACTCAACCATTAGTGTTACTCACACCGCTCCAACTGTCATTAACAATTGTCAATTGTATGTATCATGTATACAAATAGGGTCCTACTTACATTTGTAATCACACAACCATCTATAAACACAAAGTCAACATTTAATAATCTCATCGCCTGTACAACAGGGTTTCACAACATGCTACCTCAACGTTCGTCTAATCTAATATACATGTTTCAATCTAGCAATTATGTATGATCATCAAGTAACCAGTTTATGAAAATTTCCAAATTTGATATCCTCTATGGCATCGTTCAAACACATTCTTAACATAACCATCACTAATGGGTAGGCTAATCCATAGAGATGCATTACTCCATGCTATCCAATAAATCTACCTGATTCCACAATCCTAACGATCATACCAATTCATCAAAATACCACACCTCTTAATAACTCTATTGATTCCAACTAAATATTGTCATACTCATAGTCACAGCTCATCAAAAACTACTAGAGGACAACCTCCACTTATTCAACTTTCCTTGATAAGGACCTTAATTAAGATCGATTATATACCACACTACAGACCCAACTTCATAACCCATATCATATCCACTAATTTCTCCGATTATAACTGCTCACTTAACCACGAGACGACATCGCTAGAGGGTTTAGCATTTTCTTTCATAAAAGAACCTTTCAACTTCAACACTCAAAATACCCAAAGAGATATATTGAATCAAAACTTCTACGTACTACAGGACTTGCAAAAGGAAACTTTCACTATCCAAATCATCAAGCGAAATAGATGGGTCACGATTTTCAGTAAGAAAGACAAAACTCCAATACAAGGGTCAATATTGACAACTAACCAAGTCCACCAGCCGCAAGATTAACTCAACAATTGGAAAAACCAGTAATTGTTTTAAGGGACAAGTTAAGCCAATGAAAGCACATCAATCCTTCTCAAAGAAACCCACCAACTGCAATGAACTATTGACCCAAAAGAACCTCATCAACCACTACTGGACAAGAGTTGACCAAATTCGAACTCAAGGAAGAGAACAAGTTTCTAAAGATACACACTATCGACACCTGTACTAAGACATCTGAAATAACCACTTCCCTGATCTCATACCACAAAAGATGGTGTGACCTGGTAAAGCCCAGGGCCACAACCACGACCTCAACCTCTCAACACGCGCTACCATCACTCATTCTAATCATATAATCATATTATAGGTATATAAGGTCATCTCATAATAGGAATCATCAATACAATATAACAGAAGCGTAAATGCAATGCTTGACCCATCCCATCCTACTGTGCACCAGTGTGTCAGGTTTTCAGTTAATTAACCATTAGCAAATTTTTAACAAGCTAAGTTACCTAAGTCGTTAATCTGTTCACCACGGACCTACAGCCCGCTCTGATACCAACTGTAACACCCCAGCCCAACATGAGCCTGAAATGCTACTAAACAAACCCTAATAATTCTAATCAAGGCAATCTTAATAAATTTGTGAGAACCTCCTTGTAAAGTTAATTACACGGAGGTTCCAACTTCTGAATAATCCATATATTAACTAAACTATCATCCAGAGACATCAAAAGATAATCAAAGACATGCTAAGTGTCTAACATAATAGAGAGGCAAGAAGTTCCACTACTCAACATTATTACATTTAAACCACTACAAGAGACAAGACATAAAAAACCTTTGAGCACCTTGCCCAATTACTAAAAACAAATACGATCCAAGATTATTCAACTTTATTTAATTCATGTGGCATGTGCGTGACTACCAAACTACTTTTCCCCATGCATGTCGTTCTTGGCTTGGGTACCTAAAACAACAATAAAAGCAAGAGTGAGTCCACAGACTCAGCAAGTACATAAATAAAGAGACACATAAATCAATCCATAACATCAGCATCCATATACAGAAGAGCAATAATAAAACATCTCACATGCAAATGCAATGCTCAAGGATCCTTTCTCTTTATCTTTCGTGTGCATTACACGTGTCATGCGAGTATGCAACCGCCGCCGCATACCCATGCACATGCGCGCGCACGCACGAGGACCAATTGCCCATTACTCCATAAGTAATGGGGACCTCAACCCACACTCCACGAGTATGGGGATCTCGGGTCCGTCACATTCATGACGGGGATCTCAAAGGGAAACATGCTTGGTCACCGCGTGACCAAGCCTCAATATGCTCTCAATATGCACATGCTCATCATTTAATCATCATCAAATTACCACAAGACAGTAACAACATATAATAATAGAGCATGGACATATATGAAGCATCCATCAATCTTAAATCAACATCAAGCCAACAATCTCACTATGCTACCACATATCGAGAAGCACACAATCATGACCAATCAAACACAACCACGAACCAGACAAATGCACTTGCCTTAACCGCGTGAGAAAGGAGGACGTGAAGACGGTGCTGCCTCCGGTACCAATCCCCCACCCTTGTATGATCGCAGGAAGATGACGGGTTACACCCACGAAGAAGATCTCCACTCTTCGCCTCCTTCTTCCACCTAGAACCGATCTCCACCGGAACTCCTTCTCCTTCTCCCCTTGGACAGCGGCGAACGGGATGCCTTGGCCGGCCGGCGGGAGGGTGATGCCATGGAGGAGGGGCGATGGAGGAGGCGTGGGGAGTGGGGAGAGGAAGTGGTGCGGCCACAATGGGGGAGGAGGAGGAGGTGGGGTGCGGCTAGGGTTGGGAGGGGGGAAAAGTGGCGCCCCTTGGCGGCCACCCCCTTGCCCCCATGGGCGGGCCCAAAGCCAGGTTGGGTTAGTGCGAAAATCCCCTCACAAACTGTTGAATTTGAGCATTTACCAGCAGGTCCTTCCCGTATTTTCATTTACTTCTCTCCCGAATAAAATAATCTTTCCCGACTACTAGCTTATCACACTTTCGGGGTATTACACCTGGTCCATAGATCAGTGGCCCCGCATGTTAGTCTCTTTCCTCTTTTTTGGGAATTAATTTAATTCTTTAAAATCCATAAATCCCCTCGGCCCCACATGTCATACACTTAGCCTTTTTTTGAAGAATTTATGAAATAAAAGATTCTAGGAATATTCTGTATAACCCACCAGCCAGTTTCTCTCTACCTTTCCTTTTTTACCATTTTCCTTCCCGATCAAACTTCCGAGAACTCGTTCTTTCTCATACGATCTCCGATTGTAACTCATCCAAGTTTCTAAATTCATCTAAAATCAAGCTCTAACCTTCCTATACCATTCAATTTCAATTTGTAGTTTATTTTATTTATCTTTTTGAGTTTTTTTGTCTTTGCATTTTCTCTGTCATTAGACGTTGATGTTCCAGAATTGTTCGAAGGAACTGAAGGTCAAGGAATTAAAAGAGTGAAGATAAAAGAAGAACAACATTGCTATAGCAAGGCAAGGTGTACCTTTGACCATGTTGAACCCAGTTTTTCAAAATTACTTTGATTCAAACTACTGCATATTATTTCAATTATTTAATTCTTAAATGCTTTGCGATTAGCTATCACCTATTTGATTATATCCACTTTGATCATTGTATTACCATGATCTTTTGTCACCCTAGCTTGGATAATTACTAGTTGACATTTGAAGGGATACGGGTAGGTAATACTAGCTGGCAATTTAAAAATCTACCACGCAAACTAGGAAGTCATGCAAGTAAAATATCATAGATCATTACCATTAGACGCGCAGCGCAGTAGAAGAAGAGTTGGAGCAGCCTGATCCAACGTCGAGCGGGTTGATAAAGTGGTTATAGTTGATTTTCCAGCATCCTCGGTATCGATCGTGTCCTCCAGCAACCAATTCTAGATCGTGACCGCAGAGACGAAGGCGCTGACAAGGCGGGCCCACTGGGCAGCGAAAGCGAGGGAGGCGCAGGTGGTGCGAAGGCGAGCCATACGATTTCGATCAGACGGTGCCCGAGGAGGAAGGCGCGGGTGCGGGCAAAGTGGGAGCCGTTCGATTTCGATCGAACAGTCCATGACGATTGGGGCGATCGGACCTCCGAATCGCGAACGCGATTTGAGCTGTCCATCCAAGATCGGACGATTGGCAGGCGACGGAGGGCGCAGCGCGCGCGAGAGCAGGAGCGGGCTGGAGTGGGCCGCGGAGGGAGAAAAGGAAAGCAAGCTGAGAAGGAATTCGGCCCAAAAGCCTTTAGAGGATTTTAAAAGGATTTTCGATTAAAGAAATCCCAAAAAAGCAAAAAGACTTTTAGAAATTAGCTAATAAAGTCTAAAAATTCTAGGAAAATTCACAGATATCCCTTGAATTATTTAGAACATAATAAAAATACTTTTAACTATAATTTAGCTTTTAGTTTTGCAAACAAAATAGATTTTAACTTCAAACCAAAGGAAAAACCAATTCTAAAATCTAGAAAAAGCAAGAAAAGGCTTAAAATCCAAATAAAATCCAGAAAACTCAAATAAACCACTTTTAAATTTAATTGAAGTTGGATTAGTTCAATTTAAATAGTTTTTTATTTCAAAATTCCAGGTGAAGCTTTTTGCAACTTAATAAACCAAATGGTTTCTTTTTAGGATTTTGAAAATCTTCAAAAAGACTCTGAGATAAACCAGAAGACAAATAAAACAACTTTTATTTAGTTGGAGTTGGATTTACTCACATTAAATTGTTTTTTATTTATAAAATTTTAGTTTAAGCTTTAACAAAACAGGAAAAAGCAAATGGTTATTTTTATTTTGAAAATTTTCAAAAACTCAGAAAATTTGGGATGTTACATCGACCGGTCTAGATCAAAAACTATGCAAGATAGCTCTGATACCACTAAAGGGATACGGGTAGACTACACTAGCTAGCAATTCAAAAATCTACCACTCAAACCAGAAAGCCATACAAGTAAGAGATCATATATCGTTACCACTAGACACAGCGCAGCGAAAGAAGAGTTGGAGAAGTCTGATCCAACGTTGAGCACGTCGATGAAGTGTCATAGTCGATCATTCAGTGTTCTCGGTGTCTATCATCTCCTCCAGCAACCAATCACATTCCTTATTTAGGTTGAGGATCATCCTCGGTCAGCGCAGCAGTAACCGTAGCAGCGCCTCTACGGTATCCACACGTCCTGGGATAGAACACCGTACTTCGGTGTGCTAGCACCAACTTGCACAGTAGGACTCTTGAGAAGATGGCGGCTAGATTTTCGGTGGAACAACTCACATCGTTCTCGCCTCTCATCCCAACAGCCTCATGCATCCCCTTATATAGGGCCTATGACGGATCCTATCCAAACTTGTTTGTTTCAATCGTTAAGTGTGTGACCTTGTAGGTTTATGCTTAATCGATTATGACTTGAAAACACCTTTCTGACCATAAGTCGTTAGTGGTTCCTAGCAGGACATAACGATTCCCTAATACACATAAATTATATCGGATGAACCTTAATGCAATATGATCTATGACTAGATCCTTATCACTTGCAACCAGCTCATATCTCTATATGACCAGTTCATATTTAGTCATGATCAGTTCGTAACTCCTTACGACCAGTTTATGACCACTTAGTTATTATATTCAACTAGTCTACGACCAGCTCGTATCTCCAAACGACCAGTCCGTATCTAGTTGAACTAACCAACCTGCATGTGTATTCTCCATTTACCTCATGACATCTGGTTGAACTCCAGGTGAGATAATTTATCATCCATGAACTATTCAATACTTTCTCGATCAAGTGATGGATAATTTCATGTGATCGACTCTTCGATCACTAGCGGCATGGCTATGTACTTTCTTTATTTGACCACATCGAGGGGCTCAGAGACATCTATCCTATTATGTTAGGAGGGGTAAATTCCATATCTGACCAGTCACATCCCTCCGCATGTTTCATAGCATACCCGAAAGCTACCTTTATAACTACTCGGTTACGGAGTAGCGTTTGGCAACCCCCTACTTGTACTATTACACATGCAGGAAATCATGCTGATCTCAGGTCTAAAGATTATACATCATCATTACTTGAGACCAACTGATGACACATAAAATCGTAAGAATCTCAATAGTGTCGCAAGGTGGGTCAATCCAATACTATGTTTCCTAACATGCATTCATATTATTGATTCGATATCCCTATATCTATGATCGGTGAAACATGGTCATCAATCAACACATGTGTTGGTCGATAAGTCACTAGCGTTACAACCAGTGATATCCGACCAGTGATACATTTAGAATGACATCATATAAGTTAAAGAGCATCACCAACAAGTCGCATATTTGTTAACCTTTATAACTAATAATTCATTCAAGGAACATAATAATATTTATTCTATAACTCATAAACATAGATGTGATACAATCATCTCTATGATTGCCTCTAGGGTATATCACCAACAGTATTACCATAGCACCAATGTGGATTGGTTAGACACAATTAATATGCTTAGCTATGCAACGGGTTATTTTGAGTTGCAAATCCAAACTTGACTAAGTGATTATAGAACATCTTTGTGGAAAGTTTATGTGTTGTATGTTATCACTCGTTGATGGCATGTGTTGCACCTAACCAACAGGGTGAGAAAAGATTTAGACCGAGGCAAGTGGATGGAATTGTGATATGGTGGAGCTATGTGCGTTTGAGAAAATATGAATGTGGTAACTAGTAGTAGTTTGGCAGTCTTGCCTTGGTCAATTAAGAACTTAACTTTGTGCGCCATTGAACTGAACCATAACTATACAACCACATCCCTAGTATGGGACAGGCCTAACTTAGTAAGCTACGGAGTCTTATCATTGATTACTCAAGCATGTAGGTTAGACTATGTGCCAGGGTAGAGGTGTGATTTTCTCTGTGGTGAGTCATATTTATGAGCGGTTCACCATATCTAGGTCCAACAGTGTGCGATGGGCTAGCAACCTTTGTGGGGGTTTAGTGCCGATAGTATGCACAACGGGAGAGTCAATTGTTAGGATGAAGTTTCGGGAAGGTTTTGCCATGATTGGTGCTAGCTACACTTGTTATATCGTATGGGTAAAGTGTACAACCTCTATATAGTATTAATCAATCTATTCGAATAGTCATGAACATACTTAGGGATTTCATACGAGGTGTAGATTTTTATAAAATTATTGGGAGGGGCAGCTGCGTGGTTTAACTCATGTGACTGTGTGAAAGAAAGTAATTAGGCTTCGTGAGCTTTGTGAAAATACTTATTAAAGTACTATTGTTATTTGTTTTAAATTATGTTTTCAATCTATTATTCATATTCAACTACAATTGTTGCCTTTATGCAAAAGAACCATAGATGTTATATCCTTTGGAATAAGAAATCATCTATAATTGCATTCTGTGGTGCAACTTGCTGAGTATTCTATGTACTCACCTTGCTATAAACAATGCTATTCAGTTGAAGAAGGCTACATCAGTTCATCGTTGGTCAACAAAATCTACTTCAAGGATCATAGAGAACTAGGTCATGCTACCCCAGTCGATTGCCTATGGGCATATGGATGGGCTTCACTGAAGTTATTCCATTAATTCCTTCCGCTGCAGCTTATTTGAGATATTCGTCTTTTGAGACATTAATTGTAAGCTTTGACCTTAAGGTCGTTACTCTAATTATTATTGTTAATTGTCAACTTATTAGTTATCTTTGCATATGGAATGATATTTCATCGATGTTGCCACTATGTGCACTAGCATGATCCTGGACTAGTTAAGTATACACAGAGGGTCCAGATGTGCATATTTGGGGTCTTGACACTTATATTGCACTACACATTTAATGTTCTTGTTTAGGCCAAACAGAAAACACGCAAGAGTTTGCTCTTCATCTTCTTGCACACGTGCCCTAATCATAGATTGCCCCATGTCCTTATAGTATTCTTCCACCGAGCGGTCTCCCTATCTCAAGTTCAGCAATTTATCAAAAAGATCGTGTTTGTAATTCTTAGGAACAAAATGTGCTCTCAGCTCTTGCTTCATCTCAGCCCATGATGCAATTGGAGGTTCCCCATTAGCTTCACTTTGGTTCAGTACTTGCTCCCACCAAATCAAAGCATAGACATCAAACTCAAGTGACGCCATGTGTAGCTTCTTCTCCTCCGAGTAATTATGCATCCGGAAGATCTTTTCCACCCTGAGTTCCCATGTGACAACGCATCCGTATCTGAAGTGCCTTCAAATTTGGGAATAGTGAACTTGATTTCCCAAATTTCCCCTCCAGGAGCTGGTCATCATGACGATATCCATGGTGTTGATAGCCATCATTGTGGTGCAACATGAAGTCGTCTTCAAAGTAGCCAATGTGGGCAGCACCAGCGCCACGTCCATGCCCTCGGCCACGACCTCTCCCTAAGCCATGGTCAAGACCAAGAACAACTCCCCTATGCATAGGAAAGTGTGGGCGAACCACATTGGTAGTGATGTGAGTGTGGCCCGATCTTCTGATAGGTACTGATACGTCGATTGTGGAGAACACGACGTTGATGATCCAAAGGCTCCGACCCGAATAGATCGATCCCCTTGCAATCACTACACCACTGCTCCGTTGATTATCAACCGTACCAAACGCGGTTGATTTCGCTAAGAAGGCTATCTCCTGCAAGCGAATCGAGAACACAAGCAAGAGAGTAGAAGATGCAATCTGTATTGCGAATAATAATTGAAGCACACAAGTTGGGGTTCCTCAAACCGATGAACGGCGAAAACTGCAAAGTAGAATATTCTCTAAGAAAAACCCGAGCAAAACTAAAGGGCGACGGCTCCTATATGAGGAGGCGGCCGGGAGGTGGGAACCCGAGGCCAAGGTACTGTTCATGGTACTGTTCACATGTGAATAGTGCCCATGTGAACAGTACAAGCCTAGGGGAAGGCCGGTCAGCAGATAGGCCAAGTCGTCCAACAGATGGGCCAAGTTGTCGGCCAATATATTACATAGCTTTTGGGCCAATAATTGGTGACGCAGCACCATGGTATGTAGACATAGCACCATGGCATGTGGACGACGCTCGGCTTGTATGAGTAGACGTGGCTCGGTCCAACTGGGGAATATGGCAGTGCGGTAGCCGAAAGTCCCATCGGAGAGGATGTGGTGGAAGTAGAAGATGTCATGCAGCGGGTCGAAGCAGTGGTTACATCCTTAGAATTGATGTCCTCATCAGGCAGCTACTTGATCTAGCCTCATTTGATTTTCTCTAGGAAGACGTGCAACGATCTCCTCATCGGTGTCGTCAAGCTCGTCGCCTTCTCCATGGACACTAGCTTGACTTTGCTATTTACGAAGCTCCTCTAGTATCTCCCTCCCTAAGATGCCCATGTTGTCATTCAACTAAGTGTTGAAATCATTTGTGAGCTTCTCAAGATCAGCTTATGTAACATACGCCGATTGTTCTCCTTGTCCGGCCATGGTTAGTGCAAACAACAAAGAACAATATATATTTGTATGTGAAATTTTTATGGAAAACACTCAACTCTCTCTTACCGGTCGGAGTTCTTATGCTTCCTTGATCAAATTGAGGAGCTGCACGCACTACGGTGATGATAGACAATCAAAGTTGACAGATTGAGCGAATTCAAAGTCCAAGTATTGTATGAAACAATGGCTTTTATGTGGAGCTTGGAGGGAATGTGTTTATCCTATACAATTTGAAATTCTTGATATCGTAAAGCTAGGTAACAATCCAAACTAGGATTTTCATGCCTAGTTGCTGATCTTTTGATATAAGCGAGGAACAAATCAGCTCGCACACAAAGACGATGTAACTTAATGCAATCAAATAATAGGCTAAACAAGATATACATGTTAGCACTAAATAGCTCATATTGCACAAGTTGTGGAGAGACTTTAGCCAATCGCTCAAACGATGAGATAGGGCACAAGATTGCTTAGAACACAACTAATGCACAATCTAAACTTTAATAATATTTAGGGTATAACTCACAAGAGTAGTGAGCCAAAGCACTTATTTTCTTCTCTTTTTTTGTATTGTTGTCTTTTTTTTTTTATACCTTAGCCAACTTGATGAAACAATGAACAGAACAATTCCCCTACAGTTCAGCAAGAACTCACAAAATTGTGCACATAGATGATACATGAGCAGCCCTAGAGCAATATCAAATAGCCAGTCTCAATAGGACCAAAGTGTTCACAAATGGTAGATTGGTTCATAAAGGAAATTAGGGTTTCCATTTTTTTTTTAATATATGGACTCAACAGACACTTAACTAGGGACATGAAACATAGATGATACGATTTGGAACAAAAGAAAATGCAAAAGGAATGACTCTAGAACAACTGAACGGTACCAAGATGATGTTGTAAAAGTGCAGTAACACGCCTGCAATAGTGTAGTAACACTATGTCATTCGTAGTGTCAGTTGATAATGTGGTTGAGTCCAAAGAAGACATGACTAGCAACTAAAACAAAGTTTCTAATGGATGAAAACCTAACAAAACTCACTAAAATAACATATTGAACTACGTGCTTAAGATTTTTTTAGGGTTTTTGTGTATGGGACAGAAAAATAGAACTAATCTAAGGATAAATAATTCTACCATATCAACCACACTCTGATACGAAGATGATACGGGAGATGCCCTATCATGACGGTGTAGGATTGTGATAACTTAGATCCGAGCAACCTAACAAATGATGGCGCCAACCTCTGTCTCGATTATAGCAATCTGCGACACTCAAATTTGCCCAACCACACGCTCCGATCCTCGTCTACTCGACCACACGCTCCGATTACTAGATGTGTTGTTGCTCCTACAAAACAAAAGGAATCACAAGAACAACGGGGTAGAGACGTCCAATTCCCCTCTCTAGTTACAACTGTGTCGTGCGTAGGAGAAGAACAAGTGTATAGCTCTCTGAAAATAATAGATTGATATTCGTGGTCTAAGGACCCAAAGAGTACGCACAGGAAAATATATAGACCAAGGGCCAACTAAGGACTTGGAGAGATCGACTACTACTCGATTCCCTTGAGAATCACATGCACACAAATCGCTAAACTTGGTTCAAAACCACCTAACTTAATAAGTTACAACCGAGTCGGATTTGAGTTTGATGTCATTCGTGCAATAACACTCCGGCGGTAGTGTACTATCACTCCATTTGACGTGTAGCAACACGCCGTCTGGCGTATAGTAACACCCCGTCTGGCGTGCAGTAATACTCTGACGGAGTAGTAATGCTCCTAGCCTCCCTCTCATCCCCTAGGTCCCACCAACAGTAGCATGCGCCATCAAGAAAAATTCTTGTACAACAGCATCTTTTCCAATCCCCTCGGCCACTAGCTCTTATTTCTTAATAGCTCTGAGAACAAGCAAACAAGTCGCATTGGATAGTGAACAGTGCTCATGTAAATCAAAGTTTAACTCAACGAGAAACAAGTTCACCTCTAGTTGTAGCTTCTTTGCCCGAGCTTATGTAATCGGCCCCATTAGGGTTTGTACATTCTTTTTATGCCAAACGAAACTAGCTGATGGTCTGAAAACTTGTATATCGTGAACAACACCATGTGAGGTAGAAGACGTATTAGTGCTAGGAATATCCTCATCAGTGATGCTGTAGAGACCAATGCAACCATACAAGTAACAGTTCCTCCAAAAACAAGACAGATTTTCTTTTCTTCTTGTGCAGCATCCTTGCTTGCAAGTTGCAACCTGTTGCCATCACTTCTGAACTCTGGTCTCAAAAAACAAAAAAGTAGAATGGGAAAATGAACACTCATGGGTTTTCGAAATTTTCCTCCTTTTGAGCTGATAGCCTGAGACTACACAAACAGTAGCAGTAGTTTGCATCAATGATGCTTCCCCTCTTTCCATGCACAGTTATTGCGGTGTGTTCCTTGGCTTTTCCAGCTTTTAAGCAACATTTGGGAACAGTTGTAGCATGCAAGAAAATAGATTGATCCTGCTTTTTAGGGGTACTTAACAAGTACAGGGTGTTCAGAGATCAGAAGGGTGAAAAAGATGTGTTACCATCATAACCAGAAATCACAGAGCTTATACCAATCTTAGCATTTTTGACATTTATCTGAACATGAAATTTGTACACTGGAAACAAAAGAGGAAACTGTAGAACATGTGTAACTGTAGAATTTGCTGGTACCGAAGGGGAATTTTGCTTCCAAGAAGAAAATAAAGAATATAATGCATTAAAATGGATGGACAAAAAAATCTGGCGTACCATATGCAACAACATGATGCTGCATAACGCAGTTCAGTGAGCCGGGCAAAAGCAGAAACACCATTATAATGTACGATTAACCTATGATAAACTGTGGAAGATGAAAAAAAACTAATACAATAAGGCAAAAATAACATACAGCGGATCAGTATAATTTGGCAAACCAACGCCTACAGGTGCACAATGCGCTGATCGCAATAGTTACATGGTATTGTACGCCTTCGAGATTGTTCAGATAAATAAACAATGCTCATGATCAAGAAACATGAAAAAGTTAAAGATGTACTGTCTGACATGTGAGCTAAAATTATTGAAGGGAAAAAATGAAAAGCTGTTAACAACTGTTTTGCACATAACCACAGTGGGGCATAGTAAAGGTTTCTTTGCCCTCAGTACTAACTGAACAACCAAGGACTAACTTCAGACTATACATGGAGTGTTGATAAAAAAACCAGCATAGTAGCACCCACCTAAAAGCATGCAAAGACAGAAAGCAAAGCACCAACGGTGGTGAAAACAAGCAACAGACAAATTTTTAAGAAAGGACATGGTTTGCAGATAACAAGAGAGAAGCATACGCACTTGGGAACAGTTAATCTTAGGTAAAGTGATTAACGCATCTTATTTCCACAATCCAACCATCCAATGATCCAAAAGATCACTGTAAAATTAATTCCACAGTACAAGTAGAAGATATACCCAGCAACAAAAATGGATCTCTAAAAGTTGGACAGTTTCTATGGTCCGTGTTATCCATTGACAGCATTTCCTTCGCCGTAGCAACTCGAGAAATAAAGAATATGTTGTCAAATGTTCCGCAATACTAGATGAAAATCAGGAAGTAATATCCAGCCTTGGCTCAAAAGAAAAACCTGTAAACAGCTGCAGCGGAAATCTCTTTGTCACGGGGCTTTTCATTGACCATTTCCACAGCTTCTGGCTCATGTCAAAGACGAGCAGAGACGGTGATCCGTAGCTCTGGATGTATATCAGACCATCCACTCCGCTGCTTGCAAAGACATCATCAAACTCTCCGAATCCTTGGAAAAACTTGTGCGGCATTCGAGCAACCTCATGCCACTCCTTATTACATAACTCCCAGACACCAATTCCCTTGATGATACCAGGCCTATCTTGCTTGCCAATCCCACCAACCATAACGAGCCTCTCTCTCAGATTCATCAACCGGCCACAAGTAAGAGCACATGGCACTGGTATGGCCGTGCTCATTAGAGAAGTGTGAGGAGGTCGAGCAGTGAGGTCGTACACGATAACACGATGTTGATGCTCATTGTTCACCAAAAATCCAGTCGAGTACACCAGATAGTAGAGCACTCTGTCACAGATGACACACTCATCGCCTCCTCGCCATCTGTGTAACACCTCCACGAAGGAAGTCACCCAACATCCTGTCTCCGATTCATACAAATGGATGGCTAACTCCCACCGATAATACTCCCCTGGCACCATATTACACCTTGCAACAACCACAGTGTAACAATGTGCCTTCCTGCTCGCAGAAATAACGAGAGCGCTGTAATCTGGCGACCTCCCACCAGGAGCATCAACAATCCTCTTCCAATCCTTGGTGATGGGGTTGCACACAAAGATGCGGCTCCTGTTCTCGCTGTCCATCAAGCACACCAACCCAGCAGACGAGGACGCAGACCAGTTGCTCTTCTCAATGCAAGGGAAGTCGAAGCCGTACCACATGTGCAGGCTCGGGCTCGGATCATAGGCAAACCCGGAGACCGCATCCTCGCTGCAGGTGAACATGAAGTACCATGGCATCTGAGGCACCATTTTACTCCATGTGCACCTCCGGGCATGCACGGCCTCATGCCATCTCTTGCAAACTGACCCGGATGTTATGATGCTCACAACGGGTAATAAGGAAAGAATCTTCTCCAAGAGATCATCAGGGAGAATGGAATCCAGCGAAACCGCCAACTCCCCATCTCGATCATTGCTGTCTTCGGGAATCGGCGCATATTCCATGACCTCAGCACCGATGCAAGCATATGGATACAGCTCCCACCCCTCAGTCTCCATTGATGGCATAGGATGAACAATGCTGGAACCAATACAGATGCCTGGATACGACAGCAACAGAATAAGTGATACAATATGGTACAGTAATGTATTACTACTCAACATAACAAGATTAAGGTCCATTTGCACACAAAATCAACTTATTTACATCAATTCATGCCATTTGTTATAAAACATAAAGATTTTGATCACACAAGACAGGAGTATACAGAGCAAGCAGAGAAAAGCAGAGAAAGCGCAAGCAGCAAAAGAAGAAGAGAAGATCCTAATAACAAAAACAACAATGCTCAAGGCTAGAAGGAAGAAAGATAAATTTTCCCCCAGAAAATCCACCACAACAAGATGAGTGCACTCTCCTCCAAATTCACCTCAATAACTACGAGCCCAACCAACACAAACCCAAGAAAAAGAGCCCTCGTCCTCGGAATCCGGCGATCCAAGTCAGCCTGGTTTTCTCAAGAAACCACCAATATTTCTCTCCCAAGAAACCAAAGAGAAATCTAAGCTGTTTCGCAAATCAAGAATGGAGAATCGAAGTGGATACCTGATATTCTCGCCGTTCCCAACTGGGCGCCGAATTCTCCAATCTACAGGGATCACGAATCAGATGGACGGCGAGGATTTCTGTTTGCCCTTTTTTTTTCGCCAGAAGAGATGAAACAGTGGGCTCCTTTTGAGGCCCCAAAGCAAGCAAAATAGAGTTTGGGTGCAGGGGAGAGAGCGATTAATCGTTGCAGGCTTGCAGCTTCGCGAGAGAGAGAGAGAGAGGGAGGATGTGGAAAGAAGAAGAGGTGTTTGCAGTGTTTTTATTGCTTCCAGAAAGGGAGAAATGAGGGTCTCACAAAAAAGAAAGGGAGAAATGAGGAAAAGGAGGATTATTTGTTGTAAATTTTCATTCTGACAGTAAAAAATAAGAAAAGAGAAAGACAAATATATTCTTATAATTACCTATATATTTAAAATAATTGGCAAAATATTATAAGTGGGATATATTCAGAATTTTTTTCGGGCTATTAAACAGAATCTGACAATTTTAGATGATACATACCGCCAATTTAACCAACATTTTTTCCTCTACTTGTGCAATTCACTACCAGTTCGACCATTTATAGATGTATGTCGTTACACATCGAAATAGTATGCAAGATATAACTTATACCGTTACATATAGAAATTTAGTATTATTGTGAGTTATTGTTATAGTTTCACAGGGCTAACTTAGATAAAATAGGCTACACAAATCCTAATTCTTCATTTATAAAAATAGGAGTGAGCAGTACCCTCTCACTCAAAAATATTATTGTTTTTACACATTACACATATTATGAGATTTAACTTTGATAATGACTTTTTATAGTTTTAACTTAAAAGAATGCTATAATATTACGGAAGTATTCAACCATAAATCTATTCATACCATTTTTCATGTGGCTAGTTCTTTTCTATACATTAGTAGCCTGAAATTAAGAAAGTTTGATTATATGTATATTTGAGAGGTCCCATCTTAGGTAAGTTGAAGTGTGTGGGCCAAGGGTCCTTAGAGAGGTTGGATGATATCTACTTTATGATTGGTGGAGACACCATGGAGTCATTTACCTAACCTAAAGTCCTTTACAAAATAAAGATTGTTAACCTAGGACCCATTTATTCTCTTCTTCGCATTAGAAGGCTCACATTTCTTTGCTGCCGCATGAGCCTCGGTCATTCCTAGGTGTGCTTCGAAAATAAATTCTATGGAAAAGGGCCTTGGGGGAGGCCCCTCCTCCACACATCACACACACCCCTGCAATCCAACGGTCCGGAGGAGGGGCCCAGAGAAATCGTTTTCGTGTGCTTCTCCTTTGTAACGTCATGAGTGTCTTTAGTCCCCTATGGACGCCAACTCTGTTGTTATCCATGTGATGACATGCGATTTAATGGAGTTGCCAATGACATACTACACGGTGTGTTTGCATTTTTAATTGAACTTTGATTGTATTAATTTTTTATTTTGAGAAAAATAATATAGTAAATCTTACGGTGAGTACTACCGTATATACATGAAAATGTTGAATTCGGGCCACTTTCTTTGTTTCCTCATTTATCCTTTGTTTTTATTTTTGTAAACTGATATTACAGAGTTCGAGTTTTGTCCTACAAAACCCACTTTGCTTAACCCTTATTTCTAGACATTCTCCAACTTTGGAATTTCCCTGCTATGGTTAGTTACTTATGTTTCATTGTCTTGTTCTTTTGGATATGTTTCCTTATGTTAGAAAATCAGTCGTTTGTGAAGTCAAGTGGCTAGTTTTCGTTGCACCATAATGTTCACACCATGAAGTATTCACTAACTAGGACACGTACAATGGTACAGACAGCTGCTATCTATAGCAACTCTTCATATCACCTGTATACAGCACTAAAGTCGGCTCATACAATATGTTGTTTTTTTACTTGTCTTTATAGATCACATAATCTTTTAATGCTTTCATGAACCTAAGAAATATGGTTGGATAGTCTCTTTGGTTCTGATGGTACAGTAGGCTACAGGATTGTAGACATCACATTACTCTTTCTTTATTCTCTTTCATCCACATCAGCTTAAATCCTACGTTGTAGAGACTATAGACAGCTGATGTAAACCCATTGTATATGACCTAATACCTACTTCTGCTTAAGGGTGCAGAAATCTATGGTTGTGATCAGAGGAGCAAAATCCACATTAAAATCTATTGTGATTAATCAAATCTTATTTACTCTCTCTAATAAACCACAAGCCTTTCCACCAAAGCAACATAGAATTATAACCATTAAAAATCGAATGTTTTTTTACACGATATTTGAATAAACAGATACTATATATAACCACGAAATAGGACTTATTTCGTGACAGTGTAAAATAAGACTCGCCGTAAATTCTTACGAACTTTGCTCAAATCAAAGAGGTATATATATGCAGTTGAGTGGTGTGAATTAGCAACATTTTCAGCCACCGAGCAGTGGCTGGCTGCCGGTTGCAGAAATGACGAGGATATCCCTACACACATGTACAGCAACACCTACACTAGTTCTTGACGATGATAAGGTGAATCGGTTCCTAGGTGACCTTAAACCACGTAAGGAATTGGATGCCACTTAATAGCCGTACTTCGAATCGTTTGAGATTTATACGCAAGGAAGCATTGTTGTCTGCCGAGAGGAAGAAAGGAGGTGACGCTGCACACCAAATTGTCACAAGTGCTGGCTGTTGTGCGTCCAAGAGAAGAGGAAGGTGATGCACGCATGCGTTGCGTTGATTGTGTGCCTGAGCAAAGAAAGGAGTCAGTGCATGGCTGCATCCACACGTGGCTGGAAAGAAGGAAGGGTAAATTGTTTGCTGGTGCTCTGATGGAATAATTGTACCTAGTTTCTATTTAGGGTTGCTTGGTGAGGATCATTTTGATCAATGGTGGAAAAGAGGCACGTACAATACCCTGTAAAACACTCCTTAATTAGTTTCATATGAGACTACTCACGGAGAAATTGAGTCAAGATCCACTCTTCGTGAAAAACCATTGGCTCTTCCCAATTTTCTTATGATTTTAAGCAACCAACATTGATGCGGGGCGGGATTGAAGATAACTGGACCCGTGTGACCTGATGAATGACGTTGTCAACCACCGTCTCTATTTCGGCAATCTACGATACTCGATTCACCCAACCACACGCTTCCATCCTTTTGTCTACTCGCTCACGTGGAGTAAACGTGCTCTTGCAATCGTGGAGGCAAACGCAAGAACGACGGAGACAAGAAACTCAGATATTTTCCAATTCTAAGGGAGTGGAAATGGCTCACTCAAACTCTAGAACAAGAAGTTTACTTCTGAAAATCTCAAAACTTCTGTTACATGGAGGGGCACCATCCTATTTATACAAGTTTAAGTTGGTGCTACAGTGCTCTACAGTAGAACGGTTGCTACATTATTGCTTACATATGCGGTGATCTCGTCTTGATGTTGACATGTGTGTTGTCATACGTGGTGATCTCATCTTGATGTTGACATTGCTAGTGGACCCCTCTGGTTGTTCTACAGATGGGTCTCACTGCTCATCTCCTTGCACCAATAGGCAACATGCATTTTTGAGTGTTGGTTTTTATTTGGTCTTCATTTCCTCTATCTATGTTTCTTTCTCTTGGGTCAAGCTCTCTTTGGACTCCAATGCTTCTTATATAACAAGTAAAGTAGAGATATTAGGTAGCAATCCATTCTTATAAAAATCAATGCTAGCTCATTGAGGACAAGATTTACCTCTTAATTAATTTGTTGTGTGTTTTAGGATATCCACATGGTAGGTTGTTTACAATTAGATTTATAACTCAATTCATGTTGTAAAGTTCAACTTTACAACTCATTACTTGATGTCCAAAAAAGACGATGACCTAAGCGCTAACATCATATATTTGCTGACATAGGTGATGCCATCATATACTTCTTGGCTAAGTATTGTAACACGTGCGATGACATCATCTGGTTTGGCGATACACGCGATGACATCATATACTTTTGGCTAAGTATGTTGACACGTGCGATGACATCATCGTGATGTTGACATGTGTGATGATATTATATATTTACTAACATAAACGATGACATCTGCCGGTGTCATATTGATGTGGAGTTGTTCATCTTATCTTCATGTGGCGGTTGAGGCTATATACACTAGAGAGTGCACACAACTTAAAGGGAGAATTGGCTACAGGGCACTACAAATATGCGTTATTTGCCAACGGACACTCAAAAATCGTGCTGCGGCCAAAACGCACTATAAAAACATGTAATTTTGCCATAGGACACTAAGCGCATTATTATATCATTTCCGGGCCAGAGGGATTGAGAAAATTTTGAAAAAGACACGAGTGCCCCTCGCTCTCTCACATATCCAGCTCTCACCGACAGTAGGGACCCACACGATTGTCCTCCCACTAAAGCTCCTCCCAGCTCCTCCTGGAGGCCGGCCTCATCCTCCACCCCTCCCTCCCCCTCGACCGCCTCAACGCCGTCGTGCTCCGCTTCCGCGAGGTCATGCGTGCCACTGAGATCAATTGGAATACGAAGATCAATTGGTTCGGTATTACATCAGAATACGAAACTGACTCTGAAACCAAGTCAGAAATTGAGCAGAACTACTGAAGCTAATTCAACTAACAAATAACTCTGACTCAAACAAGGAATTGAATCCTGAAAGCAGGATTAACTCCAACAAGGTCCCAGATGCTGATGCCGCCGCCAGCTTCATCCAACACCTCGAGGCGCCGGAGGCCAAGGAGCTGAGGAGCCTGCAGAGGAGGCCGTGCACGTGGAACAGTGGGAGCACGATGTTCTGGACGCCGCGGATGTTCCGGACGGACGCTGCGAGGTTGCGCTGCGTGAGGGGCGGACAGTCGTACATGAACTCCAGTAGGCGGACAGCGGGGCCGTCCCGGCGTCGGTGGTTCCTGCCGCGGCCGCGGCCTCCCTGCGGTGGCGCTCCACGAAGCCCACGACGAGGGTGTCCGCCAGAGATGGTTGTCGACGAGGTCCATGGCCCCGTGGACGTTGCGGCTGCGAAGGAGGGCCTTGACGAGGAAGGTGCACGCGAGGGAGCCACCCCGTCGTGGGGCATTTCGTCGAGCAGCTTCTGGGCGGCGCGAGGGTCGGGGACGGGGGCATAGCCGTCGAGGAGTGCGGCGTAGGACACGGCGTCCAGCGGCACGCGCATGCGGAGGAGGAAGTGGTGGGCGAGGAGGAGGAGGAGCGGGCGCGCAGAGGCGGCACCTCCGCAGAGGAGGGCGAGGAGGTGGTTGTAGTTGGGGAGGAAGGGGACGAGCGGGGCAGCCTGGAGGAGGCGGAGCGTGAGGAGGGGCGTGCGGGCATGGAGGCGGCGGTGGAGGAGGCCGTTGGTGGCGTGCTCGTCGAGGGGGCACGACGGGGAGGAGGAGAGGAGGAGGAGGGCGACGCGGTCTAAGGAAGAGAAGAGGAAGAGGAAGAAATAGGGAATGGATGAGTGAAGAGAAGAGGAAGAAGGAGACCGAAGGGCAAAAAGGTCATTTCACGTGCTTTCTCTCTCCTCTTCCACTCGAAAATGATATAATAATGCGCTCAGTGTCCTATGGCAAAATTACATGTTTTTACAGTGCGTTTTGGCTGCAGCACGATTTTTGAGTGTCCGTTGGCAAACGACGCACATTTGTAGTGCCCTGTAGCCAATTCTCCCCAACTTAAATGTAGCAACTTGAGATGGAGAAGATGTACATGTACTAAGTGTGTCCTCATCAAACATCATCCTAATGGTCCTTGTCATTAATAAAGAGGTCATTGGAAAGGTGGAAAAGCGGGATCTAACTAAAATCCCCAATAGGTTAAGGTTGCTCGCAATGCTCCACCCTAGTCAGTATCTTAAGGGTGCTGTGTAGGCAAAATACTGAGATGACAGTAGATTAAATGAGGTGAGAGATTGTTGCAGTATCTAAATAAAAAACTGCTCTGACTCGAAGTCATAGACAAAAAAATTGACACCTTTCTATCTTGTACACACTATCTCCTTGAGATTCTACATCTAATTAATTAAAAGGATCTAAGATACTATATCATAAGAAACCATGCATTGGGAAGATAGTATCATAACACTTCTCGTGCACTAAGATATTGCGTATTGGGAGCAACCTAAATGGGCCCTTGCTCTAGATATGATAGTGCCAAAAACAAGGTAGCCACCAAATTAGTGCCAGCACTATATGTATGTTCTAATGTGCTAAGTTTTGACTTTAAATTTACTAATGATCGAGGCGAAGGATAATTCAACTCGATAGAATTCTTCCATATTAACTTTGGTAAACATGTAAGCAAGACATACGTGCTCTCTCTAGAAGTGAAAAGTATAAATTTTAAAGCAGATCGAAGGTCTTACTTTTAACTACCTGCTACTCCAGCACTAACAATACAACTTCAAGACAAATATATATATATATATATATATATATATATATATATATATATATATATATATATAAGAAGTCTTTTCTTACTCCTAGGAGTAGTTACTCACTATTTCGTATCTCACATATCTCACAACGAAGAGAGTATCTTGCGCAACCGAGAGTATGTATGTGTAGTATACGAGTATATAAGACCATATAGGTGGTATTTACACATTTTCATAGGTGTTATGTACAATTTTTAGACATACTCCTTTTTATGTGCGAATATGAAGATATTTACAAAATATGCTAAAAACTATGGACTCTCTTGCAAATTTTTCGTGTAGTTCACATTGGAGTATCTTATAATTAGTATATGAGTATACCCAAAGTGAAAGTATTTTTATATGAAAAATACTTTGGGTATACTCATATACTAATTATAAGATACTCCAATGTGAATCACACGAAAAAATTGCAAAAGAGTCTATAGTTTTTAGCATATTTTGTAAATATCTTCATATTCGCACATAAAAAGGAGTATGTGTAACACCCTGGCTATTCGGAAGCCAAGATGTCACCTAAAACATCTAACATACATCCATAATGCGGAAGAATTTGAATAAAATCAACTAATGATAGTATCAAAACAACCAAGACATGGTGAAGGTATCCTTCCTTCACCATCTAATCTATTTATTTCAGTTCATTGATAATGAAAGTTCACATGCAGTAATAATTCAACATCAATGTGGAGAAGGTATCCTTCCTTCACCAATTATAAATTTATTATTACAGTTCATCATTTACGAATGTAAGATAGAACTAAATTTAATCTTGAACATGAATTGGATGATGTGAACAAGTTGTGCGTGTCTACTCCCTCCCAAGTGAGCCAACATCAGGGGTTACCTAAAATAAACAAACAACGCAAGAGTGAGTCCACGACTCAAGTAAGTACTGATAAAGGGACATAACACACATATGAACAAGTCATCATCACAAGAGAATATGAGCATACATCGAATGAAAACTTAGGAATGCATGGCATGAATGAATGTACTCAAGGATGGACTGCACACATGCTTATACCGGTATAGCGAGTGACACACCCGTCGGTGTTCACTTAAGCCCGCACCTTAACAAAAGTGCGGGGATCCAAGTCCTATATGAAGAACGTTTCATATAGGTGTCCAAAGCTGCCCATACTGGAATTGATGGGTCTTACGTGCCCATACTGGAATTGATGGGTCTTTCAATCCACTCCGTGGGCGGGACATGACAATGTCCAAACACGCCCACATTGGAATGGTGGGACTTACATCCACTCCCGTGGACATAGCATGAATAAAAGGATGCATGATATGAACATGAACAATGCTAATATCATCTTTCGGCATTTACTCCACATATTGATAGAACATAACCAATTCAGCATTTCGGGTATCACAAGATGTCACATCATATTCATGTAAACATTCACAATCACAGCACTTAAAACCAACAAAGTACTTGCCTTCCGCGTTACGACGCGTTACCAGGCAACGATGGCGCTCCCAAACCCGTATCCTCGCGGCCTAAACAATTAAATAACCGAAATAAGAACAACATAGAGCCCAACATGAATTAATATTCTACAATACCCTCTTGCACACCCAAAACATAGTCATAACCCAAATCTGAAATTCCAGCAGCAACATGGAATCCCATCTGGACAGCAGCACGGTAAAGACCAAAACTAATGATCTGGGACTCCAAAAGAGATGAGCCCAGATCCTACACGAGCTTAACAAATATATCTACAACTTTGTAGTTGACGAGATAACCCAATTCGGCCAAACTAAATTGCTAACTGTCAAACGAAACAGCAGAACAGAATCTGACTGAGCAATTAGAACAGCAGAACTAAAACATCCATAACTTTTAAACTACAACTCCGAATTGAGTGTTCTTTAACAATCTGAAAAGGTTATGAAATTACCTACAATAACCTAGTTGGCACGACATTCATATTTTCCTTTAACAAAAAGTGGCACACGGGTCAAAACTAAAGATAGAAACTGACATACAATCTGGACAGACTGACCTACAATCTGGACAGTCACAATGAAAAGTGCATAACTTTTGATCTATAAATCCAAATGAGGTGTTATTTATCAATCCTGAAAGCTAGTGATATCACCTTCAAAATTTGTTATGGGCAAGACCTCTGAATCACCCTCTAACTAGGCCATATATCAACCTATACAGAGACTGCTAATTCTCGTCAGGATTCTGGACAGCAGATAATAAATCTATCATAACTTTTGACTCGAAAGTCAGAATTTAGTGTTCTTGGCGGCCACCGAAAGCTAAGAACAAAACCTACAATACTCTAGGAGATGGGATCCTCTGATTCGGCCTCTAAGATTGCGAAAACAGCCGCGCAAACTACTGGGCAGAATTGAATTTCCAACAGACAGACTTTGATGTAATCAAATTTAATCGGTTTCACTTCTACGACTAATCAAACAACAACAACCGGCAATCGTTACCCTTGGAGACACGCGTGCCCACTGAAATACCCCCGCTAGATGCTCATCTCCTCTTCTTCTCCTCTCTCCTCCACCTTTCTCCTTGGCCGACAAAGAATGGGAGAGCACCATCAAGAGAGAGCAACGGAGTGCAAGGAGGCGCGCCTTGTAGCAGCATCAGAAGGCGCGGCGGAACACTGTAGCAATGCGTGCTACAGTGGTGGGCTAGGTTTCCCCCTCCTTTATTAGTGGCGGCCCCTCATGGGCCTCCTAGGCCAAAGCCCGGCCAGTTGTCAAAGAATTGCAGATTTTCCTCGTCTAAAGTTTAATTTCTCTTTTCACTGCTTCCTTCATTACAATAAGTTGGAGTATTACAGAAAAACCCCTTTTTCATTTACTCTCCTTCCGTAGAAACATTCGGGGTATTACAGTATGTCACATAAAAAGGAGTATATCTAAAAAATTGTACATACCACCCCTGAAAAGGTGTGAATACCACCTAGGTGGTTTTATATTCTCGTATACTACACATACATACTCTTGGTTGCGCAAGATACTCCCTACGTTGTGAGATACGAAATAGGGAGTAACTACACCCGGGAGTAGGAAAAAGGCTTCATATATATATATATATATATATATATATATATATATCCATGAGGCAAACCCAAGGGATACAAGGAGTTCGATTTAGTGGGTGTGGGTCTCCTCCACCTACGCAGGCTCTTCTCCCTTTCCAGCCTAGCCTATTCCAAGTTTGCAACTCTACCATACTTTCACTTGGATCTCCCTAGTTGCAACACTTTATTACCATGCTTTATGTTGGGGGGGGGGCAAAAGTGCCCCCATGCATGATACATCTTTATAACAAAAGGCCGTTCTTTTCTTGGTGATACAAAAAGAATAAAAAGGTTACACTACATAAATTTGGCTTGTATGTATCTACCTATGTACCTATCCCATAACATGTTCATTGTTCAACACTCCGAGTGACGTTGACAACCTTTACAGTGTTGATGAACACCGCACTTAATTAGCATGATTAAAAAAACCTAAACAAATTTGAAGGGAAAGAAAGAAAATGAGGTTGCCCTATGATGTGATTGCCTCAATGGCTAGCATTGCAAATCCTTGAACAAATTATTACACTCCACATGTTATTTTCTTTTGTGGCTTTAAGTGTGCCTTGAGTCATGAATGCACTATGGAAGTCAAATCTAGAGGAAGCTGAGGCAGGAATGACACACTGGATATCTTGTATGTAGTACCGGTCGTAAAATTGGCGGTTTTAGTAAATATTCAGATATAATTCCAGCAGTAAATATCACAATTAAAGCATATTTTCAGCAACATATAAGTGACAGGAAAACCATATGAACATGTAATCTTCTCATGTCAATTAAATAGGATAATATGCTCACAAGATAGAACTTGAGAACAAACAAAATTAGCATAATGCTCATATTTAGTTGATTGTTTATTGCTCTCAAATGTCGGACTACTCAAGATGAGATTTTGTCCTCCTCGCCACTTAGGTCAAATTTGATCACAAATTAAATATAATAATTAATTTGAACTAAATTAGGCCTTAAACTCAAATAAAAATCTTGCTGTTCTAATCATTCTCTTAATGCAAATCATCAATTCATATTTCAATGACAATAGGCAATTGAACCAACTACACAATATTTTAATCGACAAGAATATAACAGTGACAGAACAATGAGTCTCAGTGAAGACAGAGACCGAATGAACCACAATGAATAAAGTGACCAAAAGTATCACAGTGAATCACAGAGAACAGAAGGTATTTACCGAATGAGACTCATGCACGGAACAATAGAATCAGCAAGTAATCTACAAGCTCAAGTCCTATTTATATCCAATTGTTGTATTTAATTTCAATTTGACATCAAATCTTCATCGAGCATATATCGAGGCCACAATCATCACTTAGCAAAGTCTCTCAGTACTAGACAAAAATTATATAATATAATTCAACTAGCACAGCACATTTAGCAAGTAATGCAACACTGAAAACAGAGAACACACGAAGAGGATGACACTCGAAGCCATCGAGTAGAACTGAACAAGGCACGCCAAATGCGTTGTCTCAGAAAACCAATCGCCCCACTGTGCCGCGAAGAACGAACCAAGTTGATGGAGATACAATGCCAATTTACAAAGACGGGACACCAGTTTGTGAAATTGAGGTACAGGGAATTGCCACACAAGACCCAATCAAAGATGCACCAGCCAAATGCACCCACGGAGCACAAATCAACAAGAAACCAAGCCCTTCTTCCACACCAAGATCAAGCCAAGGCTAGTCAAATCCCACCTCCAATCAGTGCAAGTCCAAACCCTCACCGCACCTCCACAAAGAAGAGGGAGCAAGGGAGGAACTGAGGTGTGCAAAAGAGGGGAAGAATCAGGCCCTCATCACCAATGGCGTTGGGCTCAGCCACGGAGGCGCAGCGGCTCGAAAGCCCCAAACAAAACTGAAACGACATCGGGAAGAAGAACCAAAATTTTTAGGGAGAAAGCTCACTATTTTTGGGTGAAGAAAAAGGACAAGAGGAGGAAGAAGGGGGGGCATTGCGGTTGCTACCAACGGCCAGCGCCAGAGGCGCCTGTAAGATCGAGGAGGCCGACTAGAGGGGGGTGAATAGGCGTTTTAAAACTTCTATGCGCTAAAACCGATTTCTAATGCGGAAACTTATAACAATACGGTTTTCCACAATTAAAGCCTAAATGTAATACCCTAAAAGTATTCGAAAGGATTATTGAGAGAGAATTAAGTTATTTAAAGAGAAGGACTATTTAGAAATTGAATTGAGGGAAGGATCAAATAGAAAATAGTTATTTAAGCAGTTAAAGAGGGGGCTTACAGCGAAATTTGGACAACCTGGGCCGGGGCCTCAGGCCCATTGGTATTTGGCCCAAAGGTAGGAGGTGGTGACCGGCCATAAGGGGGGAAATTAGCCATAGTGGTCCATGAGAAAATCAACCACCAACAAAAGGAGTGGAAACCCTAGGTTTGCTACAGTATTTCCATGCTACAGTACCACCGCTGCCACTGTAGCAATCCCTCTCCTCCATGGTGGTGCCCCTCTCCTCCGATGCTTCTTCATTGTGGTGGCCGGCCAAGAAAAAAAGAAGAAGAAGGAAGAAGGGAGAAGGGAAGAAGAGAGGGAAGGGGAAGGTTCGCGGGCTGCATCGTGGTCTACAGCGGTTCGTCAAGGGTAACTCCGGTTTGCCCCCGAATAGATGCATATTTGATTGTTGTAACAATGTCGGTATTTCTGTCTCCTCAGGATAGATTGTGTTAGACAGACGTTTTGATGTAGTTAAGTGCGGATTCATTCTTGGGCTTCTCCTATAAAGTTGTAGAGGACGTCAATAGCTTTCAATTAAGTGCTAGATCGTATTTTTTGGACCTCTGTAGCAAAAGTTATGAATTTAATGGTGCGACTGTTCTGCAAGTCTGTCAGTATTTTGACAGGTTTTAGTAATCTGACCGGTGCGATCAGTTAAAGGGAGAATTAGAGGATCTCAGTATAAAGAAAGTTGTAGATAATTGTCGTAGCTTTAAGGGAAGCACAAGAACGCAAAATTTGGATAAATTAACTGAAAGTTATGATAGTTTTAGTGTTCTGTCCAGAAAGTCTGACGTGAAATCGATGCTTTGTTAATCAGCTTAGAAAGGATTTTAGATGGCCGAATCAGGGAGGTTCACCAACTAGGTTTAGTTGGGGAATTGGATAACCTTTCAATGAAGTCCAAGAACACCTAATTTGGACCTCTGTACGAAAATATATGAATTTTAGAACACGACTGTTTACAGAGGGCACAGATCAGCATTTAGGGAATTGGAGTCGGGATCGCGTTGCAAGCTACTGCTAGGTTGTGTTTGCTTTTATAATTCATGTGGTTCATTATTATGGTCTTAGTTTATGTTCTCAATGATTTAGGTGGGGCACTGGTACCGGAGGCAGCACCGTTTTCACGTCCTCCGTTCTCACGCGGTTAAGGCAAGTACATTGTTTGTTACTTGGTTGTGATTGATTGGCCATGTTTGTGTGTTTTCGATATATGATAGTGTAGCAAGAATGCTAGCATGATGATTGTCTTGAGAACGGTGGTTGTCCCAAGTATGATTATGCTCTATTATTGCATGATGTTGTTGTCTTTTGGTAAATTGATGATGAATAAAAGTTGAGGATGTGCATATTGAAATCATGTTGAGGCTTGGTCCCGTGGTGACCAAGTATGTTTTCCTTTGAGATCCCCGTCATGAAAGTGACGGGCCTGAGATCCCCACACTCGAGGAGTGTGGGCTTGAGGTCCCCATTACTTGCGGAGTAATGGGCAATTGGTCCCCGTGTGCTTGCAGCGCAGCATGGGTATGCAAAGGATTGTTGCATACTTTGCATTACCGTAAAATGCAAAAGAGATAAAGAGAAAGGATCCTTGAGCATTGCATTTGCATGTGAGATGTTTTATTGATGCGTTTCTATCTATAGATGTTGAAGTTATAACTTTTATTTTGTACTTGCTGAGTCTGTGGGCTCACTCTTGCTTTTATTGTTGTTTTAGGTACCCGATCCAAAAACGACATGCATGGGGGGAAGTAGATTGATAGTCACACACACATCACCATGAACCAAACAAAGTTGTATGAACTTCAGATCGTGTTTTAATAATTGGGCGAGTTGCTCAAAGGTTTTGTTAGTTTTATTTTGTCACATACAGTGGATTAAGTGTAATAATGATGAGTAGTGGAATTTTATTCTCCTTTGGTTCCGTTAGTGACTTAGCATGTTATGATTACTTATTGATGTCTCTGGATGATGACTTAGTTAATTATGAATTATCTGTATGTTGGAACCTCCGTGTAATTAACTTTACAAGGGAGGTTATGCCGAAATTTACTAAAATTGCCTTAGTTAGAATTATTAGGGTTTGTTCAGTAGCATTCCAGGCTCATGTCGGGATGGGGTGTTACAGTTGGTATCAGAGCGGGCAGTAGGTCCGTGGTGATTGGATTTACAACTTAGGCAACTTAAATTGCTAAAATTTTGTAATGGTTAATGAACTTAAAAATTTGACACACTGGTGCACAGTAGAATGGGAATGGGCATAGCATTGCATTTTCGTTTATGTTATATCGTATTGATGATTGCTGGTATGAATTGAGTATGATTACTCATTAATTGATTATATAATTATTATGTGTGGGGATGTGAGGACCCCGGTTTATTCGGCTTGTACTGTTTGACCATCCACTTGGTCCTAACAGTACAAATCAAACAAACCAAGCCTCGAGATATGTATACTTCCTAGAATTGCAGTATACACACCCCGTTACAAAATCATGCATCAATCCCATTCATACACATAGAGCCGAAGCAAAAGCAACAACTTAAAGACATAGATAATATAAAGAGAGTTATTACAAGAGAGAGGCCGACCGGCCAAAAGCCATACAAATAAGTAAATACACAGTGAAGCAAAATGGCCATAAGATGGCGAGGAACAAAGCCAATCGGTGTGCCTTTACCCACAAGGCAACCAACCGGACCGCCAAGCTAATCGTCCCAAACAGCGCGCAACACACTCACAAAAGTGAGGCCCTTGGGGCTCACCTTCTTCCTCTGCAACAATTAATATTAAGCAAAGCGATGAGTACAAAACTTGTTTTTGTACTGCAAGACCGACGTGTGAGATAACAGAACTATAATTAACTACATGCCGCTTTATTTAAGTGGATGAGGCTCGGACTTATTTTCAGATAAAGCAAGTTTTCGTTTACAATAAGGTAATAGATTCAAAGCAAGTTTGCAATTAACTTGTATTGTTCAAATAAAGAGAGACAATTATAACAATAGGTAGAGAACGAGTGCCAACCTAGAAGTGACTAACCCATAGTCACCACAACGATAGCATGAAGTACCCTTCATACCACCCATGTCAAGTTTAAGTTTTTAAAAGGTTGTAGTCTAGTTCTTGCACGACCTTACCAAGCATGTCCATAACCTAGGGCGAGGCTATTCGAATAGTTTTAACCTGCAGGTGTACCAATGTACCCACACGATAGACCGCCTTTCCACCAGCCACGGTTAGCACACTTCCTTTGGTATGCGGGCATGGCTAAGTCTAACAAGACGCTTTCCAATGGACGATGCTAATTAAGAGCCGCAACCCACGGAGAAGGACACATTAGACAGCCTAACCGGTCCGCTAATGCTCCCTCCAAACACCACACACAAGAACACACCCACCAACCAGCTCATAATTAACACCTCCCAAAGTACTTAGTCAAGAGAGGTTCCATATCCCCTCGTGTGGTTAGCACGCAATAAGCGCTGGCTTAGTGACACAAGTAACTCGGTCCTTGGGGACTTAGGCACCATTCCACACACCCAACAGATCACATCAACATACCATTGTGCCCAAGTCAAGATATAGTTTTGTTTTCAGTTTTGATTTGTAAATCAATAAAACACAAGGGTTGGACATAATGGAGTAGTATAAGTAGTTGTGTGATCAAGATCACCGACTAAGTCGATGATCGCCCAATACTACCGATACTAGGCATGGCTAAGCAATATTTATTCGAAATCTACTAAGTGATAAGAGTTCATCCATCGAACTCTAACCACAGCAAATAACCTAGGCTCAGGTAGTAGAGGATAATTATTTACCTACAGATTATGCAACTAGAGGTCTAACTAATCAATTTAACAACAAAGTAGCAATGCATACATAGAAGTTAAACAAAATATTAGACTTTAAAAGTAATGGGATCAATGGGAAATGATCAAACTGCTTGCCTGCTTGTTGTTGCTCAACTTGTTGCGGAGGGTCGTTCTCGGGGTTACCGCAAATATCGAATCCTAAGCGAAAGAGCGAAAACAACCAATAAGACGAGCAACACTTAAACAAAAGAGCAAGCAAAAATTATCCAAATGCGACGAAATTTATACACAAGGTAGAATACGGTTATACCTAGACATAGGAACTGGAAAAACCTAATTTGGATTTGTGGTGCAAAAGATATTCCCTAAAAACCTATTTTCGGCCCAAATGCTACACTTAAATAGCACTGTAGCAAAAATATTTTCTAGAAAGGTTTTGAAGCTGAAATTTTTATGGTAGCTACCTATGGGTATGGTGATAACCCATATAAAATTTCAGGTCATTTGGAGTGATATTGAAAGAGTTATGGTTTTTCTAAATTGTTTAGGGTATTAAACTAAAATATGATCCTTATGATTTTTTTTAAAAACAGTAAAATTTGTGAAACCAATTTTCCTAGCAAATACACTAGCAGTGGAAGCTACTCCAATTGGATTCATACAAAAATCGTCTATAGATTAAAAGTTATGCATTTTTCAAGTTTGCTAAAAGTTCTGAAAACAGTATTAAGTTCACCTGTTTACTATTTTTGAAAATGGTTTTCCAGGTTTGATCATGGTCTACAATTATTTTTATATTTAAGTTCAAGTTATAAGGAAACTAACAAAATTGGAACCATCTAATTTGGATCTATGGTTACCGAGATACAAAAATGACAAAACCCTAAAGTGATACTGATTTTGGACTTAGCATTTTCGGGGACTTTCCTAACAACCGGAGACGTGGACGATTGAGAGCCGTTGATCTCCGATCGGGCGTCCCCGATTGAACCACGCTAACGCGTTTGAAAACGCGCGCGTGAGGCGGAACAGAGGCTGTGGACCGTCGATCTCAAGATGGACGGCTCACAAGCAACGTGACACAGTGCACAACACAAATCTAACGAAATCCCGGCCGCAGATCTAGGGATGGCGGCGCCTGCGGGCCACGTTGCGCCGCACGCGCTGGCGCGTCGACGCGAGCCCGATGGCTTCACCGCAAAACGCCGCGACCAAAAGCACGCGCGCGAGTGAATGCCGAAATGGTGCGCAATAGCGTTGCGCACCCTCTGGTACCACCCACACCGACGGTGGTGGACCAGAGCGGCGGCGCGACGGCGAGGGGCGGCACGGTAAAAGATGGCAACGACGACAAGCGACAAGGAGCTCCGCGGCAGTTCATTCAAGCGGTGCCCGAGCATCTAGGGGCTACCAGGGAGCTACCTGACTGACGCGGAGGTGCAGAGGTGGTCGGAGCAGCTCCGGCGACGAAGTTCTGCGGCGGACCCGAGGAAGACGACGTGGAGCGGACGGCCTGAGCAAAACCAACCACACCGCGTCATCAAGATGGATTCCAACGACTCGTGATGCTACCAGAGCAAGGAATCGGAGGAGGAGGACTCACCGGCGCTGGAGACGAAGAAAGGTGCTCGCGGCCGATTTGGGGGGAATCCAAAATCTCGGCGCTCCCGTTGAAGCAACCTGAAATGGAGTGGGGGTTAAGCACCACCGAGGTGAGAGGAAGCAACAGAGCGAGAAGGAGCCAAGAACCACCGGAGCACCGTCGGCAGAGCTCCAAGCTCGGCAATGGCGAAATGGGCGCTGGGGTTGTATGGGCTCGCTCAAGCTTAGAGGGTGCAAGAGAGAGCTGCGGGGAGAGGAAAGGAAGCCAACGGAGGTGACCAGGGGGCTTAAGTAGGCCTGAGAAGCAAGAAAACGCCGTTGCTCCGCCTCGGGTTCTCACTCGCTTGCGCGGTCGCCGTGGCGCGACGGGAGCGATTGAGACGACGACTAAACGGGGCGGTGGAGTGACGGGCATTTAATGCGCTGCAGACACCCGTTGCGAGATCGCCGGATGGGACAAGGCGCTGCGCGCCCACGCTCAGCTCTGCCATGGCGCTGCGCCGCGCGAGCGAGAGGAGGACGACGACGCACAGCCGTCCGATTCGCATCCAAGGGTGAGGGCACGATCGCGATGAAACGGCATCGGCGAATGTCGACCGCCCGATTGAAATCCAACGGCTGCGAATCCAAGGGCAACCGGAGTTGTCCGAATGCATACACGAGCGCGAGCCGTCCGATTGAGATCCAACGGTCCAGAGCGCGCGCGCCCGATCGATCGCGCCGGTACAGTTAGTTGACTCGACCGAGTCGGTTGGCTCGAGCCCGAGTCTGACTCGAGTCCAATGAACAGTGCAAACCCATTAGGTTTTGATTTTTGAACTGAAACTTTTGGGGATTTAATTGAGGCATCAAATCAACTCCAAAATTTATGAAATTTTAACTGGAGCTTGCTGACAATAGGATCAACCTTCCATAAAATTTCCAGAGGGTTTTGTGCACTGGAATTTTCTCAAGAAATTCCAGAAGGTTATTTCAGAGGTTGACCAAGGTTTTACTTGCCCCTAAAATATTTCAAATAATTTCCAAAAATTATGGAATAATTCAGAGGTGCCACCAAGCAACCTTGGAACCCAGGAAAATTATTTCCAAGTGTTTGACACTAGATTTGACCAAGGAGGTTGTTGACTTGATAACAAATGAGGGTTTTGATTTTGAACTTCCCAAAATTCTTTTACAAGAATTTCAGAAAAGTTTCAAAAGTAAAAGAATGATGGAAAAGTTTTAATTTACCCTCATTTTATTACATTTGAAACACAAGCCCAAAATTTGGGATGTTACAACCCTCCCCCCCTTACAAAAATCTCGTCCCGAGATTTGGTTCACTCGGAAAAGAATGAGGGGTAGTCTGCACGAAGACGATCTTCTCGCTCCCAAGTAGCCTCATCCTCAGAATGGTTTGACCACTGAACTTTAAGGAACTTGATGGTCTTGTTCCTTGTTCTTCGCTCAGCCTCCTCGAGTATGCGAACAGGGTGCTCGCGATAGGTCAAATCCTCCTGAACATCAAGAGTCTCCACCGGAGCTTCCTCTGTTGGAACACGGAGGCACTTCTTTAGCTGGGACACATGGAAAACATCATGTACCCCCGCAAGTGCAGCAGGCAATTCCAACTTGTAGGCGACAGCTCCTTTCTTCTCGATAATACGGTAGGGACCGACATATCGAGGAGCTAACTTGCCCTTGACACCAAAACGGTGACCCTTCGAGGAGAAACCTTGAGATAAACGAAGTCATTGGGCTCAAAGCTCAACTCACGACGACGACGATCCGCATAGCTCTTCGCTGGATTGAGCGTGCGTGGCGATCACGAATGAGTGGACTTGACCCTCGGCCTCATTAATCGAGTCCGGGCCAAAGAAAGGTCTTTCACCGGTCTCAGACCAGTTCAACGGGGTTCTACACTTTCTCCCGTATAAGGCCTCAAATGGTGCCATGCCGAGACTGGCTTGGAAACTGTTGTTGTAAGAAAACTCGGCGAATGGCAAGCACTTCTCCCAATGCTTCCCATAGGAAAGGACACAAGCTCGCAGCATGTCCTCCAAAACTTGGTTGACCCTCTCGGTCTGACCATCTGTTTGGGGGTGAAATGCTGAGCTGAAAGAAAGGCGAGTTCCCATAGCCTCTTGCAGGCTATGCCAAAATCGAGACGTGAACAACGAACCACGATCTGACACGATCGTCTTTGGTACACCATGCAAACTCACGATGCGGGCTATGTAGAGATCCGCCAGAAGACCTACTCGAAGGTCAGTCTTGACAGGAAGAAAATGAGCCACCTTAGTCAATCTATCGATGACAACCCAGATGGCATTATTCTTCTTTGGGGACCGGGGTAGACCAGTGATAAAGTCCATCCCGACCGAATCCCACTTCCACTCCGGAATTGGTAAGGGCTGAAGCAATCCAATGGGCGATGCTCGGCCTTGACACGACGACACACGTCGCGCTCGACAACGAACCTTGCGATCTCCTCTTCATTCGGGTCCACCAAAATCTCGCCGGAGATCATGATACATCTTCGTGGCCCCGGGGTGAATGGACAAGGGAGAATCATGGGCTTCGCGGAGGATCAAATCCCGCAACTCCATGTCCTTTGGAACCACCAGGCGTTGCCCGAACCTCACGACACCAAGCTCATCTACGGAGAAGCACTTGGTGTTCCTTCTTGACATTTTCCTTGATGCGGTTTACTCCAACATCCGATTGCTGAGCGCACTTAATCCGATCCACCAAGGTTGGTTGTACAACCAAGGCGGCGAGGAACCATGCTCAACCAAACCCAAGTTGAGGCGCTGAAACTCCTCGGAAGGGTGGGTGAGGCTCTTGAAGCAACAAGGCATTGCAATGCGCTGCGACTAAGCGCATCCGCAACGACATTGGCCTTGCCGGATGGTAGTGAATACCCATGTCATAGTCTTTGATCAACTCCAACCATCTCCTTTGCACGAGGTTCAGATCGGTTGGGTGAACAAATACTTTAAGCTTTTGTGATCCGAATACACTTCGCAACGATTCCGATTAGGTAATGTCGCCAAATCTTAAGTGCATGGATCACGCCGCCAACTCGGATCATGGGTAGGGTAGTTGAGTTCATGAGGTCTCAATTGCCTTGATGCATAGGCCACTACCTTGCCTTCTTGCATAAGGACACAACCGAGGCCTCGGCGAAGCGTCACAAAAGATATCGAAGCTTCGACGGACATCGGGGAGAACAAGAACGGGAGCGGTGGTCAATCGCTTTTTAAGTGCTTGGAAACTTTCCTCGCAATCAGCGGACCACGAGAACTTCTTGTCCTTCTTGAGCAACTCCGTCATCGGCTTCGCTATCTTGGAGAAATTCTCGATGAAGCGACGATAATATCCCGCTAAACCAAGAAAACTCCGAACGGTGGCCGAAGTGGGTGACTCGAGAAAGCACGCCGCGATCTTGCTAGGATCCACGCTCGCCTCTGCCGAAAGAATATGGCCTAAGAAGGCTACTTCCTTCAGCCAGAACGCGCACTTGCTGAACTTTGCATACAGCTTGTGCTCGCGAAGCTTGCCCAACACAAGCTTCAAATGCTCGGTGTGTTCCTCATCGCTCTTGGAGTAGATAAGGATATCATCGATGAAGACCACAACGAACCTATCCAAATACTCCATGAACACCGAATTCATGAGGTTCATGAACAAGGCCGGGGCATTGGTTAAGCCGAACGACATGACAGTATACTCGTACAAGCCATAACGAGTAGAAAAAGCCGTCTTTGGAATATCCTCAGGTCGAATCCGAACCTGGTGATATCCCACTCTCAGATCAATCTTGGAGAAAACTCGAGCTCCAGTTAATTGATCGAAAAGGTCATCGATACGGGGCAAAGGGTACTTGTTCTTTACCGTTACTTCATTAAGTGGACGGTAATCAACGCACATGCGCAGCGTCTTGTCCTTTTTCGGGACAAAGATGGCTGAGCATCCCCAAGGAGATGAGCTAGGGCGGATGAAACCCTTCTCTTGAAGCTCACCTAGCTGCTTCTTCAACTCCACCAACTCAATTGGGTCCATTCGGTAAGGCCTCTTCGAGATCGGGGCGGTACCGGGAACCAACTCAATGACAAACTCGAGGTCTCGAACTGGTGGCATCCCTGGAAGGTCGTCGGGGAAGACATCAACAAAGTCACAAACCACTGGGACTTCACTAATATCTAGAGCTGGCTTCGCCGGCGCGAAGAGATGCGGATCCCGCAGCCGGCGGCGAACTGAACTCGCCGGAGGACTAGTGAGGTAGATGAGCCTCCTAGCGCAATCAATTTGTCCCATGTCTTTGAGACAACCAATCCATGCCTAGGATTACATCTAAGCTCGCCGATCGAAGGAGGATAAGGTTTGCCAAGAATCCTACCCTTCTATCTCAACGAGGACATCCCTACACTCAGTTCGACTCTCAACTCCGAACCGGGAGAGCGAATGAGCAGCGGGACCAACAATGGAGTAAAAAGAAGACCTCCCACAGCAGCAAAAGACTCAGAAACAAACGAATGAGATGCGCCTGAATCAAATAATACTGTAGCAGGGAAAGAGTTAACCGAAAGGGTACCCAACACGACGTCGGGTGCCTCCTGTGCCTCCTCCGCGGAGATGAGGTTGACGCGGCCACTACCCACGCCTTGGGTAGCGGGGACAACCTTCTGATCCTGGGGAGAACCACCTCCCTGCCCGCGTCCTCCATTAGGACGAGGGGCCGCTCCAGTCCTGTTAGGGCAACTATTGGCATAATGCCCCTTCTGGTTGCACGAAAAGCAAGTGACCCCGGCAGCCGGATTGCGGGGGCCACCCTGCTGGTTCGCGGCGCGCGTGGCGGGGCACGGCTGCGGAGGCGAGAGGCTGGTCTTTGGCGGCCTCGGTGGTAGTGAAGCCACGAGCGGGCCCCAGGTAGGCCCGACACGGGGGCGAGGAGGCCGGCTGCGGCATCACCGGGCCTCCCACTTGCGCTTGCGGGACTCGCCCAGCGCACTCGCCTTGTGCTCAGCAACAATGGCCTTGTCCACCAAGGCACGGAAGTCGACAAAGTCCACAATGGAGAGCTGTCTTGCGGCTCCTCGGACAAGCCCTCCATGAACTTCTCTGCTTGGCCTCATCGGTGGCCACCTCGGATGGAGCATAACGAGCCAAGTGGTTGAACTCGTGCAGTACTCCATCAGCGACTTACGCCCTTGCTTGAGCGCGAAACTCCTTCTTCTTGACTTCATCAAGCGGCGGGGATATGAGCTCGACGGAACGCCGTCGGAACTCATCCCAAGAGACAGTGTGGCCGGCGGGCTGCATGGCCAAAAAGTTCTCCCACCAGGAGAGTGCTGCCCCCTGAAGCTGATGGGAGGCAAAGAGTGCTCTGTCCTGGTCGAGCAGCGAGCAACGTCGAGCTTACGCTCAACTTTGACGCACCGGTCATCCGCGTCAATGGGTCCTCGGACACGGAAAACGTGGGGTTGAGTGCGAAGAAACTCACCAAACCCCACGAGGCGATGTCCACCCCTTGCCGGATCACGAGGCACCGGAAAGGGCGGAGGTGTTGCGCGCAATAACATCCAGCAGGACCCTCCTGTCCTCTGAACGGTTGCGCTCGATCTGAAGAAGGACCTCAGCCATGGTTGGAGGAGGCGGAAGCTCCTCATCTAAACCAGGCTGCTGACCACGGCCGCTACGAGTACCTCCAGCCATCCTGCTTCAAGAATTTTAGGTTAGAAACCAAAACACTTATACTAGAAGTTGATGAAAGCGAAAAGCTAACGATTAGGGGAATGAGATATCACCCTAACTGAAAGCCAAGAACAGCAAGTAAGCAAACTTTAAATGTTTCCAAAGAAGCTCCAAAACCGCAAGGAACTTCAACCAAGCTCAACTTCCCAATGCCATCAACCCGTATTGAATGAACGAGCAATGGTGTGAGAAGATAAAAATTTTCAGCACACTACCTTAAATCTAACATTACTCAAAAGCAAGGTTAAGGCGATAAAAATAACGTTAGATACTTAGCTAACTAGTATCACTTCTTACCCCTTTTTTTTCCCACAATATTTTTAGTTGATTATCCTCTCATTTTCTACCCTATTTAGAACCTTTGAGCTTGCTGTCCGGAAATTGAACGATCGCTGTCAGATTTTGCATCCAAGCCTCCTAATTGAAATCTTCAACCGGAAGCTTCAAAACCTTGTAGAGGCGGCTAACATTTCAATTTGCCAAGCTCATTGGTCCCAAAACCCAATTAATCGATAATGACTATCTTTTGAGAGAAGGAAAGGGAAAATACTTTTAAAACTCAATTTAGAGCAAGACGAGAGATGAAAGCTAAGATAGGTAAGGAATAAAATCCGAGAACTTACTTAAGCTTTCACAAGTCATTTGACCCTTTGAAATAAGGTTTTCAAAATATCCTAAGGACGACCAAGCTTGGGTTACTACGGTCGGAATGGCTCTGATACCAACTTTGTGAGGACCCCGGTTTATTCGGCTTGTACTGTTTGACCATCCACTTGGTCCTAACAGTACAAATCAAACAAACCAAGCCTCGAGATATGTATACTTCCCAGAATTGCAGTATACACACCCCGTTACAAAATCATGCATCAATCCCATTCATACACATAGAGCCGAAGCAAAAGCAACAACTTAAAGACATAGATAATATAAAGAGAGTTATTACAAGAGAGAGGCCGACCGGCCAAAAGCCATACAAATAAGTAAATACACAGCGGAAGCAAAATGGCCATAAGATGGCGAGGAACAAAAGCCAATCGGTGTGCCTTTACCCACAAGGCAACCAACCGGACCGCCAAGCTAATCGTCCCAAACAGCGCCGCAACACAGCTCACAAAAGTGAGGCCCTTGGGGCTCACCTTCTTCCTCTGCAACAATTAATATTAAGCAAAGCAGATGAGTACAAAACTTGTTTTTGTACTCGCAAGACTGACGTGTGAGATAACAGAACTATAATTAACTACATGCCGACTTTATTTAAGTGGATGAGGCTCTGGACTTATTTTCAGCATAAAGCAAGTTTTCGTTTACAATAAGGTAATAGATTCAAAGCAAGTTTGCAATTAACTTGTATTGTTCAAATAAAAGAGAGACAATTATAACAATAGGTAGAGAACAGTGCCAACCTAGAAGTGACTAACCCATAGTCACCACAACGATAGCATGAAGTACCCTTCATACCACCCATGTCAAGTTTAAGTTTTTAAAAGGTTGTAGTCTAGTTCTTGCACGACCTTACCAAGCATGTCCATAACCTAGGGCGAGGCTATTCGAATAGTTTTAACCTGCGGGTGTACCAATGTACCCACACGATAGACCGCCTTTCCACCACCACGGTTAGCACACTTCCTTTGGTATGCGGGCATGGCTAAGTCTAACAAGACGCTTTCCAATGGGCGATGCTAATTAAGAGCCGCAACCACGGAGAAGGACACATTAGACACCTAACCGGTGCGCTAATGCTCCTCCAAACACCACACACAAGAACACACCCACCAACCAGCTCATAATTAACACCTCCCAAAGTACTTAGTCAAGAGAGGTTCCATATCCCCTCGTGTGGTTAGCACGCAATAAGCGCTGGCTTAGTGACACAAGTAACTCGGTCCTTGGGGACTTAGGCACCATTCCACACACCCAACAGATCACATCAACATACCATTGTGCCCAAGTCAAGATATAGTTTTGTTTTCAGTTTTTGATTTGTAAATCAATAAAACACAAGGGTTGGACATAATGGAGTAGTATAAGTAGTTGTGTGATCAAGATCACCGACTAAGTCGATGATCGCCCAATACTACCGATACTAGGCATGGCTAAGCGATATTTATTCGAAATCTACTAAGTGATAAGAGTTCATCCATCGAACTCTAACCACAGCAAATAACCTAGGCTCAGGTAGTAGAGGATAATTATTTACCTACAGATTATGCAACTAGAGGTCTAACTAATCAATTTAACAACAAAGTAGCAATGCATACATAGAAGTTAAACAAAATATTAGACTTTAAAAGTAATGGGATCAATGGGAAATGATCAAACTGCTTGCCTGCTTGTTGTTGCTCAACTTGTTGCGGAGGGTCGTTCTCGGGGTTACCGCAAATATCGAATCCTAAGCGAAAGAGCGAAAACAACCAATAAGACGAGCAACACTTAAACAAAAGAGCAAGCAAAAATTATCCAAATGCGACGAAATTTATACACAAGGTAGAATACGGTTATACCTAGACATAGGAACTGGAAAAACCTAATTTGGATTTGTGGTGCAAAAGATATTCCCTAAAAACCTATTTTCGGCCCAAATGCTACACTTAAATAGCACTGTAGCAAAAATATTTTCTAGAAAGGTTTTGAAGCTGAAATTTTTATGGTAGCTACCTATGGGTATGGTGATAACCCATATAAAATTTCAGGTCATTTGGAGTGATATTGAAAGAGTTATGGTTTTCTAAATTGTTTAGGTATTAAACTAAAATATGATCCTTATGATTTTTTAAAAACAGTAAAATTTGTGAAACCAATTTTCCTAGCAAATACACTAGCAGTGGAAGCTACTCCAATTGGATTCATACAAAAATCGTCTATAGATTAAAAGTTATGCATTTTTCAAGTTTGCTAAAAGTTCTGAAAACAGTATTAAGTTCACTGTTTACTATTTTTGAAAATGGTTTTCAGGTTTGATCATGGTCTACAATTATTTTTATATTTAAGTTCAAGTTATAAGAAACTAACAAAATTGGAACCATCTAATTTGGATCTATGGTTACCGAGATACAAAAATGACAAAACCCTAAAGTGATACTGATTTTGGACTTGGCATTTTCGGGACTTTCCTAACAACCGAGGCGTGGGCGATTGAGAGCCGTTGATCTCCGATCGGGCGTCCCGATTGAACCACGCTAACGCGTTTGAAAAGCGTGGCGAGGCGAACAGAGGCGTGGACCGTCGATCTCAAGATGGGCGGCTCACAAGCAACGTGACACGATGCAACACAAATCTAACGAAATCCCGCGCGAGATCTAGGGATGGGCGGCGCTGCAACGGCCACGTTGCGCCGCAGCGCTGGCGCGTCGACAACGAGCCCGATGGCTTCACCGCAAAACGCCGGCGACCAAAAGCACGGCGCGCGAGTGAATGCGAAATGGTGCGCAATGGCGTTGCGCACCCTGCGGTACCACCCACACCGACGGTGGTGGACGAGCGGCGCGCGCGGCGGCGGCGCGGTAAAAGATGGCAACGGCGACAAGCGACAAGGAGCTCGCGGCGGTTCATTCAGCGGTGCCCGAGCATCTAGGGCTACCGGAGCTACCGACCGACGCGGAGGTGCGAGAGGTGGTCGGGCGACTCGGCGACGAAGTTCTGCGGCGGACCGAGGAAGACGGCGTGGAGCGGGGCGGCTGAGCAAAACCAACCACACCGCGTCATCAAGATGGATTCCAAGCGACTCGAGGATGCTACGAGCAAGGAATCGGAGGAGGAGGACTCACCGTGGCCGAGGCGAAGAAAGGTGCTCGCGGCCGATTTGGGGAATCAAAATCTCGGCGCTCCGTTGAAGCAACCTGAAATGGAGTGGGGTTAAGCACCACCGAGGTGAGAGGAAGCAACAGAGCGAGAAGGGAGCCAAGAACCACTGGAGCACCGTCGGCGGCAGGAGCTCCAAGCTCGGCAATGGCGGAAATGGGCGCTGGGTTGTATGGGCTCGCTCAAGCTTAGAGGTGCAAGAGAGCTGCGGGAGAGGAAAGGAAGCCAACGGAGGTGACCAGGGGCTTAAGTAGGCACGAGAAGCAAGAAAACGCCGTTGCTCGCCTCGGGTTCTCACGCCGCTGCGGTCGCCGTGGCGGCGGGAGCGATTGAGACGGCGACTAAGCGGGCGGTGGGTGACGGGCATTTAATGCGCTGCGACACCCGTTGCGAGATCGCCGGATGGGACAAGCGGCTGCGCGCCACGCCCGCTACGCCATGGCGCTGCGCGCGCGCGAGGAGGAGGACGACGACGCCGCGGCCGTCCGATTCGCATCAAGGGTGAGGGCACGATCGCGATGAAACGGCATCGGCGAATGTCGACCGCCCGATTGAAATCCAACGGCTGCGAATCCAAGGGCAACCGGAGTTGTCCGAATGCATACACGAGCGCGAGCCGTCCGATTGAGATCCAACGGTCCAGAGCGCGCGCGCCCGATCGATCGCGCCGGTACAGTTAGTTGACTCGACCGAGTCGGTTGGCTCGAGCCCGAGTCTGACTCGAGTCCAATGAGCAGTGCAAACCCATTAGGTTTTGATTTTTGAACTGAAACTTTTGGGGATTTAATTGAGGCATCAAATCAACTCCAAAATTTATGAAATTTTAACTGGAGCTTGCTGACAATAGGATCAACCTTCCATAAAATTTCCAGAGGGTTTTGTGCACTGGAATTTTCTCAAGAAATTCCAGAAGGTTATTTCAGAGGTTGACCAAGGTTTTACTTGCCCCTAAAATATTTCAAATAATTTCCAAAAATTATGGAATAATTCAGAGGTGCCACCAAGCAACCTTGGAACCCAGGAAAATTATTTCCAAGTGTTTGACACTAGATTTGACCAAGGAGGTTGTTGACTTGATAACAAATGAGGGTTTTGATTTTGAACTTCCCAAAATTCTTTTACAAGAATTTCAGAAAAGTTTCAAAAGTAAAAGAATGATGGAAAAGTTTTAATTTACCCTCATTTTATTACATTTGAAACACAAGCCCAAAATTTGGGATGTTACAGGGGATAACCCATGTTGAGAGGTTGAGGTCGTGGTTGTGGCCCTGGGTTTTACCAGGTTACACCACCGTTCGCGGTATGAGAATAGGGAAGTGGTTACCTCGGATATCTTGGTACAGGTGTTGATAGTGAGTATCTTTAGAAGAGTTATTCTCTTCCTTGAATTTGGATTTGGTCAACTCTTATCCGGTTGTGATTGATGAGTTTCTCTTGGGTATCAGTTCATTGCGGTTGATGGGTTGCTTTGAAAAATGTTGTGTGTTTCCATTGGCTTAATTTGTCCTGTAAATCAATTATTGTTTTCCCAACTGTTGAGTTATTCTCGCGGTTGGTGAACTTTGTTAATTGTCAAGATTGACCTTTGTATTGGAGTTTTGTCTTTTTATTGGAAAACTTGACCTATTTATTCGCTTGATGTTTTTGGTTAATGAAAGTTTTCTTTTACAAGTCCTTTAGTACGTGGAGACTTTGACTCAATGTATCTCTCTTGGGTATTTTGAGTGTTGAAGATTAATAGTTCTCTTTTATGAAAGAAGATGTTAAACCCTTTAGTGATGTTTTGTCTTAGTTAAGTGAGAGGTTATAATCAAAGCAATTAATGGATATGATATGGATTATCAGGTTAAGTCTGCAGTGTGTGCATGATCGATCAAACTAAGATCCTTGAAAGGAAAGTTGATAAATTTGAAAGTTTCTTGTAGTAATTCTTGATGAGCTGTGATTAAGAGTATGACTATATCTAATTGTAATCAATAGAGTTGATAAGAAGTGTGGAACATTGATGAATTGAGCTGATCATTAAGAGTGATACATTTGGTAAATTGGATTAATTGATCTCAATGAATTAATCTAACCATTTGGGATGGTTAAGTTCAAAAAGAGTTAGATTATTGTCTTAGTGGATATTAATCTTTGAGTAACTTTTGGTGGATACTTAGTGATTGTATGTAATCGCTAGGTGCAAATATTGTCTATTAAAGTTTGGTGTTGAGCATCACTAAGAGATAAGCTGATGGGATTTAATAGATGAGCAATGTTTACGTGATGGTAGAACTATCGGATAATAGTATGTCTTTGATGGAAGGGTTTTGGAATAACCTTTTAAATTGTGTAGTCGGTTCCCTCTAAAATAAAGTGGTTGTTGTAGTGAGGTTGTAAGAATTTGGTATACCCTCAATTGAGGATGAGATGATAATCTAGTATATAACAATTTGGAAAGCTTTTGAGGACTTTTTAAAGGAAGGGTTGACGATAACGAATCTTGTTAAGAGTGAATTACTCTTGATGTTAGAAATACAGTCTACAAGAGATTGTGAGTGGTGATAAAATTCTTCTAGAGAGAAAGTAAGTTGATTGCTTTTCATAATATGGATTAAATGAAATGTTTGGAGTTTTGCATTCGTGATCTTTTAGAGTTCATGAATTATGTAGTAGATGAAATTAGTTGAGCAATGTGACGTGTGGGAAGGTTCTGTTTGGTTCTTAAGTGATTAATGTGGTTTGGTTCCTAAGTAGTGTTGTAATCAAAGAAAATTGCTTTCATTGTTAACGAAAAATGTGTACCATAAGTATTTGAGGTTGGAGTTAAGAATTGTGATCTGTAATTTTTCTTCTGTTAAAGCTTAAGAGTTTCTTGGGTTTCCATAGCAGTGTTTTATTATGATTTATAGAGGTTTGAAAGTTCCATATTGTGGGACATGTGCCCTTATTTACAGACTCGTATTTTGTTTTCCGGGATCATTATTATTTGACTGTTTCTCTTGGTCTCGGGCTCACTCCGAGGAGCAACATTTTTCTTGTGCGTTGAAAACTTATATTTGGTTGTTTCTTCCTTTTGAGAAAGGAATTAACCAACTTGTGTTGTCAAAGTCTTATAAAGTGTATTATGGCGATTGGTTGGTGGTAGACAAGTATATGATAGTGGTGAAATTTTGGGAACCAAGCTATTTGAAGAGCAGTAGATAGTGAATTGGTTTTTGACCTATAATACCTGGAGGGAGTTATATTGAAATGGAAGGTTTGTCGATGAAATAAAATTGATTAATGTTACAATTAGTGGAACCTATGGTGAATTATGATCCAGTAATAGGTTTTTCTTGAACCAAAGCCTTTGGTAAACCTTTGAAATGTATTTGTATATATTTTGCAACTAGTTTTTCAAAGGATTACTTATAGTTATGAAATTTTTTACTTTTGGCTAAAAGGCTCAATTTTGAAAAATATTACTAGCACTTAATTTATTTGGGCACACTTAGGGATGTGATATATATGTAAATGACTTAGCACTCCCCCTTAATGTGCCACCTCCATCTTGCTCAAGATTTCAATAAAGAGATTTAGCGCAAGAGTAAGAACACCCCTTTTTAAAGATTTTCATGAAATGCAACCTACACAAGGTAAGTGGTCTAGATACTTCAATGTAAGTACTTGTTACCGAAATTGCATTGGCTTATGATATGACTTGATCATCCTTAAGCTTGGCTCCAATTTTGCATATGGTGAATTCCACCTCTTCATGTGTGAGCCAAACCTCCAATGCATCTCCAAGTACCTATTAAGCATTTAAGCGCATTTGGTACCCAATACTTGGTTGGGTCCATGAATGTTAGTCACAATGGATTTGGGCACCCAAATAGCTCTTGCATTAGTTTTATGTGAACTAACACATCTAGCAAACACATTGCTATTCTTATCTTTTCTAAGCAAATATTGATCATTATAAACAATGGGCTTAGGAGTGATACCTTTGAGACATTTCTTACTAAAATGTCCTTTTTCCCGACAATTATAGCAAGTTGGGCTTTTGCTTCCCCTTGATGTCTTCTTATCTTGCTCATTGTCGGCTTGCCTCTTCATTGAATGTCTTGGCTTGACATCCTTTTGATTTGGGCACACCGAGGCAATGTGTCCCTTCTCATAACATCCAAAGCATTTGATATTCGTGTATTTTTTCTTTTTGCTTTGGGATGCTCTTCACCTTTTTCTTGGCAATGAAGCCAAGTCCTCTCTTGTAATCTTCCTTGTTAGGGCATATGGAGGAGAGGTGACCCTTTTGATGACAATCAAAGCACTTGACATTCTTCGTGTGTCTTGTATTGTGCCTTGTCTTGCTATTCTCCCTTTTTCTTCATGGGAGTGAAACCAATTCCATTCTTGTCATTTGATTTTTGTTGCTTGCTCAAGATATCATCAAGAGTGGCTTTTCCCTTGTAGCTTCTATCCAAGTCATTTCTCAAATTTGAGACTTAGGCCTTGAGCTTTTTGTTTTCCTCTACAAGGTTAGTCTCACAAGACATAGAGGAAATAGAAATATTTTCACTAGAGCAACAAGGCATATCAATTAAATCATCACATGAAGTGGATATATCAATTTTAGATGAATTGCAAGAGGTAGAAGCTAAGCATGGCAAATCATCTAATAAATCACATGTTATGCCAATATCCACACTAGAGCTAGTGGCTTCTTTGAGAAGAATAGATTTATGTTCTTCTTTTAGCATATCATAATTATTTTGAAGAGAGATACGCTCTTTCTCTAAAACCTTGAATTTCTTCTTTTCTTTTCCAATATATTCATTTAATTCTTCTAGCATCTCCATCAACTCATCATATGAAGGCTCATAATTATTTACCTCATTTTTACCTTTAGCCATAAAGCAATGAGGCGAAGTGGATGGAGTTGATGTCTCATCATCGTCGGAGCTAGAAGTTGAGCATTCTTCTCCCGACATCCATTCTTGTATGCAATCATCACTTGTGGAAGTGGACATTTCATAATGGCATTGTACTTGTGTCCACACCTCATGCGCATTCTTGAGATCGCATACTTCATTGAACACATCTACACTCAAAGCACTAAATAAAGCGTTAATTGCTTGAGCGTCGAGATGTAAGCATTTCTCTTCCTCAATTGTTGGAGCAAGATGATCTAATGGAGGAGAAAAGCCTACATCTACAATCCGCCATATATATAGGCCCATGGCCTTAAAATAACATGATATGCGGATTTTCCAATGAGCATAATTTGTGCCAACAAATTGAGATGTTTCACCGAGGTGCACTATATCACTAGTCGCCATCCTTTACTCTCTAGATGGTTAAGTCTAATAAATGAGAGACCAAGCTCTGATACTACTTGTAAGATCGAGGAGGCCGACTAGAGGGGGGTGAATAGGCGTTTTAAAACTTCTATGCGCTAAAACCGATTTCTAATGCGGAAACTTATAACAATACGGTTTTCCACAATTAAAGCCTAAATCAACTAGGTTCAACTAAGTGCACCAACAATACATGTCTATTGATAATAATCAATCAAGCATGGACTTGTAAGCAATTCAATTTAAACAATGTAAATGATACTATTGCAATCATACACAATGAATAAGCAATTTAATACAAGGTATATAAATTGCACAATGTAAAGCAAGCATTCATACACAATGAATGTAAATACAATAGTAAAGCAATAGAGATCACACCACAAAGACACGTCGATGTTTTACCGTGGTGTTCGGACACTTGTCGGTCTCCCCTAGTCCACGTTGAGGGAAACCCAAACCAATTGGGCCGGCTCCACGAATTAAGCCTTCCTCCAAGGTATCAACACCTCGCTCCACTAAGGTTGCTCTTACTCCACTCCGGAGATGACAAGCACCAAGCCACTCACAAACACCGGGCCTTCTCACAAGCTTCACTTGAGAAGATCACCGGATCACGACGCCTCCACGCCGTCTAGGTGTCGGCAAACACCAAGAGTAATAAGCCAAGCCCCTTGCTTGACTCTCACGAGTGCAATACATGCACAATTGAATGCTCAATCCAATTCTAGTTGCAACATATGCAACTAGCACCTCTCCCTTTTGCTCACAAGGTGCAACACATGCACAATTGAATGGAGAAGCTCACACTAGCTCAAGTGGGTGAAATGGGATGCCAAGGTTTACCTCTCAACCGACCAAGGGGGTATTTATAGTCCCCACAACAAAAACTAGCCGTTGGGAGCTGAAATCACCAAAAACTAGCCGTTACAGCATTGGTGCGGTACTACCGTAGTTATACGGGCGGTACTACCGCTCTGCGGTACTACTACTGTTATAAGGGCAGTACTACCGCAGCCTAATTTTCAACACAGACGACACTCAATAAAAAGGTCATAACTTTTGACTCCGATGTCGGAATTGAGTGATCTTGGACTCTATTGAAAGCTTATTCAGAGGGCTACACAACCCACCTATTTGATTGATCACAAATACATTTGATCAAATCAAAAAGCACAACTCAAAAGAGCCACTACCATGGTCTAAGTCCAAAGAATTAGCAACAAGCAATCTTAGACCATGTCAAGGGAATACACATGAATCTTAACCATTTGCAAAACATATTTGCAAACTTAGATCATGCCACAAGGAGTAGGTACATGGACTTCAATCATTTGCAAAATACATTTGCAAAGCATAGTCACATGTTACAAGGATTAAATGCATGAGCTTCGGCTATTTGCAAAACACATTCGCAAATAATAGCATCATGCCACGGTAAGCTAGAGCAAGCAAGATTGAGCTATCAACACATGATGAGACTCAAGCTACTAGACAAGACCCCTCTTAATAGTACGACAACCTATACTAGCAATCCGGTCTTCCAACCAAACACCAAGATCGGTAAAAGACTAGGAACACATCCTTAGCCCTAGCTAGTCATACCTTTGCCTTGATCATCCACTTGAAGCTTGATGACTCACATCCTTGCTTCATGTCCGGGTCATCGTCTTGATATGCATCAAACCATGATGCATCTTTTACTTGACCTCAATCAACACATGATGAGTCTTCTCTTGACTCGATGATCAACTCATGATCATCTCTTATTCGAGATCTTGATATGCATCAACACATGATGCATCATCTTCTTGAACCTTGACCTGATGACAATCAACTCATGATGCCATCCAAAGTCTTCATCACCCTGGAACATAACCTATTCATCCAACTCATGGAAAATGTTAGTCCCACAATGTCATTAACATTAATTAACAAGATATACCTGCATAAATACTTCTAAACAAGCCATTACTGATAAGTGCAGTATTACCGCCAACTAGCATCTGGTAATACCGCTCTCCGGTAGTACCGTTTCTCAAATGCGGTACTACCGATTTCTAGAGGCTCGAGAAATACAGAAAAACACCTTCTCTGAAATTTACATACCGCCACATAACAAACGGAACAACCGTGTTGCGGTAGTTCCGCCAACATATTTGCGGTCATACCGCTACGCGGTAGTTCCGCCACATGAACTCCGGTACTACCGCACATCGGTAGTACCGCTTACCAAATGCGGTTATATCGATTTTCACTGAACTTCTTCCAGAAGCTTTTCGAAATGCAATGCATGACTCCTTTGTCTTGAGCCATGTCAATCTTTTATCACCTTTGTATTTCCTTTTCATGTCATCATTCAAACTTGAGGACTAAGCCTTGAACACATCTTAGCACACGCATTAGTCCCACAACACAATTGCAAATAATTGAATATAAAGTAACATGAGTATATATGAACTACACAAGTTATATATACCAAGAGTATATACGAACTACAAGTTGTATATACTAAATATGAGTGTATACGAACTACACAAGTTGTATATACTCATATGAATATATTAACTACACAAGTTAAATATATTCAAAGATATATTTCAAAGTAAAGATCCTTAATATATGTGGAAAGAGAATATGGATCAATACTAATGAAACCACAAAATATAGAATGAACTCCCCTAAATGTGTGCATACACAAATGTGTAATGGAAACATATGCACATATCCAAGTTAACTTTTTTGGTGGAGTTTAACCTATATTTTGGATCCGAGGAATGCAACAAGATATAATAAGAAGAAGTAGAACGCATACCTCTTGTATCTTCATCTTTATATCCAAACACGACTAAGCAATAGATAATCAATAGAATTGTTAGTCTCACAAATAGATTTGTCATTAATGAATACATACCTGTTTGGATTTTTGCTTTTATATCCAAGCTGAGACTAAACATGATATAACAATAAGAGTGTTAGTCTCACAAGTGTATTTGTCATTAATCACCAAAATACTTTATTAACACATAATGGCGGGTCTAGATCCTTCAGCGCCTGGGCCGCTCACACCTCCAGCGCCGTTGCCGCTCGCAAGTTCACTGCTTAGGCCGCACGCGCAAGGTGAGACAGGGTTGGAGACTCAGTGCCCAACCTGATCTCAACATCTTTCTCCCACCGACAGGTGGGCCCTATGTCTTTTTTTTCATTTCTTCTTTTCTCAATTGAGAAATTACCAAATGGCCCTATAAAATACAACAGTATCTACCCAAATTTGGTTGATCTAGGTATCGATCAGTGCTTCACGAAACTGCCATTGTACTTGAATGCAACTCATCTAGACGTGTCATCAGAGTACTGTGCACTCAAGCCCTTGTGTCCATTCGAAAAACTCTGACTTGATGCGGTGTATGTGGTATTGTGGTCGATAGTAACTATTTATCTGATTGCTTAGCATGTCGACATAGTTCAGACTTCAGAGAGAGACTGTTATCCCCCAATCCATCTATGCAAGCTGCTTAGTGTCTCACAGACATGGCCAAAGGCAAGTCAGTCAAGTTCAAGTTCTCTTCAACGTCAATTTAGATATCTATACTCTTGTTAATATAAAAAATACCTAGCTCCTCCTTGGTATTCAAGGAAAAAAAACATGGCCCAAGGCTCACTTATCAATTATCAATCTCATAGTGGGTATCTATCTGAATCACAAATTTCAAACTTCAGGGGTGGCGTGCAACTAAAAGAACCATGCAGCAAAGGGTTAGCAAAAATTCACATCCATATTTGGGCGTTTTGCATCCAGCTAAGTTGCTATCAGGCGAAACTATCTGATATCTACAGTTTTGGATCTACTGTGCTTAATTAGTTGCTTACATGTTTCCTGTCTAAAGTTTGTAGGCACCTTTGATTTTGCTGAAAAATTAGGTTATATCAACAACGATCCGGTAATGCCTCATCCAATGATTCAACTCAATTCAGTAGGTGCCCATCTGACAAAAAAAAAAAAAAAAAAAAAGAGAGTGGTTCAAGTGAGATATGTTTCGAGCTAGTTGATGGAGCGCTTGGCTTAACCAGGTGACTCATTTTCTAGTGACGACTGCTTGCTCAAACACTGTACTCCCACTTCCGATGAATGAAATTTAAGCTCCTGAATCGCAAAAAAAGAGTAAAATATATAATGTAAATACATGCATAATGCATGATGAATCGTAAGGATGTACCATGATGAACATGAGTTGGCACAACCTACATTTTTGTTCCACTTTATAAGCAGAGCTTTCAAGAACTTTGCAACAGTGTAATAAGCAAATGCAACTTTGCAAGCAAAGAAGCTGAAAAGAAAGGAGCAAAAATAAGTAGGTAGCACCTCGACTTTTCTCTTGATTTATACAAGAAAGAAGCAAAAATAAATAGACAGCACTCTTGACTTTTCTCATAAATCATACAGTGCAACTAGAAATGATAGGACTGCAAGAAAAGATAATTTGCGGATATCCTCTACCATTTCTGCAATCTTTGGTTGGCCGCAATAAAATGTTCCAGAAAAGTTCTGCACAGCTAACGCACCGCACTAAGCACTGGAATAAGCAAACAAGAATGCACTTACTAGGAGTGTAAAATATACTTATAAGTCCTAAAATTAATCTAGTTGTATGATATATATATAAACTTTTAGTTTAGCTGTAATTTTGCACTCTGAGTAGAGACGCCGGAGGTGCGAAATAGATAATCTAGGCAAAAAGGACACTTTACATTCGTCAAAACAGAAAGACTAGGATAGTGTTTTACCGTTTGATCAGTTTCTAGTGTGAATCCTAAAGCGCCTCCACCACGCGGCTTGCTCTACATTGATGATCTCCAATTCCCAGTTGCATCCGGGCTCATAATTTTGTCGAAATTTTGGAAATTTTGCTCCTTTTGTTACCCTCCAAAATAAATATGTCGTGTTCAAAAAAACTTACCAACATTTGAATTTGGACAAATTACGTCCAAAGTTCGGCAACATTTGAATTTGGACAAATTAAGTCCGAAATTCGGTCAAATTACGTCCAAATTTTAAACGCCTATTCGAACATTTCATCAAAATTATAACCGAAATTCAGTAATTTCGGGCCTTTCGCCTCCTAACGAAATAAATTGCAAATCGAAAGAGTTTTGCCAGATGGTTCGTCGCTTCCGATCCACTCGTCGAGCGCGGCAAGTGGCGGCGGCATGCGCGGCAGCCGTGGGCTGTGAACGAGTGTGTGGGCTCTACGAAAGGTGAGCAGGTGCAGGGCGACGAGCGTGGTCCTGCTACCACCAGATGCTGCTTAGCTGAGCTGTTCTTGGATGCGTTCATGGTGGGGCTGTCAGAGTTGGTCGTTGTGCGCTGAAGACTCTGTTAGGGGCTCTCATCTCTTGTTTAGGTTCCTTTGGTCCGGGCTCAGACAAGTTCACCGGAGGAAAATGTAAAGTAAACTAGAAGAAGGTTTACCGATCAATGCAACTGGGAGGACTCGTGTCCTCGACCTCGAAAAGTTTGCAAAGGCTCTCAGACTACGATGGCTTTGGTAAGAGTGGAAGGCCGACTATAAAACTTGAGTTGGAATAGAAATGCCATGTGATGAAGTTGATCGATGTCTCTTTGCGGCTGCCACAGCCATCACAGTGAGCAATGAAAATAAAGCTAAATCCTGGTCCTTGTTAGGTATATACGTACTTTTGTGATTATTATAATTTCTAAAACAATAATTGAATCAACAATAACATATATACTAGCCATATTTGAGACAATGAACAATAATATAATCATCAGTTCAAATATATCTATTTCATATATATGCACTAACAAGACAAAACCTAGAACAAGACGCTACTAATAGAAGTAGGCATCAACATCATCACATGACAAATATTTAGAAAGCAAGGCCCAGCCACATCAAATGATATCACCGCGACTTACAGAGAATAGTTCCGACAAAGGTCGTGATAGAGCCTGATGCGAAGAAGACAACGCGCAGAGCATGATGGAGATGGAGGAAGCCGTGAGCAGTCGCGCGAACGCTTTCCAAAAACCTGATTCACCCCAACCCATGTAGGATCGATCACGAGGGATGCCGACTTCGGAGACACTGCTCTCCCCATGTCGGTGCACGCCGAAGAAGTGATGGAGTAGCCGAGGTTGCGCAGCACAGAGGAACATGGCTCTCTATTCTGGGTACTGATCTCTCTCTATTTTGTTCTGATAGAAGAGTCATCTACCTCATATAGAACCAGTAGCAAACAAAAGAAACTGACATCATTACTCTGTTTTAAACGTAGTTAAAGCGCACCATAAAAGCCCTATTGAAATAGTGTATTCAGTTTTCAGTTTCTAATTCGTATGCATGGTTTTAAGATGCAAAAGGAAGTTGCAGCTCCACAGCCAACTAGACACAAATCGTCAGACCATTCACATGCACGTCGCGCGATGACGTGGCGAGCGAGCGTGTGTGTTCTTTTTTTACTTGCTTCAACTAGGTAAAACAAAATACATCTTATATATTGGTCTTCTCTCATCTAGACTAACAATATAGTACTAAACTTCCCACCTTTCACCATGCATTTGTGGGCATTTGGGATTTTTCTAGAATTTAATTAGAATATTGAATAGGCCAAGTCCAAAACTCCAATAGTTCTCACCATGGCTAGATGGTACAGCTCTCAAAGACCTGGCTCCAACGATATTTCAAATATCTAGAAGGAAAAATAGAAAATTCAGTGTGGCACTACAAGATGGCCGCTGGGTACAGGACATCAACATATGAGGGGGGGGGGTGCATAATAGCTCAACACGTTCACCAATTCCTAAAAGAATAAGCCTAGTCAATCTGGACCCATATGCCTCGGATGAGATCACTTGGAAACTAACCATGAATGGCAGCTACACAGCGAAATCTGCATATACGCTTCTAGTTTCTCGGCTCAACAACAACTATTACAAAAAAGTAATATAGAAAACCTCATCACCCTGAAATGTAGGTTCTTTTCTTGGATAGCTATCCAAAACCATCTCTGGACCTCAGATAAACTGCAAGCGAGGGCTGGCCAAACCAGCGTACCTTCCCCCTTTGCAAACAATCGCCAAAAATAGCCTTGCATCTCCTTTCTGAGTGCAGATACACTAGACGAGTTTGAAATTCGATGGCTAGGCTGTGCACCACTCAAGCCATCCCACTGGGCCGACAGTTTGAGCATTGTGGATTGGTGGACGAAAACATATAGTATGGGAAGTCTCCCAAGGAGGGCAACGGCCATAGTGGTCATCCTAATTGTTAGAATAGGACTCTTGTATTTTCTTATCTGTATATGGCAACCCCCTTTGTACTCCCTATATATGTTGCTCATTGGGCCTCTTGAATAGATGAACATATTATTCATAACATGGTATCAGAGCTAGGGCTAACCTAGCTCTCCTTCCGCTGCCATCTGACCGCCGCCTCGTGTTCCTGGTCATCCGACGTCGAGCACCGCTCGAGCCCCAGCCGAACTGAGGCTCTCCCATCGCCGGAGCCTCCCGTCGCCACCGCTGCCGCCGCCGCTGTTCCTTCCGACGCCGTCCGGCCTGAGCATCGCTCCTGAAGAGTCGCGCAGCCGCCGCACGAGTCGCCCATCCGGTTGATGTTGCCGCTTGAAGCCGCACCGCCGCCGAGGATGACGCCGCTGCTTGAAGCCGACGCGCCGCCGAGGACGACGCCGCCGCTTGGAATCGACGCCACTGCGGTGCCGTCTGACTTGAAGTTGCCACCGCTGCACGGGCCACCGCTGGAGTCAGACTTGCACGGGCCGCTGCCGCCGCCGGAGTTAATCGGGCCGTCGCTGCCACGCCGCCTTTTTGCGGGGGGAACCCTAGTTCCCCGCGCGTCTCTCTGTTCTGAGTGGGCTTTTCTAGTGTGACCGGCCCACAAAAAAAATCAAAATAAAATCAAAATAAAAAAACGTTGATCTAACCGCCGCGCCGTCCAACGCCGCCTGTTAGACTTCGTTGCCTTGGTCGCTGTGCTGTCCAGCGCCGCCTACCGATGGCTTCCGTTCCATCAGCTGTGATCCCATTCTCGGGAACCAAGCTTAATGGGACGAACTACAGGTTGTGGTCTTCACTTATGGAAATCACGCTCGATGGTCTTCGCCTCTAGGGACATGTCACTAGTGCTCGACCTTGTCCACCGTCGCCGGTTCAGCCTCCTCCTAGATAGCCTACTTCTGCACCTTCCGCAGAACATGAGGCCGCCAAGAAGGAGACAGAGGCCACTGTGCTGCTGCTAACGCTGCTGATGAGGTCTTTCAGTATGCCATAGACGCTTTTCAGCGCTGGTGTGCTGATGAGGCCCGTGTTCGAGCCATCCTGGTGATCAGCGTCGACGACTCCATCCAACCAGACATTGTTGGTCTGCGTGCCACTCGTCAAATCTGGGAGTACTTGCGCGAGCGATACCAGCAGAGCAGCGATGCTCAGTTCTTTTCGCTTCAGCGTGAGTTAGAGACGCTTCGCCAGGAGGACTCCTCCGTCGACGACTTCTTCCGAGCTTTAGCCAGTCTCTGGTGCCAGCTGGACGAGCTGGCTTCTCCGCTTTGCCAGGAGTGTCATCAAGTGCAGAAGGCAGATCGTGATCGCCTTCACCTTTATGACTTCGTCTGTCATCTTCACCCAGAGTTTGAGCCTGTCAGGGCTCAATTGCTGAGCCGCTTACCACGACCGACAGTCACCGAGGCTCTTTCGACGCTTCGTGCTAAGGAGCTATGCCGCGGGTTAGCAGCACAGTTTGTTCCGGCTGTGCTTGCTACCTCTTCTTCTTCATCGACTACATCGACGGTTTCTGCTTCGACTACAGTCCCTCCTCAGGTGTCTATTTCTGCCCCTGTTTTTGCACCAACTGGGGTTCAGTGCAATTATTGCAAGAACTTCGGGCACGACTACCAGCGTTGTGCGTTGCGCAAAAAGCAGAACAAGGCGCGTGGGGTTGGACAATCCAAAGGGGGGCAGGGAGGCCCTTCCTCGACAGGAGGACAGACCAGCACGTCAGCACCTTTTCAGCGAGGTGACTGCTGTTGGCGATTACGCGAGCTCTACTTGCCAGCTCTCTCTCACGGCTCAGCGAGTTACGCGGTCTAGCTCAGACATCTCCTCCAGGTACTTCTTAGGTTCTGGATTCTGGTGCCTCTTTCCACATGACACTAGACTCTACATCTCTCACCTCAGTCGGACCTCCTGTTTTGCCTATCTCTGTTCAGACAGCTGACGGTACTCCTCTGTTTGTCAGCTGTCAGGGCACTCTTTTGTCCACTGACTTTTCTGTTCCAACTGTTTCCCATGTTCTTCAGCTTACCATGCAGCTTCTCTCGGTGGGTCAGCTCACCGATCTTGGTTGTAGGGTTGGTTTTGACTCTCACACCTGTTTCATTCAGGATCGACAAACAGGGATGGTACTTGGGACTGGCCGGCGCCGTAGGGATCATCAGGGTCTCTACATCCTTGATCGCCTCCACCTTCCGTCCACTTCAGTTGCTCCTATCACCTCTACGCCTACTTCCACCGCCACTGCTGCCACCACCTCTGGCGTTTTTGCGCAGTGGCATCACCGTTTAGGTCACTTGTGTGGGTCCTGTCTTTCTTCATTAGTTCGTCAAGGTGTTCTTGGACGTGTTACTGTTGACACGGTCATGTTTTGTCAGGTTTGTAAGCTGGGCAAGCAGCTACAGTTTTCTTATCATTCTAGTGAGTCCTTGTCTTCTCGTCCTTTTGACTTAGTACATTCAGATGTATGGGGACCTGCGCCTATTATCTCTAAAGGCGGGCATAAACTTTATGTGATTTTCATTGATGATTATTCCCGTTTTACATGGATTTTCCCTCTGTCTAATCGTGGTCAGTTTCTTACGATCTATCGTAGCTTTGCAATGATGGTTCGTACTCAGTTTGATTCTCCCATTCGAAATTTTCGCTGTGATTCTGCTGATGAGTACTGTTCTGGCGCTTTTAGACAGTTTCTTTCTGAGCAAGGCACTCTTTACCAGTCTTCCTGTCCTAGTGCCCATGCTCAGAATGGGGTTGCTGAGCGCAAACATCGTCATTTGATTGAGACTGCCCGTACTCTTCTCCTTGCCTCTCACGTTCCACCACAGTTCTGGGCTGAGGCTGTTTCTACAGCTGCATATCTCATCAATATGCAGCCTTCCACTGCTCTTAAGGGTGTTAGTCCTATAGAGCATCTCTACTCTCGAGCCCCGCAGTACACTCACCTTCGTGTTTTTTACTGTACTTGTTTTGTTCTACTGCAGCCTCGTGAACACACTAAACTATCGGCCCAGTCAGTTGAGTGCGTGTTTCTTGGTTATAGTTCTGAGCAAAAGGGCTATCGTTGCTGGGATCCTTCTGCTCGACGGATCAGGATTTCACGAGATGTTATCTTTGACGAATCTCGACCTTTCTTCTATCGAGATTCGGCTCCTCCTGTTTCCACCGTTGAGTCGATCTCATGGTTGTCTCTTTCTGACTCTTCACCCATTTCTCCACTATCACAGTCTTTCTCTGGTCTATCTCCAGTGGTGCCTCCTGCACCACCACCTCTTGTTCCTACAGCACCACCGTCTCGTTTCTCTGGTATTCATTACTCCAGGCGTCTATGTTCTTCCCCAGCCTCTTCTCCTGGTATCTTGCCGATACCCACTTCTGATCCTCCTGCTGATGCTCCTCGTTACGCCCTTCGTGACCGGATATCCCTTCGACCTCCTGATCGTCTTGGATTTGCTCCAATAGCTCATGCTCTCTCTGTCACTGAGCCTATTTCTTATCGTAAGGCTGCTCCTCATTCTGAGTGGCAGCTCGCTATGGCAGAGGAGCTTGATGCTCTTCGACGTACAGAGACTTGGGATATTGTACCGACACCTGTGCATGCTCGTCCGATCATGTGCAAGTGGGTGTACAAGATTAAAACCCGGTCTGATGGTACTATCGAGCGCTACAAGTCTCGTCTTGTGGCACGCGGCTTTCAACAGGAGTACGGTCGTGACTACGATGAGACTTTTGCCCCTGTTGCCCATATGACCATTGTTCGCACTCTTGTTGCGGTTGCTTCTGTTCGCCGGTGGTCTATCTCTCAGCTGGATGTTAAGAATGCTTTTCTTAATGGTATTTTGCATGAGGAGGTCTACATACAGCCACCACCTGGGTATTCTGTTCCTGATGGGCATGTTTGTCGTCTTCATCGTACTCTTTATGGCCTCAAACAGGCTCCTCGTGCCTGGTTTGCGCGTTTTACCTTAGTGATTACTGCTGTCGGTTTCACTGTCAGTTCCCACGATCCTGCTCTTTTTGTCCATATCTCATCTCGGGGTAGAACATTGCTTCTTCTGTATGTTGATGACATGCTCATCACTGGTGATGATTCCTCCTTCATTACATATGTGAAGAAGCACCTTAGTGAGTAGTTTTTGATGACTGATCTTGGTTCTCTTACATACTTTCTTGGGATTGAGGTCCTTTCCATGCCTGAGGGCTATTACCTCTCCCAGCAGAAGTATGTCCAGGATCTTTTGATGTGTGCAGTGCGACCGATACTGCACCGCACGAGACTCCCATGGAGCTATCCCTCCAGCTTCGTGCCACTGATGGCGATCCTCTTGAGGATCCTACTCGATATCGTCATCTTATTGGGAGTTTGGTGTACCTTGTGAGCGCTCGTCCTGATATTACTTATGATGTTCATATCTTGAGTCAGTTCATGGCTCGTCCTACCCACCTTCACTACAGTCACCTTCTTCGTGTTCTTCGCTACTTGCGCGGGACCATCTCTCGTCGTTTGTTTTTCTCTAGCTCCACCTCATTACAACTTCAGGCATACTCTGATGCGACTTGGGCTAGTGATCCTTCTGATCGTCGTTCTCTTTCTGCTTACTGTGTTTTTCTTGGCTCCTCCCTGATTGTCTGGAAAACTAAGAAGCAGACTGCAGTTTCCCGTTCGAGTGCAGAGGCTGAGTTGAGAGCTATGGCAGCAGTGACAGCAGAGGTTACATGGTTGAGGTGGCTACTTGCAGATTTTGGAGTGCCTGTGATGGGACCTACGACTCTTTTGTCTGATAGTACAGGTGCTATCAGTATTGCCTGGGACCTAGTGAAGCATGAGCTCACCAAGCACATTGGTGTGGATGCTTCATACACTCGCTCACAGGTGCAGGAGGGAGTACTAACTTTACAGTTTGTGCCATCAGAGTTACAGGTTGCTGACTTCTTCACGAAGCCACAGACTAGAGCACAACATTTGTATTTTCTCTCCAAACTCAATGTGTGTGATCCACCAATAGTTTGAGGGGAGGTGTTAGAATATGACTCTTGTATTTCCTTATCTGTATATGGCAACCCCTTTTATACTTCTTATATATGTTGCTCATTGGGCCTCTTCAATAGATGAACACATTATTCATAACACTAATCACCTAGGAGATCTGGAAGAAACGCAATGACAGAATTTTCCATAAATGGTCAACCACTCCTTTGAATCTATTTGCAAAGATAAAGGAGAAGGGCAGAGCCTGAACCCTCGCGCGGGGTGAAGTGTTTCGAGCAATTTATCCCATGTAATTAAGTATCAACCCTAGTGCTTTTCTTCCGCCCTTCATTTTTTGTGCTCACTTCTCTATTAATATAATAGGTAGCAATATTGTTAGTTTCTTTTTTGGAATTTGGCGTTTGGAGCCGAAATGATCTCAGATTTGTTCAGCATTATTTGTTTTATTGTGGGTGTTGTACACCTTTGCCTGATCTGGTAAACAACTTCGAGGTTCAGCAGGATCAACGCCATGTCGATGCCCTTCTAACTGAAATGCCCATGCTTCATATAGAACTCCGGAACCAACTAAAACACAATGTAACTCATTTGAATCCCATATTCTGGGCCCTAAAACCTGCTAGATTTGCTGAAACTTGGTATTGAAGTTTGAAACTTGCAGTTAAAAAGTTGGAAACGGAAACTTGGTAATGAAACATGAAGCTTCACTTTGAAACCTGAAACTCGGTATATGGAACTTGAAAACCACACGCTATGAGCAGCATGAAATCTGAAACCTGATCGAAGCTTTGCTAAAACATGGTTGAAACTTGCTTGATACCTCATTTCTAAAATATGAAACTTGCTGAAGCATGCATTTATACCTCAATCCCAGGATCTGAAACTTCCTGAAACATGATTGATACCTCAATCCTAGAATCTAGATCTTTCTAAAATTTAGTTGGAACAAGCTTGGTACCTCGAAGGAACTTGTTGAAACATGCTTGATACCTCAATCCTATAATTTGAAACTCGACGAGAATTTCAGGATGAAACCAAACCTCAAATCTTTTCAACCATATGGTACTTGGAAGCTGCATAGTTTTCAAACTGAACATGCCGCTTTGTATTGAGAAAGGTTTCAACTTGCACATCAAGTCAGATGACAATTTGACAATAATCTGTGCTTTCAACTTCAACTAAATCACACTAATAATGAATGCCTCGATTACGAGTCAATCACACAATCACAGTAGAACTTCTTCGTGGCATCTCATGAATACCTTCCAAACATCAGTAGCGAAACTTTTCCATAGTCAACAAAAAGGACTTGCTTGTGGTGTTAACAGGGAGGAGAAGCCAGCATGGGGGAATGCCATCGAGGACTTCTGGCACAGTACGGTTCCTCGAAGGACGGCAAGGCTCTGTGCGCGTGCTCTGGCGGCGGGGAGGAGAAACACGCTATGTTTAGCGCGCCACGAATTGGGCGATGACGAGGTTACATACACGCGCTAGAGGACGGCGAGGTCTCTCGCGCGTGGAATAACTAGAGGCCAGCTCGACGAGGATTAGCGTGCATGAAACGGAAATAGATCCTCTGTATTTAACATTGAAGGTATCAATACATAAGATCTACACGGTAGTGTACCGTTCGCTAAAAAAACAAAGATCCAAACTCTTATTCTAGACACAGTGCTTTGTGCTACAGTAAGATCATTACAGTAATTAGTTGGCCGATACAGTACTGCTACAGAACCATGCCGTGTGATCCGACACTACACTGTAGCAACATACTGTGATTGTGCTACAGTAATGACGCATCTCCACTATTTGCTACCATACCAGCCGGCCAATTATTACCGCCGCTAAATACTGCTAGTCGCGCCCATGCCTTTAGTATCCTTAATGTTTGCTACAGTAATGCTACAACGTTGGTCACCCCCTTTTTTGTTAGATTTCGTGTGAGTTTTTTGGCAATGATACCACTCGGTCGCCCGACGTATTAGACGGCTTGTCCACTCCCCAAGCCGCTTAGTTTCCTGGTCTCCATCCATTCTGCCTCGCCACATCAAAAGCAAAGCAAAATGCAACTCTCTCTCTCACAGCAAAGCAAAAAGCAAGCATCTCTCTCCCCAGCATCTCTCTATAGTAAATTCCACCACCTACCCCCTTCTCTCTCATCTTTCATTTTCTAGCAACTGTCTCCCTCTCTCAGCAAAGCAAAAAAGCAACCTTCTCTCTCTCCCCTGTGTCTCTCTTCGGTAATAAATTCCTCCACCTACCCCGTTCTCTCTCATCTCATTTTCTTCCCCCGGGTCGCACCTTCCCTCTTCTCCTCTCACAGAGGTCTCTCCTCTTCTCTCTTTTTTTTTGCTCCTTTTTCCCCATCGCGGCGGCGATAAGATTTGGCTCTCTGTTTACTCCGACGGCTAGGATCCAACGGAGGCAGCTTTGTTCTGCTTGCTCTTCTTCATAGTGATGTTCTTCTTGGAAGAAGGGATTCGGTATGCCTGCGTTCCACGCCTACGAATATGAGCATCGCCACCCCTTCTACGAGATGTTGCAGTAGTAGATTCTTGAGGCAGATTTTTTTCTCATTGCTTGTTGCTTCTCAAAGAAAAAAATGTTGCGACTATTGAAAAAACATATTGCAAACCAACCTCTATTCTTCTGCATCTGAGATTTTTTTTATATGTTTCTTTTGAAATATTGCATCCGGTTTCTTATGTTGTATCCTCCCCATCACCACTTCTTTCACGAACAGGTCTTTTTTGTTGCAAGCACTAAAAAAAATGTTGTGGCACAATTAAAAAAATGTTACACACGAGGAGAAAAAATGTTACATATGAATTCTGAGATGTTGCATCTTTTTTTATATATGTTGGTATCCTCCAGATGTTTGTTTTTTTTATTCTGAAATTTTTGAGATAATGTTGCATATGATTTTTTGATATGTTGCAACAAGTGAAAAAAATATTGCAATAGGAGCGTACGGTGCTAGTGCTCAGACCGTACGTCCGAGCACTAGTCGCGCCAAAAAAAATTAGCGTAACATGCGAAAAGAACACAGTGCTTGATGATAATTTCCGTCAATGGAGTTATTTGTTCAGAATACGCACGAGAGCCATATATATTTACATTAAGGATTAATTTTCTCAATGACATTGCATTGATGAACAAATTGGAAAATAACATCCCATGTGAGGATGACAAGTGGGCCATGGGCCCACATGTTATTCTCACATCGATGTTATTTTCCAACTTGTGATTTTTTTTAGTAGCGTTAGTGTGCAACTTGCCCCTTCATGATGAAATTCTTTCGAGTGGGAACCGAGCGCTGCTCAGTTGGCGCAGTAGCATATGTTAGAGTTTTTACTTGTTTGGGCTCAACCCAAATAGAAAATCCAAAAATCCCCAATGCCTATCTCTACTATGGTAGAACGTGGGAAGTTTAATACTCCATTCGTTTCAAAATATAAGACATATAGTTTTTACAAGTTTATTTCAAACTCTAAGACATGCATGTGAATTTATCGATGTTCTTCTTGTCTACCCTTATTTATCGCACCTTTCTCAACCGCATTTATAAGTAACACTTTCACAAACAGGGGCAGACCCAGGGGTAGCCGGGGCTGGCGCCCCCTACCGACGATCGACTCATGGTGTACCCCTAGCACCCCCAGCCTAGCCGCACTCAGGCAGACTACCGCTGGCCGGCAACTCGACATTCAGCAAGCTGCAATCAGGTGAGCAAATCCTATTAGCACCCCTAAATTTTGGTATGGGCCCGCCACTGTTCACTCTCATATTTTGAAGGTACTAGTCATGTGCCCATGCGTTGCAACGAAAAATTAATTTTTGCATAGAATATGTTGTTGTAGCTCACCAATCTCCCTATTGCCATTCATAAGTTAAAACTCTCATGTCTTGCAGCAGAGCTAAGAAGGTTTTCTTGCTACAGGTTTGACTAAACAACCATGCAAAATAAATTTGCTACATCAAATATATTCAGATGGCGAAAACAGACAATTAGTCACAAAAGAACATGGAGATGTATTGATTCTTTCGGTCATCATAAATCATGACATAATTAAAAAAAATATTGTGTTTACAAAGTAAATTTGTTATTTACACAGTTTATTATCACAAAACATCAAAATATATATTGCTTGGGGTAGCATGCGCCTCATTGATGCTGCTTGTATGTTTTCCAACAATCGCCTCCGCCAAGTAAAAAAATGAAGAAAAAGAAAAGGACGACAATCGACGTAGAGCAAGAGCGTGCTGCCGGTGCCAGTGCCGCCGCAGTGTAGGCCCGTGTGAAGAATCTAGACCTGCCATTATGTGTTAATGGAGTTTTGGTTATTAATGACAAATCTATTTATGAGACTAACACTCTTTTTGATATACCTACTATTTAGTCTCAGTTGGATTTAAAGATCAAAGAGGTATGCATTCGACAAACATCTTATTATATCTTCTTGCATTCCTCGGATCCAATATATAGGTTGAACTTCACCAAAAAGGAAAACTTGTATATGTGCATATGTTTTATTTACACACTCGTGTATGCACACATTTAGGGGGAGTTCAATCTATATCTTGTGGTTTCATTAGTATTGATCCATATTCTTGTCCACATATATTTAGGATCTTTACTTTGAAATATATCCTTAAATATATTTAACTTGTGTAGTTAATATATTCATATGAGTATATGCAACTTGTGTAAGTTTATATATACTCATATCCTTGAATATATGCAACTTGTGTAGTTCGTATATATTCATATGGGCATATGAGACTTATGTAGTTCATATATGCTCATATATCTTTTGAGTATACATAACTTTTGTAGTTTATATATACTCATACCAATTACATTCAATTATCTGTAATTGTGTTGGTTGTTATAAATTACCAAAGAGGGAAAGATTGTTGTATCTTGTCCCACCATTATTGGTTAATGGTATGTTGTGGTAATTAATGACAATCACCTTATGGAACTAACAATTTTCTATGAGTTGGTGAAATAGGCTATGTTCCATGTGATTGAAGACTTCGGATGATGTCATGAGTTGATCATCATCAAGTCAAGTGTTTGAAGAAAAAGAATATCGTCATGTGTTGATGATATCAAGAGAAGAACATCATCATGGGTTGATGATATTGAAGTGAAGAGCTTGGAGTAAAGGAGATGATCATGAGTTGATCATCAAGACAAGAAGAATCCATCATGTGTTGATGGAGGTCAAGTGAAGAGTGCATCATGAGTTGATGTATGTCAAGACTTGAAGCGAGGATATGCGACATCAAGCTTCAAGTGGTTGCGCAAGGAAAAGGTATGACTAGCTAGGGCTAAGGATTTGTTTCTAATCTTTTACCGGTCTCGGTGTTTGGTTGGGAGACCGGATTGCTAGTATAGGTTGCTGTACTATTAAGAGGGGTCTTAATTAGTAACTTGAGTTAGTCATGTGTTGATCGCTCATTGTGTTTGCTCTAGCTCAACTTAACATGTTGCCTATATTTGCGAATGCGTTTTGCAAATAGTTGTGGCTCATGGTTATTCCTTGTAGCATGTGACTTTAGTTTGCGAATGTGTTTTGCAAACGGTTTAAGTCCATGTAATTTATTCCTTGTGGCGATGATTCTAAAAGTTGGCAAATGTGTTTTGCAACTTGTTGAGAATCTAGCTTTCGTCTTTTGTGTACATGTTGCATCAATTTGGCAAATATGTTTTGCAAATTGAGTTGAAGCAAATGTACAAAGTTTGATCTCAGTCTTGGTGACTGCTGGCGGTGTGTGATCGACCGCCATAGGTTGGGCGATCGACCGATTCGTGTGTACTGCCAGTAGTAAACGGTACTACCGGGGTGCGGTAGTACCGGGAGTTTGAAACGGTACTACCGGAGTGCGGTAGTACCGATATTTGTTTGGCGGTACGTATTTTCCACAAGAGGTGTTTTCTGGTTTTGCTCGGTGCTCTGTTGAGCGGTCTGACCGGCCCCTCTGGCGGTCTGACTGGTGGAAGCGATCTGACCGGCCATTGGTTGGCGGTCAGACCGATTGTGAGTCCAACGGCTAGTTTTATAGCCGTTAGCGCTTGGGCGGTCCGACCGGCCATTAGTTGGCGGTCAGACCGGTTTTGTCCAGATTCTCTGGAATCTTTTTCCAACGGCTAGTTTTTGTGTGTGGGCTATAAATACCCACCTTGACTGTGTGAGAAAAAAAGGAGCTGGTGCCCCCATTGAGTTCCTTTGAGCTAAGAGCAAGCCCTCTACTCCCATTTGTGCATTTGTTGCACTTGTTGAGGTTTGAGAGGCAAATCCTATTGCATGTGTTGCATTAGGTGGTGGATTTGGTATCCATGAGAGCTTTGACAGTTGATTGGTTCAAGTGAAAGTTGGAGACTTGTTACTCTTGGTGTTTGCCGACACCTAGACGGCGTGGAGGCGTCGTGCGTCGGTGATCTTCTCAAGTGAAGCTTGTGAGAAGACCCAAGCGTTTGTGAGTGGCTTGGTGCTCGCCATCTCCGGAGTGGAGTAAGAGCAACCCTAGTGAAGCGAGGTGGTTGATACCTCGGAGTAAGGCTTAATTGGTGGAGCCGGCCCAATAGGTTTGGGTTTCCCTCAACGTGGATTATGGGAGACCGGCAAGTCTCCGACCACCACGGTAAAACATCATTGTGTCCCGTGTGCTTCTTGTGATTAGCTTTCATATGCTTTACATTGTGCAATTTATATACCTTGTATTAAATTGCTTATTCATTGTGTATGATTGCAATAGTATCATTTACATTGCTTAAATTGAATTGCTTATAAGTCAATGCTTGATTGATTATTAATAGACTTGTATTGTTGATGTACTTAGTTGAACCTAGTTGATTTAGGCTTTAATTGTGCAAAACTGTATTTGTATTAGCTTCTGCATTAGAAATCGGTTTTAGAGCATAGAAGTTTTAAAACGCCTATTCACCCCCCTCTAGTCGGCCTCCTCGATCTTACAAGTGGTATCAGAGCTTGGTCTCTCTTTTATTAGACTTAACCGTCTAGAGAGTAAAGGATGGCGACTAGAGATTTTATGCACCTTGGTGAAACACCTCAATTTGATGTCACAAATTATGCACATTGGAAAATCCGCATGTCGTGTTATTTTAAGGCCATAGGCCTAAATATATGGCGGATTGTAGATGTTGGCTTTTCTTCTCCATTGGATAGGCTTGATCCAACAATTGAGGAAGAGAAATGCTTACATCTCAACGCTCAAGCAATTAACGCTTTATTTAGTGTTTTGAGTGTAGATGTGTTTGATGCCATATGCGATCACAAGAACGTTCATGAGATGTGGACCCATCTTCAAGAATATTATGAAAGGTCCACTTCCACAAGTAATGATCGCATAGTTGAATGGACGTCGGGAAAAGAATGCTCAATCTCAAACTCCGACAATGAAGAATCCTCAACAACATTTACTTCAATCAATGAGGATTATATGCAAGAATGGATGTCGGGAGAAGAATGCTCAACATCAAGCTCCGACAATGATGAGATCACAAACCCCTCCACATTAACTCATTGCCTCATGGATAAAGGTAATAAGAAGGTAAATAATGATGATGACAATAATCCTTCTTGTGATGAGTTGATAGATATGCTAGAAGATCTAAATGAATATTTAGGAATAGAGAAATCAAAATTCAAAGTTTTGAAGAAAGAACATGTCTTACTCCAAAATAATTATGATGTTCTAAAAGATGAACATGAAAAGCTCCTCCTAAATGAATATACTAGCTCCAAGGTGGATATAGGTGTAACATGTAATCTAATAGATGATTTGCCATACATAGCTCCTATTTCTTGCAATTCATCTAAAGTTAGCATATCCACATCTTGTGATGATTTAATTTATATGCCTTGTAGTACTTGTGAAAATGCTTCTATTTCCTCTATGCTTGTTGAAACTAATCTTGTAGAGGAAAACAAAATGCTCAAGGCCCAAGTCACAAATTTGAAAAATAACTTGGATAGAAGCCACAAAGGGAAGGTCACTCTCGATGATATCTTGAGCAAGCAACGAAGCTCAAGTGATAAGAGTGGAATCGGTTTCACTCCCAAGAAAAGGGAAAATAGCAAGATGAGACACAATCAAAGACACAACAAGAACATCAAGTGCTTTGAGTGTCATCAAAAGGGCCACATTTCCTCAAAATGCCCTAATAAGGAAGATTATCAAAGAGGACTTGGTTTCATCGCCAAGAAGAAGGTGAAGAGCATCCCAAAGCAAAAAGGGAAGATATACACAAATATCAAATGCTTTGGATGTTATGAGAAGGGACACATTGCCTCGGTGTGTCCAAATCAAAAGGATGTCAAGCCAAGACATTCAATGAAGAGGCAAGACGGCAATGAGCAAGATAAGAAGACATTAAGGGGAAGCAAAAACCCTACTTGCTACAATTGCCGGGAGAAAGGATATTTTAGTAAGGAATGTCCCAAAGGTATCTCTCCTAAGCCAATTATTTATAATGATCATTATATGCTTAGGAATGATAGAAATGGCAATGTGTTTGCTAGAAATGTTAGTGTACATAAAACCAATGCTAGGGCCATTTGGGTGCCCAAATCTATTGTGACAAACATTCATGGACCCAACCAAGTTTTGGGTACCAAAAATGCGCTTAAATGATTAATAGGTACTTGGAGAGGCATTGGAGGCTTGACTTATTCATTAAGAGGTGTATTCCACCATATGCCAAAATTGGAGCCAAGTTTGAGGATTATCAAATCATATCATGAGCCAATGCTATCTCGGTAACAAGTATTTACATTAAAGTATCTAGACCCTTTGCCTTGTGTAGGTTGCATTTCATGAAAATCTTAAAAGGGTCGTTCTTGCTCTCATACTTAATCTTGATTATCCAAATCTTGAGCAAGTTGTTAGTGGCACATTAAGGGGGAGTGCTAAGTAATGATCATGTAGATCACATCCCTATGTGTGCCCGAATTAATTAAGTGCTAGTAATGTTTTTCAAAATTGAGCTTTTTAGCCAAAAGTCAAAAATTTCATAACTATAAGTAATCCTTTGAAAAATTAATTGCAAAATGTATACAAATGCATTTCAAAGGTTTACCAAAGGTTTTGGCTTAAGAAAAAGCTATTTTAAATAAAAATGAGTTTCTACCCAAAATTCTAGATCATAGAATCTTATTTTTGACATAAACTAGATTTTTGTGTAAAATCTATTATAAAAGGAATTTGATCCTCGTCTCAAAAGGAAAATCCTAGAGTTGGTTATTCTAAACACTTTTCGTATTCAAATGATTTTCAAAAGACCAACTCATCAAAAGTTATTTGATTTTGAAACTCGTCCAAAATACTAGTTTGACCTAAGTGGTCACTTTCTAGCACTTAAGTGAGTTTAGCCATTTGAACCTAAATTATTCACATAAATAGGTCCATGATGGTATTTATGACTCATACATGCAATTGGATGCTTTAGTTTACCTCAAATGCTCAATTTGGCTCGTTTTGTGAAAGTTCTCGAAAATGCGATTTCATTTGCGAAAACTAAAACTTAATTTATAAAAAAAAATTATTTGAGGATTGGATTTTAAAGGGCTATATAAGTTGGAAATGTTCCAAAGTTATTTGTTTGATTGATTGTGTGAAAATTTGGAGCAAATTACAACAACTCTCTCAAATCTCAAAATCCAGTATTGAACTGTTTGTCAGTTTCAGTCATTACCGGTCTGACCGGCCGTCTAAGCGGTCGGACCGATGAAATCGGTCGAACCGCCATGCCCAGCGGTCTGACCGGTTTTGCGTGGAGTGTTTAACTTCCACCCGAGCAGTTTTTCTTCTCACTTCACTCTCCAAACCGAAAACACTTTTTCTCTCTCTTCTTCGGCCACCTCTTTCTTCTCCGGCTCGGATCTCTCTCTCCGGCCACCTTCTTGGGTCTCCAAGGTATTCAACGCGATCTCCCTCACCTTCTCTACTCCTTCTTCAATCGGTTTGTATTTTGGTTGATTTTACTAACCGAAATATGGAAACCTAGGTGAATGGTGATTTTTTCAAATCCGGCCATTTGTTCATCAATTCCTTCAAGGATCTCTATCCCTTGATTCTCCTCTTCATTCCTAGCCGGTAAATCCTTGATTCTTTACTTGCAATTTACCTACATTGTAAATTTCTCCAAATTTCTAGGGTTTGACTTAATTGTCCCCAAATTCATTCAAATTGGTGAAATAATTGAATGTGCAAGTAGTCTAAGAGTAGATTAATAAGTATCCATGATGCCATTGTTCAAAAATTGGAAATTTTGGATTCTTCCAAAATTTCGGGATCGTCTCTGTGTCCTTTGGCGGTCGACCGCCTCAACATGGCGATCGACCGATCCTCTGGCGGTCCGATTGTCGAGCAATGATCGACCGCCTTTGTGACAATGGGCTGTGACAAAGATGGCTTTATGAATGGTTGTTAATTCATTCTTTGAAAATCCTTGATATTCATTGCTATCTCATCTCAGTGACAATGCCGATCAAGAGGACTGCGTCTCGCCCTGCACCTCCTTCCCCCACAGAAGATGAAAACATGGAAAATGTAGAAGAGGAAGGAGAAGAGGAAGAAAATGCTAGTGATGACAGCAATAGTGACAATAACAGCAGTGACAATGAGTATGAGGATGATGATGATGATGATGATGATGATGATGAGAATGAAGATGTTGCTCCTGATCAGAGTCAGTTTATTGGATTTGATGTGTCAACCATCAAAAGTGAACAGTGTACAATTCTGAGGCACATTAATCAGTTCAGATTTCCTAGGAATGCAACCATGGGTATGTTCCACACTTTATTTCAACAGCATGTTTATCAGATAATCTATGCCAAGAAAAAGTTTGCTAATCATCGTTTTGTGAAATGGAGCTACATTGGCAAGAATCCAGTCTATAATGGTCTGCTTAGATTGTTTAGAGCTGTCAGATTGGAATCTTTGGTCTCTTTACAATGCAACTTTCATGCAAAAGCCATCAGACAGTTTTATGCTACAGTCTATGTTTCTCCTGATCATGATTATCTTGAATGGATGACTGGACATCAAAAATTAGAAGCTACCAAGGATGACTTCATAAGTGCCCTGAGTCTAGGAGATTCAAGTGGTCTAAAGGTACATCTTCAGGAATCTCTTGACCTAACTCAGGTAGATGAATTTTATGATCCAACAAATCAGTTTGTGCGAGGAAGAGTAACTGGACTTCTTCCCTTGCCCAGTGTTATTAATAGGATCATGAGAGCATCATTCTTTCCTAGGAGTGGGAATAATGATGAGATACATGGGCGTGCCTGGAATGTGATCAAGTATATTATGAATGGCACGAGATTTGATGTTATGGATTTGATTATTAGAGATATTGCTACCTCCAAGGGAGACAAGACCAAGAGCATTTATTTTGCTCCCTATATTATGAAGCTTATTCAGAGCAAGATAGACTTTGATCAGGACTGTGACATGGAGCATAAGGAGTACAGACCTAGAGATACTTCTCCTCAGGTGCCTCCTCCACCTCCTCTTGACAGATCGGGGGCGAGGATCATCCTCTCAGGGACATCCAGGACAGCAGGGTCCTCAGGAGCAGGATGCAGTTCTGGCAGCTATCTTACGCCTTCAGACGAGCATGGATGCTAGTTTTGATCGCATGGATGCAAGATATGATCAGATGCATGCAGAGACTTCAGCTAGGTTGGATACTTTGGACTTGAGGGTCAGTCGTATGGATGTGAGACTCACAGAGTATCATCAGCAGCATGTACCAGTTGTTTATCAGAGGTTTGGGAGTCGTCAACATACATCTTCAGGCGTTCAGCAGGATGATCTTCCATCCACTTCAGCTGCTCCTCCTTCTTAGCTTCTATCTTTTCATATGTAGGTCGATAGACCTTGTTTTGTGGGATAAGCTCTTTATTGTTATCTTTTGTTATCTGTTGTGAGCTTATTGAACCATGTATGATCTTAATTGCTGTCAGACACTTTGGATATGTGATTGTTAATGTTATGGATTATGCTTATTATCCTTGTCTGAATTATGTTATTGAATCCTTATTATTGTTGCATGAATATTCTTATCTTGATTATCAATTGTCATGCTTCCTTGGATTCATTGTTTAGACAAAACTCCGTCAAAATTTCATAAAATCTTCTTGTGCATGTATTCCTTTCAGATCTTAAATACACACGTTTAGGGGGAGTTTTATCTCTGTTTGTTTCTTGGTTACAGAAACTTTCAAAAATCTCTTAAGAACCCAACCTATCTTTAAAAGGGGAGAATGTTTATTTGATCTAAATAAAATGTCTTCTCTTGCCAAGCTCTTGATTATGCAAAATCTTTTATTTTTCTTAAGGTTGATTTGAGTTTTTGGTGATTAATGCCAAAAGGGGGAGAATGTTGGATAAATATCTTTCCACATTTGGTTGTGTATCAAATATTATACATGTCTTCCTTCATATGCTTTAAGAATACATTATATGCATGATTTACCTTCAATAGCTTAAATACTCAATACATGTTGAAAATATCCAAATGTTGCTATTGATAAAGGATTTGTCATCAATTACCAAAAAGGGGGAGATTGAAGAATCTAGACCTGCCATTATGTGTTAATGGAGTTTTGGTTATTAATGACAAATCTATTTATGAGACTAACACTCTTTTTGATATACCTACTGTTTAGTCTCAGTTGGATTTAAAGATCAAAGAGGTATGCATTCGACAAACATCTTATTATATCTTCTTGCATTCCTCGGATCCAATATATAGGTTGAACTTCACCAAAAAAGAAAACTTGTATATGTGCATATGTTTTATTTACACACTCGTGTATGCACACATTTAGGGGGAGTTCAATCTATATCTTGTGGTTTCATTAGTATTGATCCATATTCTTGTCCACATATATTTAGGATCTTTACTTTGAAATATATCCTTGAATATATTTAACTTGTGTAGTTAATATATTCATATGAGTATATGCAACTTGTGTAAGTTTATATATACTCATATCCTTGAATATATGCAACTTGTGTAGTTCGTATATATTCATATGGGCATATGAGACTTGCGTAGTTCATATATGCTCATATATCTTTTGAGTATACATAACTTTTGTAGTTTATATATACTCATACCAATTACATTCAATTATCTGTAATTGTGTTGGTTGTCATAAATTACCAAAGAGGGAAAGATTGTTGTATCTTGTCCCACCATTATTGGTTAATGGTATGTTGTGGTAATTAATGACAATCACCTTGTGGAACTAACAATTTTCTATGAGTTGGTGAAATAGGCTATGTTCCATGTGATTGAAGACTTCGGATGATGTCATGAGTTGATCATCATCAAGTCAAGTGTTTGAAGAAAAAGAATATCGTCATGTGTTGATGATATCAAGAGAAGAACATCATCATGGGTTGATGATATTGAAGTGAAGAGCTTGGAGTAAAGGAGATGATCATGAGTTGATCATCAAGACAAGAAGAATCCATCATGTGTTGATGGAGGTCAAGTGAAGAGTGCATCATGAGTTGATGTATGTCAAGACTTGAAGCGAGGATATGCGACATCAAGCTTCAAGTGGTTGCGCAAGGAAAATGTATGACTAGCTAGAGCTAAGGATTTGTTCCTAGTCTTTTACCGGTCTCGGTGTTTGGTTGGGAGACCGGATTGCTAGTATAGGTTTCCGTACTATTAAGAGGGGTCTTAATTAGTAACTTGAGTTAGTCATGTGTTGATCGCTCATTGTGTTTGCTCTAGCTCAACTTAACATGTTGCTTATATTTGCGAATGCGTTTTGCAAATAGTTGTGGCTCATGTTATTCCTTGTAGCATGTGACTTTAGTTTGCGAATGTGTTTTGCAAACAGTTTAAGTCCATGTACCTTATTCCTTGTGGCGATGATTCTAAAAGTTGGCAAATGTGTTTTGCAACTTGTTGAGAATCTAGCTTTCATCTTTTGTGTACATGTGTAACACCCTGGCTCTCCAGAAGCCAAAATGTTACCTAAAGACTCTAACAGACAACCATAATCATGAGAATTGAAGCAATAATCCAAGTTATAACGAATGGAAGGAGAATCGCTCAAAAGGCATAATCACACAAATATAATCTGAACCTATGCAGGTCAAGTACCACAGCGAAAAATAATCATCCATAACCAAACGAGAGACATCATCCACATGTCACCTCAATTATTATAGTTTATCTCTAGACAAATAAAGGAATTCAACCAAGTTCTATTATTGAAACTGGAATATGGTGATGTGTGTTTAGTGCATGTCTACTCCCTCCGATAGAGTCATCATCAACGGCCACCTAAAACAAAACGACAAACAAGAGTGAGTCCGGGACTCAGCAAGTACAACGAATTCAAGAACATACTTCATGTAGAAACATAGCACATAAGAAATATCTGAAAGAAAGAACTGTAATGCATGGATGCCAAGCTGGATGGACTGCACTCGTGCTTATACCGGTATAGCAAGTGACACACCCGTCGGTGTTCACTTAAGCCCGTATTTATCGAAATACGGGGATCCAAAATACCGTATGAAGAACGTTTCATACGGGTGTCCAAAACTGCCCACATTGGAATTGGTGGGACTTCACTTGCCCATACTGGAATTGATGGGACTTTAGACTCCACTCCCGTGGAGCTCCACTCCCGTGGACGGAACATGAACATGATTGCATGAATAAATTTATGAACAATGGTTAATATCATCTCCACACATATGAAAGAGCGTACACAAAGAACATAATCATCATAACATTCTTGTCTACCATAACCTCCACTCCCGTGGATGGCACATGAACATTTAAGCTTCTCACACATCAACACAACACCATACCAATCAACGAGCATCCGGGGTTTACAAATCACACATAAGTCATTGTACTTGCCTTTAGCGTTGGGAGGCAACGAAGAAGCCGCTAACCTTGGCGCCTCACCCCCTACACCAAAGTTACTCAATAAGAACCAAGTCATCAAGACACTACTCGCATCGCCCTAACTCATATCCTCAATCCCACCATCTAAATTATACCCGTTACTTGAATTAAACCACAATCTAGCAGAAAGTCTATACGGACAGCAGCAGTATAAATAGCATAACTTTTGATCTAAAACTCGAAAAGGGGTGTTCTCAGATTTTATTGAAAGGTAATGAAATTATCTACAACAACCTAGTTGGTGGGAACCTCGAATTCTATATGTATCAATCTTCACAAGACCAACAAACACTATCTGTCAGAACCTCCGGCGATTCTGGACAGCAGCACGGAAAGTGCCATAACTTTTAATTGGCTACACCAAACTTTGCGTTCTTTATCAATATCAAAATCTAAGACTAAGGCCTACAATAACCTAGTTGGGTGAAAGCCCTGAATTTTCCATTATCCCACTCATATTTTAAAATACAACTTGATAGTTCATTCTCGTCAGGATTCTGGACAGCAAAGACGAAAACTATCATAACTTTTGACTCGAAAGTCGGAATCAGGTGTTCTTGGCGGCCACCGAAAGCTAAGAATATTATCTAAATATCTCTAGGAGATCAAAACTTCTAATTCAGCCTCTAAGAACTCGAAACTGACCACGCAATAAACTGGACAGAATTGAATCTACTGCAGACAGAACTTGATCCAATCAAACTAATCCAATTTCACATCTAAACATCATCAAAATAGCGGGGAAACGAATTGGTACCCTTGGAGATGCGTGTTACGCTGATCAAACCCCGCAAGGACAACCTCTCCTCTTCTCCTTCTTCCTTCCTCTTCCTTATGGCCGGCCAATTTGCAGGGAAAACACCGGAGATAGTAGCGACGGCCAAGGGCGTGGCTACTGTAGCAGACGAGTACTGTAGCAAGGGGCGGCGGCACTGTAGCAGTACGGAAATACTGTAGCAAATTAGGGTTTGTGGCTTAAACCCCCCCTTCCTTACCTTCAAGTGGGCTACCATCCTTCCATGGGCCATGGGCCTCTAAGGCCGGCTCTTTCCTCTGCGACTATGGGTTGGCAGCCCAAAACTCTTTCAAAAATCTGAATTTTGAACTTATTTCCATCTCTAAACTTTGTTGCATTCGATATTGAATAAATTTTCCTCTACCGAATAATATTCTCTCTAATTGGAATTTGAGGTATTACAACATGTTGCATCAATTTGGCAAATATGTTTTGCAAATTGAGTTGAAGCAAATGTACAAAGTTCGATCTCAGTCTTGGTGACTGTTGGCGGTCTGACCGCCTCTGGTAGCGGTCTGACCGGTGGTAGCGGTCTGACCGCCATGGGTTGGGCGGTCTGACCGATTCTCGTGTGTACCGGGAGTTTGAAACGGTACTACCGGGGTGCGGTAGTACCGATATTTGTTTGGCGGTACGTATTTTCCAGAAGAGGTGTTTTCTGGTTTTGCTCGGTGCTCCGTTGAGCGGTCTGACCGGCCCCTCTGGCGGTCTGACCGGTGGAAGCGGTCTGACCGGCCATTGGTTGGCGGTCAGACCGATTGTGAGTCCAACGGCTAGTTTTATAGCCGTTGGCGCTTGGGCGGTCCGACTGACCATTAGTTGGCGGTCAGACCGGTTTTGTCCAGATTCTCTGGAATCTTTTTCCAACGGCTAGTTTTTGTGTGTGGGCTATAAATACCCACCTTGGCTGTGTGAGAAAAAGGAGCTGGTACCCCATTGAGTTCCTTTGAGCTAAGAGCAAGCCCTCTACTCCCATTTGTGCATGTGTTGCACTTGTTGAGGTTTGAGAGGCAAATCCTATTGCATGTGTTGCATTAGGTGGTGGATTTGGTATCCATGAGAGCTTTGACAGTTGATTGGTTCAAGTGAAAGTTGGAGACTTGTTACTCTTGGTGTTTGCCGACACCTAGACGACGTGGAGGCGTCGTGCGTCGGTGATCTTCTCAAGTGAAGCTTGTGAGAAGATCCGAGCGTTTGTGAGTGGCTTGGTGTTCACCATCTCCAGAGTGGAGTAAGAGCAACCCTAGTGAAGCGAGGTGGTTGATACCTCGGAGGAAGGCTTAATTGGTGGAGCCGACCCAATAGGTTTGGGTTTCCCTCAACGTGGATTATGGGAGACCGGCAAGTCTCCGACCACCACGGTAAAACATCATTGTGTCCCGTGTGCTTCTTGTGATTAGCTTTCATATGCTTTACATTGTGCAATTTATATACCTTGTATTAAATTGCTTATTCATTGTGTATGATTGCAATAGTATCATTTACATTGCTTAAATTGAATTGCTTACAAGTCAATGCTTGATTGATTATTAATAGACTTGTATTGTTGATGCACTTAGTTGAACCTAGTTGATTTAGGCTTTAATTGTGCAAAACCGTATTTGTATTAGCTTCCGCATTAGAAATCGGTTTTAGAGCATAGAAGTTTTAAAACGCCTATTCACCCCCCTCTAGTCGGCCTCCTCGATCTTACACCGTGGCCAGTGGTGGAGCAGCTTCACGACCGTGCCCTCCACATGCAGCAGCGTCAAGCACCGCCACCGCCCGAAGCCTTGCACCGACGTTAGCCCTCGCTGCCGTGAAATCTGGCCCTACTCGCTCGTAGTTGAATAAACAAAAAGAAAATAAAAAGTAAAGCGAATGAGGGTAAATGAGTTTTTTTACCTACTAACGGCTGTCAGAGTGACAGTAGTGTCATTTTTAAGAATTTTAGTTGTTCGCGATGTTATTTCACAATTGAGCTCGATTAGGATGTTATTTCTCTAACTACCAACTATAGGAGTGCTACTGAGCTAATTTCCCCATTCAAATATTATTGTACTCAATCACGGGTTCAAATAGAGATTGAGTATGAATTCAAATAAAAACACTCCATTCGGTTAAATTTACATAATTTGTAAACTACAAGATAATAATATTAGACTTTTAATCTTGTGTGCAACACAATAAATCTTTGTGACACCATGAGTCAAGCTAAAGGAACATAAATTGATTGTGTTACCGAATTTAGATGTGAATAGACAAGATTTTTTATGGAAAAACTAAGCCATATTTGCATCGGTATCATTTTTTATGTTTGTAAGAATTTAAATTATGAAGAAACTATTATTCAGGTGAAAGAAAAAAAACCCAAAAACATATTTGGATCCTATCGAATTCAGATAACCTGGCAATAGAAGAAGGGGAGAAAAAGGATGCTTTAGGATTGTAAAGATGGTGTAGACCGAACCAAGCATCTAGAGTGTAGATTGAGCATGGTAAACACAGGAACAGATATCCAGTTTTGGTTGCTTGTTGTTTTAGCCCCACCATTGGCGTATCTTCGGTTTTTGTTGGTTGTTTTTTTGGCCCCACCACTTGCATTATTAGAACGCATGAATTCATAAGAAATAACTGTTACAAAATTCTCGTGTTCCAAACGCCGGCCACGTGTAGCAAAACGGGAGTATATCCTCGAAGGTTTGCTATGATCGCACACAGAACACATGGCTATCTGGGTTCAGGGATTCCACTGTCCAAACATTTTTGTAGAGCCGAACTTTCCTATGCTCAAATATCAGGGATAACATATGGCTATTGCCATGTAGGCCTTATTATAGCTTACAAAAATTCCAATATATGCTCAGTACACCGTAGAAAACATGACTCGGTCTAACTACAACAAGATGGGAGATGAAAATATAGGTTGAACATAAACCAATCACTAACTCTAATACTGGGCTCAAGCGATAGGAGTTCTGTGGATATCACGGGGATATGCTCACGATCTTAGGATGATGGTACAATTGGCAATGGCTCTTAAGGTTTGTCGAAACTTTGTTTTCAGCAAAGTTCAGTATTATCGGTAGTACTGCAAGTGTTGAAGTGGTATTACCGCAGAGTGGTATGACCGCAAGTGAGATAGCGGTACTACCGCAGGTCAAGTGTCCGAACGGGTGGTCCGATCGGACGGTCCGAACAGTGGTCTGAACGTTCTCAAGGCCGACCAGACGAGTGGTCCGAATGTTTGGTCGAACGTTCGGAAATCGGAATGACCGCAAGTTGTTGGCGGTACTACCGCAACGAGGTATGACCACAAGTGAGAAGCAGTACTACCGCAGGTCGGTAGTATCGAAATGTATATGGCGGTACATAAATTCCAGAGAAGGCGTGTTTGGGAGTTTTGATCTTCCCTGAGAATCGGTAATACCGCAATTGTGGAGCAGTACTACCGCAGTCTGGTAGTACCATTGCTTACATGGCAGTATGACCAATTTTGTTCTGATTATCGGCCAACTTGGTGGAAGTGGTTTTACGTTAGGTCAAGTTTATAGGTTTCAGTACATATGTGTTGCATGATGCATGTTTTGACTAACGTGGGTAAAGTTACGAAGAACTTGTTCCCGAAATCGATTTCTTTGTCTATTGTTGTGCAGGAAGCTTGGAGGTCAATGACGGTCAACGACGAGGATGATTGGGATTAGGCTTGGAGAGCTGAGGTCCAGAACGAACAAGAATGCCGGGTGAAGTCAATGGACTCAAGCATGGCGCAAAATGGACAAGGATGACCGAACGGACAGTTCGGTGCGATGGGTTGTATCAAGTGGCGCGGGGGTCAGTGCAAGTGCCATGGTGGTTTCGGTGAGAGCTAGATGGGAGAGACTTGCTGACATGATGAGAGTCGTTGATCAACCTACACGTGGCGAAGCTTGCAATTACTTCATTAAGATTGGACTCGGTTTTGGAGAAGGATCGAGAAGGGGTATTTTGGTATTTTCACAAAAATACCGCCATGATGGCTTTTGGCTAAACCGCGGCGCAAGGAGCGACAGTTTAAATCAAGAGAAGATGGTGACGGTGCTTTGAGAAGCGTGCAAGAGTTAGACCCGTTTGTGTGTGGGTCTAACAGGTGCCCATTAGGGTTTTCTTTCTCAAAGCTAACCTCCACTATAAATAGGAGAGGGTGCTAGTTGTGCACTCCTCAACCCTTGTATTTGTGAAACCCTAGTTTGTGTTTAGGGAGAAGAGAGGAAAGTGGAGAGGTTAGGGTTCTAGAGAGTCGGATTGATTGTGTGCTTAGGTGTTGAGCTTTTGTCCGCCTTGATGGAGTGGCTGTAAACCAACTTCAATCTCTAATCAATCTAAGCAAGTTTTATCAAGATGACTCTCTCCTTGTTCTTGCTCTTCTTTGGTAATTTTGGGTTTTTGATGATACCTTGGTTTTCCTTTGGTTTCGTATGGTGATCTTACTTGCTGTGATATGTGGGAGTGCATCTAGGATCATTTTGATCATCTTTTACCAACGAGCAAGTTTTTGGCTCAAAGTTTGATTTTGGCTCGGTTTTGAAGCAACCTTCACTCAAACGGAAAAAGATCATAACTTTGGCACTGATCTTCATGATCTTTGGTTGGAATAAGTTCCTGACATCCTAGAGAGGGTATGTTTCAAGTTTCATGAAGTTTGGAGTTGTGAATCAAAAGTTGTGCAAATTTTTTATTTTGTTTTCACGCTGATCTTCCTATTCATCGTCTGTTTTCACTGTTCCCGGTAGTACCAATTTCTGGTACTGTTCATTAGTTCTGTTCACAGGCACTGTTCATTGTCGCATTTTGTGTTGTTGGTTGCATGCTTCGGGGTTTTGATTGAATTCAAAACAAAACTTCCGCTATGCTTGAATATTGATCTTTATAGCTTTTATAGCTATTGGAGTGAAAATTGAGTTGAATCCTATCAAGGTGAAAAATTAGGCCGAGCTCTTATTCACCACCCCTCTAGTCGCTGTTTTGGTCCAACAAGTGGTATCAGAGCCCGGTTAGTTCATTCTTGATCTTAACTGGTCACTGAACTTGGCGATAGAGAAATATTCCACCAAGCCGCATGTCTTCGATGGGCTCGACTATGCCTATTGGAAGAATCGCATGCGTGTCTACCTTTGACTGCTGGGGCTAGTCCGACCGGAGAGGAGGAAGAGTAATATCAAGGGCAATCGTGATGGGGGTCAACTGCGGTGGCGGTGTCGTGGTGGCGCTTTGTCGATGCGAGCGCTCAAGCCCTTCGTGGAGCTCTCGTTCATTTGAGAGAGGACGAAGGAGGAGCTAGCACTGATGTGGTGGAGAAGGTGATGAGGGGGGGCTATGGTTTGTTATATATATCAGTAGTGGGGCGGCGATGCAATCAACACGGCCCGACAAGGCGGAGTGGTGGCGATTTGACCAGCTTTGCAGCACAGTGCAAACGGTGTGACAGCTTGAGCGGCTGGGAGTAATGGTTGAGTGACTGAAATTGGCCAGCACACAAGCCTGGTCATACACGGCACTTGACTGAAGACCGAGGGAGACAGTTGTCCCATGTCTGATCGAGGAGGTATGGTCAGCTGGGCTTGACCGGTCTTTGGTCGTGAACGAGAGAGAGGGGGCATGGCGCTGGTTGGTGGGACTGGTTTGACCAGATAGTTGGTCGGAGGAACAAGAGAGAGGGGCGCACGGGTGTTGATCGGGTTGAACCAGAACCAAGCCGGCACCGGCAATACTTAGCCAAAGGAATAGCAGGGAAAAAGAAGAAGGGCTAGGAAGATTTGTGGAGAATTAGATTAACCGGATTTTAGACTTGCTAAAATTCAGATATTTGCTTAGAGGAATTCTAACACGATGACAGATAAAAATCTAGCATCCGTTAGATAATTCTAATTGGACTTGTGCTAACAAAAGAGAAAATACATTCAAACAACTCTCAGTAATGCAAACAAAAAGATCAGCATTAGTTTATACATAAAAAGTTTTAAAAATCCCATATTTTTGCCTTTATGGATTTTTGGGCTGTTATAAACCCTACCCCCCTTAAGAAAAATATTGACCCCGAGATTTCGGTTAATCGTAGGGAAGAAGATAGAACCGAGATGTAGCGGAGGATGCTAGTGTGCTCCTAGTTGCTTTCGCCGACTCCTGTGTGACTTCTGGTCAGGACCAAATAATGTTGATCCTGATTTCTGGAATATACAGAATGCTGATAACCGAGGATCTTAGGAGAAATAAAGAGGAATCAAAGGAGGGCACGACGAATAGAGAGGCGAAAAATATGAAGTAGCTACTTAGGGTCTCATTTCATCAATCATTCCCCAATTCCTTACAAGACCATTGCTTATACCCTCACGTGAGGCTTGCTAGTGGTAGAGATAATGAGAATAACAGGATGCTATGGTGAATAGTAACAGCATATTATGAAATTAAAACAATAAACTACATCATCCTCGTGGACCATCTGATTGAATTAAAACCTTTCAAATCGTAGACCGTCCGATCAATTTAAGACTCTCAAATCGATCTAGTTGTGGACCATCCGATTGAAGGGTATCGAGAAACCATAGCCACCCATTAACTGAAGTAGACTGAACTTCATCAATGGGTATCCAATTCCTTCAAATCCTGACACCAGCTCCTCAGCGTCGTTGTCTCCTCTTTCTTTTATGACAACCTCAAACTTTCTATTGTTGGATTGATAGTAATCGCCCATATCCAAGAAATAGCTAACCTTGGACATGCCGATATAAATCCATATTCCAATTCTCTTGACCTAGTTTCCACTAGAGTCCAATCATTTTCTTTTATCCCGCTTATTACCATAAGTCAAAATCTAGGTTTATATTACAATCAATGTTACCACCAATATATAGTTGTATATAATCATAACGGTTTGACCATTTCTGTATTTTGCTACCCCCTTAAGAAATGTCCACCGATACTCGTTGTTTCCTCAGCTTCCAACAACTCAATCGTTATCATCCACCAAGTTTATAGGGTCACCTTATTATAAGCTTTGCCATTCTTAAATACCGATCATATTATTCAAGTCGGTGATATCCCGCATGATCACCTAGGAACCATATAGTCGTGATCTGCCATTCTCCACCTAGATTCTATATAAGTCCTAGTGCTCCAACTTCAACAATTATGGCTATTCCTATAGATTAACTACCTTTAAATTGATCCTTATTACCCACAATTTCATTTGATTTCATCAATTATCATAAGATTCATTACTATCTAGTTTACTGATGTCGAACCAATGCCTGAAGGATCGCGGGAAGGCTACGATAGCACAAACAAAAAATTTTACCGCGCAACCAAGGAACCTCCGCTAGTAATAGATCACGAGATAACCACTAGACGCGCCGACTCGTAGCGAAAGTAGAGTCAATGTAGCGAGTTGAAGCAGTCATAGTCGTACTTGCCGCGCGCCTTCTCCTCCTACTCCGATGAACGTCGTGAGTTGCGGATTGTCCTAGTGCTGATGCTTTGCAACAACACCTCCAAGGTATCCACACATACGGGGCAGGGACACCACGCACCGAAGTGCTAGAGCCGGCGACGTGGTTGAGGAGAGCGTGGCTATTAGGGTTTCGAGATTTCTTCCAGAAAAGATTGATCAATCATACCCCATGCCACCGCCCCTCTATATATAGGCATCCATATTGGGTCCTTAACCTGAGGCCTATTAGGAACTCGTGGCCTATAAGAATTCGGATCTCCATCCAAATCAAATCCTAGCCCTTTAAGTGTGTGACCCTATAAGTTCATGTGTAATCGGTTGTGACTCGGAAACTCTTTCCCGATCACGAGTCGTCAGCGGTACCTAGCAACACATAACGATTCCCGAACACACACAGAATATATCGGACGAACCTTAATGCAATATGATCTATGACTAGGTCCTTATCACTTACGACTAGCTCGTACTTAGTCACGACCAGTCCATAATTAGTTACAACTAGTTCGTAACCCCTTACGACCAGTTAGTATCTAACTACGACCAGTTTGTAACTCCTTACGACCAGTTGGTGATTATGTTCGAGTAGTCCATGACTAGATCGCATCTCCATACGACTTCGACCAGTCTACGACTAGTTCGCATCTCTATACGACTTCGACCAGTCTACGACTACGGGAACTGAACGACCTGCTTGTGTATTCTCCCTTTGCCTCACGACATCTGGTTGAACTCCAGGTGTGATGTGGTGTCAACCATGGACTGTTCAATACTTTTTCGATCAAGTGTCGAATAACTTCATGTGGTCGACACTTCGACCACTAGTGGCATGGCTATGCACTTTCTTTATTCGACCACAATGAGGGGCCCAGAGACATCTCTCCTGTTATGTTAGGAGGGGCAAATCCCATATCCGACCAGTCACATTCTTCCGCATGTTTCATAGCATACCCGAAAACTACCTTTATAACTACCTAGTTACAGAGTAGCGTTTGGTAACCCCTAAGAGTGCCATTACACATGTAGGAAACCATGCTGATCTCAGGTCTAAGGATTATACATCATCATTGCTTGAGACCAACTAACGACACATAGAATCATAACCATCTCAATAGTGTCTCAAGGTGGGTCTTATCCAACACCATGTTCTCTAACATGTGTCCATATTATTGGTTTGATATCTCCATATCTATGACCTGTGAAACATGGTCATCAACCAATACGTATGCTAGTCTATTCATATGTGTCCTCATATGTTTCCGACCAGGGAACGTTTAAGAATAATTATCGCAGAAATACAGAGTTTCACAATCAAGTCACATACTTGATGACAAATATTAATGATATAATTCTAGGAACAAGATAACACATTATCCAATGTTATGAACATAATGTAATATAATCATCTCTATAATTGCCTCTAGGGCATATTTCCAACAATGCCTTTAGTGCAAATCGAATGTTCCTCCAGTACAACTTTGACTTTGTAAATTCCTCCGACATCCAATCTCTAGAATTAGCTAATAATCCATTTAGTGATTGAAATATGTGTATAAATTCAATTATTCCTGTTGATTTAACCCAAAGAGGGTCCTGTGGTAATGTCTTCCAAGCACTTATACTTATGATTACTCCAACAACATGTCACATATCTGATTCATTCTCAAAACCTTAAGGTACCTTTAATACATTTGCATTAACTACTTATCATACAAGTCCCCTACGACATTGACTAGCCCTAAGGATACATCAGGTGTCAATCCCTTGTCCAGGCTGCCTTACATGTCTTCTGGGTCGGGCTGTTTCCACGATAGTTTGATAGTTGGACAATTTGTCATGCACTAGTTGAGGTAGCGTCCTTCCTCACCACAGTGTCGACAGGCCTCGATCTTCATGATCGCCTTATTTGACTTTTTTAGAGGACAATTCCGAGCGAGGTGCCCTACTTCACTACATCTGAAGCAACGAAGATGTTTTGGTCTTTTTCGCTCCTCAGAACAGTGGGATATGAAGTGGCCCGCCTTACCACATCCAGAACACGTGGCAGTGCATGGAATCCCAACTGACATGCGGCGACGTTTAAGGGTCTTGTCTAGGTAGTTAGGGCCAGGATTGGCAACTTCTGATGGGGCTTTGTCTTGATCTCGTATGCTTGTTAGGTTGGTCTTGCAGCCTGTGGGTTCTTCCAGCAAGGAATGAGGGGAATAGCATGAGATAGGGGAAATATTGTAGAATAACGTCACTAAACCCCATTTTTCCTTTAAAACTTAGGATTTTAACATACGAAAAGCTGGGGAGGCCCTAACAATCACACAAAATTTTAAAACAAGTTTTTCCCATGACTGCGAAATATGACACCCATGGGCAAAATAGGCAGTACACAGGTTCCAAATGAAATCTTACGATAGTACATCGTCTACTAGCGGTATCACACACATGGGAGTACGCAGCTTTGTGCGCAAAGGGTTACTCAGAATGAGATTGCCCTATCCTAACAAGCCATTGCGTTCCTGAACTTAAACTTTTGAAGCTTAGATAAGGGGAGAGAGAACCCATCTTTCTTTGAAATCAAATGCAGATCTGACATAGATAAGAGAGAAATCTTTAGGAGGGTGAGAATGAGCAATATTACTTATGTTTTTCACAAAATTTTTGTAGGTGAAGATAGTTTCTGAAAACTCCCACTATTGAAACTAACGGCTATGCTAACTAAGGTCACGACCTAGAGTCGATATGCTCTGATACCAAGTCTGTCGGACCCCAAATTTGGAACTTGGAATCCTCTGTATATGGTTGTGCTTTTCCCTGGATCAGTAGATAGCACACATAGTTACATCATTGGTTCAAACACATATCATGAAAAAGCAAGCTATTGCATAATACTAAACAAAACATAAATATACCTATCGGCTTTTGACTTGCTGAGGGGCCAGTCAGGCCAAACACTTTCAGAAAATAGCAGCGGAAGAATATTCAAGGCATAACGTGGAACCCCCACAATATGTCCACTGGCAATCGATTGTGGGCTCGCGACATAGTTCTTGGCTTTCTTGGTCTTCAGTCTTGATCAGCATCCGAATTTATCCCCTAGGCAAGCCTACGACTAGGTCTTGGTCGGAGGTTGTAGTCGTGCAATGCAGGGAACACTGGTCAATGTCTATGACCAGATGCCACCATGTTGCGCTGAAGGGGGGCGGTCCAAGCAGTCCTCGATGTGAACAGTCCTCAGTATGAACAGTTCTCGGATGAACAGTCCTCGGTGTGAACAGTACTCGAAAGAACAGTCCTCGATTTGAACAGTCCTCAGTATGAACAGTCCTCGGTGTGAACAGTACTCGAAAGAACAGTCCTCGATTTGAACAGTACTCGTAGTCATCCCAGTAGCCCTCTTGTGTGCTTACTGACTAAAAGAATGTAAATAGCGAGCATGAGTACACAACCGTACTCGCGAGCCAACACACAATGCAATTGTTATAGATGCAAGGCTAATCAAAGGGAAAGCTCATGGTTTCTTTTATTTGCATAAAGTCACCAGTTTAAAATAAGGTAAGTAGTAGCAAAACCTGAGACTTAGCATTTTGCTAACACAAGTTTTTATAAACTGAGTTTTTGTTGTAAAGTACTAGTAAAGGTCCATCCTCCTATACATTGAGTGTCCTGGCCACTCAATGCTCAGGTTATCCCGTAATTATCACTGGTCCCAGACCAGGCTTTTCCAAATCCCTAGGGTCCCGCCCCATTTTTCTATTCCATTCACAAATCGATTTTTATAAAAATGAAAGCTATATCAAGCAAGTTCTCAGCACCGCTCTTGACCATGAGCACGGCTATCCAGATAGTTTTCTTACTCTGCAGAGTTCGCACGCTTTACCCACAAGAGATAATCATTTTGATATACACACACGTTTTCTTAGACATGTGAATCAAGGGGATATTACCACAAGGCCTTTACAATGCTCAACCTCGACGCAACCCCATCCGCTACGCTAAGGTTTCCATCGCCCGAAACCATGCTCCCTGGAGGCCCCATCTTGCGTCGTGCGGTTGTAGTGGCTTCGTTCTCCCCCGACTATCCACCCACATTCAACCCAACGGCGAAGCCACGCCGAGGCGAGCAAATTAGTTGGCCAGGTCGTACCCATTATAGACATGTGGTCACACTGTTTTTACATGAGAGGTCATCACCAGATTCAATCCTTAATTGACTCAGGCGGTACATCCACATACCCACATCCACTTGCGCCCCAGGCACCAGCCACTCTTTCCAGCCGCCTGAGTGAAAATTGGTTTTTGGGTTTTATTTTGTTTTGAAAATAACCCTTTCATCCACATACCAGCCAGGCTCCAAGCTTGGACTGCCCAAATCAAGTTTTTATGTTTTGAGTAAATGTTGTCGGACAATTTAATGCTCGTATGACAATGTATCTAAGCAAGGCTAAGCATGACACTTAGATACAGACTTATTAACTAGTAGGTAGTCCATTAAGTCTAGTGTGACAAAGGACAGTGTCCAAGTTCAAGGATTGGTAGTTTATTGTCCAACCCGGGAACGAAGGATTCCGAATTCTCTGTGTTCATACACTAGTTCAGGATTGCTAGTGTACACAGTCAAACAAAAGTGATAGCACAAACATATCACGCATTTTATTAATAATAACTCAGAGTTTGTTACAAAATGGGCCTGAGGCTAAATAGATAAATAACACGGCGGAATTTAAAGGAATTAAAATAATTCCCAGACATATGGGCCCCACGTGTCATAGACACGGTCTACGTGGACTAAGCCCACGGGCTTGTGGCTCGGGAGAGAGGTGCTGACGCAGCTGAGGTGGCCGCCACGTGAGCAGCCACACGTGTTTCGGCGTCGAGGTGGCGCTGACCTGGCTCTTGCGTGGCAAGGCCACGTAGGCTCGATGCCGGTGGCGTTCCGGCGTGTGGCTCGCCGGCATTTTACGCCGCGGCGAGGGAAGTGAAGGTGTGCAAAATGAAGAGGAGGCGATGCTGAACGCGATGCTCACCGAGGTTGCGAGTTTGCACGGAGGAATGGTCGTCGGTGGCGAGCTTTAGCGGCGATGATCTTCGGTCAGCGGTGAAGATGGCGATCCCGGGGTCCTCCGGCGAAGTGAGTGGGTGCACTAGCTTCGCAACGACGCGGCGATGTCGATGACAGCGTCTACGGTGGCGCCGGAACCAGAGAAGAAGCGAAGTTTCACCGCCGGTGAGAAACTTCGAATTTAGGGCGCTAGGACCAAGGAGGAGGGCAGTGCTTGGCGGCGCTGAGATAAGGTGAGGGAGGCGCTCCCGTAGCCCCTATTTATAGGACGCGAGCATGGCTAGGGAGGCGTGGGGAGCACGAAGGTCCGTGCGGGACCTCGGCGAGGATTCCAGGATTTAGGGTGCCGGGATGTAAGGTGATGGCCGGATTGGTCGTGGAGTGATGCGGCAACATAAATGCGCGCGACTATTTTGGAGATGCGGCCGGATTCGGGCGCGTATGGAAGGTTTCTAGAAGGCGGCAATGGTGGACGCGCGGGGAAAAGGAAAGCGGCGAGGAAGAAGTAAGGAAAGGGAGACGATGACGCTGGTCTGTTAGATTTTGATCGGACGGTGCACGTGAGCGAGAGCGAATCGGTAAGTGCGGTGGATGTGCAGCCGTTGGATTTTAATCCAACGGTCGCGATAGATTGAGGCGGTGTGAGTAGTAAAGTCGCTGATGCACACGAGCCGTTAGATTTAGATCTGACGGTTCACATGCGTTGGGTTTTCGGAGTTCCGAAGGTCTCACGAAAGGTGGTCGTTGGATTTTAATCCAACGGCTGACAGAGGTCGGTGCGGGCGCGAGTGAGAGAAAGAGAGGGAGATGCTGACAATGGGCCCCGCTGTCAGTGAGAGGGGAGGCGCGGGTGGAGCGGGCTACGTGGGCTGCGCGCGCGGGGGAAATAGGAATGGGCCGAGGGAGTTTCGGCCCAAACCCTAGTTAGGTTTTTCTTTTGATTTTCTAATTAACTAAATGCTGATAAATCAAATAGGCTTTAGAAAATAGCAGATTAAGTCCAAAATTTTTGAGAAAATTGACAGAAATTCTCTGGGGCATTTTGGAGTTAAATAAAATATTTTCAACTATTATTTGACAATATATTTTGCAAATAAATTTGTTTGGCTTTCAATTAATTAAGTAAAAGCTTTTAAAAATTTCAGAAAAATCCACAAAAATAATTAAACTTTATTTTCAACTTGAATTTGAAATTTGGGTTGTTACATTTATACACAATTATCATTGGGGCATTAGCTATAACTAGACCAAATATAGTTGTATAAATCATAGCAATGCAATTTTATAATTTAAATCAACATAATTTTCAAAGAGTAGGTGCAATATGATTAAAGTGTTGACTCGCCTTGCTCGATGTTCTGATAAAGCTCTATATCCTGATATTCACCCTTCTCGATATCCCAGTAATAATCTCGCTCAACGTGCTGATAATCATCCTGTTGAATAGCCTGACCATCTTGATCTTGTTGGGATTGTGGTCCCATCACAACGTTAGAGTCTAACTACGCAGACTACGATTAAACCCAATAGGAACTGAAAAGAACCAAATGAAATTCAATAAGTCCAAATATATGCAATTAAACGAAACACTCCAAATGGGTGAAAACATATCTAACAACAACTCAACAGAATGACCAGACCATATACTTCAATATGGCGTGGAAGACTCCCAGATCGACCAGGCCTACACGTCTGTAAGCCTTATCGACAAGGGACTGGTCATAGAAGGACTTACGACCAGAGGATGGTCGTAGAGTCTTACGACCAGGGACTGGTCGTGAAGGAACTTATGACTACAGACTGATCGTAGGAGGACTTACGATTAGGGGATAGTCGTACAAACGCTTACAACTAGGAACTGATCGCAGAAGAACTTATGACCAGGTGGTGGTCGTAGAAAGGCTTACGACTAGGAACTGATCGCAGAACTTACGACCAGGGACTGGTCGTAGAAGATACAGTGGTCGTAGACGCTGCAGTGATCATAGATGCCATAGTGGTCGTAGGAGCTGGAGTGGTTGTGGGATCTACAGGAGTTGTAAGCTATAGTGGTCGTAGGATCTACAATGTCGTAGGACTACTGTAACGTTCCAAAATTTGGCATTTCAAACATCTTTTGAGTAGTTTAGGTCTCTGGAAAATTTCACTAATTTTATTTGAATTAATAAAGCTTAATTGGGAATTTTTGAAATTAAAAATATTTAATTTGACTAATCTAAACCTTAATTAAATAAAAACTTGTGTTATTTGGCTTCCTTGTTTTTCAAGGAATTTTTGGGTATTTTCTGAGATTTCTTCGGATTTATTTGCTATTTATTTGATCTGCTTGATTTTTGATCTTTTATTTTAATTCTGAAAATCAATATTTTCTCTCTCCTACCCATATGCTACAGTAAATCACGCGGTACTGTTCATCTTCCCGCTCCAGAACGACCTGAGAGTCCAGAACGTATGCGTTTCAAACTGAAAAATTCAAATTTCCATATCTTCCTCCACGGTGCATATAAAAGCAAACGGTTTGCGCACACGAGTCCGTCCTGATCTCCTCTTCCAATCCCCTGAATTGGTTTCCTCCAAACCGATCTATTTTCGCCGCAATCTCCAGAAAACCGAGCTCCAACCGAGGTTCTTCTCCGGCGAACTGCGCCTTCATCCGACGTCCTCCGGCCGAACCGTCTGTGGCGTTGGCTTCGCATCGTCGCGTTCTACGCATGGTTCCTTCCTATTTGCCCGAAGATCACCGGAGCACCGTCGGCCATGTTAAGCCCTAAAGCCGAAACGTGTTCATCGCGTTCCTCGCTTCTTCGGTGAGTTTTTCCAAAATCCGATCGCGTCATCTTGTGCCCCTCGTCGATACCTATTTTTCCCCTCTTGTAGATTCAAGTTTCATCCACCGTACGCCGAGAATCGGACGTTCTCTCGCCTCTTGTTCGTCATCCTTCTCCGACCAATTACTCCGCAACCGTTGATCCCCTGCCTTCAACTCCACCACCGTTGAGTTCGCGTCGCCGCGTTCTACGCCGTGCTCACCTCCCTTTTCGCAGATTGTCGCCGGAAGTGTTACGCGCCCGTGAGGCCACCGTCGTCGGCGTTCTTCGCGTCGCTGCCATCGCATGGAGCAAAATCTCGACGTCCGGACCGTGTCATCATCTCCGACTCGTCGTTTCCTTTCCGTTTTGCCCCTTCGCCAACACTAGTTCGCCTCCGTTCATCGGCACCTCCATGAGCAATGATCGGCCTATAGCTTCTATTACTATTCATGCCTGTGTGTCCAGAACGTAGCTTTTCTTGCTACGTGATTCTTCTCTGTTATCTGTTCTCTGGTTCGTTTCTTCTCTAGCTCTCTGATGTGTGAACCCTCTGCCATCCATACATATATATCTATTCATCTTCCTTACATGTAGACCCCACATATCATCCTCCTAATTAAAATCCTAATTAGTTATCTTTCTTACATGCAGGTCCCACATGTCAGTCAATTCTTGGTCAACCCTTGTTCATGAGCTTGGTCCACCGTGGACTAGCATATCTCTATGGACCTGGTCCATAGACCAGTGCCCCACATGTCAACCCCTAATTCTATTTTCGAGAATTAATTTAATTCTTGAAAAATCCTTTTATCTTGTTGGTCCCACTTGTCACTCTCTCTACCTTATTTCTAGAATTGTTTTAATTCTAGAAATTCATAAATACTAGTCGGTCCCACCCATCATACACTCATTCTGTTTTTAATATTTTCGGAATAGAATATTCTGAGAATATTCCGTAGAACCTTTTCATCATTTCATGTGAATTCCAATCTTCCGAGAGCCATATCTTCTTCATCTGAATTCCGATTGAACCCATTCAAGTTTCTAAATTCATCTAAATTCAATATCTACCTTCCAGTACCATTCAATTTCAATTTGGAGTTTATTTGATTTGCCTTTTGAATTTAGTTTGTTTTGCGCTTTCTTTCGTTAGGCGCCAAGTCCCTAATCGTCCGAAGGTGCCAAGATCAAGCAAGTAGAAGATTGAAGATAAAATAAGATCATCATTGCTATAGCAAGGCAAGTTATACCTTTGATCATATTGAATCCCAGTTTTCAAAATTACTTTGATTCAAATTATTGCATTTACTTTAAGTAATTATTTAAATGCTTTTGGGTTTAGCTATTAATCCAATTTGTTATATAAACTTTGTCTATTGTATGTCATAATCTTTTGTCACCCTAGATTGGTTCATATTTAGTTGGTGCTATGGTATTACCAACGTGGGTTGGTTAGTACGAGTAGACTGCTTAGCCATGCTACAAGTCTCACATCTCATGTAAGTTGCAAATATTGAATGTGACTAAGTGACTATGGAACTTTGTGTAAAACTGTGTGCTATGTGTTATTGCTTCGTGATGGTATGTGTTGCACTAAAACCAACTGGGTGGTAAAGGATTTAGACTGAGGCAAGTGGTGGATACTATGTGATATGGTGGAAGCTGTGTGCATGGGAATGATAATCTTTGTGACTTAGTTAGAACATGGAAGTCTTGCCTTGGTCAATTAAGGACTTAACTTTGTGCGCCATTGAACTGAGCCTTACTGTACGACCACATGTCTGGTATGGGACGGGCCTAACTTAGTAGGTTATGGATTCTCGGCATTGATGTTCAGGTGGATAGGTTAGGCTATGTGCCAGGGTGGAGGTGTGACTACTTGGTGGTTGCATCGCGGGACGATTCATCTTCCCTGTCCAGCGGTGTGTGTTATACCAATTCTATGTGAGCTGGTATAGCGGTTTGTAAGCACACTGGGAATGTCAATGTTTGAGATGAAGTTTTTGAAAAGTTTTGTTGTGATCATCTCTGATCCAGTTGATTGCATCTTGTGGGTAAAGTGTACAACCTCTGCATAGTGTTAAACAATCTATTCGAATAGCCGCGTCCGCAGTCATGAACATGCTCGGGGATTTCACACGAGGGGTAGATTTTCATAAAACCTTTGGGAAGGGACAGCTGTGTGATTTAAGTCATATGGCTGTGTGAAAGAATTTGGTTAGGCTATGTGTCTTTGTGAAAACAAATGTTAAATTAATATTGTCTATTTGTTTTGAATTATGCTTTCAACCTATTATTCATATTCAATTGCAAATGTTGCATTTCTGCAAAATAACCACAGAAGCCATTTCCTTTGGAATAAGCCTGCATCTATACATTGTATTCTGTGGTATGACTTGCGAGTACGGTTGTGTACTCACGCTTGTTGTAAAACTTGCGCCCAAACCTACAGAAATGGAGGAATCGTCGGTCAACAAGGTCTACTTCAAGGATTGAGAAGAACTAGGTCGCGCACCCCAGCCGATTGCCTATGGGCATATGGATGGGCTTCACTGAAGTTATTCCGTTTTGTTCCACTGCAGCTTTATTGAGCTATTCGCCTTCTGAGGCATTAATTGTAAGCTTTGACCTTAAGGTCTTTACTCGGATATTTATTGTTATTTACTTATTTATTAGTCATCTTTGTATATGGAAATGATATTTCATCGATGTTGCCACTGTGTGCACTAGCGTGATCCTGGACTAGTGCAGTATACACAGAGGGTCCAGAATTGCATTTTTGGGTCCCGACAGAGGTGATATCAGAGCCATATCGACTGTAGGTCGTGACCTTAGTTAGAATGACCGTTTGTAAGGAAAACTTCAAAACTTATTTTACAAATGGAAAATCTTAATGAGGTGTTATTCTCATCTTGTCTAGCTTCTATACTCTTCCATTCTATTTCTTTCTCATCTATATTCTTCCACTGCTATTTGGAGTATTAAATTGGACTATCTCCCCTCATAACTTTTATAGTCATCGTTATCCATGTCAAATGTGTTGGTGGATGCCCAAGAGCTGTTTTGAGCAACTGTTTGAGGACCATGAAACCAACAAGAACGTATCGACATCTTCCCAAGTGTTCAAGACAAGTGCGTCGCAAAAATTGAAGACCAAGAAGAAGTTGTACGTCACCCTGTCTTTTTCCAAGATTCGCCTGCAAGGATCGCAAGCAGTCAACGTTTGATGAAGACCGTGATCAGATCGAGTTTTCTTCAGACCAACCATATAGGATAAATCAGCATAGGTTCCTCCCGTGTGTTGAACCAAGTTGCCCTGTTAAGTTAGAGTTTAATTGACTAGACGATTAGATCTTTGTTTCCCTTCTTCGGTGTAGTTTGGCTGTGAGTTTTATGCTTCTTAATAGCTTTCTGGCTATTTGTGTGTTCCTTGGTGTTCTTTGGGTTAAACCTGCTCCCTTAGTAGATTCTCTTCCCTTACCTTGTGCTTTTCCCTCTCATCTATGAGCCCTGGTCAGCTAGCAGATGGAGAACCCCAGTGAAGCCAGCCTTGTCAGTAATCTCAAGACAGTCTGTGCCAGCTAAGATGTTGTCAATCCCAGGTGGGCGCTTGTCGATTCGGGAGTAGCAGATCCAGTCATGGAACAATTGTTGGTAGCTCAGACTCAACTCATGAATGCGATGATGCAGAACATGAACAACAGGATGACCCAGCAGAATCAGACCACCGCTACCTTAGTCAATTTGATGAATCAGAATAATCAAGCAAATCATCGTATCGTCGCCAGTGTGAGTACCAGAGCAGACGATGACAACCTACTATCTCCAGTGCTAGTAGTGACACATCAAAACCCGAGCCAGCTCCCTACCAGAGCAGACGATGACAACCTACTATCTCCAGTGCTAGTAGTGACACATCAAAACCCGAGCCAGCTCCCTACCACTCAGAATCAGATCATGCAAGTGACGATGCAACCATGAGACAGTAGTAATGTATGCAATGATGCACAACTCGTTGCCATCCCAACGACACACCCTCAGTTCGAGCTTGAGAAGTTCCTAAGGACCAAGCCGCCTGTTTTTAAAGGTTCAACTGCACTCAAGAATGCAGAATCTTGGATTTGCACAATAGAAGAAAAAGCTAACTATTGTGCAGTGCAACAATAATGAGAAAGTTCTCTATGCCCACTACTACAGAAAACCTCATCATAGACGGTTCGGAACCGTCATCACAGACGGTTTCCAACCGTCTGTGTAAAAGTACGTCTGTGATAACAGGCGGTTATCACAGACGGTTTTGAGCCGCTCGTGATAAAGCTATCACGACTTTGTTCGAACAAGAGCCGTCAGGAAAACAGCTATCACGACGGTTCGAACACGAACCGCTCGTGATAATCAATTATCACGAGCGGTTCTTATTCAACCGTCTGTGATAGTATTTTCCACGCACGGCTCTTGTTCCGAACCGTCTATGATAGCTTTTTTTATTGCAAAAAAAATATTACCATTTCATGGATACACTCATACACATACACTGTCATTTCCGAAGCCTCCCAAATATGGATTAATTGATACACATACATGGATTCCCAACTGCTAAGCCTCCCAATAAATTTCTCAAGCCATTGATTCATGGATACACGCATACACTCGATCATATACAAGTAACAAAAGAAGTAGAATCTGGAGGAGAATCTAACAGAAATCTGGATATAAATCTAACACAAGTACCACAAGCTCATACATACAAATCTGGATCTGAATCTAATAGAACCTCATATACAAAAGTACCAATAGAACCTCATATAACAGAGACATCGACGTCAGAGGAGGACTGGAGGAGCTCGGCGTCGGCGTCAACGTCAGAGGAGGACTAGAGGAGGTCAACGTTTGTGGGCTCCCCGGGTTATTGGAAATGTACTTAATTAAATTCATACAGTAACATGATTATTAATGAAGGAACAGTACTGTCCCTCAATTAAAGATCATGCTCAAGGTATAAATTCAACAAGTAACAATTCCAATAAACAGGATCCCCGGATATATATATATATCTCACAATGGTTCCCAGGATCAATGACCATTGCATATATATATCCTTTAACAACATTGCATCATGCACATACAAGTCGTACATTTGCATTATTAAACATAAGTTTACAACATTCGGGTTTAGTACTACAATATAGAGTGACTTGGTCACTACAACATATTCAACAGCGGAAGCAAAATAAACGGAAAAAGTCCACCAAGGGCCTCATCCACCCACAGGCAATTGCGTGGAGGAAAGAAGTAGCGTTACTCGTTAGCGTCACCCTGATCGGCGCTAACGGGTACTTCGTAAAGGAAACCGTCCTCACCTGCAACAATAGGTGATAGCACCTTGAGTACGGAAGGTACTCAGCAAGTCTTACACAAACTAATTAAAGAAAGTGGTTATTAGAGCCTATTCAAAGGAGTAGAGTTTTTACATGCATAAGGTTACAATAGGAAGGTATAATGGTTCAAATTTGCATAAAGCGATACATCTTAACCTACAAAGACTAACTTTTGATAAAGCAATTTAATAAATCAAAGTTTGCTTAGAACAGTAAGTAAATGACATAAAAGTAAACAGTACAGTGCATGATTCCCTCATACAAATCGAAAATAAACCCAAACCAGATTTTTGAAAATCAAAACTTCTATACAGGTGACATCAATTCAAGTTATCGTCCATGACCGTGGACACGGCTATTCGAATGTTTATACCTGCGGTGTACATCTTTACCCACATGACTTAGCTAGCCTTGCCTTCTGGATGCCTCCGAATGATGACATACTTCCTTTGGTATGCCGACCGGAAACTAAGATTTGGTATTTTCAACAAGCCAACACTATTGAGTTGGACCCCATGTGTGAACCGATCCCGCTTAAACAACGATCGATAGCATCCGCTAACCGGCACACATGTTGCGCCGAATGCCGATCCAAACAATTTAATGCGAATTGGGTTCCCTACCCATAGTAGAATGCTATCGGCACCATTAAGGTATCGTATATGCGACGAGGCACATATACGCTCACCCTCCTAAGAATATCCGACATCGACATACAAGCTCACATGGCATAAAACGCAGTCCTCGCACTGCAGCATCTATGCCATACAAGGTCAATACACATATCCTTACTCTCCTGTTTCCAACTCAATAGTCTCAACATTTTACTTAACCAAACAAATACCCATACACTGCATGTGGAAGTACGTGGGGACTTGAACCGAATAGTCGAGTTCGGTCCTTAATTAACCGGACAAGTCCACCACAAAACCCAATCTCGTGCACAAAAGCACCATCACTAGCTTCCTCTTGTCCGATCAATTTGAATTTCAAATACAAGACTGATTTAAAGAAACTGGACAAAGAGTTTAAAATAACAATAGTTCAAGAGTGATTCCCATGTTTGACAAGATATGCTTGTCAAACTCTAAAATCTCTAGATCGCATGTCTAAGCTAAAGCTGAAAATATAGCTTATGATATACAGACTATGCTAGGTTAAGTGCATGGTGACAATTGAGGTAATCCATCATGTTTGGTCATAGCTAACTACTAATGATCACATTTTGTACTTTCGTAAAAATAGCATGCACAGATATCACTGGATTTGTAAAAGCTATTGTACAAAATTTGGGATCAATATGGTGCAAAGAGGATGCTTGCCTTGGTAGTAATACACTACATTGCGAGTTCAAAGTTGCTCGAGGCGATTCAAAACTTCAAATGAACCAGATTCTATAGAAAGCAAATAAATCCAATAAATGCCAACCGACAAGAAGCTCAAAATGAAGGAAAAGGCATGATCAATTTGGAAATGCATGATTACAGTATGCTTAAGCCATAACTACCCATAATAATGATAATAACCCATTTTATAACCTACTGTTTTCAAAAGACAGAAATTAGGTTATAGTGCAAAGTGCCGATTTTGATTTTAGAAGAGTGAAAACAGGACAAAGTTGCAATTTTCTAAAAGGAATATAGAACATGCAAAAGTTCTTAAATGAAACTTAGCATGATATTTTAGGGTAATTAATATCCCAAACCAACCTTAGTCTAACCTAACTAGTTAGATTACATCAACTAAGAAGAAATTCATTTTTGTCTGCTAAACCGACAAAAGAAACAGAGACAGATCTCAACTAGAAGTTAAAATAGATGATGACAAGAATGGAAAGATCAACTTGTCATGCTGCTAGGGTTTAGTCAAAACCTAAATAAGATGGTAAGTTGACAGGAAGAACCCTAGGTTTTGAAAATGACATGGAAAACCGAAAAGTTATAATATCAACTTTTCAGTTTGACGCAAGTTGAAGCTACTGATGTTCAAAAGAATGATTCACAAGAGCTTCTTAAGTCCTTAAGATGCTCAAGATATCATAACTAGGGTTTTTGGCTTACCAGTATAGGAAAGATACCAAGATTCTGAAAATTCGAAGTTGATCGACAGAGAGGTAAATTCTGATTTAACCTGCAAAACATATCAAATCTTTAATGCAAGGTAAAACCAGTGCTTAAGGATGGATAAGCAAAGGATAGGAGCAAAATCCCACTGGACAGCAATGAAGAAAGTGAGCTTCAGTGGTCAACAATGGCTGCAGCTCCAAAAATCTAGGGTTTATATAAGGGAGTTGAGCTACAGGACAAATGGGAAAGGTCTAGAGCTTGATGAGGTGTCCATTTAGGGCTAATTATCCCAAAAATTAGTTGCAAAAACTTTGGGATAAACCTCTCCTTGATTTCCAGAGAGAGCTGCGCACAGAGAGACGAGGAAGATGATAAGAATCATCCGACATGTGGGTCCCATTGGATCAACACAAATGCGCTCTCACAAAGGCTCAAACGAATGTCAGCCGTCCGATTGGAAATGGGCGGCTGTGATAAATAGAGGGATTAAATGATTTGAATCGGTACCAGTTAATATGGACCGCACGATCTAGATCGATCGATCGAGATTAAAACGAAATCCCGAAAGGTTCGGGGCTCCGCTTTCAAAGAGAGACGTTGGATTAAAATCCAACGATCGATTAAAATGATACACGTCACCCCTTTTAGATGCGATGGCACAACACCGTTGGATTTGATTTCTACGGTCAGGATGGGAAATTGAACCGGATGGTCCGATTGCATACACTCATGTGGACCTTACGATTGAAATCCAATGATCCACCGATTTTGGGCTTTAAAGGCCCACGGTCAAAAAGGAGCGCCGTAGGATTGAAATCCAAAGGCCCATATAAACGCGCGCCTCTGATTTCAAATTGAAATAAGCGACGCCCTTAGATCAAGAATGAACGGCTGCGATCGTGAGGGGATCCGGAGTCGTCCGAATGCATACACCAATCTGGACCGCACGATGAAGATCCAACGGCCCAGAGGAGTGCGGGCTTTATAACACGCGGTAAAAAGGAAAAGCCGTAGGATTTGAATCTAACGGCTCAGATAAAAGCGCGCCTTTAAGTTTAAAACGAAAAGGGGTGCGCTGTTGGATCGAGAACGAACGGTGGAGATTGAATAGGGATCCGGAGTCGTCCGAATGCATACACCAATCTCGGTCGTTAGATCAAGATCCAACGACGGAGATTAAAACGCACACGTGGACGGCTCGCGGGGTGTTATAGCTTCGCCCGTTCGATTGAAGATCAACGGTTCATATCACGCGGGGATTTTGGGCTCGCGCCCGAACGTGACTGAGCCGGGCCAAATTGATTCGGTTGGACCCAACCACATGAGACCGGGTCGCTACAGTGCAAGGGTTTAGGTTTAGACCGGTTTAGTTGACCAAACCTTATTCAAATTCGTAAAAGGTTTGACTGGGCTTTTAAAAATAGCAAATAAATTTATAAATTCATGAAATTTTTACTGTAAGCTACTGGGATGATATATTTCCCAGATAAATTTTATAAACCACATTTTCACTTTGTAAAATACATAAATATTTATTTCAGACTGAAAATATTTATTTAAAGACAATAAATTTTTCTTTAAGCCCAAATAATTTCTAAAAATGCAACAAAAATATTTTTAGCCAAGATAATTTATCTAGGCTTTAATAAAAATACTTCCCAGTCATAATACAAGTTTTATCTTGTATTCCTTTAAGACTTCAAATGGTTCTTTAGGGTTTTGGCTAAAAGGAAGGTTTTAATTTGTAACATGTCGCCCAAAGTGTAGAAATGAACAAGAATGCTATGAACAAAGACCTCATTCTGCTCATAAAGCATTTTATTACTGTTTATAAACTTGGGGCTGTTCTGATGTTGGTGTCGGCGTCGACTCTCACCGTTGGGGAGGAAGACCACGTCGAAGGTTGGGGATCATGGGAGGAAGGGAGGACCGAGCCCGGAGGTGTAGCGGGGCCGTGGAGCTGCGGAGGACCGAGGAGCAGCTATCACCGAGCTCTGAGGAGGACAATGAGCAAGGAGGACCGAGCCCGAGAGGAGGACCGGATCTGCGGAGTGCGATCGAGCGCCAGAGGAGGTCGGCCATAATATATAAGGACATATTTTGCCTCCCGCGCACGCGTTCAAAATTTTCAAATTCCCGCGCTATGAATCACAGACGGTTCTTAATACAAACCATCTGTGATAAGTACCTCATCACATGGTAAAATCAGAGAGTAAGGAAAATTCTAAGCCATGGTCAAATCAGAGAGTAAGGAAAATTTTAAGCTATGGTAAAATCACAGACGGTTGTTAATCCCAACCGTTTGTGATGAGGTACTTATCACTGACGGTTGGTATCACGAACCGTCTGTGAAGTATCATAGACGGTTCGTTATACTAACCGCTCGTGATGAGGTGTCCTCATCACGACGGCTCCTTCTACCAACCGCTCGTGATACTTCACGACGGTTGGTAGAAGGAGCCGTCTGTGATGAGACACTATCACGCATTTGTTCTTATTATGAACCGTCGTGAAGTATCCTGCAGCGATTGGTAATAAGAGCTGTCTGTGATGAGGCACTATCACAGACGGTTCCAAAGGGCTCCTTTGGAACCGTCTGTGATGAGGCGTCCAGTATGACCTGTTTTGTAGTAGTGGCCGCTCATCAATTAGAAGGAGTTACATTAGATTTGTGGGAAAAATTTCGCGTCACCCATCAGGATGAGCACACCATCACATGGTCGGAGTTCACCGCAGCTTTTCATCAACAGCATGCGATATCAAGCATAAGTGATCAAGGGAAACCTGTTGTTTCGATATCCTACACCAAATCTAGCCGTTGTCAGTTGAAATGCTACCAACTAGATAAGTCAGAAGATTATGCATGTACCCATTGTGGGGAAATAGGCTATAGTGCTGATGAGCACAATATCAATTGTTTTAGTTGCGAAGGAAACCATTCCGTTGGAGAATGTCCAATGAGCAAGATCACATGTTTCTTGTGTGAAAGCGATGATCATTGTCCGAGCCAGTGCCCTATGTATTCCGGGTTGATTTCTGCAACGCAACGTCAGTGATAAAAATTTTTAGCTACTGTCAGAACATTAGCAAAAGAAGGCAGACCGTTGTCAGTACAAAAATTGTCAGCTGAAGGATCACAAAAGCAGAATATTGACCTCAGCAACCCACCTCAAAAGAGAAACAAGCCAGTATCGTCAGGAGGTTGTTTCGAGTGTGGTAAGCTGTGAGGACCCGGAATATTTAACTAGTAACACTTAACCTCCAAATGGTTCTAGCGTTACTAATTAAACATTCTAAGCCTCGATGGACATATGCTTCCCAGAATTGCAGCATATGCACATCATCACAAAATTACACATCATTTCCATACAACATACATCACTAAGTTCAATAACGACATACATAAAGTAAAGTTATTACAAAAGAGCCGACCGGCCAAATAGAACAATATACAAGAAAGACAGCGGAAGCAAAAGGTGCCATAAGATGGCTAGAACAAAAGTCGATCGGTTAGCCAACATAACCCACAAGGCAACCGACCGGGCCGCCAAGCTAGTCGCCCCGAAAGCTACCACAACAAAGCTCACAAAAGTGAGGCCCCTCGAGCTCACCTTCTTCCTCTACAACAAATACATTTAAGCAAGATAACTGAGTACACAAAGGTACTCGCAAGACTGACGTGTGGAATAGCAGACCTATTCATAAACTACATGCAGGTTTATTTAGGTGGAGGTTGTATGTCTCATTTTGCATAAAGCTAACTTTATTTGCAATAATGTAATACATTTAAAAGCAAGTTTGCAAATCTGTTTTGTTGTCAAAATAACAGCGAAATAAAGATACATACAAGTAACCACCTGGAAGTGACTATCCCAATAGTCACCACAACATAGCACGAATCCCCGATTCGTACCACCCATCAAGTTTTAATTAAAAGGTTGTAGTCTAGTTCTCACGGGGCGTATCCGAGCGTGTCCATAACCTAGGACGAGGCTATTCGAATAGTTTTAACCCCGCAGGGGTGTACCAATGTACCCACACTTCATACCGCCTTTAAGCCACAAAGCACACTTCCGATGGTATGCCGGCACGGATAAGTCCTACGAGACGCTTTCCAATATTGTGCATTGACTACGAGCCGCTCGTATGGATCGGAATCCATACGCTTACATTGCAAGTCGAAAGACAACCACCATCACGGGAAGCCTTTCGGACACTACAATGCTCCCAAGACCATCCCTCCTGCGACTCCGCGACCAAGCCAATACACGCCAAAGTACTAAGTCAAGAGAGGTCCCATACCTCTAGTGTGGTTAGCACGCAAAAATGCTCAAGACGGTGGCGCAAGTAACTCGGTCCTTAATGACCCGGCACCATTCCAGCCACACCTAAGCACACCAATCATACCATTGTGCCCAAGTTTAAATCATTTTTGTTTTTAGGTTTTAGTTTTCATAAATAGACATGGCACAAGGTGGAAATCATAATCATAATAAGTTTTATGTGATCAAGGTTACCGACAAGTCGATAACCGCCCATTTCTACCGAAGCTAAGCATGGCTAAGCAATTAATTCGCGAACTACTAAGTGACAAGAGCTCATCCACGAACTCTAAATCACAGCAATGCCTAGGCTCATGGTAGTAGAGGATAATCATTTGCTAAGGAAATGTATCTACTAGGCCAACTAACGACAATAGTTTAACACAAAGTACCAATGCATACATAGAAGTGGTAATCAACATAAATACTTAAAATACTAAGATTAACATGATCAAACTGCTTGCCTTGCTGGGATTGGTCTTGCTGCAGAGGGGAGTGCTCAGGTTCAATAAATTCTTCGGAACCTAACGAGAAAAGGCGATAAAAACCGATAAGAACGAAGAACACCAAAAGGAACTCAACAGCAAAGAACATCCAATTCCAATGAAATTTCCACAGCAGCTAGAGGTTGATTTTAGACAATTTTAGAAATAAGAATCACTTCATTTGGACTTAGCATGAAAAAGTTATGGCTAATCTAAGTTCTCTCAGCCTGAAAAATCATAATTAAATTAATTTCGGTTACTGTTCATGGCGAAAATTTCTAGAATGATCTGGAACTTGAAATTTTTATGGTGGGTAGATATGGTTATCCTAACAACAGCAAAACTGAGTTTGCACAATTTGAAGTTGAAATGAATTAGTTATGATTTTTCTAAGTTCTAAAACTAGTGAACCATTAATTTCAGTGGCAAGGATCATATGAAGACCTATTCTATATTACAGTACATTCATAGTGGGTTTTAACAAAACTTAGTTTGCTCAGTTTGGGATTACAGAGAATAAATTATGCATTTTACAAATTTTCAATGAATTTCTAAGCCACTATTTTCACTAAACAAGATCATGCAGTTTCTATCATTTTCTACTACATAATAGTGCCTAAATCCATTCTCAGATTAAAGTTCATACTATAACAAAGCTACAACAACTGGAATCATTCAAAAAGAAGCTAAAATGACAAAGTTATGCACTTTTGAAATTTGAAACAATAAAAGACTTAGAAAATTTGAGCTCTCAGGAGGTCCAAATGAACTGAAGGAAAACGGAGAGGTCGTGGGCCGTCGATCCTTCATCGCACGGCCACGGACCTCGAAGCACAGCCAGACGGAAGACCTCCTCCGCACTTGGGAGGTCCGACCATCGAGATTGGATCCAACGATCACGACCGGTGCATGCACAACGCCGCAAAGGAGGTCCTCACGCTTAACGGAGGTCGTGGCCGCCGATCAAGATCCGCGGTCCCGAGCACTAGGGGAGGTCCTAAGAGTAAACCTACGGAGGGAGGTCTGGACAGCTAAGATCTCACGGAGGAGGTCTTCAACGGTCTAGATCTCCAGAGGGAGGTCTTTAACGGACACGATCAAGTGAGGGAGGTCATGGGCGATCAAGATCAAACGAGGGAGGTCCTGATCGGCTGGGATTCAACCGAGGAGGTCTTGGACGGCCAAGATCTACTCGGGGAGGTCCTAAGTGACAGGGCTTTACCGGGAGGAGATCTGGACAGCTCAGATAAGGCCTAGGGAGATCCTGAACGGTCCAGATCGCCACGGAGGGAGGTCCTGAGACTAAGGATTTTGCAAAGGAGATCTAACGCTCAGATCTAACTCCGGGGAGGTCGTGAACGGCTAGGATTGAGCCTAAGAGGTCCTGAGCAGGGTTTTCTTTGTAAAAGGCCAGGGGTGGCTTTTTACAAAGAGGACCCCGAGGGTGGTCTTTGCAAAATGACCGAGGGGAGGTCTTTTTGCAAAGAGGACCACGGTGGAGGTCCAGGGGGTGGTTTTGGCAAAATGACCAAGAGGAGGTCCTTTTGCGCAGGAGTGGTCCTAGCGGCTAGGATTTAACCGGGGTGGTCCTAGACGGTTACGATCAACCCTAGGGGAGGTCCTGGCACTAAGAGTTTTCGCGGACCAGGATCTAACGGCTAAGAGCTAATCCTATGAGGTCTTTTAATGGCGGAGAACGCTCTAGGAGGTCTTGGGACTTAGAAATTTACACGGAAAACCCTCTACGGTACAGATCTGACTTGGGGGTGGTCTTAAACGGCTGGGATCAAACTAGGGGAAGGTCCAGAGGCTTAAGTTTTTCAGAATGGAGCCAAAGGCTCGGATCTAACCCGGGGTGGTCGTGGACGGCCACGAATAACCCAGGGAGGTCTTAGGACTTAGCGGCACGCGCGCTTTGCCAGCAAGACCGCATTAATGAGCAACCTCGGACACATTAATGCTAATCATACGACCAGGATTCCTGTCCGGGTACGACACGGTAAAACACGAGTTTGGTTTTCAATACACCGCCGGCGATGGGGACCTCGCCGGCGAGAACCAAGGACACGACTGAGTTCCAAATAACACCAGGAATCTAATGGGCGAGCTCTCGACGGCGGCAACGGCCTTGAACGCCGGCAAGCCGGAGAGAGATGAACAAGCCCCATTCGGGAAGACTACGAAATCTACCCGAGCTCTAGGAAGCAGTAAATAGCTAAGAAATGGGCACCTGAGGGCAGGGAGGGGACTAAGGTGGTCGGAGGAGCTTGGAGAAGGTCGACGAAGTCCGACGATGAAGAGCTTGCCGGAGAGGAAGAAGAAAATGACCTCGACCCGTGCGGCTCCCCAAACTTGTCCACCTCGCAATGTGAACCAAGCTGTTAGAGCAAGCTTGAGGTGGTCAAGATGACAAAGGAACAAGGCCGAAGTTGCTTGGACCACTGGAGCTCGAGCTCGGCAGGGAGCTCCAAAGGTGACAATGGTGGTAAGGGGGTGGTGTTCTTGGGTGCTTGAGTTCGAGGACCAACTCCACTCGGGAGCTCAAGCACAACAAAGAACGAACAAGGAAAAGGAGAAGGGAGGTTTCGTGCTATTCATAGCTCGGAAGCTTGGCAATGGCATGGGCAAGTTCACGTGAACAATGTCCATGCCCCCGCCAAAAGCACGCATGGTAGGTAGGGGCGAGCAGGTGGAGACTTTGGAGGTTAAAGTCGATCGGCAATAAATGCATGGCAGCAAAAGAGCCGTTGATAAGAGGCAAAGGTGACATCTCATCGCCCTAATCGCTCGTCCCGACACCAGTGCAAAGTAGAAAATCATGACGACTGAATTCGAGGAGGTCAAGAGGAAGAAGAACAGAGCCAAAGGAGAGGTCCCGGGCGATCCCGATTTGCATGGGGTGGTCCCGACGCCCCGCATCACCCGGCAGGGGAGGTCTTTGCGGGTGAGGAGGTCCAGGGGGAGGTCGTGACCGCAGGATGGAGATCCAGTGGCCTGGACCACCCCGAGGCGCTGAGATCAGAGGGGAGGTCTGAGCAGCTGGATGGAGATCCAACGACCCAAAGGAAACGAGCCCGAGGAGGTCAGGGCGGCTGGCCCGACCGAGTCCAACTACTGGTCTCGACTCGAGTCCAGTCGACTCGCACAAGGGTTCAAAATCTGAGTCCCAACAAGAGCTGATCTTTGAAGAATTATTTGAGTCAGCAAACTAACTCCAAAAATTATAAAATTTTTATAGGAGCTTGCTAGCTGAGTTAATGACCTAGTGTAAATTTTGCAGAGGTTTTTGTGCTATACTTTTTCCTCCAAAAATTTCACAAGTTGCTGGTCCACAGTTTGACCAGAGTTGAATTTGGTTTGACTGACCTCCAAAGATATTCAAACAATTTCTAAAAATTGTGAAATTTTTCAGAGGGGTCACATACCATCCCAAGAACTCAGGAAAAATATTTCCAGGAGATGATCAAGAGGTTTGACAAGATTGTTTTTGTAAGCTCAAGATTTGGATTAAAAGACTTGTGACTTTGTATTTCCATAACTTCTTGTACAATACTTGTTCAGTACACAAAGGAAATACGAGATGTAAGAAAAAGTTGTAATTTCTACTCATTTTCTTACATTTGAAACACAAGCCTAAAATTGGGATGTTACAACTCTCCCCCCCTTACAAGAATCTCGACCCGAGATTCTGTTTACTCGGAGAAGAAGGATGGATAATCTGCACGAAGGCGATCTTCCCGCTCCCAAGTTGCCTCATCTTCAGAATGGTTTGACCATTGAACCTTAAGGAACTTGATGACACGGTTCCTTATTCTCCGTTCAGATTCCTCAAGAAAGCGAACAGGATGCTCGCGGTAGGTCAAATTCTCCTGCACATCGAGAACCTCCAACGGAGCTTCCTCAGTCGGGACACGGAGGCACTTCTTCAGGTGTGACACATGGAACACATCATGCACACCCTCAAGTGCAGCTGGCAGCTCCAATCTGTATGCCACAGCCCCAACTCTCTCGACGATGCGATACGGCCCAACATAGCGAGGAGCCAACTTGCCCTTGATGCCAAAACGCTGATGGCCCTTCAAGGGTGAGACTTTGAGATACACAAAGTCATTGAGCTCAAAACTCAACTCACGGCGACGACGACCGCATAGCTCTTACGCTCGATCGGGCCGTGCGCAGATGCTCGCGAATCAATCGACTCGCTTTGCCTCATTAATCGATCAGGCGGCCGCCGCCACCGTTTCGACCAGTTCAAAGGGGTTCTGCACCTTCTCCCATACAAGGCCTCAAATGGTGCCATGCTAAGACTGGCCTGAAAGCTGTTGTTGTAGGAGAACTCAGCAAATGGTAGGCACTTCTCCCACTTCTTCCCATAGGAAAGAACACAAGCACGGAGCATATCTTCCAACACTTGATTGACTCGCTCCGTCTGGCCATCAGTCTGAGGATGGTACGCTGAACTGAAAGAAAGACGTGTGCCCATAGCCTCTTGCAATTTATGCCAGAAACGAGAGGTGAAAAGAGAACCACGATCTGACACAATCGTTCGTGGCACACCATGCAGGCACACAATGCGGGATATATACAAGTCTGCCAACTGACTTACATCAATCTTTGCCCGCACTAGAAGAAAATGGGCCACCTTCGTCAACCGATCAATGATGACCCACAAGGCATCCTTCCCAGAAGAAGTACGGGGCAACCCGGTGATGAAGTCCATGCCAACGGAATCCCACTTCCACTCGCACCGCAAAGGTCAAGAAGGCTCGCTGGGCGCCGATGCTCGCCTTCACACGACAAAGACACGCCGCACTCGACAACGAACCCGCAATCTCGCGCTTCATTTGGGTCCACTGAATCTCGACGAAGGTCCCGATACATCTTGGTAGCCCCGGATGGATGGACAAAGGAGAATCATGGGCTTCGCGGAGAATCAATTCCAACTCCATGACCTTAGGAACTACAAGACGCTGCCCAAACCATACAACGCCATGCTCATCCTCCGAAAAGCACTTGGCTATCCCATCCTTGATGTTCGCTTGATCCGCTCACACGAACATCCGTCTCATCTGTGCCGCTTGATTTGGTCCACCAAGGTTGGTTGCACAACCAAGGTAGCGAGAGAACGTGCTCGATCAAACCCAAATTGAGGCGTCAAACTCGAAATAAGGGTAGGTCGCTTCGAGCATCAACATGTTGCAATACACCTTTCGACTAAGCGCATCTGCAACAACATTGGCCTTGCTCGGGTGATACCAATACCCATATCATAGTCCTGATCAATTCCAACCATCTCCTTTGCCCGAGGTTCAGATCCGTCGGGTGAACAAGTACTTTAAGCTCTTGTGGTCGAATACACCTCACAACGGTTACCAATCGATAATGCCGCCAAATCTTGAGTGCATGAACCACAGCAGCCTAACTCTGTGTCGTGAGTAGGATAGTTGAGTTCATGAGGCCTCAATCGCCTCGATGCATAGGCCACTACCTTGCCCTTTGCATAACAACACAACCAAGACCACGACGAGAAGCATCACAATAGATATCAAAACTCTTGTGAATATCGGGAGAACAAGCATCGGGCTGAGGTCAACCGCTTCTTGAGTTCCCGAAAACTCACATCACAAGCGATGACCACTCAAACTTCTTGTCTTTCTTGAGCAATTCGGTCATAGGCTTCGCAATCTTGGAGAAATTCTCGATAAAGCGCGATAGTAGCCACCAAACCAAGAAAACTCCGCACATCGGTGACCGACTTGGTGACCCCAAGATAGCACATCATTGACCTTGCTAGGGTCCACAGCCACACCCCCTGCTGAAAGAACATGGCCTAAGAATGCCACTTCCTTCAACCAGAACTCACACTTGCTGAATTTGGCATACAACTGGTGCTCACGCAGCTTGCCCAACACAAGCTTAAGATGCTCAAAGATGCTCTTCTTCATTCTTGGAGTAGATAAGGATATCGTCGATGAATACCACCACAAACCTATCCAAATACTCCATGAATACCGAGTTCATAAGGTTCATGAATAAAGCAGGAGCATTAGTCAAACCAAAAGACATGACGGTGTACTCGTAAAGACCATAACGAGTAGCAAAGGTCGTCTTAGGAATATCCTCGGCCCTGATCCTGACTTGATGATAGCCCAATCTCAAGTCAATCTTGGAGAAGACACGCGCCCGGTCAAGCGATCGAAAATATCATCAATACGGGCAAAGGATACTTGTTCTTCACCGTCACTTCATTAAGCTTGACGGTAATCAACACACATGCGCAAGGTCTTGTCCTTCTTCTTCACAAAAATAACTGGACAACCCCAAGGAGATGAGCTAGGACGAATGAAACCATTCTCTTGCAGCTCACCTAGTTGCTTCTTCAGCTCCTCCAACTCATTAGGAGGCATACGATACGACCTCTTTGAAATAGGGCGATGCACGGCAGCAACTCTATCACGAACCTGTGTCTCGAACAGAGGCATCCCGCAAGTCTTCAGAAAGACATCCGCGAAGTCACACACGTGGGGACATCGCGAATCTCCAATCTTGGCTTTGCTTCAAGGGCATAAAGATGGGGTTCTCGCAACTGCGGTGAAAACCCAACTTGTTCACCTGAAGGGCTGGTGAGGTAGACAACCTTCCTGGCACAATCGATTTGCCCCAAGTGTTGGGACAACCAATCCATGCCAAGAATCACATCCAAGCGCGCCGAATCGAGTAGGGTAATACTCGCCAAGAATCCCACTCCTTCGATGTGGATAGGAATGTCCCAAGACACTTGGTCGCTCATTTCCAACCCGAGAGCGAATAATGCAGTGGAACCCCAAAGGAACACAAAGGAGACCACTATCAACAAAGAAACGACCTCGAAATAAAAGAATGCGAAGCTCCGAGTCAAATAAAACAGTAGCGGGACGTAAATTGACAAGAAGCGCATCCAACACCACGTCGGGCGCCTCGTGCCTCCTCACCGAGATGTGGTTGACTCGCCGCCCCCAAGCCCGGGTCTTCGGTCGTGGGTGACCACTCCCGCCCGCGCCCTCCATTAGGACGAGGGCCGCTCCAGCTTTCTTAGGCAACTACCGCGTAGTGACCCTTGTTGTGGCATGAAGCGGTGACGCCGCCGCGGGGTTGCGGTGGGCAACTCGTCTTTGGATCGCAGCGCACGCGGATCGAGTCACGGCTGCCGAGGACGTGGAGCCGGTGCCGGCCTCGGCGGTGGTGAAGCCAAAGAACGGGCCACCGGTGCAGCCAAACTTCGGGACTAACGAGGCCGGCTGTGCACCGCCGGGGCCTCCCACTTGCGCTTGCGGGACTCGCCAGCGCTCTCGCCTTGTGCTCGGCGACGATGGCCTTGTCCACCAAGGTCCGGAAGTCGGGAAGTTCACAATAGAGAGCTTGTCTCAAGCTCTTCGACAAGCCCTCCATGAACTTCTCCCGCTTGGCCTCACGGTGGCCACCTCGGCAGGAGTGTACCTCGAGATGGTTGAACTCGTGGAGGTACTCGATCACGCATTTGCGCCCGCTTGAGCGCAAGGAACTCCTTCTTCTTGACTTCATCAGTCGGGGACATGGGCCCGACGGAAAGTCGATCGAACTCCTCCCACGAGACCACGTGTCCCGCGGCCGCATGGCAAGGAAGTTCTCCCACCATGAGAGTGTCGCACCCTCCACCGATGGGATGCGAAAGTGCCCGCCTCGCTCCCGGCATCGAGCAACGCTGAGCTTCCGCCAACTAGACGCAGCTGGCCATCTGCGCCCAAGGGATCCTGGACCGGGAGAAGGTGGGAGGCTGCGTGCGAAGAACTCCGCAAGTCCCCACGAGGCGGTGACCACCTCCGCATCCAGAGGCACCAGAGGGAGTGGAGGTGTTCCTCGCGATAACCTCCAACACCCTACGGTCCTCCGAACGGTTGCGTTCGATCTGCATGAGGACTTCCGCCATGGTCGGAGGAGGGGGAAGCTCCTCATCGGGACTACCCGGCTAGTTCCGACCACTACGTGTCCCCCCTGCCATCCTGTTTCACTAAGACAAGTTAGCTGCAAGCCCGAGATCAAAAGGCACAGAAATCCAAACTCAATTAAAAAGGGCTCAAGAATAACCACCAAAGAACACAAGACCATAAGTCACCAAATCAACTCCCCGAAACGACTAACCCATATGGAAGAACGAGTAATCATTTGAGAAGACCCAAAATTTCAGAACTAAATTCTAGCTCAAAGGAGCCTAAAGATCAAGGTATAACCACCTAATAGAGTATAGGCATTTAGCTAATTTCATATCACTTCTTACCCTTACATTCCCTCAAGTTTTCGTTGAATTATCCTCTCATTTCCTACCTCCAAATTTCTTTCTCCAAGCTCTCATGGTTCTCCCAAAACCAATTTGATCGATAAAAGCTAAATTTTGAAAGGAAGAGAGGAACAGCGTTTCCAAAACTTGATCAAGAGTAAGGTGAGATGAGCAAGCTAAGACAGGTAAGGAGTAAAATCAGAGAACTTACTTAAGTTTTGTAAACCTTTTGAAAGTAAGTTTTCAAAATATCCTAGAGGCGACCAAGCTAGGGGTTGTTACGGTCGATGGGCTCGATACCAACTTTGTGAGGACCCGAATATTTAACTAGTAACACTTAACCTCCAAATGGTTCTAGCGTTACTAATTAAACATTCTAAGCCTCGATGGACATATGCTTCCCAGAATTGTAGCATATGCACATCATCACAAAATTACACATCATTTCCATACAACATACATCACTAAGTTCAATAACGACATACATAAAGTAAAGTTATTACAAAAGAGCCGACCGGACAAATAGAACAATATACAAGAAAGATAGTGGAAGCAAAAGGTGCCATAAGATGGCTAGAACAAAAGTCGACCGGTTAGCCAACATAACCCACAAGGCAACCGACCGGGCCGCCAAGCTAGTCGCCCCGCAAGCTACCACAACAAAGCTCACAAAAGTGAGGCCCCTCGAGCTCACCTTCTTCCTCTGCAACAAATACATTTAAGCAAGATAACTGAGTACACAAAGGTACTCGCAAGACTGACGTGTGGAATAGCAGACCTATTCATAAACTACATGCAAGCTTATTTAGGTGGAGGTTGTATGTCTCATTTTGCATAAAGCCAACTTTATTTGCAATAATGTAATACATTTAAAAGCAAGTTTGCAAATCTGTTTTGTTGTCAAAATAACAGCGAAATAAAGATACATACAAGTAACCACCTGGAAGTGACTATCCCAATAGTCACCACAACATAGCATGAATCCCCGATTCGTACCACCCATCAAGTTTTAATTAAAAGATTGTAGTCTAGTTCTCACGGGGCGTATCCGAGCGTGTCCATAACCTAGGACGAGGCTATTCGAATAGTTTTAACCCTGCAGGGGTGTACCAATGTACCCACACTTCATACCGCCTTTAAGCCACAAAGCACACTTGTCGGGACCCAGAATTACGATTCTAGAACCCTCTGTGTATACTGCACTAGTCCAGGATCACGCTATTGCACACAGGGTTAACACAAGTAAATATCGATCCACACAAGCGATAAATAAAGTAAACGATTAGTTTGAATAACAAATAAGGATTTTGACCTTAAGGTCGAGTTTACACTTATTAAGCCACGCAGGGCTAACAGGAAATAAAGCAGCAGCGGAACGGAAAACTCCACCGTAGATCCCACCAATTCACCATAGGCAACCGACTGGGATCCAGACCTTAACGAACGATCAGCCTTCAGCGAACTCCTCCTCGAAAACAGGCGTAGACTCCTCCTCTTCTGTAGGTTTGGGCGCAAGTTTTACAACAAGCGTGAGTACACAACCATACTCGCAAATCATACCACAGAATGCAATGTATAGATGCAGGCTTATTCCAAATAAAAGGCTTCTGTGGTTCTTTTGCGTAAAAGCAACATTTGCAATTGAATACAATAATAGATTGAAAGCATAATTCAAAACAAATGGACAATAATAATTTAACATTTGTTTCCACAAAGACACACAGCTAAACAGATTATTTCACATAGCCATATGATTGAGGTCACACAGCTCCCATCCCAACATTTTATGAAAACTACCCTCGTGTGAAATCCCGAGCATGTCCATGATCATGACGCGCTATTCGAATAGATTGTTTAACACTCTGCAGAGGTTGTACACTTTACCCACAAGATACAACTAGTGTAGCAAGCACCAATCGTAACAAAACAGTTCGGAAACTTCATCTCAAACATTGACATTCCCAGTGTGCTTACAAACCGCTATACCAGCTCACATAGAATTGGTATAACACACACCGCTGGACAGGGAAGATGAATCGTCCCGCGATGCAACCACCAAGTAGTCACACCTCCACCCTGTCACACAGCCTAACCTATCCACCTGAACATCAATACCGAGAATCCATAACTTACTAAGTTAGGCCCGTCCCATACCAGGCATGTGGTCGTACAGTAAGGCTCAGCTCAATGGCGCACAAAGTTAAGTCCTTAATTGACCAAGGCAAGACTTCCAATTTCTAACTAAATCACAAAGACCATCATTTCCATCACATAGACCACCATGTCACACAGTCTCCACCACTTGCCTCAGTCTAAATCCTTTACCACCCAGTTGGTTTTAGTGCAACACATGCCATCACGAAGTAATAACACATAGCACACATTTTTACACGAAGTTCCATAGTCACTTAGTCATAATTAATATTTGCAACCTACATGTGATGATGACCCGTGGCATGGCTAAGCAATTGTACTCGCATCTAACCAACCCACGTTGGTGCTATGATATTACCAACTCATAACCAATCTAGGGTGACAAGGAAATATGACATACAAGGCCAAGGTGTGATAACAAATTTGGATAATAACTATGCCCAAAGCATTTAAATAAATAATTAAAGTAGAATGCAATAATTTAACACAAAGTAATTTGAAAACTGGGTTCAAGATGATCAAAGGTATGACTTGCCTTGGAAAAGGTCTTTGTACTGGTCTTGATCTTGGGGTGCTCCTTCCACAAAATTTCCCGACGAATCGACGTCTACTCGCAAACGAAACAAAAACAAACAAAACAAATAAATAACAGAGACAAAACAAACTCCAAAAATTAAATAAAAATCTTCGATAAATAGAGCTTGAATTTAGACAAATTTAGAAATTTTAATGGGCTCAATCGGAGTTAGGATGCAAAAGTTATGGGCTTTGGAAGATTGGAAATCTAAAAGAAACCCTAATTCTGATTTTCCAGAATTTCCGAATTATTTCTCTAAAAAAAATTTGGATTATTGCGCAATGCTGGCGTCAGCGAGGATTTCCGGAAAAGAAATAATAAAAAGAAATCTCTGACATGTGGGACCCACATGTCAGAGGCTAGGCTCTGGAACCCGGTGGACTGCCCACGCGGACGCACACGTGGGCGGTGACTAGGTGCCACGCATGCGACACGGAGGCACGGCGTTGACGTGGCGCCGAGGTGGCACCGACGTGGACGACAGCGAAAGCGGTGGTGCTCGGGTTCCGAGGGTCTCGGCGAACGGCGGCGAGTGGTGCCGGGAGGTAGAGGGCGACACGAGGATCTCATCGGTGTGCTCACGGGTGCTCGGGGGTGACGAGAGTGGCCGGCGGCGAGCAAAGAGCGGCGGAGGGGCTTCTGCTCGACGGGATCGAGCTCGGCGACGCCCGCGAAACGGCGCGACCCGAGGTAGTCTCGCTCGCGCGATGCCGACGGTGTAGACCCCGACGCTCAAGCGGCACTGACGGCGGCGTACGAGCTCGTCGGAGTTGGCGGCGGCGTAGATTGATCTTCGAGCTCCCGCGGCGGCTAGGGTTCAGCGCGAGGGCGTAGGCTGCTAGGGTTGGGATGCGAGACCGAGGCTACCTCCCTTTATACCCGAGGCTCGAGAGTCCAGGCACGAACGCCCAAAACGGAGGCGGCGGCGGAGATCGTATCCTAACGGATTCGGAACGAAGACGATGTGGCAAGTCGGGACCCACACGCCGCTGGCTAGGTTAGGACGCGCGCGCAGGAATCCAATGCGGCTGAAAGCAGACTCAAGGATCGGGCCGTTGAATCTTGATCGAACGGCCCACAATCAAAGGAACATTCGGACCCCTCCAGTTACCTCACGCGCATCTAGGCGTTCATCCTTGATCGGACGGTGGAGAACGAGCGAGGCGCTCGGAGAGAGAGAGAGAAGGCTGACATGCAGGGCCCGCATGTCAGGCGGAGGCGCGCGCGGGCGAGCTGGGCTTCGCGAAGCTGGGCTGGCGGCGGAGGGAATGGAGGAATTATCTGAGATTATTAATAGGTTTTCTTATTTAGAAAATACCAGAAATTGAAATGGACAATAGAAAATAGCAAATGAACTCAGAAAAATTCTAGAAAAATCTAGAAAATATATCTGAGCACATAGAACCCAAATAAAATAGTTTTGGCTATTGTTCATGTTGGGATTATTCACATTAAATGTTTTTTATTGTAAAGTCCAATATTAAGCTTTTGAAATTAAATTCAAATAAAATCCAAATGGTGAATTTTCTCCCTACTAACTATTAAAAGATTTTTAAGCTCTGAAAATTGGGATGTTACAAACCTCCCCCCCTTAAAGGAATCTCGACCCCGAGATTTAGGCTAGCTAGAGAAAAGGCTAGGAAACTCGGCTTTCAGCTCTTCTTCACGCTCCCACGTTGCTTCTCCTTCTGAGTGGTTGCTCCACTGAACCTTGCAAAACGTAACAGCCTTGCTTCTCGTGAGGCGCTCATGCGACATCCAAAATCTTAATCGCTGCTCCTTGTAGGTAAGATCCTCTTTCAACTCAATTGATTCCAACGGGCTTGCTCTTACCGCACAGAAGGCACTTCTTTAATCGTGAGACATGAAAGACATCATGCACTCGCTAACGCATCGCGGCAGCTCCAATCGATAAGCAACTTCTCCACGACGCCCAAAATCTTGAACGGGCCAACATACCTAGGGCAAGCTTCCTTTGGCATGAAACCTTTGACACCTCGAGCGGTGTAACTCAAGATAAACGAAATCCTCGGGTTCAAAATCGAGATCACGGCGACGATTATCGCGATAGCTCTTCTCGCTCGACCGAGCTATCTTCGCCTTTTCTCGATCATGGCCACTTGCTCTTCGCTTCGAATGATGTCCGACCAAAATCGATCGCTCACCGCTTATGAACAGTTCAACGGGGTTCGGCAGGCACGGCCATATAAGGCTTCAAATGGTGACATTTGCAGACTAGCCTGGTAACTATTGTTGTACGAAAATTCTGCATACGGTAAACTTTTATCCCAACGGGTAGCATTTGCTAGAGCACAAGCTCTCAGCATATCCTCCAATATCTGATTGACTCTTTCAGTCTGCCCATCTGTCTGTGGGTGATATGCAGTGCTGAAATTTAGATGAGTACCCAATGCTTCATGCAAGCTCTGCCAAAAACGAGAGGTGAACTGGGATCCTCGATCTGACACTATCTTTTTGGGCACACCGTGCAAACCGACAATTCGGCCATGTACAACTCGCAAGGCGATCTCTCGAGTACGCTGCTTTGATCGGCAGAAATGGGCGACCTTGGTCAAACGATCGACTATTACCCGGATCGAATCGTAACCCGATTGAGTCTTGGGTAAACCGTGATGAAATCCATTCCGATCTCTTCCCACTTCCATTCGAATCTTCAATGCAGCAAAAACCCGCTCGCCTATGGTGTTCGCTTTACTTTCTCGACAGTGTCGACAAGGCAACGAACTCGCGACTTCTCGCTTCAAATTTGGCCACCAAAATTTAGTCTTAACATTCGTACATCTTGGTATTTCCGGGGTGTATCGAATACTTTGAGTCATGGGCTTCCTTTAAGATTAATCATGCGAGACCATCGATATCCGGTACACTGATACGACCATTAATCCGAGTATGTCCCGATCATCCTTGGTGAAATCTTTGAATTTCTCTTACGCCATTTTGACCTTGATTTACGACAACACAGATCCTTTGGTTGTGCTTCACGAATTTGCTTCTCCAGTAGATCAGATTTCCAAATTGGCTACAAATCCTTCAGACACAACTTCTAGCTTTAGCTTTGAAATTCTTCATAAAGTTCTGGCAACTTTCCTTTACTTCCAAAGCATTGCAAGAACTCTTACGACTTAGAGCGCCCGCAACTACGCTGGCTTTTCCGGATGGTAGTGGATTCCAAGATTGTAATCCTTGATCAATTCTAACCATCTTCTCTGTCTCATGTTCAAATCTGACTGGGTGAAGATATACTTTAGACTCTTATGATCTGTGTAGACTTCACAGCGATTACCGATGAGGTAATGACGCCAAATCTTTAAAGCATGCACTACGGCAGCTAATTCCAGATCATGAGTAGGGTGATTCTCTTCGTGAGGTCTCAATTGCCTTGATGCATAAGCGACAGCTCTTCCTTCTTGCATCAGGACGCATCCTAATCCTTGACGCGAAGCATCACAATAGATATCGAAATCCTTGCGAATATCTGGCAAAATCAGCACTGGGGCTGAAGTCAAACGCTTCTTCAATTCTTGAAAACTTTCCTCACAGGCTGGAGTCCAAGTGAACTTTTTCTCCTTCTTCAACAATTGCATTAGGGGCTTAGCAATCGATGAGAATCCTTCGATGAAACGGCGGTAATAACCTGCCATTCCCAAGAAACTGCGAATCTGAGTCACGGTCTTGGGCTGCTCCCAATGTAGTATCGCTTTAACTTTACCGGTCAATGCTACTCCTCTACTGTCATCACATGACCCAGAAATCCACTTCCTCTTCCAAAAATCACACTTATCGAACTTGGCATACAAATGATGCTCTCGGAGTTTTTCCAATATTATCCTTAAATGTTCGGCGTGTTCTTCCTCCGACTTAGAGTACACCAGAATATCATCAATGAACACAACTACGAACTTGTCCAAATATTCCATGAATACTTTATTCATCATGTTCATGAAGTATGCAGGAGCATTAGTCAGACCAAAAGACATGACTAAGAACTCATAATGTCCATACCGTGTTGAGAACGCGGTCTTCGGTATATCCTGAGGACAAATCTTTAGCTGGTGGTAACCTGATCGCAGGTCGATCTTTGAGAATAATCCGGCTCCTTTCATCTGATCAAACAGATCATCTATCCGGGGTAGTGGGTACTTGTTCTTGACGGTAACTTCGTTGAGCGAACGGTAATCAATACACATCCTCATACTTCCATCTTTCTTCTTGACAAACAACACTGGTGCTCCCCATGGCGACGAACTAGGTCTCACGAAACCTTTCTCAAGGAGTTCTTCTATCTGCTTCTTCATCTCTACCAACTCATCGGCTGGCATCCGATAAGGTCTCTTTGAAATTGGTGCTGTCCCTGGCACTAGGTCGATAACAAACTCAATGTCACGATCCGGTGGCATTCCTGGTAACTCCTCTGGAAACACATCTGGGTATTCACTGACCACTGGTACTTCTTCCAAGGAAAGGGTCTTCAAACTGTTTATTAGCAAATGTCCATCACGAACTGAGGTGGCTAGAAACTCTACCTTGTTTCCTTTGGCGTCCTCGACTGTTACGGCTCTTCGGCCACAATCTAGCACGGCTTTGTGTTTGGATAACCAATCCATGCCAAGAATGACATCTAAGGTTTGGGTATCTAGGACAATTAGGTTGGCTAGAAACTCAACTCCAGCTATGAGTAACTTAGCTCCTAAACATCCCACTCTAGTACTTAGCTCTGCTCCAGGCGACTGGACTACCAGAGTATGCTTAAGTTGCATAACCTCCAATTTATTTTTGGTTGCAAACATTCCAGAAACAAACGAATGCGAAGCTCCAGAATCAAATAAAGCCGATGCAGTGCGAAGTTAACGTAAACTTACCCAAGATTTACGCCCGTGATTCTGAGGCTCCTTCCAGAGTGACGTGGTTGACACGGCCTCGATCACGGATCGTGGTGCTCCTCCGCTTGACCGCAACTTGTGAAGCTCCTTGGTTGATGCCTGGTGCTGGCGTCTTGGATGGAGTAGCTCCAAGGTTGAAGCGTACTGGAGTGATTGTTCCCCTTTGTGGACACTGGTTGGCAAAATGTCCTGGCTGATGATAGGCGTAATGCACCTTTGGTGCGCTCTGCGTTGCTTCTGAATTGGGGTTGACAGTGCGAGCTGCGGAAGTTCTCGAGCAACCGACGGGCGCCGTTGGTGCAGTGCTCAACGGGTCCAGGGTGAAACTCGTTGAACTGTGGCTTGCACTTGTTCTTGCCCTCTCGCGTGATTGCCGATTTCCTTGTTGAGCCATCCGGCGCTTTGCGGTTATCCTCCGCTTCGTGAGGACTTAATTTATTTGGCTTGTAATGCTTAACCAACCACCGCCCTAGCATCACAAGTCAAATAAAGCGATCTCGAGATATGTATACTTCCTAAAGCAAGATACACATCTCGGTACAAAATTAGACATCAACTCCATTCCAAACATAGAGTCCAAACATTACACTACCAAACGGAAGATAAACAAATAGTAGAGGTTATTACGCACCAATGCCGATGTGCCAAGATACACAAATAAACAAGAACGACAATGAAGCAAAGTGCCATAAGATGGCTATAAACAAAGCCAATCGGTGTGCCTTCAACCCACAAGGCATCCGACCGACCGCCAAGACTAGTCGTCACCCACGGCGACAAAGACACTCACGTAAGTGAGGCCCCGAGGCTCACCTTCTTCCTCTGCAACAAAAACATTAAGCAAAGCACCGAGTACAAAGATTGTCTTTGTACCCGCAAGACCGACGTGTGAACCAGCGCACTGCTCATATGCTACATGCAGCTTATTTGGTGGAGGTCATATGTTTCATTTGCATAAAGCCAATTTTCATTTGCAATAAGGTAATACAGATTTTAAAGGCAAGTTTGCAATTCATTTTAAGATTGAAATAGCAAGAAAGATAATAATAACAAAAGCGAAAGATAAACAACCTAGAAGTGACTATCCCAATAGTCACCACAACAATAGCACGAATCCCGCATTCGCACCACCCATCAAGTTTTAATTTAAATGTTGTAGTCTAACTCTTGAAAAGCTTACCCAAGCGTGTCCATCACCTAGGGCGAGGCTATTCGAATAGTTTTAACCCCGCAGGTGTACCATCGCACCCACACTTCGATCGCTTTTAAGCCAAAGCACACTTCCAAGGTATGTCGCACAACTAAGTCCTACGAGACTTTTTCCAATATTGTGTATTAACTACGAGCCGCTCGTATGGCTAGAAACCCATACGCTACATGGTAAAGCCGAAAGACAACTACCCACTCGGGATAAAGCTTTTGAACAACTACCATGCTCCCACCTCCATCCCTCCCGCGACCCCGCGACCCGAGCCAATACACGCCAAAGTACTAGGTCAAGAGAGGTCCCATACCTCTAGTGTGGTTAGCACGAAATGCTGGATAAAATTCACTCACAAGATGTTCGGTCCTTAATTGACCTGCACCTTTCCATCCACACCCAAAAGATCACACCAATCTTACCATCGTGCTGCGTCCAAATCATTTTTGTTTTCATTTTTAGTTTTGCAATTAAACATAGCGTAAATGTCAAACATAAAGTTGTAGTAAATTTTGTGTGATCAAGGTTACCGACTAAAGTCGATAACCGCCCGCTTCTACCGATAGCTAAGCATGTCTAAGCAAGTTGACCGATCTACTAAGTGACAAGAGATCATCCGCGATCTCTAATCACAAAGAAATAACCTAAGCTCGGTAGTAGAGATTAATATTTTGTCTACAGGATATGCAACTACGGATTTAACTAATCAATTTAACACAAATTAAGCAATGCATACATACAAATGAAACAAAATATTAATCTTTAAAATACTCGGGATTAAACATGATCAAACCGCTTGCACGTTGTCGTTGCTCAATATGGTGCGAGGATCGTCCTCGTGGTTGCCGCAAATATCGAAGCCTAACGATCGAACATAACAAAGAAATAAGAACGAATAACGCCGACAAAACTCAAACATACAACAACATCAAAACAAGCCAAAACTCACACAAAGAGCCTAAAGCATGATATAACAAAATTTTAGAAATAGAGAACAAATCATTTTAAGTTATTAATAATTTTCTATGAATTTTCTAAGCTAAAAACACAACATGCCACTAGTTAATTACTTAACAAATTTTTCATGAACAGAAACAGTGTGTAAAACCTATCCTAATAGTTAGTATACTGAAAATGAAATTTTACTGAATTGGGTTTCTTCAGATTTGGACAGCTTATTGATAGAGATATGAATTTTCTAAATTGGAAAGTACATAATACACCAATTATTCAATAACCAGATTCTAGCTAACAGAAACATGGTTGAATCTAATTTTGGTAAATACTACATTTAAAATTAAAATTAACAGAACTGGTTTCAAGTGATTTGGAGAAAAATTGAATTAGTTACGAATTTTCTAAGTTTAAATGAATTAACAGCACAACAGAAAACACATTACAGAAATACTAAAGCATTTAATCCTTTTTCTACCCACAGCCAACTAGCCCCAGACATCGACAATGGGCGCGCGAAAAATGCTTGACGAACAACACCACCAAAAGTGACGTCGAAGGCGTATTCTGAGAATACGTCTTCGGCTTACCAAAGTGCAAACCTACATACTCTCACAAAGAAATACGTTTCCCAACAGAGAAAACGCATTAAGGAAACTACACAAACCCTAACTGACATTCCGGGCCCACATGACAGAGACTCAAAGTGAAATGCAACGGTTGGATTAAACGATTTCTAAACGCGACAACCGCAAGGGCCCACAAGTCGAGACTCAAGGTAGACATGATTAGAGTCAAACAAATCATCACCGCGGTTCACCGGTGAGCACGGCACGCGTGGCGCCGCCGCGAATCGTTCTTGCAAACCAGAGGTTTCGGCGAAAGAGTGGTACCTTCGGGTTCGCAGGACCTAGCGAACTCGATGACGGTGACGCGAGCCCGATGGTCGACGGAGATGGGCTCACGACGACCGAGGCGGAGAAGAAAGCACGGCCCACGCGAGAAGGCGATACGGACTTCTAGAAGACTCGAAGATGCGCACAAGCTTCGCCAACAACGGAGCAAGAAGCACACGATAACGCCGACGAAGAAAGCCCGAGGTGACCGGAATTTCCGGCGCGAAAACCGAGCTTGAGAAGAATTGGTCGCACGCCCGCAACGATGCACAAAAGGCGTAAACAAGCCCACCGTTAGACTCGGTGCATCAATGCGATCCTAAGGGACTAGGTGGCGGGCCGAAACTCACCGTCGCAAACGAGCTCACGGGATCGAGATCGCCAGAGGCGGAGACGACGATACCGCCCTTGGTGATCCACTGGACGCCAAGGACCCGGAATAGGCAAAATGGAGGCGGCGAGGCAAGAGGAACACGATGGTGCGATCGCCGCTCAAGGCGGCTCGAACGGCGGCGCTACGCCGAAGTTTTTCTCGGCGGCTAAGAATCGAGCGAGAGGGCGCAAGAATGGCCGCGAGAAGGAATGGACGACCCTATGAGGTAGATGGACTTCAGGCGATCCCCTGGAGGCAGACACGCGTCCACGACGTGGCAGCGACGAGCGTCGTGGCACACATGCGTGAGCGGCCGTGAGCTCCGGTGAGACGCGGAGAAGACGAGGACGGTCGGCGGCGTGTGGCCCACATGTCGGCGACGAAGATCGGCGGTGCGAACCCAAGTCAAGTCGCGCGCGAACCGGCGGTTAGACTCGATCAATATCGCACCAACCGCTGGATCTAAAACGGACGGCCGGGATTGGTGTATGCATTCGGACAGGTCGGTTGCGCACTCGGACGTGGATCGTTCGATCTTCATCGGACGGCTGACAGCCATCGAGCGCGCGCGGTGCAACTAGTTGACGCGACCGAGTCAATTGGCGCGGTCGGATTTGAGTCGGGCTCGGGTTGGGCCCGACAAATGATGTTTTCGATTTTTGATTTTAAAAGCTGAGAGAGTTTAGGAATTTTTAGAGATAGATCCTGAGCTCCAAAAATTCCGAAATTTTTATGGTAGCTACTTGAGACAGAGAACAACATTGCATAAATTTTCCAGAACTTTTATGCACTGAAAAGTTTTTCAGAAAATTCACAAGCATGCTGACTGAAGTTTGACCAGATTTCAAACTAGGTTGACTTGGCCATTTGAAATAGCAAATAAAATCTAAAAATTGTGAGATAATTCAGGGAGGTAGATAGGATGATCAAGATGCTAGGAAAAATAATTTCAGAGGATGATCACAAGTTTGAAAGCTAAGAATCTGATAACAACAATTTCCAATCACAAGAATTAAATTCTAAAAATTGGAAATTGCTAGGGAAAATTGTAGAAACTTTCAAATGATTTGAAGAGACAACAAAAGTTTTTATTTCTCCTCAAAATTTTACATTTGAAATACAAACCCTAAGTTAGGGCTGTTACAAGTTCCTTGCGTTTGTCCTCTAGAACAAAGGCTTTGTTGACCAGCTCTTGGAAATCAGAAAAAGTATGGGCGATCAAACTGACTTGCAGCCCAGTGTTTAGTCCCTTCAAAAAGCGACTTTGGCGAGCCTTGTCCGTGGCTACATCTTCCGCTGCATAGCGAGCTAGCTGTGAAAACGAGGTAGTCAGACACTGACATAGCTCCTTGCTTGAGAGCGCGGAACTCATCCTTCTTCGCATCGATAATGCCTTCGCACGTGATAACGGCGAATGCCGCAAAAATTCCTCCCATGTGATATCCCGTGGCGCCTCATGGGCGGCATGAAGTTCTCCCACCATTCAAGCGGTGCCTTCCATCCGTGAGTGGCATACGTAACCTTTTCACGATCGCCGACTTTGGTGATCGCAGCTTCCTTCGATAACTCGAGCCAATTATCCGCTTCCACCGGAGAGACGTGCCGTAAAATATTGGTGGACGAGTCCTCATAAATTCGCAAGTTTGGATGGTCCATGGTGACCATGAGCGATCGGGCTCCATCGTTGATTGTTGTTATTGTTGTTGGCCCGTTGTTCATAGCTTGCATCCGAGTCATCATAGTGTTCATCACCGAGTCAGTGCTGCCATGAAAGCTCCAAAGTTCCGCAAGTCAATTGGGGGTGCTTGTGGCGGAGCGCTCGCGGTGGTTGCTAATTGCTTCTGGTCTTTGGGTACCGGAACCACTTGCAAAGATCGACGAGTTTGAACCATCTGCGAAGCTCCATGGGTTAGATAAGGTAGCAAGCACAAGATAAGTTGAGAACTAGCAGGGGTAGGTTAAACCCAACAAAACACACTCAAGAAACTAAAATGAAATACCTTTATTACTTAGGGTCTTAGTATGGTGCAACAAATGCCTAAGGGCCTTTGCAGCTCATACTGCACACAAAAAAGAAACAACGACCTAAGCACACAAAACTACCGCCTAAAGGGCGACTCACTAAATCAAATCGCTAAGCTCAAAACCAAAACTAAGACAACTACTCAAGAAAGCCTCCACAACCGCGCGACGCTCCCGACGGTGTGACTCGGCGTGAGCGGCATCTTGGCAAACCGATCGATGCCTCGAATGGTGCAGCGAGAACAGGCGTTCCTGGTGCAACTGGCTCCGCTGGCTCCTCTGGCTCTGCATCTTCTTCGGGCTCAACTGGGCCTTCCTCCGGATCTTCTTCAGAATCCTCCTCGGGGTCTTCCTCTTCTTCGGGGACTTGGTCGTAGAGGATCTCTTGCAGAGTGGCGACCTTCTCTTCAGCTCTCTACAAGGCTTCATAGACATGATCCAACTCCGTGATGGTTCTCTCCAAGGCTTCCTCCTGGGCGGCCACAAACTGTGCGAGGTGCACGACGGTAGCGTTGCTCTCTCCTTCTGTGGACGGGTAGCGTGCTGGCAAGTCCACAGCGGCTACGGGTGGTAACGAAGACGGTGTCTCAAGCTCCGTGCGTAGATGTTGCGAACGCAGCATGGCCAAGCGCGACGACTCCTGGATACCTTCCAGCCAAGTGATCTTCCTCACAGAGACGTGCGAAGGTTGGCTTGCCTTGTCGTTCCTCCTGGCATAGATCGTCTGGCGACAAATCACTCCACGGTTTTGTCCATTCACCGTCCAGTTGTTGCCGACGTACAGCGGACGATCAAAACCTCTAAGAACTTGTAGCAACTTCCAAAGCTCAGCAGCGTAACCTCCAGTGCGCTCACCATAGCTCTGAAGGTGAGGCATCTGTCAAGACAGACGAACATGGTAAGAGCAACTTTAAAACAGCAGGGAGAGAAGAGATTATAGCAAAAGTTGAGGCGAGAGAGACATGAGAAGAGTTAAGCAATCAATTAACTTTGCAAGTTAATTTTTCCTTTAGAAAATAGTTTGGACACTCTAAAGACGGTCAATCTAACTAAGGTCAAGACCTACGATCGATGGCTCGATACCACCTCTGCCGGGACCCGCATGCGATTACGGAACCCTCGTGTATCTTGCACTAGTCCAGATCACGCTAGTGCACACAGGGTTAACACAGGTAAATATCGATCCACACAAGCGATAAATAAAGTAAACGATTAATTTGAATAACAAATAAGGATTTTGACCTTAAGGTCGAGTTTACACTTATTAAGCCACGCAGGGCTAACAGGAAATAAAGCAGCAGCGGAACGGAAAACTCCAGCGTAGATCCCACCAATTCACCACAGAACAACCGATCGGATCCAGACCTTAACGAACGATCAGCCTTCAGCGAACTCCTCCTCGAAAACAGGCGTAGACTTCTCCTCTTCTGTAGGTTTGGGCGCAAGTTTTACAACAAGCGTGAGTACATAACCGTACTCGCAAATCATACCACAGAATGCAATGTATAGATGCAGGCTTATTCCAAATAAAAGGCTTCTGTGGTTCTTTTGCGTAAAAGCAACATTTGCAATTGAATACAATAATAGATTGAAAGCATAATTCAAAACAAATGGACAATAATAATTTAACATTTGTTTCCACAAAGACACACAGCTAAACAGATTATTTCACATAGCCATATGATTGAGGTCACACAGCTCCCATCCCAACATTTTATGAAAACTACCCCTCGTGTGAAATCCCCGAGCATGTCCATGATCATGACGCGCTATTCGAATAGATTGTTTAACACTCTGCAGAGGTTGTACACTTTACCCACAAGATACAACTAGTGTAGCAAGCACCAATCGTAACAAAACAGTTTGGAAACTTCATCTCAAACATTGACATTCCCAGTGTGCTTACAAACCGCTTTACCAGCTCACATAGAATTGGTATAACACACACCGCTGGACAGGGAAGATGAATCGTCCCGCGATGCAACCACCAAGTAGTCACACCTCCACCCTGTCACACAGCCTAACCTATCCACCTGAACATCAATGCCGAGAATCCATAACTTACTAAGTTAGGCCCGTCCCATACCAGACATGTGGTCGTACAGTAAGGCTCAGCTCAATGGCGCACAAAGTTAAGTCCTTAATTGACCAAGGCAAGACTTCCAATTTCTAACTAAATCACAAAGACCATCATTCCCATCACATAGACCACCATGTCACACAGTCTCCACCACTTGCCTCAGTCTAAATCCTTTACCACCCAGTTGGTTTTAGTGCAACACATGCCATCACGAAGTAATAACACATAGCACACAGTTTTACACGAAGTTCCATAGTCACTTAGTCATAATTAATATTTGCAACCTACATGTGATGATGACCTGTGGCATGGCTAAGCAATTGTACTCGCATCTAACCAACCCACGTTGGTGCTATGATATTACCAACTCATAACCAATCTAGGGTGACAAGGAAATATGACATACAAGGCCAAGGGGTGATAACAAATTTGGATAATAACTATGCCCAAAGCATTTAAATAAATAATTAAAGTAGAATGCAATAATTTAACACAAAGTAATTTGAAAATTGGGTTCAAGATGATCAAAGGTATGACTTGCCTTGGAAAAGGTCTATGTACTGGTCTTGATCTTGGGGTGCTCCTTCTTCCACAAAGTTTCCCGACGAATCGACGTCTACTCGCAAACGAAACAAAAACAAACAAAACAAATAAATAACAGAGACAAAACAAACTCCAAAAATTAAATAAAAATCTCAGATAAATAGAGCTTGAATTTAGACAAATTTAGAAATTTTAATGGGCTCAATCGGAGTTAGGATGCAAAAGTTATGGGCTTTGGAAGATTGGAAATCTAAAAGAAACCCTAATTCTGATTTTCCAGAATTTCCGAATTATTTCTCTAAAGAAAAATCAGATTATTGCGCAATGCTGGCGTCAGCGAGGATTTCCGGAAAAGAAATAATAAAAAGAAATCTCTGACATGTGGGACCCACATGACAGAGGCTAGGCTCACGGTGGACTAGGTCCACCGAGCCTCTGGCTCTAGAACCCGGTGGACTGCCCACGCGGGCGCACACGTGGGCGGTGACTGGGCGCCACGCATGCGACACGGAGGCACGGCGTTGACGTGGCGCCGAGGTGTCACCGACGTGGACGACAGCGAAGGCGGTGGTGCTCGGGTTCCGAGGGTCTCGGCGAACGGCGGCGATTCACCGGCAGCGAGTGGTGCCGGGAGGTAGAGGGCGACACGAGGATCTCATCGGTGTGCTCACGGGTGCTCGGGGGTGACGAGAGTGGCCGGTGGCGAGCAAAGAGCGGCGGAGGGGCTTCGGGCTCGACGGGATCGGAGCTACGGCGACGCTCCGGCGAAACGAAGGCGACCCCGAGGTAGTCCTGCTCCGTGCGATGCCGACGGTGTAGACCCCGACGCTCAAGCGGCACTGACGGCGGCGTACGAGCTCGTCGGAGTTGGCGGCGGTGTAGATTGATCTTCGAGCTCCCGCGGCGGCTAGGGTTCAGCGCGAGGGCGTAGGCTGCTAGGGTTGGGATGCGGAGACCGAGGGCTACCTCCCCTTTTATACCCGGAGGCCTGGGAGAGTCCAGGGCACGAACGCCCAAAACGGAGGCGGCGGCGGAGATCGTATCCCTAACAGATTCGGGAACGAAGACGACGTGGCAAGCTGGGACCCACACGTCAGTGGCTAGGGTTAGGACGCGGCGTGTGCGAACTGGTGCGGCTGCGAAACGGACTCAAGGATCGGGCCGTTGAATCTTGATCGGACGGCCCACAATCAAAGGAACATTCGGACCCCTCCAGTTACCTCACGCGCATCTAGCCGTTCATCCTTGATCAGACGGTGGAGAACGAGCGAGGCGCTCGGGGAGAGAGAGAGAAGGCTGACATGCGGGGCCCGCATGTCGCGCGAGGCCTTGGCGAACCAGGCTTGCCGGGTCTGGTGCGGCGGAGGGAATGGGCCGGGGTTTAGGAATAGGAATGGGTTTAGGCCCAAGGAATTATCTGAGATTATTAATAGGTTTTCTAATTTAGAAAATACCAAAAATTCAAATGGGCAATAGAAAATAGCAAATGAACTCAGAAAAATTCTAGAAAAATCTAGAAAATATATCTGAGCACATAGAACCCAAATAAAATAGTTTTGGCTATTGTTCATGTTGGGATTATTCACATTAAATGTTTTTGATTGTATAGTCCAATATTAAGCTTTTGAAATTAAATTCAAATAAAATCCAAATGGTGAATTTTCTCCCTACTAACTATTAAAAGATTTTTAAGCTCTGAAAATTGGGATGTTACAACACTTCCGAAGGTATGCCGGCACGGCTAAGTCCTACGAGACGCTTTCCAATATTGTGCATTGACTACGAGCCGCTCGTATGGATCGGAATCCATACGCTTACATTGCAAGCCGAAAGACAACCAGCCATCACGGGGGAAGCCTTTCGGACACTACAATGCTCCCAGCACCATCCCTCCTACGACTCCCTGCGACCCGAAGCCAATACACGCCAAAGTACTAAGTCAAGAGAGGTCTCATACCCTCTAGTGTGGTTAGCACGCAAAAATGCTCAGTACGGTGGCGCAAGTAACTCGGTCCTTAATGACCCGGGCACCATTCCAGTCACACCCAGAAGCACACCAATCATACCATTGTGCCCAAGTATAAATCATTTTTGTTTTTAGGTTTTAGTTTTCATAAATAGACATGGCACAAGGTGGAAATCATAATCATAATAAGTTTTATGTGATCAAGGTTACCGACAAGCCGATAACCGCTTATTTCTACCGAAGCTAAGCATGGCTAAGCAATTAATTCGCGAACTACTAAGTGACAAAAGCTCATCCACGAACTCTAAATCACAGCAATGCCTAGGCTCATGGTAGTAGAGGATAATCATTTGCTAAGAAAATGCATCTACTAGGCCAACTAACGACAATAGTTTAACACAAAGTAGCAATGCATAGATAGAAGTTGTAATCAACATAAATACTTAAAATACTGGGATTAACATGATCAAACTGCTTGTCTTGCTGGGATTGGTCTTGCTGCAGAGGGGAGTGCTCAGGTTCAATAAATTCTTCGGAACCTAACGTGAAAAGGCGATAAAAACCGATAAGAACGAAGAACACCAAAAGGAACTCAATAGCAAAGAACATCCAATTCCAATGAAATTTCCACAGCAGCTAGATGTTGATTTTAGACAATTTTCGAAACAAGAATCACTTCATTTGGACTTATCATGAAAAAGTTATGGCTAATCTAAGTTCTCTCAGCCTGAAAAATCATAATTAAATTAATTTTAGTTACTATTCATGACAAAAATTTCTAGAATGATCTGGAACTTGAAATTTTTATGGTGGGTAGATATGGTTATCCTAACAACAGCAAAACTGAGTTTGCACAATTTGAAGTTGAAATGAATTAGTTATGATTTTTCTAAGTTCTAAAACTAGTGAACCATTAATTTCAGTGGCAAGGATCATATGAAGACCTATTCTATATTACAGTACATTCTTAGTGGGTTTTAAAAAAACTTAGTTTGCTTAGTTTGGGATTACGGAGAATAAATTATGCATTTTACAAATTTTCAATGAATTTCTAAGCCACTATTTTCACTAAACAAGATCATGCAGTTTCTATCATTTTCTACTACATAACAGTGCCTAAATCCATTCTCGATTAAAGTTCATACTATAACAAAGCTACAAAGAATCGAATCATTCAAAAAGAAGCTAAAATGACAAAGTTATGCACTTTTGAAATTTGAAACAATAAAAGACTTAGAAAATTTGAGCTCTCAGGAGGTCCAAATGAACTGAAGGAAAACGGAGAGGTCGTGGGCCGTCGATCCTTCATCGCACGGCCACGGACCTCGAAGCACAGCGCACGGGAAGACCTCCTCCCGCACATGGGAGGTCCGGACCGTCGAGATTGGATCCAACGATCACGACCAGTGCATGCACAGCGCACGCAAAGGAGGTCCTCGCGCCTAACGGAGGTCGTGACCGTCAGATCAAGATCTGGCGGTCCCGAGAACTAGGGGAGGTCCTAAGAGTAAACCTACGGAGGGAGGTCTGGACGGCTAAGATCTCACGGAGGAGGTCTTCAACGGTCTAGATCTCCAGAGGGAGGCCTTTAACGGACACGATCAAGTGAGGGAGGTCCTGGGCGATCAAGATCAAACGAGGGAGGTCCTGATCGGTTGGGATTCAACCGAGGAGGTCTTGGACGGCCAAGATCTACTCAGGGAGGTCCTAAGTGACAGGGTTTTACCGGGAGGAGATCTGGACGGCTCAGATAAGGCCTAGGGAGGTCATGAACGGTCCAGATCGCCACGGAGGGAGGTCCTGAGACTAAGGATTTTGCAAAGGAGATCTAACGCTCAGATCTAACTCCGGGGAGGTCGTGAATGGCTAGGATTGAGCCTAAGAGGTCTGAAGGGGTTTTCTTTGTAAAAGGCCAGGTGGCTTTTTACAAAAGGACCGAGGTGGTCTTTGCAAATGACCGAGGGGAGGACTTTTGCAAAGAGGACCACAAAGGAGGTCCAGGGGGTGGTTTTGGCAAAATGACCAAGAGGAGGTCCTTTTGCGCAGGAGTGGTCCTAGCGGCTAGGATTTAACCGGGGTGGTCCTAGACGGTTACGATCAACCCTAGGGGAGGTCCTGGCACTAAGAGTTTTCGCGGACCAGGATCTAACGGCTAAGAGCTAATCCTAGGAGGTCTTTTAACGGCGGAGAACGCTCTAGGAGGTCTTGGGACTTAGAAATTTACACGGAAAACCCTCTACGGTACAGATCTGACTTGGGGGTGGTCTTAAACGGCTGGGATCAAACTAGGGGGAGGTCCAGAGGCTTAAGTTTTTCGGAACGGAGCCAAAGGCTCGGATCTAACCCGGGGTGGTCGTGGACGGCCACGAATATCCCAGGGAGGTCTTAGGACTTAGCGGCACGCGCGCTTTGCCAGCAAGACCGCATTAATGAGCAACCTCGGACACATTAATGCTAACCATACGACCAGGATTCCTGTCCGAGTACGACACGGCAAAACACGAGTTTGGTTTTCAGTACACCGCCGGCGATGGGGACCTCGCCGGCGAGAACCAAGGACACGACTGAGTTCCAAATAACGCTAGGAATCTAATGGGCGAGCTCTCAACGGCGGCAACGGCCTTGAACGCCGGCAAGCCGGAGAGAGATGAACAAGCCCCATTCAGGAAGACTACGAAATCTACCCGAGCTCTAGGAAGCAGTAAATAGCTAAGAAATGGGCACCTGAGGGCAGGGAGGGGACTAAGGTGGTCGGAGGAGCTTGGAGAAGGTCGACGAAGTCCGACGATGAAGAGCTTGCCGGAGATGAAGAAGAAAATGACCTCGACCCCGAAAAGCAGCTCCCAAACTTGTCCACCTCTGCAATGTGAACCAAGCTAAGTTAGAGCAAGCTTGAGGTGGTCAAGATGACAGTGAACAAGGCCAGGAAGTTGCTGGGACCACTGGAGCTCGAGCTTCGGCAGGGAGCTCCAAAGGTGACAATGGTGGTAAGGGGGTGGTGTTCTTGGGTGCTTGAGTTCGAGGACCAACTCCACTCAGGGAGCTCAAGCACAACAAAGAACGAACAAGGAAAAGGAGAAGGGAGGTTTCAGGCTATTCATAGCCTGGAAGCTTGGCAATGGCATGGGCAAGTTCACTGTGAACAATGTCCATGCCCCTGCCAAAAGCACGCATGGTAGGTAGGGGCAGAGCAGGGTGGAGACTTTGGAGGTTAAAGCTGACTGGCAATAAATGCATGGCAGCAAAAAGAGCCGTTGACAAGAGGCAAAAGGTGACATCTCACGCCCTAATCGCTCGGTCCTCGACACGGTGCAAAGTGCGAAAAAATCATGACGACTAGAATTCGAGGAGGTCAAGAGGAAGAAGAACAGAGCCAAAGGAGAGGTCCTGGACGATCCCGATTTGCATGGGGTGGTCCTGGACGTCCCAGATCACCCGAGCAGGGGAGGTCTTTGCGGGTGAGGAGGTCCAGGGGAGGTCGTGACCGCAGGATGGAGATCCAGTGGCCTGGACCACCCCGAGGCGCTGAGATCAGAGGGGAGGTCTGAGCAGCTGGATGGAGATCCAACGACCCAAAGGAAACGAGCCCGAGGAGGTCAGGGCGGCTGGCCCGACCGAGTCCAACGGCTGGGTCTGACTCGAGTCCGAGTCACACTCAGACCAAGGGTTCAAAATCTGAGTCCCAACAAGAGCTGATCTTTGGAGAATTATTTGAGTCAGCAAACTAACTCCAAAAATTATAAAATTTTTATAGGAGCTTGCTAGCTGAGTTAATGACCTAGTGTAAATTTTGCAGAGGTTTTTGTGCTATAATTTTTCCTCCAAAAATTTCACAAGGTGCTGGTCCACAGTTTGACCAGAATTGAATTGGGTTTGACTGACCTCCAAAGATATTCAAACAATTTCTAAAAATTGTGAAATTTTTCAGAGGGGTCACATACCATCCCAAGAACTCAGGAAAAATATTTCGAGGAGATGATCAAGAGGTTTGACAAGATTGCTTTTGTAAGCTCAAGATTTGGATCAAAAGACTTGTGACTTTGTATTTCCATAACTTCTTGTACAATACTTGTTCAGTACACAAAGGAAATACGAGATGTAAGAAAAAGTTTTAATTTCTACTCATTTTCTTACATTTGAAACACAAGCCTAAAATTGGGATGTTACATGAGCAAGGCCACTATGCCAAGAGATGCCCTGCAAAGCGTCAAACTTCAACCTTCAAGAAGGTTAGTCGTTTCGGTGCAATATCACCAGGCAAGTCACAATGTCCTCCACGTGTATGTTACAGTTGTCGCAAGAAAGGTCACTACATCAGCCAGTGTCCTTAGTGGAACCAGTCACTAACTCCAGATGCAAGAATACCAGAAGTCAGTTCAGTCAAGATTTTAACTCCCAGAGCAGGTGGTAATGCAGCAGGACCCGTGTGTCCAGCGAAGCAGTCAAAGAAGAGATGTTTGTGCGATGATGTTACCAAGAAAGTCAGAGAATCAATGTAACTTTTCCTTTGTTGGAGAGCTAAAAGTGCGGACATCTTTGCATGCAAGTTATGGAGAAAAAAGAAATTGTTGGATATTAAACCCTTGGATACCTTTCCAAGAGTCTGCCTTTGCAAGTTGAGTAATCAAGCGTTAAGTCATGATGATTGAAGGCCGTAGAGCCGTAACTATGGAATGTGATGTTGAATTCCAACTCATCATTTTGCATAGCAGAGAGACAATAGTAAATGATTGAAGAATCTAATCATTGGATAATGTCCATATCCGCAGGAGAATATGCAATTGTCATTGCAAATGATCTATACAGCATGCAACTGTATTAGAAGTCAAGATCGTCTCTGACTTGGTACCCAGGATCAGCCAATTTCAGAAGGAATTACGTTAGAGGTGAAATATGACAAAAGTTGTTAAACGAGTTTGCAGAGATGATAGAGTAGATCAGATGACTTTATCAGATGAAGGCAGTGTCAAATCAAACCCATCAGCTTAGCAAGTGTCAGTTGAATACCAGTGAAGCAGTTGTTTTGAGACAGTGTTAGTTGAAGATCAATGAGACAATCATTTCAAGTTAGCCAAGACCCCTCATCGGTTTGTACGAATTTTAGAAGAGATTAATCACAACTCCAGTGTTCAGATTGCTAGATATCAGAAAGAACTTTGATAGTTTTTATCACGGAACCTCCAAGAATTAGTGTGTTAAGAAGTTTCAGGCAGTGAATTATCCTAGTCATAATTTGAAGTTGCTACCAGGGGCAGAAAAGACGATTATTGGATTGAGAACCGTGAAGTCGAAATCCGCTCCTCTAGCTGCACTCAAGATAATGCGCAGATACTTTGAAACAGAAGAGCTACCGCAAGAATCTGTTGATCAGTCAGCTAAAGTTACTTGTGAAAGTCAAAAGTTGAGTATTAAGTCAGTTTCAAAAGGATATTTGTTGAACCCCAGAGTTCGAACCGATGCTGGAAATCAGTGTTGACCAGACAGTGGAATGACAGTTTCGTCAAGGAAATCCGTCCTCAAGTAAAGCCAAGGAAAGCGTGAGGACCCGCTGAAGGTGAACAGAAATGATGCACAAATCAATGAGTATATCTGCATATCTAATGAGAAGAAACTCAAGTAGTTGATGCTCAAACCAACATTTGAGTGCAAGCATTCCATTTTCCCTGAAAGTACCAAGGCGTACAAAGATCTCAAAGTTGAATCATGATGATCCAAAATAAAGCGAAATATCGTCGAATGGGTTACCCTTTGGTATGTCAGAAAGTTAGCCAAAATGTCAGAGGCTAGTCAAAGTACTCCTATCACTGAGAATTCAGATAAGGGATCTCCCAGGACCCAATAGGGATATAATTTCTTGAAGGGTGATTGTTGATCATTTAACAGAAATTTGTTGCTTAATTCCTGTCAATATCACCTAGTTTGGAGACTGCCTAGTAGAGTGGTATACGATAGAGGTTGTATACGACAGAGATGGTATTTGTCAGCATGAGTGCAGTGTCAGATCTACAGAGATGGTCAATTTGCACGGCACGTCAGAGAAGTTAGTATCAGACCAAGGATCCCAGCTTATCTTGTATTAGCGACAAAGTCTATATGAGGCTTGGATGGTCATTTCGGTTAAGTATTGTGTATCGCCCGTATCAGCAGACAGATTGAAAGAATTAGTGAGTTATGCCTTAACTCATAGTACCAAGTCGAGCAAGTGAGTTTTGTGTGCAGAGTCTCCCTACAACCCTGATGTCAGCCAGTCGTAGTTGTCACCCTCTGAAGTTCACAGTGGTTGATCGTGTAAGTCATCGCTCAGCTAGGGGCACATGAATTTACAAAGTATGTGGATGTTGCATTAATCATGAAGCATAAGACCAAGGATCATTAATCCTAAATGGAATTTAAGTAGCAGTGTTCAAGAAGAAAAGCTATGCAGATTATACAGATTATCACCTTCGCAGCCATGTCTATCTTCAGAATACCTGTTGAAGTTCTATGCTAAGAATTGTATGACAGGGTTGACAAAAATGTGTCAGTTAGTTCAGATTCCGAACCGCGGAAGAAGAGATAGTTTGCCAACCCGAGTTGCCAGTTAGCAGCAAAATTTCCTCCACTCCAAAAGTGCCTTCAAGCACCGATCAAGCAGCCCCGGTAGAAGCAATCGAGTTTCAAGATGCCTTCCAGCCAAGAGCCAGTTTGTTAGGTTTTCAGTGAAGCGAGAAGTTTAGCAAGAAGCAAGGCGTTGTTCTGTAAGTGGTCAGAAGAGAGATTCTGTCAAAGTCAAAGCAATTTGAAAGTAAGAAGTGAACCCGAAGGCCGAGTTTCTTATCCTATTCTATAGCCAGCCTGAATCTCGGGGACGAGATTCCTTTAAGGGGGGAGGTTTGTAACGTCCCAAAATTTGGCGTTTCAAAATTCTTTTGAGTAGTTTAGGTCCCTGGAAAATTTCACCAATTTTATTTGAATTAATAAAGCTTAATTAGGAATTTTCTAAATTAAAAATATTTAATTTGACTAATCTAAACCTTAATTAAATAAAAACTTGTGTTATTTGGCTTCCTTGTCTTTCAAGGAATTTTTGGGTATTTTCTGAGATTTTTTCGGATTTATTTGCTATTTATTTGATCTCCTTGATTTTTAGCCTTTTATTTTAATTCCGAGAATCAGTATTCTCTCTCTCCTGCCCACATGCTACCGTAAATTGCGTGGTACTGTTCATCTTCCAGCTCCAGAACGACCCGAGAGTCCAGAACGTATGCGTTTCAAACTGAAAATTTCAAATTTCCATATCTTCCTCCACGGTGCATATAAAAGCAAATGGTTTGCGCTCACACGTCCGTCTTGATCTCCTCTTCTAATCCCCTAAATTGGTTTCCTCCAAACCGATCTATTTTCGCCGCAATCTCCAAAAAACCGAGCTCAAACCGAGGTTCTTCTCCGGCGAACTGCGCCTTCATCCGACGTCCTCCGGCCGAACCGTCTGCGGCGTTGGCTTCGCATCATCGCGTTGTACGTCATGGTTCCTTCCTCTTCGCCCAAAGATACCGGAGCACCGTCGGCCATGTCAAGCCCTAAAGCCGAAACGTGTTCATCGCATTCCTCGCTTCCTCGGTGAGTTTTTCCAAAATCCGATCGCGTCATCTTGTTCCCCTCGTCAATACCTATTTTTCCCCTCTTGTAGATTCAAGTTTCATCCACCGTGCGCCGAGAATCGGACGTTCTCTCGCCTCTTGTTCGTCGTCCTTCTCCGGCCAATTACTCCGCAACCGTTGATCCCCTGCCTTCAACTCCACCACCGTTGAGTTCGCGTCGCCGCGTTCTACGCCGTGCTCACCTCCCTTTTCGCAGATTGTCGCCGGAAGTGTTACGCGCCCGTGAGGCCGCCGTCGTCGGCGTTCTTCGCGTCGCTGCCATCGCATGGAGCAAAATCTCGACGTCCGGACCGCGTCATCATCTCCGGCTCGTCGTTTCCTTTCCGTTTTGCCCCTTCGCCAACACTAGTTCGCCTCCGTTCATCGGCACCTCCATGAGCAATGATCAGCCTGTAGCTTCTATTACTATTCATGCATGTGTGTCCAGAACGTAGCTTTTCTTGCTACGTGATTCTTCTCTGTTATCTGTTCTCTGGTTCGTTTCTTCTCTAGCTCTCTGATGTGTGAACCCTCTGCCATCCATACATATATATCTATTCATCTTCCTTACATGTAGACCCCACATATCATCCTCCTAATTAAAATCCTAATTAGTTATCTCTCTTACATGCGGGTCCCACATGTCAGTCAATTCTTGGTCAACCCTTGTTCATGAGCTTGGTCCACCGTGGACTAGCATATCTCTGTGGACCTGGTCCATAGACCAGTGCCCCACATGTCAACCCCTAATTCTATTTTCGGGAATTAATTTAATTCTTCAAAAAATCCTTTTATCTTGTTGGTCCCACTTGTCACTCTCTCTACCTTATTTCTAGAATTGTTTTAATTCTAGAAATTCATAAATACTAGTCGGTCTCACCCATCATACACTCATTCTGTTTTTAATATTTTCGGAATAGAATATTCTAAGAATATTCCGTAGAACCTTTTCATCATTTCATGTGAATTCCAATCTTCCGAGAGCCATATCTTCTTCATCTGAATTCCGATTGAACCCATTCAAGTTTCTAAATTCATCTAAATTCAATATCTACCTTGCAGTACCATTCAATTTCAATTTGGAGTTTATTTGATTTGTCTTTTGAATTTAGTTTGTTTTGCGCTTTCTTTCTCGTTAGACGCCGAAGTCCCGAAATCATCCGAAGGTGCTGAAGATCAAGCAAGTAGAAGATTGAAGATAAAATAAGATCATCATTGCTATAGCAAGGCAAGTTATACCTTTGATCATATTGAATCCCAGTTTTCAAAATTACTTTGATTCAAATTATTGCATTTACTTTAAGTAATTATTTAAATGCTTTTGGGTTTAGCTATTAATCCAATTTGTTATATCAACTTTGTCTATTGTATGTCATAATCTTTTGTCACCCTAGATTGGTTCATATTTAGTTGGTGCTATGGTATTACCAACGTTGGTTGGTTAGTACGAGTAGACTGCTTAGCCATGCTACAAGCCTCACATCTCATGTAAGTTGCAAATATTGAATGTGACTAAGTGACTATGGAACTTTGTGTAAAACTGTGTGCTATGTGTTATTGCTTCGTGATGGCATGTGTTGCACTAAAACCAACTGGGTGGTAAAGGATTTAGACTGAAGCAAGTGGTGGATACTGTGTGATATGGTGGAAGTGTGTGCATGGGAATGATAATCTTTGTGACTTAGTTAGAACATGGAAGTCTTGCCTTGGTCAATTAAGGACTTAACTTTGTGCGCCATTGAATCGAGCCTTCTTATGCGACCACATGCACGTATGGGACGGGCCTAACTTAGTAGGTTATGGATTCTCGGCATTGATGTTCAGGTGGATAGGTTAGGCTATGTGCCAGGGTGGAGGTGTGACTACTTGGTGGTTACATCGCGGGACGATTCGTCGCATCCCTGTCCAGCGGTGTGTGTTATACCAATTCTATGTGAGCTGGTATAGCGGTTTGTAAGCACACTGGGAATGTCAATGTTTGAGATGAAGTTTCTGAAAAGTTTTGTTGTGATCAGCTCTGATCCAGTTGATTGCATCTTGTGGGTAAAGTGTACAACCTCTGCATAGTATTAAACAATCTATTCGAATAGCCACGTCCGCGGTCATGGACATGCTCGGGGATTTCACACGAGGGGTAGATTTTCATAAAACCTTTGGGAAGGGACAACTGTGTGATTTAAGTCATATGGCTGTGTGAAAGAATTTGGTTAGGCTATGTGTCTTTGTGAAAAAAAATGTTAAATTAATATTGTCTATTTGTTTTGAATTATGCTTTCAACCTATTATTCATATTCAATTGCAAATGTTGCATTTCTGCAAAATAACCACAGAAGTCATTTCCTTTGGAATAAGCCTGCATCTATACATTTTATTCTGTGGTATGACTTGCGAGTACAGTTGTGTACTCACGCTTGTTGTAAAACTTGCGCCCAAACCTACAGAAATGGTGGAATCGTCGGTCAACAAGGTCTACTTCAAGGATTGAGAAGAACTAGGTCGCGCACCACAGCCGATTGCCTGTGGGCATATGGATGGGCTTCACTGAAGTTATTCCGTTTCGTTCCGCTGCAGCTTCATTGAGCTATTCGCCTTCTGAGGCGTTAATTGTAAGCTTTGACCTTAAGGTCTTTACTCTGATATTTATTATTATTTACCTATTTATTAGTCATCTTTGTATATGGAAATGATATTTCATCGATGTTGCCACTGTATGCACTAGCTTGATCCTAGACTAGTGCAGTATACACAGAGGGTCCAGAATTGCATTTTTGGGTCCCGACAACTACAGTGGTCGTAGTAGCTGCAGTGGTCGTAGAAGCTACAGAAGTCGTAGAAGCTGTAGTGGTCGTAAGAGCTGTAGTGCCGTAGCAGTGGTCGTCGAAACTATAGTGGTAGCAGCTACAGTGGTCGTAGAATCTATAGTGGTTGTAAAAACTATAGTGGTAGCAGCTACAGTGGTCGTAAAAACTAGTGGTAGCAGCTACAGTGTCGTAGCAGCTACAGTACCGTAGGAGCTACTGTTGTCGTAAGTGCTCGGTCGGAGACCGTGGTCGTAGCATCGAGTGCACTCACAAGAGGAACACCCGAAAGGAGCGGTAGTCTGAGTCATTAAGTTGGCCGAATCTTTTTGATCGTGAAGAGTTTCCAGGTGGTTGCAGCACGGGATTAGGCCTTGGTGGAGTTTAGTGGGTGCGTGGGATACAGGTCGTGTGACCCTATGTGCGGGAGGCTTATTTAAGCTGAGTATTTCCTACTAAAGGGATAAAGCACAATAGAGATTGAGTGATTCAATCCCAAGGAGTTTCCAAGAGAGAGGATTGAACAATTCAATCCCAACAGGGAAACTTCATATTAAAGTGGATAACTCTAAGAGAGAGAGAGAGCGAATCTCTATAGGAACATTCCTCAATGGTTACCTAGCTAGGAGTGATTACCTGGTTAGGTGATACTCTTAGGTCCTCTTTCGAGTTAAGAATAGTCCTTGAAGTCGGCCGTTATTGTTGGACTTGAGCACATATGTGTCTTACACACATGCGGGCAAAGTCTTAGACCAATGTGGTCGAAGTCTTAGACCACGGTGGTCGAAGTAATCTGGGCGAAGCCATAGACCAATGTGGTCGAAGGTGTAGACCAGTATGGTCGAACTAATCTGGTCGAATTGAGTGGTCGGAACTCAGTGGTCGAATTGAGTGGTCGGAACTCAGTGGTCGAAACTAAGTGATCAGGTGAGTGGTCGAAGCTGGGGTAAAAACTCAGTGATCGAGACTCAGTGGTTGATACTGGGTGATCAAAACACAGTGGTCGAAAGAGTGGCCAAAACTGTGGTTGAACACAGTGGTCGAACTATGTGGTCGAGACACAGTGGTCGAACTATGTGGTCGAGGCATAGTGGTCGGAACTGTGTGGTCGAAAGGGTGGTTGAGACTGGTTGAAACAGTGGTCGTGTCCGTAGCGGGATGTGTAGTTGTAGTGCTACAGTACTCGTAGCGCTGTTGTACTCATAGCTGTTATAGTACTCATAGGTGCTACCATACTCGCAGGTGCTACAGCATTAGTAGATGCTGTTGTGCCATAGCGGGCCACGTGGTCGTAGCGTCCAGGTGGTCATAGCTGAATGTGGTCGTAGAAGGCTTCAACTGCAATTGGTCGTAGTCGAACCTGGTCATGGACAATGGTCGTGGACAGTGGTCGTGGGTAGTGGTCATGGATGCTAGTCGTAGGCAGTGGTCGTGGACGCTACAGTGCTCATAGCGACTGCACGGTCAGAGGAAGTTCGACTAGGTGTACTCGAAGAAGAGGTACGACTAGGTGTAGTCGGAGTTACAACTGGGGGTGGTCGTAAGAGATACGGCTGGTGTAGTTGCGGTAGGCACGACTATGTGTAGTCGAAGAAGGTTTACCTTAAGTAGTCAAGGAAAATTCGAGTACTTGATTGGAAAGAGATTCAACTATGCATAGTCGAAGAGATACGACTACGTGTAGTCGACAAAGGGGTACGATCAACTAGTCAGGGGACTACTAGGTCCAACGAAGGATGCGTCTACTTGACGTGGTCGTAAGAAGGCTACACGGCTTAATGTGGTCGTAGGAAGGATACAACTGCCTAATGTGGTGGTAGGAAGGATACACGAAGAATACTACTACTTGTAGTCGGAGGTGACACGACTACGGGTAGTCAAAAGTACGACTGGATGTAGCCAGGGGTGACACAGCTAGGTGTGGTCATAGAAGGTTCGATTGGGTGCAGTTGAGGAAGATACGACTAGGTGCAGTCGAAGAAGACACAACTACTTGTATTCAGGGGTGATATGACTAAGAGTACGACTAGGTGTAGTCTTAAGAGGTACAACTAAAAGTAGTTAAAGGTACGACTGGGTGTAGTAAAGGATACGAATGGGTGTAGTCAGAGGAGGTACGACTGCTTGTAGTCGGAGAAGGTACGACTACGTAGTCGTGGAGGTTTTGATTACGTGGTTGTAGAAGTTTCTACTGGGTGTAGTCGAAGAATTTCTGACTCGGCTGCACGTAGTCAAAAGAGTTTCAACTACGTGATCGTAGGAGACTCGGCTGGGCGTAATCGAAAGAGTTTCTACTACGTGGTCGTAGGAGACTCGGTTGAGCGTAGTCAAAAGAGTTTTCGACTACGTGGTCATAGAAGATTTGGCTAAATTCGACTACTCCACAGTAGTCGAAAGAAAGAAGGATTAGAATACTCCACAGTGGTCGAAAGAAGAAAGGATTCAAATACTCCACAATGGTCGAAAGAACCAGCGAAAGAATCAAAGAAGAACCAGAGAAAGAACCGAAGAAGAACAGGGCAGCTCGAAGGAGGAGGAGCATCTGGGCCACTAGGAACGTACCGGTACAGAGCTGAGGAAACGAGCTAGCCGGAGCTGGGCTAGCGACGGTGGACCGAGACTACGAGTGAAGCTTTGAACGACAGTGAGGGCCCGGGGAAAGATAATAGTCTTCAATCTTTAGGATGGCTTCAGGGAAGCAGGTATATGATCATGAAGGAGCGGCTTGGCGTATTCCTCACCGGTGGGGTCGATTCAACTGCTGGGGCTGGTCCGGCCGGAGAGGAGGAAGAGTAATATCAAGGGCAATCCTGATGGGGGTCAACCGCGGTGGCGACGTCGTGGTGGTGCTCTGCTGATGCAAGCGCTCAAGCCCTTCATGGATCTCTCGCTCATTTGAGAGAGGAAGAAGGTGGAGCTAGCACTAATGTGGCGGAGAAGGCGATGAGGGTGGGCTCTGGGTTGCTATATATATCAGTAGTGGGGCGGCGATGCAATCGGCATGGCCCGACAAGGCGAAGTGGTGGCGATTTGACTGGGTTGGCAGCACAGTACAGACGGTGTGACAGGTTGAGCCGCGGGGAGTAATGGCCGAGTGACTGAAATTGGCCAGCACACAAACCTAGTCGTACACGGCACTTGACCGAAGACCGGGGGAGACAGCTGTCCCATGTCTACAGTCCAGGAGGTATGGTTGCACTGGGCTTGACTAGTTCTGGTCAACGGAACAGGAGAGAGGGGGGCATGAGTGCTGGTTCGGCTGGATTGGGTTTGACCAGAGAGTTGGTCGGAGGAACAGGGGAGAGGGGCGCACGAGTGCTGATCGGGTTGAACTAGAACCAGGCCAACAGTACTTAGCCAAAGGAATAGCAGGGAGAAAGAAGAAGGACTAGGAAGATTTGTGAAGAGGTAGATTAACTGAATTTTAGACTTGCTAAAATTCAGATATTTGCTTGGAGGAATTACAACACGATGACAGATAAAAATGTAGCATCCGTTAGACAATTCTAATTGGACATGTGCTAACAAAAGAGAAAATACGTTCAAACAACTCTCAGAAATGCAAACAAAAAGATCAACATTAGTTTATACACAAAAAGATTTAAAAATCCCATATTTTTTTCCTTTATGGATTTTTGGGCTGGGCTGTTACAGCACACTCATGTTTTGAAATAGAAAGACCCACCTTGGGTGGGCATGTCATATCTACTATGTTGGTAGAACTCCACGGGTGTGGAGAGATCCTTGGTTCCTTGTAAGACAGGTTGACGAAAGGGTGAACACCCGATGTTCACTCATGTTATACCGATATAAGCTATCAGATGAGCAAATGAGTATATAGAGTAGAGATGCATAGCATTAATAAAAAGATGATGATGTTACTTGAACACATGAATAATGATGATATTATTCTTCATGATTGATAAGTTGTATGTTTATTGTTATATTATGTACTTACTGAGTCTTAGACTTTCTAGCTTTGTTATTACTTTTAGGCTATCAATGAAAGCGGCATGCATAGGATGGGAGTAGCACCTATGCATCACATGCTATCAATCACAAAGTTGTATTATTTAGTTGCTACATTTAAACCTAGAGACTTGGTGCTTTCATCTAGAGTTGATTAGTAGACATAGATTTCATTATTTTAATGATTGATACATCAGCGATTTAATTATGGTTTATTTATTAGAATTGTTGCTAATCAATGCTCCCGAGCGCATGGTTCTGAGCATTCTTGGGCGCGTGGCCTTGAGCGTTCTTGGGTGCGAGATCCCAAGTTGTGTGAAAGTTTATCCTTAATGCTTTTTTTGTCTTGCCTGTTGAAAGGTAATCCGTTGTGTGTTTTATTCCATGCAAAGGTTGTTGGAATTATAAGTAATTATGGTTTAAATTGAGGGTGAAAAATATATACATGACATTTCCGGCTATGTGTTAAGCTGGGGTGTTACAGATTACCCGCTCCCCTAATTTTGTAGTGCCAAGTGTGGATGTCTAGTCTTAGAGTGTGGGACGTATGTTTCATGGATTGGTGTCCTACTTATAATAAATTAGTTGCTTCTATAAGGGCACTCCCAATAGCATGATACTAAACCTTGCTATTAGAGGAAAGAGAAGGGTTAGAAGGGATTTTTGTATCAAGCACTCCAATAGTTTAAATCTTTAGCTTTTTACTAAAACTTATTAGCAAAGGAGAGATGATCCACTAATTTCTTGGTTCTCTAAAAAGGTTTGATACTTGCATTAGTACGAAGCTTCTTTTCTTTCCTCTCTCTCTTCCACCTTATCAAAAGCTAACATGGCATGTGCTAAGTATCAAGCAAATCTGCTTGTTGGGAGTGCCCTAAAAGATCATTCATTCAAGGACATTCATTATTACTGATTTTTATAAGGCGTCTATGCATTTCTGTAAACTTTGACCAACAATTAGTCCAATAATATATAAGATTATGTTACACAAATTTTGAAAGCATTTTCTTATGATCATGACTCTGTAGCTATAAACAAATTATTGTAAAATAAATTAATGATCAAAGTCATTGGAGCCTGCACCAATTCAAACCATACCTTATAAAAATCAATGGAGGGAGGTAGATCCTTACGTGTGCAAGGTGCGTGCGCACAGAAGTTCGTAATGTAGAGTATGTAATGAAATCAACTTAGGATAAATGCCCCAACAACTGCACGCTATCCATGTATTTACTTCTTTCATATCTGAGCTGCTTCTGTCTTTCCCCCTCTATATATATATCACTATATGTATATATATACTTCAGTCTTACTAGTCCACATTTCTCTAAAACTTCAGTGGTTCAAAAAAACAATGGACCAGGAGGAGGAGCACGATAGAGAGATCCAAATTAAAGGACAATAAAATATTAGGGAATAGGAGGCTTCGGGAAATATATGGCTTGCCTGCTGTTGATATATAGCCTAGATGGCGGAGTAACAGGTGTTTGCACAGTAGAGGGAGACAATGATACATAACCTATCTGGAATGGTGTCCTCTGAAATTGCCTTGCAATGGTTGCACAGTAGAGTGAGACAATGATACATAACCTATCTGGAATGGTGTCTCTGAAATTGCCTTGCAATGGTTGCACAGTAGAGGGAGACAGTGATACGTAACCTTGTCCTCTGAAATTGCCTTCCAATGGTAGAGGTGCACATTGATGTGCTGTGCATTCCTTTCATATTGTAAATCATGAAATAAAGAGAAGAACAACGTAATCACGATTATGAGTTGATGACTTACTCGTTTTGATCGTAATAAATCTTTCTTGATGAATGGCTTTCTTTGAAATTGAAGTCGGGCGGCTAGCAAATCTTGATTAGTCGTGACTAGTCGCTGACTAGCTGGCAAGTTGGGCGACTAGCCCTCCTAGTCGAGTCGATGACTCTAGTCAGAGGTTGTGTACCGACTAGTCGACTAATCGCGCAATTTAATAACAGTATTCTCATCCAATATATGGTTCTTTTTAACAATTTTTTAAGCTTTGTAATGAGAGTTAAGATTAGGATGCACCCCTCTCTCAGCAACCTGGGTGTCGGGACCCGGATTATCAAATCCCAAACCCTATGTGTATTATGCACAAGTATAGGATAGCACTAGTGCACATAGGGCAACATGGGTGAAATATCAACCATTCAATGAAATAACTAAGAAAGTAACAAATTATTATTAAATAGTAAGAACTGAACCTTATGGTCAAAGCCTACTTAGTTTGGCACGCAAGGCTTGAGAAACAAATAGAACTCTTACAGCAGAAATAAAATATCTTGTGGTGGCCATTTGATATGCTCATAGGCAATCGATTGGGAAGCACATCCTAGTTCGCAAAGTTTTTAAAGTACTTTTTCTCGTAGTTCATGCACAGTGAGTGCGCTGAATTATCTGGATTTGGCCAAATTCGTTGAATTCAGTGAATAGGTATCGCATGACACATGTTTTGGCTAACATGGGTCAAGTTATGAAGAACTTGTGTCCATAATCGATTTCCTAGTCCAATGTTGTGCAGAGACACTTGGAGTCAACTATGGTTAACAACGAGGATGATCCGGACTAGGCTAGGAGAGTTGAGGTCCAGAACGATTGAGGATGTTGGGTGACATGGTTGGATTCAATCATGGCACAAGATGGACAAGAACAACTGAATGGGAAGTTTAGTGCAACAAGATGCATCAAGATGGATTGAACAATTGGGTGCTCTTGAGTGAACTTTTGTCCTCCATGGTGGAGTGGTTGTAAACCTACAATCTATCTAATCAATCCAATCAAGTTTGTGCTAAGATGAGTTCTCTCTTTGGTGATTTTGGGGGATTTTGTGTTCTAGGGATTTGGACTAGGTCTTTTTGCTGTGATCTAGCATGCTACAACTTGTGAGACCTGATTTATGGTCATCTTCACCATTTTTCATCCCCGAGCAAGCTTTTGAATCAAGTTTAGGTTCCCATCGGTTTTGATCCTTCTTGCCCTCCATCAAGAAATTCATAAAACCATAGCTACGATCGTCTCGATCGTCGATTGGAATAGGTTCCTGACGTTCTTGTTGAGCTATGTTTGAAATCTCAGTCAATTTGGATGACTAGATCAAAAGTTAAGTCAATTTATGGATCCATCGTCGTCCTGTTTTTCAAGCAGTTGTCAGACCGGCCTCACCAGTGGTCAGGCCAGCGTTGTCAGATCGGCCTTGGCTCGACGGTCAGACCGGCAGAGGGGGTTGAGTTTGGGTTTTCTAGGTTTGAACTCAAGACTTCTGCTGTGATCTTGAGACTTTTATCTCCATATCTTTCATAGCTATTGGAGTGAAAAGTAAGTTGAATACCGGAAGGAAAAATAGAGGTGACTCCTAGTCACCCCCTCTAGTCGCTATTTCGCTCCAACAGCAATATCCCTGTGTTCTTCTCAATTGCTTCTTATAATTTCCCAATCACCATTACCAGATGGTTTCCAACTGGGAACTAGCTGAGGCCAAGAACAAACTCGATCATGTTTAATTGAACCCTTGGGTGGTGTGTCCGTTGATGAACATGCACATTTTAGAGATGGCGCAGATATGGATTGGATGAGCAAGGAGGGTAGGGAAGCTTGTGCTATATATGTATGTGGGGTATTAAGGGGCTGTTTGGGATGGCTTCAGCTCCCGGCTTTCCCCCAAAAAAGCCAAAAGCCATCCCAAATGGGCGCCTTTTTTTGCGCGGTTTTTCTCGAAGCCGGAAGCCGCATCAATGGGAGAAAGCCGAAAGCTGCCCTTCAGTAGCTTCCCACAGCTTCCCACCACCCTCCTTCCAACTTTGCGCCTCAACTTTACCGATTATTACCCGCTTTTGCCATCGAATAAAATCCCACCTCCCTTCACCGGTTCGCGCCCCCACCCCACCCCAACGCCCCAGAGCCCCTGCTCCTCCTCCTCCCCTCTGAGCTCCTACCCACTCTCCCTCTTCCCCCCGAGCCCCTCCTTCTCCTCCTCCCCGTCGGCCCCCACCTCCTACGCCAGCGTCGCCCCTCCTCCCCACTCGCCACCCCCTTCTCCTCCCCACATGGTGTCGCCCCTAACCCTAGCCGTTGGGGTCACCGGCCAAATTCGGTGCCGCCTTTGGGGCACCACCTCCCGGTTGGCATCTCCGTCGCTCCTGGGGTTGCACCCGATGTCGAGCTAGCTCGGTTCGCCACCGTGACCTCCCCCTGGTCTTATCCTCTCCTACTCCACCTCGGTTCTACCGACACTGCCGGTCGTGAGGTGGAGTGGTGCTCGGTACCGTAGCAACTTCGGCCGACTCCTAACCTTCCAGGTTTGGCCTTCTTTTACCTCTAGCTCCGAGCTCCTATTTGGCCGATTTGGGTATGATGCATGGATGAATGGATGGATAGATGGACGGATGACTGCTTGCATGTTTGATGCTGCCATGGTACTCATTGACGATCTAGGTATGAACTTTAAGCATGATGCTAGCATAAATCATGTATTGAGATCATAATCTAACTGGGCAACATTGTAGTCTTAAGTTTCCTTCTGTCAATGATTCTTCTTGATGAAATAGAATAACTAATAGAGGAAATAACAACATGCAGTGATGAATATGTATTATGAGCATTGATGCATATTTCTTATGACTCTAGCATGGTCCGGTCCTCACATGCCAGAGCTATTCATGATGCATAGTTGCAAGAACTGAATAAGTCCTATCCATGCTACTTATTTTCAAATTGCTAGACACATGGGCAAAAACAGATCAGAGCATGATACCACTCAAGATCTATAGCAATATCTCAATGATGAAACTAAATATGATAGCAACCTTTACACACTATCTACTCAAAGCATTTTAGAACACATGCATGCATGTCCTCTGTAATTAATCCACTACTTATACAAGAATTGATATTTGAGCCTACCTTGATTTCAATGAGAAATGAGATGCTAGGATGTTGATTGATGCTTTAGATGAATTGAGATGCTGATGATGACGATGACTAGGAAATGCTTGATGGCTTGGCTTCCTTCCTCCCTTGTCCTTCTAGTTCTTTCCCCCTTCCCTTTCCATGGCAAACATGCAAAGCGAGCCATGAATCAAGAAAAAGAAAGAATTGAGAAGGAGAGCGATGATTTTAATAATTATTTACTGTAATAATTAATCATTGTAATAATTGTGTGTGATAATTATTTATTGTGTTTATTTATGTAATGTTAGTTTATTGTAATAATTGTGGTTAATTGCGCTAATTGTGCTAAATTGTGAAATATTGTGTGTGATGAGCCATAAAGCTAGCTTGTTTATTTTAATAATTATTTACTATAATAATTAATCATTGTAATAATTGTGTGTGATAATTATTTATTGTGTTTATTTATGTAATATTAGTTTATTGTAATAATTTTTTTAATTATGTTAATTGTGGTTAATTGCGCTAATTGTGCCAAATTACGATATATTGTGTTAATTGTTGTCAAACGCGATCAATTGCATTAATTGAGATAGTCGTCGTCAAATGCGATCAATTGCCCTAATTCTGGTAGTGATCGTTAATTATCGTCAAATGACGTCAATTGCGGTAGTTGTCAATTGCCATAGTTGTGCACCATCGCGTGCTTAATTTCCTCCCAGACTTGCTGTGGCTGACTACGATGGGACGCTGGCTATCTACTGGCATCAGCGATGTTTCACGAAAGTTGTGCGATGTCAAGCAATTGGATCCAAAAAGGATATCGAGGAACTCTCATGGGCGTATTGCTAGCATGTTTTTTTTTGTGTCTAAGCAACATAACTTAAAAGTTAAGACCAATATGTAAGAAAAAAAGATATCCAACATCATTGGCCGTAAGGGCATGTACAGTGGTATAGATAATGATTGTCTGTAGTATCTTTCATGTCATCTGTAGACAAAACTAAACACAACTCATACAATGAGTTGTCTTTAAGTTGTCTAAAAATGTCCCTCATAAAATGAGGTCACAAAATATGTGGGTTACAGACAACATAGATACAACAACAAAAGTGATGTCTATAAGGACCTTATAGACTGTCTGTTGCATGCCAGACAGCTTCTACCTCTCCCCTCTCTCTCGTCTATGTTACAAAAAATCTTACGTAGCAAGTATTATAGACGGCTGATGTCACCCTATTGTACATGCCCTAAATGTATATGGGAACGGCTAATGTGAGGTTAACCTCACCAAGCCTTCATAGGGGGCGCATCCCATGCTGCCACGTGGCAGACAGCCGTTCCCTTGTTTTGTCATGATTTTGATTAAACAAGAAAAATCAACTCGATTTGTGAAACAATTTCAACTCCAAAAATTTCAACTCGAAAAAATTTAAATCGGAAAATTTCTACTCAAAAAAAGTTCAAACCAAGGAAACTTCAAATCGGGCAGTTTTATCTCGAAAAAAATTCAAATCAGAAAAAGTTTGAACTCGGAAATTTTCTACTCTAATAATTTCAAATCGGGGAAATTTCACTTATAAAACTTTCATATTGGGAAGTTTTCAATTCAAAAACATTTCAACACAAAAAATTTCAAACCGGGATAATTTTAAATCACAAATAATTTAACTCAGGAAATTTTCGAATCGAGGGAGGCAGCCGCACGGCTCGCGTCGCGTCGGCACGCGGCTCCGCCGGAGGACACGCGCGGCGTCGAGCCACAGTTGCAGCTAGGACGCGTAGCGTCGAGGCGCAGTAGCATGAGTTGGCCACGGCGGTCAGGGAGGAGTGGGCGCACTAGGCCGAAGCGATGTCGGCGAACCGGGCGAAGCCGACGAGGCAGGATGCCAGCGGAGAGCGTGAGAGGCGAGCGCAGAGAAGAAACAAAGTCCTTCCACGTGTCGATGCCAGAAGGCGGTGCAAGGCAGTGAACAACTACGTGGAGTCGACCGGGACACGATATTATGTTCTGACACTAAGCATTATATTTTACTACTAACACACCCTTAAATTTAGACATCCAATATGAGACTATATAAACCTACTAGTATTCCACACATGAGCCACTCGATCGGGCCCCAACTAATTGGGCGAAGGTACGTATCAGGTGGGATCAAATTCCCGGTCGGTAACTGACCTTACTAATTGAGCGAAGGTACATATCAGGAGGGATCAAATTCCCGGCCGGTAACCGCCAGTTACCGGCCGGTAACCGGCTACCGGCCGGAGGTCGGGATCCAAAATCTCGGCTGGTTTTTCCGGGGTTTTTAAATTTAAATTTTGATTTTCGAATTTTAGATGGTTTTTAATCAAATTCGAGCGAATTTCATCCGAAAAAAACGGTTTGACCGGTAACCGGCTGGTTACCAGTACCGGTGGCTGGCCAGGATTTCATCTGGGAACAGTTATTGGGTCCCCGATCAGGACAACACTAGAAGAGAAAAGTGTTGAGGAACCGTCGCTGGCGAGTCCAGTCCGAGCGATTACCTCGTAGACAAGTGTAGAATCGTAAGAACAATGCAAGAACAGAAGAACAGAATAAGAGATGAACACAGAGATGTAGAGGGACTTCTTGCTTCTCTTTATTCCTTCATCAAGTGATCAATCTTTTACAATGAATAGCACCCTCTATTTATAGACTACGACCCTGCTAGGGTTTGGGATGAGGAGCCCACCTTGGGCCAGGTCTGCCGGCGTGGGCCCGGTTTCTTAACACTCCCCCTTGGGCAGTCATCCTTCATATCCATGTCTCGTCAAAACTCCATAAAAATTCAGTGGGAAAAATTTAGAGAAAGAGTACATAATACACGTTCTGCTGTGATGCACGAATTGCCTCATTAAAAACCTTAGCCGAGAAACATCAGGAAAACTCGTCAAGGGAAAAAGAGTACAATCCACCCAATTTCATTTAATCTCCTGGATTTATTCTTTGGGTACTCAATTTTTATGATCAAGATTTAATAATGAGTTCGTGAATGTTCCCCCCCTGAATTATGCACTTCTATAAGTCTCATAATTCCAATTCCACGTATGCACCTTTCAAAGCTAGATGCTGGAAGTGACTTAGTGAATAAATCTGCAAGATTTTCACACGACTTAGTATGCAGTACTTTGATTTCGTTCATCTTTTGCAATTCATGAGCATAGGAGAACTTAGGGTTGATATACTTTTGTGAGAGGATTCTTCACATAACCCATATGTACTTGTACAACACAACCTGCATTATCTTCATAAAAATAGTGGGGGTTTATACGGTATTCAATCCGCATGACTGCTGGATGTGGTGAATCATCTGCCGAAGCTAAGCACGTTCTCGTGAGGCCTCGTACAATACTATTATTTTCAAGTGGTTCGTCGAAGTCGGTACAAGACTCTGCTCGGACGATTTTCATGGAATTACGGTTCCACCACATAGGAATACGTAGCATGTTTGCTATTTAGGTGTATGCGGGTTCTACAGGTACCTGTCATCTGTATTGCCATTCATAGTTAAGTCTTTATTCTTTCTGTAGAATAGACCAAGTTCTTTGCTTCCTTGAAGGTATCGGAAGATGTCCTTCATTCCCTGCCAATACCTTTGGTAGGTTCTGTACTATACCTTGCTAATAGGTTCACGGCAAATGCAATGTCCGTTCTAGTACAGTTTGCTAAATACATTAGTGCTTCTATTGCACTTAAGTGTGGGAATTCCGGTCCCAGGACTTCCTCCCCCTCTTCTTTAGGTCTGTACGGGTCTTTGTCTTGCTGCAAAGATCTCCCGACCATTGGTACTTTCGAAGGGTAGGCCTTTTCAAAGTCAAATCTTTCTAATACCTTCTGAGTATAGGTTGACTGATGTACTAATATTCCTTCAGGGACATGCTCAAGCTGCAAGCCTAGGAAATATTTGGTTTTACCCAAACCTTTCATTTCGAACTCCGACTCCAGGTAAGAGCTTGCTTTCTTAATATCCTTCAGGGTTCCGATGATATTCAGATCATCTTCTTACACTGAGATTATACAAAATCCATTCTAGGATCGTTGTATAAATACACAGAGATTATTCTCATTGTTCGTGTAGCCTTTCTTGCATAGAAAGTCGCTTCAAGCGATTATACCACATTCTGCCTGATTGCTTATGTTCGTACAATAACTTTCTGAGTTTCACACTGTACATATTTATATTTGCTCTGTTTTGGTTCGGGACAGTGATACATTCAGGTATCTTCATATAAATGTCCGAATCCAATATTTCATAAAGGTATGTTGGTACCTCATCCATCAATTTCACTTCTAACTTCAAGTTCACTACCATTGAAATAAATGTCTAAAGGGAGTTTCGCCCATGACCGGGAAATAGGTTTTTTCATAATCATCTCCTGGATATTCAGTGAAACCTTATACAACGAGTCTTGCTTCTTTTCATTTCTCTTTCAAACAAAAACCCACTTATGCCCTACAGGGGGAAGGCGTGTGGCTTACAGGCCCAACAACATTTTTTTTATTCGGAGAGAATAATTCAGTTTCTATTGCCTTCTTCCAATCTTCTCAATCTGATCTTTTCTTTCATTCAACGAGCGATGCAGACTCTGGATCAAGATCGATGATTGTGGCAATTTTCTTTGTAAAGTAAATGTCGACATTGGCTGTTGTAATATTCAAAGATTCTCCCGAGGTCATAAAGTTTATAGCTATTTCTTCAAGAGGCGTTTCTTCTAATGCTTCTACTTGCTCACCGCTGCTTCCAATTGCGGGGCAAGTCCCTTTAGTTTTTCAGCTCCGATGTGTGCGCACACATCTATGTTGATGTCTCTCTTCATGGGGATATTCAATTCTGGGATGTCTTTTCTAAAGGTTTCATACCGATGTCAGGTCTCAACTGGCTCCCTTTCTAGTTCTGGGGTACTTCGGTCATCGGCTGTGTCAAGTTCCTCTCATCCTTTTTCACCAAGCGTCCCCGATTACTTTGGATTCGAGGGACCGGAGTTCTCATCCTTCTTTTCTGAGGCCTCTGGACGGGATTAGGGATACCTTCATTGGTATTTCAACCCTCTCCGGTGCATTGCGTACAGGCATATGCGACTTGGTCACGCTCTTCAAATCACTAAAGTGGTCAAGCAGTTGATTCGCTAATGCTTGCAAATCAATTATCTTCTAGATTTCAATTATCTTCTGAACTGCAATTATCTTCAGGACTTCAAATGTCTTCTATACTTCTTTATTTGCTTTACTAGTGCGTGGGTCATATGCACAGATTCTAATTGCTGGACATCAGTTGTGTTCTAGACTTCAATTATTTCCCGACATTATTATCAAGGGTTGATTTCCTCCCCCTAATGACGGGAAACTAACCTCATCTAATATACTATCTGCGAATCGGGCATTATGCAAATCTCCAGTCTAGGGTCCAAATAGATTATGGATGCTGTCTCATAACTAACGTATATCCCAGACTTTCGGAGAAGACCCAATGCAGTTCGTTGCGGTGGTGGTGTAGGTATATAACCCTTGCAACCATAACCTGCGAAGATGAGGAGTTTTTGGTGCTGACCCTTATGCTAGTTGTATAGGTGGATAGATGTTATAGACCGACGGTCTAAAATTGATGAAAGCTGCTGCGAGCAGGACTGCGTGTTCCCAACATGTAGTTGGTAAATTACAATTCTTCAAAGTTCTGCTAGTCCATTCTGGGTGCGGACATGCGGTACAAAATGCTCAACTTTAATTCTCATTTTCATGCAATAATCATCAAATGCTTTCAAAGTAAATTCTCCAGTGTTGTCCATTCAGGTGGACTTCACATGAGGATCAGGGAAAATATTTCTAATTTAATTATCTGCGAGATTGGCTTTGCAAAAGCATGGTTTCTCGTAGACAATAAACATATGTGCGACCATTCCGAGGAAGCATCGATGAGCACTATAAAATACCTAAATAACCCTTACAGGGGCTGTATAGGACCGCAAATGTCTCCCTGAATACGGTCCAGGAATGTAGGGACTTCATCCTTCGCTTTCAGAGCAGAAGGTCTAGTAATTAATTTTCCGGTGGCACATGCAGGGCACACAAAATCTTCTTGATTCGGGAAAGTTTTTACATTGATGTTATGTCCCTATGAATTATTAATTATATCTCTCATCATTCTAAGACCTTGACAGCATAATCTATCATGCTAGAGATAGATAAGTTCAGAGCTTCTAAATACGGTTTTCAAGGCAGTACAAGCTGCAAGTGCCTTAATATTAGTGAAGTATAGCCAGTTTCATATGAAGGAAGACATTCTAATGCTATTTTTCACTTTCTTCACACCTGTAATGAGTAGGTATTCTGTACCATACTGTTCTTCAGTCTCTACGTGAAAACTGTTAGCGCAAATATCTTTGAGAATTCTAGTCGATTCTGGGTACAACAAGTCTTCTTCAATGACTAAAGTTGTGCCCATTGGGAGTATAATTATGGTCATTCCTGAGCCTATTATACAAGTATCGCTACCTGCGATTTTCGTAAGACTACCAATATTTTTGCTGATCGACTGAAAAATTCTCGTTTCTCTCAGGATGGTATTTATGCCGATATATGCTAAGCACACTTCCTCCATAGAGCGCCACACGCGTTCTAATATAATGTACTTTATTAATATGTAGCAGAAAGCAAGCAACACATAAATAAAATACTTTAGATATCAGAACATAACTTGCTATTATAAAGACGGGAAAATAAGTCTTGCAGGACTCATAATAAGAATTTAATGCTTTGCTCTCCTAGAGCTTGCAACCATTATTCAATAATTCAAAATTCTGCTTCAATTACAAACTGCAAGTTTCTATAAAAGATCCAAGTGCAATGCGTGCACTAGATTGAATCGACGAAGTATTCAGGAACTTCTGCCTCAATCTGCTCCATGACGATCTTCTCCTCTTGGGCAACTACGACTGCGGGCGTAGCAATGTCCAAAGGAGGGGTGATGGGGGCTGCTACTGGGCTGTCCACATCCATAAGTGCAGCTAATGGATGTGAACCCTCTATGACTGCAATGGCGATGTGTGCCACATGCTGTTATTTGCCCTTCTTCTTAGACTGGAAATCATCAATAATGTGCGACGCACTACCTTACCCTTATTGCTCCTCTCATTTGTGAGAGGCTTCATCACCTTGTAGCTACTAGTAGTGGCTTCATGGCCAACATTGCTACTAGGTGGTTGCGAGATGAAGTTCTTTCTTAGGACATCATTTTGAGCTTCCGCAACTTGCATGATGTCAATTAATTCGGCATACTTCATATAATCGTCTTGACGATAGTTACGTGCGGATTACACCGCATTCGGGTAAAAGGTAGAAAGTCTTCTTAATCTTCTGCTCATCTGTGATTACATTACCACAGAATTGAAGACTGATACAAATTATGCACAAATTCTGGCCCTACTGGGTCAATTCTTCGAACTCCTGGTTCGTGATGACAGTCATTTTCATATTCATGCAAAGAGTTCATAAGATTACTACGGGTAATTTACATAAAATGGTTGCAAAATTCTAAAAATGCTATTCGAACTTCTGGTTCATGATCCCGTATTTTTCTATGCATTTTTCATGATTTACTACTATTTTCAATTATTAAAAGCAATATAAACAATCACAGATAATCAAAATAGTAAATGCGATACATAAATTACGTAGAAACAACAACAACAAAGTTAAACATGCTTCAAATACAAAAACTGATCCAAAAAATGAATTCTCGAGACCTTTTTGTGCTAGAAAAAGTATTTTCGGTGAATTCTGCAATTTTTGGGGGTTTAAAACACGAAATCTCAGTTCTAAGAGAAAATTCGAGTAATTTCATATTTTCCAAGGGTTTTCTTGCAAATTCGGGAATTTCTATTTTTTTCCCGAAAACACTTTCCCCCGGCCCCCTTTTTTTTCTTGTGTGTTTATGGGCCATGCCATTAAGGCCCGTACGGCCATGTTGCTTATGGACTTTTGGCTTTTTCTTTTACCTCCCATCCTTTTCTATTGGGCTGGCACTTAGGCCATTTCCTTAGGCCCATACTGACCCCAAACCCACCGAGCAAAAAGGGCAGGGAGGGGAAGGGTTTCCCCTGCCCTGTGCGTCATGGTGGCGACGCCCCATGGGGCCATGGCCGGCGTCGGGCGGCCAAGGGGGTTTGGCGATACGTCGGCCTTCAAGGCGCGGCGGCGCGGGCGGCCTACAAGGTGCGACGGCACGGCGGTTGGACAGGAGCTAGTGGCGGGCACAGCCAGGAGCCAGTGGCGCATGCGGATACTGATTTTTTTAAAAAAATAATATATTTTTAAAATTTTTTACAAAACTAGGTAGTCGCCTCAAAAAATTACAAAAATAGGTCCTCATCGCGATTCGTGCAGCGACAGTTCTTATCGCCAGCTTGAACGACGACAGAAAAAGCGAGTTCTGTTGCTAGTTCAACTAGTGATAGGAATCTAGTAATTTTTAAATATAGTAAATAAACTCAAACAATTACGAATTTTGTTTTGGAGCTTCCTGATACAATGTTCTTGCTTGTATACTTTTTTCACAATTTTATCCCTTCTGAATTTGTCTCCAAAATTCATTTAAATATACCATTTATAGGAATTTGTACATATAGCAAATGAGGTCCAAAAATTATGAAATTTTTTGTGAAAGCTCCTTACATAGTGTAATGGTTTTTGTAGTTTTTACAGAATTTTATATGATCTTAATTTGTCTACAAAATGCTTAATTTAGGTTTTTGATACAGTGTACTTGATTATGTAAACCGTTAATTTTAGAGATAATTTCAGAACATAAAAAATTCTAGAAAAATTACACAAATAAGTACACGATGTAAGAAGCGTTCACAAAACATTTCATAATTTTTTGACCTAATTTGGTATATGTAAAAGTTCCTACAAATAGTACACTTAAATGCATCTTGTAGACAAATTCAAAAGGGATAAAATTATGACAAAATTACACAAACAATAAAATTGTATCAGGAAGCTCCACAAAAATATTCGTAATTTTTTGAGTTTATTTACTATATTTAAAAATTCCTAGAAATTGTCACCGATTGAATGCACGCGAAACTCGCCTCCACTATTCGGGGTTCTGCCGTCGCTTCAATCGGCGATAAAGCTTGTCGCGATGAATGAACTGGCGATAGGGATCTATTTTTGCAATTTTTGGAGACGACTACCTGGTTTTGTAAAAAAAAAAATTTAAAAATATTATTTCAAAAAAAAATTCTGCAGATGTATTATTTCAAAAAAAAAATTAAAAAAATATTATTTCAAAAAAAAATTCTGCGGATGCTACCGGGAGCCGGCGATGCGCACGGGCGCGGCCTCCGGTGAACGCGGCAGGCGCAGCGCGGCCGGCCCGACTTGATGGCGCAAGGTGGCCGGTGCGGCGCGCCACGAGCGTGGCGGCCGAGAAGGAGCGGCACGACGGCGCCGCCAATGCGAGGCGGCGACGGCACTCGCGCGGCCGTCGCGGGTGCGGTGCGAAGCAACCGACGACGGAGACGTGACGTGCGGGGTGGCCGGTGCGACAGCTTTGCGCGCCGGCGGCCGGAGGGCGGTGCTGCAGGTCGGCGGGCATGCGGGGCCGGCGCCGGAGGCTTCAAGGGCGCTTCGCGGGCAAGCAACAACGTGCTTTGAGGGGATGCGCCCGGATGGCGGCTTCAAGCCGAGGCGGCCGGAGGCGGCGATCCCGTGTGGCGACGGGCGACGCTCCATGGCTTCATGGCCAACACGGGTTTGCTACGGTGAGCACTTCAAACTCACGCGGCGGTGGCTCTTCAAGGACCGCTTCGGTGGCATGGAGCGTCTCGCGTGCGGGCACCGTGCGGCTTCAGCCGGTGGCGGGGAGACGGTGCCGTGCGCATGCGGCGGCGGCTTCAAGCCATCCGGAGGAGGGTGTACCTGTGCTGTGGAGGCTCCAGGCCGTCGTTAATTTTTTTTTTCATGTATACTGTTTATGCAATGCAGTGTAATGTAGTTCGAGATTGCAACCGAGGCGCAGCTTCATGCCGACATGTGCATGCCTGCCGCGTGCTAGCGACGTGGATCTATCGTTGCCTCTGCGGTGATACGTGATGGCGGACTATGCCGACCGGTAACGTATCGCGGAGGTAGTGACAGTCGTTTGCAGGCGGTGCCGTGCACATGATGCCTTTCATGCGACTGCATATACAACCTACGGTACAATCATCATCTACTCTTTCATGCAACCCACCGATCGGCTTGGCCGGCGACTTCGGCTCACGGTAGATTAGAGCGGATTTGCACCGTAGGAAACCAATCTAGAAAGCAACAATTGCAAAACTGAAAGCAATCAAGAAAACGATTCAATCTACGAGTGTCGTTCATCGACGGTTACCTTTTCGATGCGAGGAGAGTCGATTGTGCTGATAACGTGTTGAGGAACCGTCGCTGGCGAGTTCAGTCCGAGCGATTACCTCGTAGACAAGTGTAGAATCGTAAGAACGATGCAAGAACAGAAAAACAGAATAAGAGATGAACACAGAGATGTAAAGGGATTTCTTGCTTCTCTTTATTCCTTTATCAAGTGATCAATCCTTTACAATGAATAACACCCCCTATTTATAGGCTACCACCCTGCTAAGGTTTGGAATGAGGAGCTCACCTTGAACCAGGTCTGCCAACCTGGGCCCGGTTTCTTAACAAAAAGGTCATATTTTGGCAAAACATATTAACGATCGGTTGCAGTTTAGTTTACAGATTGGTCAACCACAGGAGTTACACATTAATTGACGCCAGCTAGACTGGGATGTACAGTTCTTGAGCTTGTAAACTACAAACTGGTAAACAATTGGTCCGTACAAACATGCTCAAAGTTATCTCACAAGAAATTCAATTCTCTCACAAATTTGGTCTATTGATTTAAGACCCAACTGGGTAAACATAAACTGTGGCATGCCTACGAGACATATCAATGTCGGAACATGGAACAGTGCCAACATGTGACTAGTCCAGCAAGTGACCGTGGCGGCGCCCTATGTTGATGGCTGACGGTCAAGTCCCACTATTAATGGTTTTGAGTTATGAACTAGAGTACAGCAAAGTAGCAAACTAGCCCAACAACCAATCTCTATTATAAGATCAAAGGAAAATGGGAGGAAGAGAGAATGAGAACATCTCCAAGTGCATAGCAAACTAGCCCAACAACCAATCTCTATTATAAGATCAAAGGAAAATGGGAGGAAGAAGAGAATGAGAACATCTCCAAGTGCATAGCAAACTAGCCCAACAACCAATCTCTATTATAAGATCAAAGGAAAATGGGAGAAAGAGGAGAATGAGAATAGTGAGTGCCATGAGCAATGCGGAGGGTGAGGTCCAATAGGAAACGGAGGCTTCAGGAGTTGGTGTCCGCGCTGAACGAGCGAGGCGAGCAATAGGGCCATGAATCTCCTAAAAACCAAAGAAACAAGTGGTACCTACCTGCTGTTGATTAGGGTGGTGCGACATATATGCGAAGACACATGGTAATTAGGCTGCGCCAGTGGAATTTGGTGGTAAGCTCGGATCGTAGCGCACTACTGTCCATAGTTGGCGGCTAACTGCAGATTCTGCACTAGCTGCAGATTCTGCGCTACCACGGCAAGGTGCTTCAGATCAGCTCGCAGTGTAGAATCTGGTCGCAGTTTACTGCAGAGCAGGTCGCCGGCCATTTGTGTACCCTCGGCGGATCGTCTATTCGCTTCCATCAACAGCATGTCTAGCTAGTTAATTCCAAACCACTAAAAATAACAGCTCGACGAGTGGCAAGGTCTCGATGCATTTACCCGCTCACAACCAATGAACACAAGGGTTTCATCATCTGTGATTACGTTTCTGTTATCAGTGTATATAGCCTTGTCGGGGCTGATCTCAAATAAGCAAGTTGTGTTCCTCTATTGTCATAATTAAACTGACCAAACACTATGGTCATAATTGGTTTATTCTAAACCTAGGAAAATTATTTAGTTTACTTTGAACGACCTATTTTACCATTTCCTGTAGATTTTTATAATATGGTATTTATGGTTAACGGTTATAAAATGTAAGGCAAAATAGTATGAACAAAGGAACGGGAGATATGGATTTTATGTGGAAAACCCTAGCAGGAAAAACCACAGACACACGCATGCGGAATTGACTATGTGGGGGAGAAATTACAAGCACGGGGAACTTCGGTGCATCTAATCGTACGACTACAAGGGTACAAATATAAACCAGGGAATAAGAATCCCTAACGGAGAAGGAAACTGAGTCAAAGTTGGTTAGGCCACTCGACGCTACATCTGGTGCCAATTAGCGCGTGTGCCACCTTCGGCACAGACACGATAACGAATTATATACACTATAATATTAATAATTTATTATTATGACAAAAATTTGACCATTTTGTGGTATTTCTTTTCCATATTGGGACGTCAAATTTCTCATACCAAGCTGAGATTTTAAAAATTATTGAGATAACCAGCTAGACCGATTCTAAAACAAGTATCAGAACAACATCATTTATCACAAATATTTATTTGAATATATATATTTCAACATTATGAAATTAAAAAATGTACAATATGATAGCAACGCAAATATAAATTTTTCTGAACTTATTGCACCAAGAAATAGTTCCCCTTCCATATAAAAAAGAAGAGGTGATGATTTCAAGCCTGCTTAATAAATTGATGATTTATACAGTTAATTTATGGTCACTGCAGGAACTTGATGAATCGCTCGTGGTAAAAGTGATAGAGAACAATAAACTAAGAAGTTTTGCAGGAACTCATTTTATAACAACCCCCACAGAAAAGTTGTTCAACGAGCATTGTTCAATGCTCATCGCAGTAAAACAATGCCCAGCATCTGTATGGATGGTTGTTGCACCAGATTAACTGTAACAAGCACAATACTCTTCCTATTTAAGAGTGGAGATACGGTGTAGGATTTCAGAGGGGTCCAGCTGTAAACCATACGACAAGCAGAAGGGCAGAGAGAGATATCTGGACTTCATTTGTTGATGCCTCTAGAACCCGGCCACCAATCACTACCTGGTCGACATTTGTCGTAATAGGACTAGGAGGCATTGGGAGACAACAACGCAGAATCAAATCTCAGTGGTACTGGTTGATTAGAGAGGGTTTGTCCGTAGTATTGCGCCACCGTCGCTTGTACTCACTACTATAAAAAAACTAATACGGGATGCCTCATTACAGATAGTTGACCAAAACTGTTAGTATTAAATACAATTACAGACGGTTTGGTTTAGCGATCGTCTGTGTTATTGGCTGCACTAAAAACCGTCTATGAAAAGGTAATATCACAGACGGTTTATGTTGAAAACCGTCTTTGAAGTATCACAGACGTTTTTTATATAAAAAAACATTCTGTGATATTTTACAGACGGTGTTTAATACAAACTGTCTATGATAATTAACTCATCACAGACGGCTTGTATTTAAAATCATCTGTGATATCCCTTTAGATTTGGCCGCCCCCTTTATTGAAACTTTCAAACCGAAGCGGCATCGCGACCTCGGTTCCGCTACCCAAATCCCCTTATATATACTGCTTGCACGCGTCCAACTACTCCAGATCGATTTCGTCACCTCCTCAGCGCTCCCCCAAATCGATCGAAGCGCCCCGACCCTCGACGATGCTAACTACCGCCATGAGCTCCTCCCCTCCGGTTGTGACGTCACAGTTCACTGCAGAAGGCACTCTTATCTTAAGAGTGTCTTCTACAGTGTGACGCTGTTGTCGTCTCTCCTTCATCGCCGGTGATATCCCACATCCGATCCCCCCCCCCTCTCTTCCTTGATGCTTGGATCTGAAATCACGAAATTATTGGATGGCTAGGGTTTCGGCCATGTAAATCTTGATGCTTGTGTGTGTGAAAATTAATTGTTGTTGTCTCTAGTTCTTGTGATGATTAATGCATGGCTAGGGTTTCGGCCATGTAAATCTTGATGCTTTTGCGTGTGAAAATTAATTGTTGATGCCTCTAGTTCTTGTGATGATTGATGGATGGCTAGGGTTTCGGCCCTTATTAAAATTCATGTTTTATTGCAGAATAAAGACATGGTGCCAAAGTCTATTGCTCGATGCTGATCTCATTCTCATAAATAGTCCAGCTTTGGTTCATCTGTATTCTTTGATTACGCTGTTTTATAGCGCAATCAGAAAATGTTGATGAACTGAAGGAGGTCTATTTATTAGAACGAGATCATACTATCACAGACGATTCTTAACTAGAATCGTCTATGATAATAAGAACCGTCTGTGATAAGTTCAGAAAACAGTCTACGGTGACGTTTTCGAATCGTCTGTAATGATCTTTTCTATAGTAGTGACTATGTCAACTTGTACTATGAGAACTTCTTGGTTAGTTTCTTCCCTTGCTTTTTCAAGTACATGAATAATTTACCTCAATGCCGCATGTTGCCCACCTATCTGGAAATTACGTATGATATGATTCCATCTAACTACACAAAGAAAAACCTCATTTTCCCCACCTATTTGATATGGTGCGGAGAATATTAGGTTGATCCAGCCAGCTAAACAGGGGACAGCGGGAGAACTACCGGCAGCTACCTGATTGTCAGCTCTAATTTACATTTTGTCAACCATTTCTACCGTTTGAATGTGTCATCGATATTATAGTTTTGTATATACACTAGGAAAGAACTAACAAAGTGAAAATGTATTAAAAAAAAGTGAAGTTGTTTGAACAAACATCAGTGTGTATTAATAAATGTTTGACTTGTTGTGACTTGTGATTCTTGTTTGCAAGTATTGAAACTAACCTTTTTTTTTCTAGAAAGAGACAATGCATATGCTTAACATAATGTTGGGTGAGAAAACAATCTAACTGGATTGGCCAGGGTGTTTCCTTTCGAGAAATTTTACGATACATTCTATTAGTAGTATATAGTGGTAGATAAATCAAATCTGATCATTGATTTGTTAAGGATATAATAGGCTTTTCTTTCTATTTATAATTTTTTCGGGTATTATGGATTTTTCCATCTGGGGTTGAAAATATTACTTTTGTATCATGTAGTCCTCATACGGGTAATTACAATTTTACTATCTCAGGATTCTACTACTCATACTATCAGGTGTAGTATAACTAAATTCTAATTAATTTAAACAAAAAAAGAATAATCCGAATTAAATTAAGTATACAATAAAAGAGCTCATCTTTTTTTATCCAGCTGTCACTACTAAGTTGCCTGAATATATAATAGAGTTCGTCGGTACATTATTAACCACGTGGTTGCAGCTTTTCCTTGGTTGTTGCATTATGCAATCAAGTAAAGACACGCACTCCTTTCAGGAGAAAGGAGGATAGATGCTTGAGATTTCAGAGGATCTTCAGCTGAGCATGGAGGAGATATATACCACACATGTTAACATAATCTGTGCATAATGGTGGACTCGGAATCAAAATTTAGAGGATACTAATAGGATTTGTTCATCTGCTTACAGCTTGTCAAATGTTAAGTTGTCGGCTAAAAATAGTTTATGTGACTGAGGGTGCTATGGATATATACCATGAGCCACCGACGGTAGGAGGTGCTAGGACCGGCACCCCTGGTCCTCGCCTTTGTGCAAGTCAGACTGAAATTTCTTTGGGAAAGGCCTCCGGAGCACAGACTCGGCTACAACTGTATTGCATATTGAAGGAATAGGAATGGTTGGCATTGGAAATTTGGGGAATGCGGCGATGCAAGATAGACACATCCGTGAATAAAACAAAAGCCCTAGCGTAACAGGCTCACAGGCTAACAGCCAAAGCCTCTACAGGTGACTTCTCCCTATTCGTTCACAAAAGCCCTAGCGTAACAGGCTAACAGGTGATACAACTTCAACATGTTTTTTCCCACACGTTTCCATTTGGATAAGTGGGTATAACCGTATAAGTGAAATTATACTAGTTGGTACTGACTGGATTTCAACAATTTTTGGTGGCTTAATTGTATCACAGAAAAAAGTAGCTAGATTCTTATACGGTGCTTGGAAGTCAAAAGGACAGTTCATTCATTGTAATCCGATAGCCTAGAGTCACGGGAACCTATAGAAAGAGTTGTGGAACACGTACCAACTTAGAAATTAGAGGGGAAGGCTAGATATGTAATTTGTTGCGACCATTAAAACATGGAGATTAACTGAGGTAGTTATCATTCCGTAATCCAACCACACTACTACACAAAAATCATCACAGAAGGTTCTAATTCGGTATCACAGACGATTTATGAACCATATAAATTTATGTGTCTGAGATGACAGGGATCACCCACGGTTCTTGTTCAGAACCGTTTGTGATACTTTACATACGGTTTTCAACATGAACTGTTTTTTATAATACTGCTTCGGCTCCTCGATGAGTCTCTTCGTCACCGATGCGTCTCTTCGTCGCATTAATACCGCTTCAGCTCCCCGATGAGTCTCTTCGTCTCACGCGTTGAATTTATTCCTTATTTTATAAAAATGATCATCCACTATCAAAGATTATCATCCCCACACCACTCTATACTCTAAAGCAGAAATGGCTCCCTCTTCTGTTTCTTTGTCGCCATCATTGATGCTCTACCTGGTCATACTGTACGAGCACCTCTCCGGCCATACGCTGACGGATGCTGCGAAAGAACACTGTGTCAACATTGTCCTCACTCCTCTGTCCAAGGAATACAGCCACCTTCCGCCGTCTTGACATCCTCCTCTGCTACTTCTTTCGGGTGATCTTTCACTTCCGGCGAGTTAACCTCGTCATCCACGTGGTCCTCCATAACAACGTTGCACGTCTTCAGAAGGTTTGATGTCGCTTGGACTGCTTAATCGAGGCGGCAGGTGATCGAGTCGAACTTGTCGAGACCCCTCAAGCAAGGGAAGAGAACCTATAGGCTCAATTCTTCTTGATTCAGTAGTCGGAGGGTCTTCGAGAGACACTCGAACGGGCGTGTCAGTAGGTGGACGATGCCGACGACGTCGCCTGCGAAGTTTTGAAAACAGAGATAGCATGCTACCTCCGTCACTAGGAAAACTTCAATTATTTAGGTTTCTACTTTTTTTTAATCTTTGTAAGAAGCGACTAGCCATGCTGTTTGGCTATATATGTAAATACAAAAAATAAAAAAAATGATTGAATTTGTATTTACTGTCTTCTATATATGTAAACGGTCTCGATATAACGACGTGACGGCATTACTGACCAGTGAAAAATAAGTAATACATATTTATGTGCCATATGTTTATGTGTCATGTTCTGAATTGAATTTGCTATCACATACGATTATTTATTACACCGTCTATGATGTGTATTTCTCATAGATGGTTCTAATTTAGAACCGTCTATAATAATTACATATCATAGACGATTTATAGTTAGAACCGTCTATGATATGTTTCATGCTTCGGCTCCAGCACGATGCGTCTCTTTATTTCGCGTGATGACGTTACGATGTGTAATTTAAAACCGTCTATGATAATTACGTATCACAGATGGTTTGTAGTTGGAACCGTCTATGATACGTTCCATGCTTCGGCTCCCACACGATGTGTCTCTTCGTTTTGCGCAACGATGTTACAATACGTCTTTTCGTCTCTGGCTTCGATTGGAAGTTACTCCATGTTTTATGAGAATGATCATCCGCCACCGAAAGATGAATCATAACCATATCGCTCTACTCACGATACTATTGAATACGTACATAGAGATCACCATGGTGAGCACGCGGAACATGATGGCGAGGACCAATGCGAGGAGGTCGGCGATCGCCTTCACTCTTCCTCACAATGCCATCGTCGACATCGTCAGCCGTGTGGCCACGAGCTCTCCTCAACCTATGACTGACCTCTGTAGCCTACGAGTCACGTATGTATGTATTTATACCTACAAAAATATATACTACTATTTATTCCGACGTCTCCAGTTTTGTATATATGTACATATATTGGAGTTGTAAGACCATATACAAGGCGTCCAAGGAGGACGGTGTGGGGAGACGCGTGGCGCTAGAGCGGGAGGAGGCGGTGAAGTACCTAGACAATGAGCGCTACCACACCATCGTGAACCACCTGGCCGGCGTTGGCAACCTGGAGGCATGCTTCATCGTCGACCTCACGCTTATCTTCATACCCCAAGACATGCAGCGTGGCCTTGTATGCCTCGAACGAGCGGCCGTCACCGGCTACAAGCCCATGGCCTACGTGCTCGGCCTCCTCCTCTACATGGCCGACGAGGTGTGCGACATTGAGAAGCACTACATCAGCCTCTCCTGGTAGCTATGCTTCTTGATCTTGCATGCCTACTTCACTGAGCCTATAAGTTCAAGAAGCATGACTGTTAGGAGAGCGCGTGGACATCCAATTACCTAGATGTCGTCGATAGGTAATTGAACGTCACTATATTCCAAAAGTGGCGTGGACGCGCAGGTACTCTAACTGGGAAGTGGCATCATATATCAGCAACCAACCATTCCTTGGTTTCAAGTTCTACGGTGAAGCCATCTTTACATATAAATCAGAACTCAATTAGTTGCTTGGTGTTCTTATTGGGTTTAAAGACAATTACATACTTGTAATTAATAACTTCAACTTTAGTTCTACTGTTATTATTTCTGAGGTCGTGGTTTAGGAGGATTCTACAAGCACTTGGAGGATTGGCATGAAACAAATCACACACTCCAGTGTGTCATGATATATATATATATATATATGGCGTCCGTTTCGTACTCTTGGGAGTATGTACTCCCACTTCCAATATACCACTTAAACGTGCATATTATACTTCTTTAAAATTTTCATTGGAGCCCTTTGTTTTTTGCTATATACCATTTTTCATATATAAAAGAAGTATATACACAAATTTTGCTATAAAAAGTGAAATTTAATGAAATTTTTCATGGAACTCACTTTGAGGTATCTTATAATCACTATTGGAGTATGCACAAATAGATAAAGAGGTATCTTCATACGATTTAAGTGGTATATGAGAGGTGGCGTGACGTACTCCTGTGAGTACCATACCATTTTCATATATATATATATATATATATATATATATATATATATATATATATATATATATATATATATATATATATATATATATGAAGCCTTTTTCCTACTCTGGGTGTAGTTACTCACTATTCCGTATCTTACAATGTAGGGAGTATCTTGCGCAACCGAGAGTATGTATGTGTAGTATACGAGTATATAAGACCACCTAGATGGTATTCACACCTTTTCAGGGGTGGTATGTATAATTTTTTAGATATACTCTTTTTTATGTGACATACTCCTTTTTATATGCGAATATGAAGGTATTTACAAAATATGCTAAAAACTATAGACTCTCTTGCAATATATATATATATATATATATGTATATATGAAAAATACTTTCTACTCCCGGGAGTAGTTACTCTCACCTCTGATATACCACCTAAAAGAACTTGACATACTCCATTATCACTTTGGGTATACTCATATACTAATTATAAGATACTCCAATGTGAACCACACGAAAAATTTGTAAGAGAATTCACAGTTTTTAGCATATTTTGTAAATACCTTCGTATTCGCATATAAAAAGGAGTATGTCTAAAAAATTGTACATACCACCCCTGAAAAGGTGTAAATACCATCTATGTGGTCTTATATACTCGCATACTACAAATACATATTCTTGGTTGCACAAAATACTTCCTACGTTGTGAGATATGTGAGATATGAAATAAGGAGTAACTACTCCCGAGGAAAATGCTTCATATATATATATATATATATATATATATATATATATATATATATATATATATATATATATATAGTCAATTTTAAAGGCACAACCTGCCATTGTTTGAAGATTTTATACAGAAGAGATCATCACAGATGATTTCATCTATAAATCGTCTGTGATACATCAGCTATTACAGATGATTCTGAGTTAATAACCGTCTGTGATAATATGCATCATAGACGGTTAAAAAATTATCTATGATGATCTTATACTATTACTGTTCCATAATTTAGACGACTCAGGAAACATCTGCAGGAGAAGATGGGCGGATGGCGCACAGCGCTGACATTAAATGAGAGCATGGGGTGGGACAGCCGTGAAAGCCGGGCTAAGACGACGGCAGCAAAGCAAGGGAGGCAGGCAGCGAGGTCAGGAAAGGGGGCAAAGCAAGCGAGCTCACATCCGTGGCCCACACGCAGCGACGGAAACCAATCCAACCGCACGTAAGAAACGCAGGCGGATGGAGCGACGCCAAATAACACATGTACTCGCGCTTCTGCGAGTGTGATGGCGGAGAGAAGGAAGGGCCATACGCAGCGAAACAGGCACACTGAACGGAACGTAAGCAAAGGATACTGAGGAAGTGAGAGGGCGTAGCTCTGCGAAGAAAGACGCGCCTGCGCGAGCGCTCTGACGGCGAAAAGACAGGCGCCTAGGGTGAGTCACGCTCCGGCCCTTCGCGACGCTAGCAGCAGGGAGCTCGGACGACGCGCAAACACGGCACAGGGATGGAGCGGCCAACACTTTTGAAAGGTGATCGCTGTTGAGGAATCGTCGCTGGCGAGTTCAGTTCAAGCGATTACCTCATACACAAGCGTAGAATCATAAGAACAGCGTAAAAATAGAAGAACAAAATAATAGATTGAACACAGAGATGTAGGGGGACTTCTTGCTTCTCTTTATTTCTTCATCAAACGATCAATCCTTTACAATGAATAGCACCCCCTATTTATAGACTACGACCCTGCTAGGGTTTCAGATGGGGCGCCCACTAATGGGCCGACTACAGGGTCAGGCCTATGGTTTCCCAACACTCCCCCTTGGGCACTCATCCTTCATGTCCATGTCTCGTCAAAACTCCATAAAAATTCAGTGTGAAAAATTTGGAGAAAGAGTACATGATACACGTTCTGCTGTGATGCACGAATTGCCTCATTAAAAACCTTGACCGAGAAACTTCAGGAAAACTCGTCAAGGGAAAAAGAGTACAATCCACCCAATTTCATTTAATCTCCTGGATTTATTCTTTGGGTACTCGATCTTCATGATCAAGCTTTAATAATGAGTTCGTGAAGGTTCTCCCCCTGAATTCTGCAGTCCTAAGTCTCATCATTCCAATTCACGTATGCATCTTTCAAAGCTAGATGCTGGAAGTGACTTAGTAAATAAATCTGCAAAATTCTCACATGACTCAGTATGCAGTACTTTGATTACGTTCATCTTTTGCAATTCATGAGCATAGAAGAACTTGGGGTTGATATGCTTTGTGAGAGGACTCTTCACATAACCCATATGTTCTTGTGCAACACAAGCTGCATTATCTTCATACAAAAAGTAGGGGTTTGCACGGTATTCAATCCACACGACTGCTGGATGTGGTGAATCATCCGTTGAAGCCAAACACATTCTTGTAAGACCTTGTACAATGCTATGATCTCCAAGTGGTTCATCGAAGTCGATACAAGATATTTCGTAGACAATTTTCATGGAATTGCAGTTCCACCACATAGGAGTTCATAGACTGTTTGCGATTTGGCTGTATGCGGGTCCTACAATTACCCGTCATCTGCATTGCCATTCATAGTTAAGTCTTGGTTTTTTCTGTAGAACAGACTAAATTCTTTGCTTCTTTGGAGGTATTGAAAGATGTCCTTCATTCTCTGTCAATGCCTTTGGTAGGTTCTGTACTATACCTTGCTAATAGGTTCACGACAAATGCAATGTTCGTTCTAGTACAGTTTGCTAAATACATTAGTGTTACTATTGCACTTAAGTGTGAGAATTCCGGTCCTAGGACTTCCTCCCCCTCTTCTTTAGGTCTGTACGGGTCTTTGTCTTGCTGCAAAGATCTCCCGACCATTGGCACTTTCAAAGGGTATGCCTTTGCAAAGTCGAACCTTTCTAACACCTTCTGAGTGTAGGTTGACTGATGTACTAATATTCCTTCAGGGACATGCTCAAGCTCCAAGCCTAGGCAATATTTGATTTTACCCAAATCTTTTATTTCGAACTCCGACTCCAGGTAAGAGCTTGCTTTCCTAATATATCTCAGGGTTCCGATGATATTCAGATAATCTTCATACTCTAAGATTATACAAAATCTATTCTGGGATCGTCGTATAAATACACAGAGATTATTCTCATTGTTCGTGTAGCCTTTCTTGCATAGAAAGTCGCTTCAAGCGATTATACCACATTCGCTTTGATTGCTTAAGTTCGTACAATGACTTTCTGAGTTTCACACTATACATATTTCTATTTGCTCTGTTTTGATTCGGGACAGTGATACATTCAGGTATCTTCATATAAATGTCCGAATCCAATATTTCATAAAGGTATGCTGGTACCCCATCCATCAATTTCACTTCTAACTTCAAGTTCACTGCCATTGAGATAAATATTTAAAAGGGAGTTCCGCCTATGACCGGGGAATGGGTTTCTTCATAATCATCTTCTGGATGTCCAGTGAAACCTTGTACAACGAGCCTTGCTTCTTTTCATTTCTCTTTCGAACAAATACTGACTTATACCCTACGAGGTGCACAAAGGGAGACGTGCGGCTTACAGGCCCAAACGTCTTTCTTTTATTCGGAGAGAATAATTCAGTTTCGATTGCCTTCTCTCAATCTTCTCAATCTGATCTTTTCTTTCGTTTAGCGAGCGATGCAGGCTCTGGATAAAGATTGATGATTGTGGCAAGTTTCTTTGCAAAGTAAGTGTCGACATTGGCTGTTGTAATATTGAAAGGTTCTCCCGAGATCATAAAGTTTATAACTATTTCTTCAAGGGGTGATTCTTTTAATGCTTCTACTTACTCACCGCTGCTTCCAATTGCGGGGCAAGTCCCTTTAGTTTTTCTGCTCCGATGTGTGCGCACACATCCATGCTGATGTCTCCCTTCATGGGGATGTTCAAATCTGGTATGCCTTTCTGAAGGTTCCATACCGATGCTAGGTCTCAACTGGCTCCCCTTCTAGTTCTGGGGCACTTCGGTGACCTGCTGTGTCAAGTCCTTCTTATCCTTTTTCACCAGACGTCCCCGGTTACTTCAGATTCGAGGGACCGGAGTTCTCGTCCTTTTATTCTGAGGCCTCTGGACGGGATTAGGGATACCTTCAGTGGTATTTCAACCCTCTCCGGTGCATTGCTTGCAGGCAAATGCTACTTATTCACGCTCTTCAAATCACTAAAGTAGTATGGCAGTTGATTCGCTAATACTTGGGAATCAATTATCTTCTGGACTTCAATTGTCTTCTAGACTTCAATTCAATTATCTTCTGGACTGCAATTATCTTCTGGACTTCTCTATTTGCTTCACTAGTGCGCGGGTCATATGCATAGATTTCAATTATCTTCTGGACTTCAATTGTCTTCTAGACTTCAATTGTTTCCCAACATTATTATAAAGGGTTGATTCCCCCCTAATGACAGGAACTAACCTCATCTAATGTACTATCAGCGAATCGGGCATTATACAAATCTCCAGTCATATGGTCCAAATACTTGATTATGGATGCTGTCTCATAACCAACGTACATCCCAGACTTTCGGAGAAGACCCATTGCAGTTCGCTGCGGTGGTGGTATAGATATATAACCCTTGCAACCAAACCTGTGAAGATGAGAAGTTTTCAGTGCTGACCCTTGCGCTAGTTGCATAGTTGGATGGATGTTATAGGCCGACGGTCTAAAATTGATGAGAGCTGCTACGAGCAGGACTACGTGTCCCCAACATATAGTTGGTAAATTACAATTCTTCAAAGTTCTGCTAGTCCATTCTGGGTGCGGATGTGCGGTATAGAATGCTTAACTTTAATTCCCATTTTCATACAATAATCATCAGATGCCTTCGGAGTACATTCTCCAACGTTATCCATTCAGATGGACTTCACGTGATGATCAGGGAAATTATTTTTTCAATCGTTAATTATCTGCGAGATTTAGCTTAGCAAAAGCATGGTTTCTCATAGACAATAAACATACGTGCGACCATTCCGAGGAAGCATCGATGAGCACCATAAAATACCTAAATGGCCCTTACAGGAGCTGTATAGGACCGCAAAAGTCTCCCTAGATACGGTCCAGGAATGCAGGGACTTCATCCTTCGCTTTCAGAGCAAAAGGTCTAATAATTAATTTCCCGGTGGCACATGCGGGGCACACAAAATCTTCCGGATTCGGAAATTCTTTATATTCATATTATGTCCCTGTGAATTGTTAATTATATCTCTCATTATCCTAAGACCTAGGCGGCATAATCTATCATCCCAGAGATAGATAAGTTTAGAGCGTCTAAATACGGTTTTCAGGATAGTACAGGCTGCAGGTGCCTTAATATTAGTGTAGTATAGCCCAATTTCATATGAAGGAAGATATTCTAATGCTATTTTTTACTTTTTTTATGCTTTGTAGTGAGCAGGTATTCTATACCATACTCTTCTTCAGTCTCTACATGGAAACTGTTAGCGCAAATATCCTTGAGAGTTCTAGTCGATTCTGAGTACAACAAGTCTTCTTCAATGACAAAAGTTGTGCCAATTGGGAGTATAATTATGACCCTTCCTGAGCCTATTATACAAGTATCGCTGCCTGCGATTGTCGTAAGACTACCAGCATTCTTGCTGATTGACTGAAAAAATTTCCAGTTCTCTCAGGATGGTATTCGTTGTGCCGCTACCTGCTAAGCACACTTCCTCCATAGGGCGCCACACGCGTTCTAATATAATATACTTTATTAATATGTAGCAGAAAGCAAGCAACACATAAATAAAATACTTCAAATATCAGAACATAACTTGCTATTATAAAGACGAAAAAATAAGCCTTGCAGGACTCATAATAAGAATTTAATGCTTTGCTCCGCTAGAGCTTGCAACCATTATTCAATAATTCAAAATTCTGCTTCAATTACAAACTGCAGGTTACTATAAAAGATTCGAGTGCAATGCGTGCACTAGATCTAATAGACGAAGTATTCAGGAACTTCTGCCTCAATCGGCTCCATGCGCGATCTTCTCCTTTTGGGCAGCTACGGCTGTGGCCACTGCGATGTTCAAAGGAGGGATGATGGGGTCTGCTACTGGGTTGTCCACATTCATAAGTGCAACTAATGGATGTGAATCCTCTGTGCCTGCAATGGCGAGGTGTGCCTCATGCTATCATTTGCCCTTATTCTTAGACTGGAAAGCATCAATAATACGCGACGCACGACCTTGCCCTTCTTGCTCCCCTTATTCGTGAGAGGCTTCATCACCTTGTAGCTGCTAGCAGTGGCTTCATGGCCAACATTGCTACTAGGTGGCTGCGAGATGAAGTTCTTTCTTAGAACATCATCTTGAGCTTCCGCAACTTGCATGATATCAATTAATTCGGCATACTTTATGTAGCCGTCTTGACGATAGTTGCTTGCGGATTACACCGCGTTCGGGTGAAAGGTAGAAAGTCTTCTCCATCTTCTGCTCATCCGTGATTACATTACCACAGAGTTGAAGACTGATACAAATTTTATACAAAATCTGACCATGCTGGGTCAATTCTTCGAATTCCTGATTCGTGATGCCAGTTATCTTCATATTCATACAAAATTCATAAGATTACTGCTAGTAATTTACATAAAATGGTTGCAAAATTCTCATAATACTCTTCGAACTCCTGGTTCGTGATCCCGTATTTTTTATGTAGTTTTCATGATTTACTGATATTTTCAGTGATTAAAAGCAATATGAACAATCACAGATAATCAAAATAGTAAATATAATAAATAAATTGCATAGAAATAACAATAACAGAGTTAAACATGCTTCAAATGCAAAAGGTGATGGAAAAATTGAATTCCCAAGGCCCTTTTCTGCTGGAAAAATATTTTCGGCGAATTCTGCAATTTTCGGGGGTTAACACGCAAAATTTCAGTACAGAGAAGATTTTGCACAATTTTCAAACTTTTTGAGGACTTATTTGCAAAATCCAAAATTTCCTTCTCTTTCCCCTTTTTTTTCTTTTGTTTTCTCCCGAACGGACCTTTTTCCTTTTATTTGGGCCCATTTCTTTCTTTCTATCGTATGGGCCTCTTTTTTCCATTCCTTTCACGGTTGGCCCAATCAGCCTTTGCTTCCACCCTTTTTAGTCTTTCTTTTCTCCAAAAATACATGGCCAGCCCTCCCGTTCTAACCCACCACGAAAACAATTGGCCTGCTAGGCTGATGCGCGCTTGCCCCTTTTTTAGGTTTTCCCATCCTGGCTGCCAAGGCCATGGCGGCGCAGCGAGCGTGTATGGGCGGCCGGGCGCGACGGGAGCGGCGCATACGGGCGGCCGGCGGCTTCAAGCCGGCGACAGAGGCAGCTTTGAGACGGTGGGCGGGGAGGGTAGCACTACGGGCGCAGAGGTGGCCGAGCGGGAGGCCGGCGCCTCTACGGGAGGAGGTCGGTTGCGGAGACAGGCGAGGCCGGTGGGGGCGGTGCTGCGAGGCGGCGGCGCGGGCGCATCCCGTGCGGCGTCGACGCCACTCATCCTCTCCCCCCTTTTTTATTTCTTTCGGACGGTGCGATGCCAGCACCGGCCGTGCGGGGCCGTGCGCGAGCCGTCGGTGGCGGTGCCGTGCGGGGCGGCCATGCGAGGCGGCCATGCGAGGCGGCCATGGGGGCACGGTGCGGCGACAACGGCCTCGTGCAAGGTGGGTGCCATGGTGGCGTGGCTGTGCGGCGCGCGTTCGTCGCGGCGCCGGCCAGTGTGGCGCGCCGTGCGGCCAGCGCCGGTGTGCGGCATCCGGGCAACGCACACGTGGCTGGTTCGGTGGCATGCTCGCGGCGTTCGTGTGGGGGCGCGACCAAGACCGGTGGTGGGGCCTTGTGGGCATGCGAGGGTGGTGTCAGCTTCAGACAGTGCAGAGGGGGAAAACCCATGCGGGGGCGGTGCCGACGGCACTGGCGGCGGCTCCAGGCCGGCATGACTTCGGGCCAATGCTGTTGGCCGACGGTCTTCAGGCCGCAGATTTTTTTTTCAATGCAATTACTGTTTATATGATGCGATACAATTTATTATTCATGCAATGAATTACAGTGCAATCAATATCCTCTCTTTTATGCGATCTACCGATCAGCTTAGCTGGCGACTTCAAGTCGGCTTGCAGTAGATCAGAGTGAATTTGCACCGTAGAAAATAATCTAGAAAGCAACAATTGCATAATTAAAAGCAATCTAGAAAACGATTCAATCTACGAGTGTCGTTCATCGACGGTTACCTTTTTGATGCGAGGAGAGTCGATCGTGCTGATAACGTATTGAGGAACCGTCGCTGGCGAGTCCAGTCCGAGCGATTACCTCATAGACAAGCGTAGAATCGTAAGAACAATGCAAAAATAGAAGAACAGAATAATAGATTGAACACAGAGATGTAGGGGGACTTCTTGCTTCTCTTTATTCCTTCATCAAACTATCAATCCTTTACAATGAATAGCACCCCCTATTTATAGGCTACGACCCTGCTAGGGTTTTGGATGGGGCGCCCACTAATGGGCCGACTGCAGGGTCAGGCCAATGGTTTCCCAACAATCGCTACGGCCATGGCTAGTGTTTTTTTAAGTGAAAGTACCGGGAGTACCTATCAAAGCACCATAAAAATTCTCAAACTTCAAACATGCATGACCACACGAATAAGTATGAACTTGTGGTACCTACAAAATGTCTATACACCGATAAACTCAGTAGGAAACTTTATATGAGATCGCAGAATTATCCTCGATCTCCGTATTTCTAGATGCGTGCTAAGGGATACACTTGTATGTGTGCGTGTGGTGTGCGTGGTTTTGGCATGTGTGTTGACGTCTTTTCTGTAATCGAAAAAAAAAATCTATTAGGTAGTACGTGCTTTATCTGATTACAAATTGACTTGATTTGTTTCAGAACATATGAACCAAAATGTTCTCTTCACTGTTGTTGCGGTCACTGCAGGCACTTGATGAATTGATTACGGTTGAAGTACTGCTAGATCAAAACAAGTTTTCACATGATTTACTTTGATTAGACATTTTCCATGGGCAAGCTCTGCGCAAAATGTTACCATCTAAGAAAACTAACGATAAATTAATCCATTCAATTTTTTGAAGGGCGCTCCACTCCCATTTTACCGAAACAAAGAACCAAATATTGTGTACAATTCGAAAAAAAGTTGTGTAGCCTCCTGCTTTGTAGCTCCCAACCAAGTACTATTCATTCCAGAACTTGTGGGGTGTATTTCATAAGTTGGATTGTTCTACTTATAACATACTACCCCATCTGTTGATTAATGTAATACATATATTTTGGAAGCTTAATCAGTTGATATGAATGACTTGCATGTAAATTTAGTGGTGCTTTTCCTACCACGGATATTTGTTTTGTCTCCCATATGCATTTATTCATTACCGTCCTCACATATTATCCTCTCTCATCTTTCCGAAGTAATTATGATAGGATACTTGTATCATTTCCTCTCGTGGCTTTTTCAATTTTATCACCTCCTTGATATTTTTGTAAAGTCAAAATACACCCTGCACTAATCAATCAACAAAGGGAGTAGTTGACTTTTTGTGGGGTGTAAATACTGTGTTACAATGCCACGGGTGGTAGCATGACCAAAATGATCAAATTTGAAAATAAAATTGACAAGGGATTAGTAATAAAAATAAATTTAAAATGGATTAATTAATAAAAAAAGTTCTACATATTGCTATGCATGGGTTGCATTTGTTGAGGGCATTTATCCTACATTAATTTCATGAGGTACTTTCGCAAGCTTGCACATAGGAATTATTTTGACATCGATTGCCCTTGAATGGAATGGTCTTTCTTTAGAGGAAACTAATCAATTATAAGTAGGGCATACTCCCCTGGCCGATCCCGGCGTCTCCCCCTCGCTGATTTTAAATATTCAATTTGAACTCTGATCATATTTGCGAACATAGTCCTTGGGAAGTTCCTTCTTGAACAAAATAACAAACTGAAACTGTGTTTCCTTCTGGATGTATTCATCATTTGTTTAGGTTGAGTTGAGTACTTCTTGTCAAATCTGTTTATGCAGGACCTTGCATTTGTTTTGGATGGTTGGGCGCTCGAAATAATTCTAAAGCATTCCAAGGAATCTTTCACTAGGCTGGCGATGCTGTCAAGAACAGCAATATGCTGTCGAATGACACCTTTGCAAAAAGCACAGGTTTTCCTTTTGCTGTTACCATGACCAGCTTTCCTAATTTACCATTTGACATGCAAATCAATCCTTAAGATAATGGCATGGTCTTATGGTCATCAACATACGATGTGCTTCCATATGAAAATATTGAAAGACCTCTTGACTAATAAAACAATGTTGGGATGTCACTACTCACTAGGTTTGGTAATATATGCAACTCAAGATATTCTTTTCATAGATAAATCAAATGAATTAGAATGTATATTATGTTAGAGATGGGGATTGTACTGTTGCTTTTGATGTGTAACTATCATGATTATACTCAAAACATGCCATGTGCTGTTGCTATATAGCTGTTGGTCATGGTCAATTTAAATAACATTATTTTGCATTTGTGCAGCTTGTTGGACTCCTAAAGTCTGTTGGTTACCTAACTCTAGCAATTGGTGATGGTGGTAATGATGTAAGAATGATTCAAGAGGCTAACATCGGAGTAGGGATTAGTGGTAGGGAAGGACTGCAAGCTGCAAGAGCTGCTGATTATATCATTGGAAGTAAGCATCCTTTGTTAATTTTGCACAAGTTCCTAATTTTGTAAGCATTGTATAATGCGCATGCCGTGCTGCCTTTGTCTTGTTGACCTGAAAGGTCTGTTTCTTAGTCTTGCATGAACTTATATTATTATTTTTAAGCTAGGCGCATTAAATTCTATTTACTTCCAGAAGATTTACTACCATATTTATAACCATCATGTTTTGCAGGTTGATCAAAGATTTGAAAAGACCCACCTTTTCAAGAGAAGTATAATGCTGATAAAAGCCTGGTGTTATTATGAAAGCCACATTCTTGGTGCTCACTATTTACTTCCAGAAGATTTACTACCATATTTATAACCATCATGTTTTGCAGGTTGATCAAAGATTTGAAAAGACCCACCTTTTCAAGAGAAGTATAATGCTGATAAAAGCCTGGTGTTATTATGAAAGCCACATTCTTGGTGCTCCCCATGGTCCGATCTGTTTCTCATTCCTAATCTCTAGCTGAGGGGAGATCTGTGTTCTATTGCCTAAGACACGTTTGATAGGATGCTTGAATGCCTAACACATGTGTATTTTAATTCAATCTGTAGAATTAAAACTCAATGACTGAGATCTCAATATGTAACTGACAATTAATGTTATGGCATTCCTTCTCACTGACTGTACCAGTTCTATGTAAATGTAATGTATTTTCACTAAATTCATGGTTAAAATGTGTGGCTTGAAGCATATGACAAATGTGTGTAATTAGAATCTGAAAGTTTATGAAAAAATTGATTGGATTGAGCTTTCTTTTGTTGAATTGATATTTAATTATAGGTTTGTTGAATTGATACTATTCGCGAGTGTCCTTAAATAACATACATTCGAGAAAGTTTTTCGTTAATTTCCCGAGTGTCCTTGGCTAACATACACTCGGGAACCAAATATTCCAGAGTGTCCTTGATTGACATACACTCGGAAAAGTATTCCGTTACGGTGGGTGATCCCGTTGTGCGAACTATTCTCCCGAGTATGGTATGTTTCCCGATTGTAAGCCCTAACACTCGGAAAAGTTATTTCTCCCGAGTGTAACTCTCAGGAACACTCGAGAAACCAGTTTTTATCCGAATAAACGTCTGGAGTGGGGTGTCCCAATGGCCGACCTTCGGGAATTAATTTCCCGAGTGTTTTGGGGACTTTTCTGAGTGTTTCGGACACTCGGAAAAGTAACAGATTCTTGTAGTGGTTGCAGTTCATGCGGAATGCTCCAATGAGCCGCTGCAGAACCCTCACCTGCTAGTGCTTCAAACTCTTGCTAATTTCATGATAAGATAATTGGATGGAATTAGTGATCAAGTTGAGCATTCATTGATCCTGATCATCTCTGTGTTAGGACTTGTCATTTTTGTCCTTCCTTTTAGCATGCTATATATATCTGAAATACTAGAATACATATCTTGCCTACTAGTATTATACAGCAGGTTTTTTTTATCTCGGCCGAAATTTTCATTTTTTTTTTGATTTTTTTGGATTTTAAATTAAAAAAAATAAATAAATCAAATTTGAACAAAAATCATCAACTGAGCTAGTTAGCAAGATGTTCATATAGACTATTGATTCGAATGGGCTTGTATTACTGCATTCATTCATCAACCGAACAAAATTCAAGCAAATTCGATTTTTTTTGGACAAAATTCATCCAAACAGAATTTTTCGAGGCCAGTTTGTATTTCTACCGGCCCCCACCGGTAAACCGAAAATCGCCGATTTTTGAATCCCTGTTATACAGTACAATGAATGTTTACTCCAGGGCCATAATTTTTTTTAAAAAAAATAATTGTGTGAAAGATACATGTAGAGAAGTTATAACTGTGCATTAATGCAGGAGAAACGCCTCCAACAACTGTAACTTGTACAGCAATATGTATGCGAGCACCGTGCTTCTTTCAATCCATTGTATCTCTACTCTTTCAAGCACACTCTTTCTTTACTGCACTAGCGGTTGGCAGAGCAATGGAGGAGTAAGAAGAGAGTAGAAATGAGGAATCCAAAGGTATAGAAGATGTTTGGGAATAGGAGGCATCAAGAAGTAAACAGCTGCTTGTGGTGAGCCTTGATGTGCTTGGCAACGGCTGTCATGATACGATAACTGTGCTAGCAGCCATGATACGATCAAGATCTATCATAACACCGCCCAGCCGGCTGGCTGCATGATCTCTCGCTCGGCAAGCGTTTGAGGTTCCGAGGCAGCAGAAGATGGGGGGCACTGCAGCCGAAATGATTCGAACTGTTTCAAAGACCCAACATGCATTTTTTTTGTTGCATTGGGCTCTTTCATCAACTGATGTAAAGATCAGTTAGTCCACCATAGTTTTTCTTTACGAAAAGATAATGAGATGGCTCTTTGTGATTGATTATTTGTATTATGATCTATCTAGAGCAATACCTAAGTGTTTCAAAGGAGGATTACCAGTGTTATGCAGCTAATTTAAGGAAGGAGAAATCACCATCAATCAATGCTGTTATAGCAGATTAGCAGCTGGTATTTGCTAACAGGGAATCCATTCGACGAAGTGAACTTGCGTGCAGCCACTCTGATGTCTGCAAGCACCGTAATTTAGAATGTTCTCGGTAATCGATATTCTAGAGGTCCAATATGTATGACAACACTTTCTAGAGTTCCAATTAACATACAAGAACTGCTGAATATATAAGCATTTTTCGAAGTATTTTAATCCAGAAATTTGCTAGATAAAACATGAAAATAACTATAACTAAGAACACTATAGTTATACTAGATTCTACAAGAACAGAAGCTAGCATTCCTATCTCAGTGTTCATAACAATAACAGAAAATAAAACTAAGTAAACGACAAACGCGAGATAGGCATACCCAGATCTTTCAGTGGAAGGAGTAGAAGAAGTAGAAGCAGGAGTCTTGGTGAGGTCGTCGTTAGTCATGGCGTAGTGGACGTCGTGGTAGTAGTTGTTCGATTGATGTAGATGTAGCAGGAAACTTCGTGGATGTTGTGGTAGTAGTCGTGCGATGCAAATAAAAGGATGAAGCGGCGATGCGCGAACGCTCCCAAAAACCTTATTCGTCCTCGCTCGTGCAAGCCTTCGAGGACGGGTTCCGAGGCTGCTCTCCGGTGCGACCGTACGTGCCTCGCCGGGATGGAGATCGCCAGAGACAACGAACAAACTGTGATTCTGTATTGTGGAAAACTTGGGAACCAGAACCAGTACTCTCGGTTTCTCTTAAATAGCTAAAAGAAAGGAGTCCAAAGGCCAACAGTTACCATTGATTCAACAGAATCGAAAGGCCAACAGTTGCCATTGATTCGGCAGAATCGAAAAGCCAACAGTTGGAATCCGAAAGACCAAAGGTTGCCATTGATTCGCCATCAGAACTGAAACCTTTTAATAGCCAAAAATAAAGAGACTGAAGACCAAAGGTCACCATCAATTACGAGTCAGTGCATTTCGATTTTCGAATAGATAAAGAAAATCGCGCCCGCACCTGACACGCCTGTGTACGCGCGCACACGCACACACGCACCGCACCGCACCGCACCGCACCGCACGCACGGCACGGCTCGGCACGGCTCGGCGGCTTTCGGCGGCGAGCGGCGCGCGTGTGTTGGCTCTTTCCAATTCCACAATAGGGCTACCACGTTCCACCTTATAAAGTGGTGTAACTCCCCTTCATCTGTCCATATGGGACTAAACAGTCATGCACATGCACATGGGCCTTTGAGATTTACCAGGAATTAATTAGAATATAATATTTGGGCCTAGCCCAGATTAATTCCAACAATCCCCCACTAGATCCCAATGGCACATGTCAGATGCCTTGATCCACAGTATTGTTTTTAATATACCAGTGTTTTGATGGAGACCGGTTAAAGTTGAACATCCACCTAGAACAGAAGTTACACTTATCCACAACTGCACAATGGACTAAGCCTTGAATTGACAGTTTTGTGTGAATAAGTTTTACTTAAGTCCTTAACTGATACTAGGCTGCCAGGCATCCCCGCGGGTTGGAGCATATAAGTCATACTCCTGACCTATTCATGAGCTTCCTAGAAATTACCCTATTTCATAGACTGTGACTAGCAGTCGGGCTCATATAGGTGTGTTCTTCCAAGACTGCTCTGTAGGATAGCATCTTTGCTTTAATAAGCCACAGAACACATTAAGATAAAAATCAACCTGCCATACAGATTTAGGAGAGAATTGCATCTCCAATGGAGTGGGTCTATAAGGTACTCTCCTCTCAGTTAACCAATAGCTTGTTTCGCCAATCCTACTTCACGGGATCTCCGATCATATAGGATGGGTTACCACTATGGTATAACTCACGTGGGTCTCAAACCCATCTCCCTCGATGCATTGTCTATCACATTTCGTGATAAACCCTTTGTGAAGGGATCTGCCAGATTCTTAGCTGTTTGGATATAATCCAAAGCTATTACTCCGGAGTTTCTCATTTTTCCGATGGACTTGATCTTCTCTTCACATGTCTTGATGCCTTCATATTATCCTTAGAATCGTTCACTTTGACAATCACGATCGATTGTCACGATTCATCGAATAGCCGTGCCGGTTTTTCAACCACCGCAAATCCATCAAGAGCTCACGAAGCCATTCGGCTTCAACGATGGCGATATCTAATCCGTGAGTTCTGCTTCCATTGTTGACCTTGTTAAGATGGTCTGCTTGCAAGACTTCCATGAAACAGCGCCACCTCCAAGTGTGAAAACATATCCACTTGTGGCCTTAATCTCATCAGCATCAGATATCCAGTTTGAATCGCTATAACCCTCTAGTACCCTAGGGTACCGGTATAGTGAATGCCATAACTCATATTACCCTTTAGATAGCGCATTACCCTCTCAAGAGCATGCCAATGATCATCTCCGGATTAGAAACAAACCGGCTTAGTTTGCTCACAAAAACGAGATGTCGAACCGGTACCGCTAGCTAAATACATAAGTGAACCAATTATCCGAGAATATCTCAATTGGTCTCGGCTATTCTCCGATTCTTCCTAAGCAACACGCTAGGATCATAAGGTGTTGGAGAAGGTTTGCAGTCGCTATAACCAAAACGACTCAGAACCTTTTCCACATAATGAGATTGCAACAATGTAATTCCACCATCATCATCTCTCAACAGCTTGATGTTCAAGATAACATCAGCTACTCCCAGATCTTTCATCTCAAAATTCTGAGACAAGAAATTCTTGACCTCCTTAATCACATTAAGGTTGGTCCCAAAGATCAGTATGTCATCAACATACAGACATAGAATGACTCCCTCGCCCCCACCATGGCGATAATACACACATCTGTCAGCTTCATTCACAATAAAGCCTGCAGATGTTAAGGTTTTGTCGAACTTTTCATGCCACTGCTTAGGTGCTTGTTTAAGACCATACAAAGATTTCAATAACTTGCACACCTTTCCTTCTTGACCATTTACTACAAATCCATCTGGTTGTTCCATGTAAATTTCCTCGTCCAACTCTCCATTTAGAAAAGCCGTCTTAACGTCCATCGATGAACGAGAGACCGTGTGAGGCGACCAGATAGTAGTACTCGAATAGTGGTCAATCTAGCCACAGTGAATAAGTATCAAAGAAATCTTCGCCTTCCTTTTGGGTATAACCCTTGGCCACAAGCCGTGCCTTATACTTCTCGATAGTACCATCAGGCCTAAGCTTCTTTTTGAACACCCACTTACTCCCACAGGGTTTACAACCATAAGGACGCTCAGTGATCTCCCAAGTTCCATTAGAGATAATGGAATCCATTTCACTACGGACAGCTTCCTTCCAGTATTCTGCATCTGGAGAAGCATACGCTTCAGAAATGGTACTTGGAGTATCATCCACAAGGTACACAATGAAATCAGGACCAAAAGACTTTGCAGTCCTTTGTCTTTTACTCTTCCTCAGAGTTTCATTGTCTTCCTCCTCAGGAATTTGCTCAGGGGTTTGCTCAAAATATTCCATTGGAATGGCAGGTTCAGGAGTTGTATCAGGCTCCTGACTCGATGAATTAGTCATATCTTTCATTGGAAAAATATCTTCAAAAAATGTAGCATCTCTGGACTCCATAATTGTACCGACAAGTACATCAGGTACTCCAGATTTCACCACTAGAAATCTATATCCAACGCTATGGTGAGCATAGCCTAGAAAGACGCAATCCACAGTTTTTGGTCCAAGCTTACGTTTTTTGGAAATTGGCATGTTGACTTTCGCCAAACAACCCCAAGTGTGCAAGTATGAAAGTGATAGTCTTTTCTTCTCCCATTGTTCAAATGGAGTTATCTCTTTATTCTTTGTGGGAACCCTATTTAGGACATGACATGAAGTCAATATAGCCTCCCCCCACCATGCCTTGGAAAGACCCGCTGTGTCTAACATGGCGTTAACCAAATCAGTTAGAGTACGGTTCTTTCTTTCGGCAACCCCATTTGACTGGGTGAATAGGAGGCGTCCTCTCATGGATTATACCATGTTCCTCACAGAATAAATTGAACTCATTAGAAAAGTACTACGCCACGATCAGACCTAACCCTTTTGATTTTCTTTTCAAGTTGGTTCTCAGCTTCTGCCTTATAGATTTTAAAGTAGTGAAAAGCTTCATCTTTAGTTTTTAAAAGATACACATAGCAGAACCTAGTGGAGTCATCAATCAAAGTGATGAAATATCTCTTACCACCTTTTGTCAACACACCATTCATCTCGCATGATCTGAATGTATGAGTTCTAATGGTGCCAAGTTTCTTTCCTCCGCGACCTTGTGAGGCTTACGAGGTGCTTTGATTGCACACAAACTTGACACTTAGAGCCTTTGGCAAAGATGAATTTCGGGATTAACTCTAAACTGGCTAACCGCGTCATGCAACCAAAATTTATGTGACAAAGTCGTGAATGCCAAATAGTAGTCTCATTACCACTGAAAATATGGTTCACAACATTAGTACATAAATCTGAAAGAGATAGGCGGAACAAGCCTCCGCACACATAGCCTTTACCAACAAATTGTCCACACTTGGACATTACAAATTTATTGGATTCAAATACCAGTCTAAAGCCATCTCTACAAAGAAGAGATCCGCTCACGAGATTCTTATTGATAGATGGCACATGATGCACGTTCTTCAGTTGCACAATCTTCCCCGAAGTAAACTTCAGATCGACCGTGCCAACACCATGAACAGTGGCATGTGACCCGTTCCCCATTAGAACGGCTGAATCCCGAGTGACCTGGTAAGAAGAGAACAATGAAATATCAGCACACACATGTATATTAGCACCAGTGTCTATCCACCAATCGGTAGATTGACATACGGAAAGAACAGTTGGTAAATTACCATACCCTGATGTTCCCGTCTCAGTAGTACCAATAACAACATTAGCAGACTTAGAATTCTGCCCTTGCTGATTCTTCCCACCCTTGCGTTGACTGCAATCTTTGGCCCAATGACCATGTTCGCCACACACAAAGCAAGGACTATCCTTTGTGTTCTTCTTCTTCTTCTTGAAGCTAGTTGTTTGTGCGATCTTGTTCTTGCCTTTGAACTTTTGAGCTTGGCCATTCTTTTTCTGTACCACATTGGCACTAGAATGTCCCTCATTACCTCTGATGTGTGTATCTTTTGCCCTCGCCTTCTCTTCAACATCAAGAGACCCGATGAGATTTTCAACAGAAAACTCTTGTCTCTTGTGTTTCAGGGAAGTAGCAAAATTCCTCCAAGAATGAGGAAGCTTGGCAATTATGCCTCCCGCGACAAACTTGTCCGGTAACACACATTTGAAATGCTCTAGTTCTTTGGCCATGGATTGTATCTCATGAGCCTGCTCAACTACAGAACGGCCATCAACCATTCTATAGTCATGGTATTGCTCCATAAGATACAATTCACTGCCTGCATCCGAAACCCCAAATTTGGCCTCGAGTGCATCCCACATCTCTTTCCCATTTGTGATCACCATGTATGCATCAACTAACTTCTCACCAAGAACACTAACCACGGCACCTTTGAAAAGGTTATCAGCAGCCTCGAACGCTTGCTCCTGTTCAGGAGTAAGTGTTCCTTCAGGCTTGCCTTTTGCCACATGGAAAACGTTCATGGCAGTTAGCCAGAGTACCATCTTGGTGCGCCACCTCTTGTAATTCGCACCATCGAATTCATGGGGTTTGAGCGCGGCAGCAAAGCCAGTTGTCGAAAAATGCCTAAAATAAGGTTTTTGGATTGCTGAATATATAAGCATTTTTCGAAGTATTTTAATCCAGAAATTTGCTAGATAAAACATGAAAATAACTATAACTAAGAACACTATAGTTATACTAGATTCTACAAGAACAGAAGCTAGCATTCCTATCTCAGTGTTCATAACAATAACAGAAAATAAAACTAAGTAAACGACAAACGCGAGATAGGCATACCGAGATCTTTTAGTGGAAGGAGTAGAAGAAGTAGAAGCGAGTCTTGGTGAGGTCGTCGTTAGTCATGGCGTAGTGGGCGTCGTGGTAGTAGTTGTTCGGTTGATGTAGATGTAGCAGAAACTTCGTGGATGTTGTGGTAGTAGTCGTGCGATGCAGTGAGAAAGGATGAAGCGGCGATCGCGCGAACGCTCCCCAAAAACCTTATTCGTCCTCGCTCGTGCAAGCCTTCGAGGACGGGGTTCCGGAGGCCTGCTCTCCCGATGCGACCGTACACGTGCCTCACCGGGATGGAGATCGCCAGAGACAACGAACAAACTGTGATTCTGTATTGTGGAAAACTTGGGAACCAGAACCAGTACTCTCAGTTTCTCTTAAATAGCTAAAAGAAAGGAGTCCAAAGGCCAACAGTTACCATTGATTCAACAGAATCGAAAGGCCAACAGTTGCCATTGATTCGGCAGAATCGAAAAGCCAACAGTTGGAATCCGAAAGACCAAAGGTTGCCATTGATTCGCCATCAGAACTGAAACCTTTTAATAGCCAAAAATAAAGAGACTGAAGACCAAAGGTCACCATCAATTACGAGTCAGTGCATTTCGATTTTCGAATAGATAAAGAAAATCGCGCCCGCACCTGACACGCCTGTGTACGCGCGCACACACACACACACACACACACGCACCACACCGCACCGCACCGCACGGCACGGCACGGCTCGGCTCGGCTCGGCTCGGCACGGCTCGGCGAGGCGAGCGAGTGCGCGCGTGTGTTGGCTCTTTCCAATTCCACAATAGGGCTACCACGTTCCACCTTATAAAGTGGTGTAACTCCCCTTCATCTGTCCATATGGGACTAAACAGTCATGCACATGCACATGGGCCTTTGAGATTTACCAGGAATTAATTAGAATATAATATTTGGGCCTAGCCCAGATTAATTCCAACAAGAACAAAATATTTGTTATACTCTGATACCTCTCGTTATATGCAGCAGGTCTCGGATCGGATCAGAGCTTGTAGGATACGATACGAGCGTGTACCGTATCAAGAACAAGTGGATGTATTTCGTACAGAGATCCGAAATAATGGCGACAAAGCAAACACGATGAAAGACAAAGATTTGACGAAGCCAACCGCAAATTTTTTTAAACATGACCTAAAAAAAGTATAAGGGATTGTCGCTCTATCACAACTTTCTTGAATCCCTTGGATCCTCTTGTCTATACAAGAATCTAGTGTCAAAAGAATAACCTAATATCTAATTCTCTCGTACGCCCTCTGCTTTAGATAAGTTCATCTTGCTTTGCTTGCTTCTTTGATTTCTGTGGCCACCCTTTATTGGTTTATATAATCCCCTAGTTCTCCCCTAAAGTGAAGTTGGAATGCTACTCTAAATATAGTAGGAATCACAATCTTATTTAGATTCATCTAGAAATTTATGCGGGACACCTCTCCAATTCTTAGAGGAAAAGTTATGAGTCACACTATGTCAACAATATCCAACAACATTGGTGCCAAATGTTTTTTATAGTACCAAGAACACTCGCAACAAACAGTTAGTTGTGGATTTGCGCATCATTACTCAATATATGCAAGATAGAAAGACAGAAAATCAGGACAAGGAGTGCAGAAGGATCCGGAGAGTGATTTCTCTGAGTTTTAAGGGTTTTAGAAGAGAACAATAAATCCTATAAAATAATACCATTTTACATACTCTCACCTACGACCTGTCACCAATCCGGCAATGAATGCTGCACCGAGTTCCTTTTAAATACTTGTGGATTTCCTATTTGTCCTATTAACCACATCATTACAATGAGAAGAAGTTGCCATGAAAAATGGAGGATAAAGAGGGAAGACTATGTAGAAAAGGCAAAAACCTTCATGAGATTGGAAGCCATCAGGAAAGAAGACCTCACTGAACAAGAGTAAGATACCACACTAGCCATGCATGCGTGTCATTGGCATGATGTTTTTTAAACACGGCATCACCATTTTGATAATTTTTGTTTTGATCATCAACTGAACACTATTTTTTCTTGTTGGGCCTGTTGGATTTAATATGGGCTAGGCCCAACTTTAATTCTAATTAAATCCTGGAAAATCCCAAAGGCTCATGTGCATGTGCTAAACCTTTTTAGTCCCATATGGAGAGTTAAAGGGGAGTTACACCAATTTATAAGGTGGAACGTGGGAGTCCTCTTGTGGAATTGGAGAGAGCCAATACACGCGCGCGCTCGCTCGCCTCGCCTCGCCGAGCCGTGCGTGTGCGTGTGCGTTTTTCTTTATCTATTCGAAAATCGAAACGCACCGACTCGCAATAAACGGCTGACAATAATTGCGACTGTTTCTGGTCTCTTCATTTTTGCAATTAAAAGAACAGTGCACTGATTCAAATAATGGCGGCCTCTTGACTAGGCAGTAACGGCTGCTGTTACTAGTGAGTAATGGCGACCGTTTCTGGCCTCTTGACTAGACAGTAATGGTTGCGGTTACTAGTAAGTAATGGTGACTGTTTCTGATCTGGTTGTTATATATAGTCATTATCTGGAACAGAGTGAGGTTCTCCAATTCTCTCCACGAAAGACACCACAGTTCTTTGTTGCTGTCTCCGGCGATCTCCATCCGGCGAGGCGTGTCTGATCGCACCGGGAGAGCAGGCCTCTGGAACCCTCGTCCTTGAAGGCTTGCACGAGCAAGGCGAATAAGGTTTTGGGAGCGTTCGCGCGATCGCTCGCCGCTTCCTCTCCATTCGACTCTCGCTACGACTACAACCGTCGACTACTACCGCGGCGTCCATTGCGCACGACTACTTACCACTACGCCATGACAAGCGGCGATCTCACAAAGACTCATTGCCGCTTCTTCCACTACTGCTGCTCCTTCCACTGGATCCGGGTATGTCTATTTCATATGTATTTCTTGGTTAGTAATATTACTAGTTGTTACCTTGAACACTGTGATAGATATGCTAGTTTCTGTTCTTCTGGATATTAGTATGTCTATAGTGTTCTTGCTTACTTGCTTTGTGAAAGTGGCTAGAATATTCATCATGTTTTATCTACTATATTTCTGGATTAAAGTAATTCAAAAAATGCTCTTATTCTCAACAGGGCCATAGAAAATCCATCCCCGCCTTTTTCATGCCTGCTATTTGGAAATTGTCTATTCCTGCTAGAGTGCAGGTGGCTTCGGGCGTATAATAAACTCCTCCCCATTGATAATCTTAGCAAGAGGCAACATATAAATGATCAATCACGTTTTGTTCGTTAGTGTGCGCTAAATATGTCATGCACTTGTTGTTTTGATTGTGAGGTAGTTCAAGCTATTTGGGAGGTAATTTCTGAGTTAGTGGGTAGAAGAGTTGGTGATAACTTTGAATCTGTAGCATCTCTGTGGATTAGTGATAATACGAATAATGTGACTAATATGCTAAATGCTGCTGTGTAATGGATGATCTGGAAACTAAGAAATGATCATCATTTTCCGAGGACGCGGGGGTCAAATCTGCATGTGTTCTGGCGGCGAGTCGTGCAGATGCTAAGAAGATGGCACGTGCTATCAGGGCTTTCAAAACCGGTTGCTAATTTTTTACACAGGGGTACAACCGGTTTGGCCAAAAATTGGTCAATTTCGGCTGAAATTTTTATTTTTTTTGAATTTTTCAGATTTAAATTTTAAAAAGATCAAATTCAAACAAAATTTATACGAATTTGATTTTTTCAGGCCGATTTTGGCTGGTTTGAAGTCTTACCGGGGTCTGGTAAGACCAGTATTGCCGATTTTTGCCTGGTACAAAAAAACCTGCGCGATATGCCTGGTGTCAGGATCGCAGAAGCTGGATCAATTCCTTTTGAGCTTGGCGAAGTGCGCTTCGGACAATTTGAGGATAGCCTGGTACTGAAGAAAAGCAAGATCGATGTCAAGCTGAAGAAAGCCAATGCAAGAAGAAGCTAGTTATGTCTGGGAATTTAGCAGGCAAGCGGTTGTAGGACTAGGTGTTGTGGTAGGGTTAAGTATCCAACAGTTTGTGTCTTGATCATTAGCCAGTGAGAGGTCAAAGAGATATCTTCCGTCAACACAAAAAGAACAAGCATTCATTTGATCTTCATCCTTGTAGAGCGAAAAAGATACTGACAATATCTATAAATAGCTTGTTTTTGCTAATCACGAAGATTACCATATTGATATTTGGAGTAAAATAAAAAGAAAGGAGCTTAACTTTTTAATTCAAATGATTCCCCGAACTAATTAGACATTAAAAATAAATTAGTGCCTGATGCGGGAAAGGTTTGGTTTTCCTATAAATGGATCCTTGATTTTGATGTCCGGGATTTCCTCATCCGGCCCACATTAAAGAAGAAGAAGTACCCTAACTCGCAAGGCAACCACGGAAGCCAGCGCTCGAACCGTGGTAGGCTGAGAGCCTATAACTCCCCTCATTTTTGCCAGCTGAGCCCCAACTCAGTTCCCAATCCTAATTATTCTTGATTATTAATTAGTGAAGTGTTTTGGTGGTGATGTAAAAGCTGGAAACTTCAGTGCTTTTGCTAAATAACTAGGTGACGCATGTAAGGGGACAGGGACGCCGTTGTCCCTAACTTGCACCCCTTTGACAAGAATTCGTTAGTTTTCTAAAAGAGCTGCACCGAAACAAGCGCCCAAATATAGATGGGGTTTATATGTTCTCGGAAAAATAGAAAAATACTAGTCATTCTGAGAAAAAAGAAAAGCATATTGTCGTCAATTCAGTGACCCCAGTTTTGACCAAACCACAACAATTGGATGCTATTTCAAACGTGTTTTAACTTCAAAAGTAAGATAGAATCCTGCACATACATAGAAAGAGTTTTATAAAGACATACAAATACTTTCACACTGGTTCGGCGGCCTTTCATACTATTTATTCCTCCTTCAAAAGGATCAACACAGCAGACTTACAATGCCTAGACCCTAAGCATTGCATTTTGCTACTACTACTACAACCTTAAATTAGTCATCCAATATAAGTGTATAAACGTCAGGGTTCAAAATTTAGGTCGATTTTGAATCGGTCAAAATCGGTTGTATCGAACCCTAGTAAAATTTCAAACCAGTCCTGAAAAATTTGTGTTGCATGAATTTAGTCAAATATAGAAGAATTTTTAGCTGAAATTTTGGACGATATTTTCTATCGATTTAAAAAAAATAAAAAAAATTGAATTTTCGGCCAAAATCAACCGAAATTTTTCAATAATAGGTCATATCGGTTGTATCCCCCCCCCCCGCCCCTAAAAAATTTGAAACCGGTTATCTGACCTACAAATATTGCATACATGAGCCACTCGGACCCATAGTAATCTATCTTTATCTTTACTAATTGGAGGCTCTCTAGAAGCCTTCGTGCTAATTCTAGGTGGGGAAAAATAGAAATTACCACACTAATTAGAGAAAAAAGAAAAAGACTTGTCGGACCCCAGGCGTTGAATACCCGAAATCCTCATGTGTGTACTGTACTAGTTCCATGATCAGTGGGTAGTACACACATCCACAACATTGGCATACATATCCATACACAATTACATACACAATGAAATAAATATGGTACATCAACTTAAGCGGTTACATAGTTTACAGTGCAAGGGCCGACCAGCCAAATAAAAGTTCAAGTACCACAAGTAGCAGCAGAAATTTAGTAGAGTAAAAAGCAAAAGTCCAGTGGCATGCCCATCCAAACCCTCAGGCAGCCGACAAGGAGTAAACCCTAAAAAGACCTGTCCCTGTACCCCCGGTACAAGGACCGAAGAAGGCGTTGTCCGGCATATGGTCATCCTCATCCTCTGAACAACAATTCAAGCAAGATTGAGTACATTGCGTACTCAACAAGACTTGCAGTGTATCGCAAAATTTATATAAATGCATGGCTTACGAGGAATGAGGCTCTATGCTACAAGTTATTTTCAACATCAAGCAAATTTTATTTGCAATATCAATACATAGTATTTTGCAGTTAAATAGAGAAGGAACAACAAGTAAATAACTTGATAAGTAACAAATCACAACCCTTCTTGCTTGCGATCAACATATTACTTTTAGCCATAGACGTGGCACTCAAATTTAACAACATCAAAATATCCATCCCAACATTTCCAACAAAACCATTTCCATCCTCCTGTCAAAGTGAGGCATTAACCATTGTGTCGACAAGCTTTGTTTCCAACACTTTGGTGAAGGAAGCTCCTTCGAGCAATCACACACGCTCGTACTACTTCGGTCTTCCAACATGCAAGGCTAGTTTTCGATGACTTAATTAGCTAAGGTCATCCCATACTGGTACATGTAGTTGTACGCTTAAGCTTAGATATGATTCACTGGCGTTTGGTCCTTAATTGACCCAGGTAAGGATCTCCCCCTATCTACATGTGAGAAACCATCTCACATTCATCAATTCATATTATAACTCACCCGCGTCGTAATCTAGGTTTTTCATTTTTATACAAAATTATCAAAGGCAACTCCTCTGGACCATTATTTCAAAATCTCCCAAATCATATTCAATATTCCATCCACTTTCAAATGTTAGTAAAGACTAAAGCCTGGTTAAGTATTTATGCGATATTCGCAATCACAAAAAAAAAACAATTTAACATCATTAATTGCCTAAATCATAACCTAATGGCTACAACACTAAGGATACCAATATTTCAAGGGAGATCATACATTGAATAGGAATATAACTACCATTATCCCCAAATATAGCAATTTTAAGCAAATATACACGCATGCATAATAGATTTTGCAAAAAGAAGTAGAATAATTGATATAATCAACATGGTCAAAGGAGGTTCTTGCCTTGCCCTGGTATCTTAAAGTATAAGGACGGGGGATCGTTTAAAATTTCGTTCGAAGTATCGATATTTATTCAAAAAGAGCCAGTAGCAAATTAATTATAGAAAAATAATTTCAACAGCAACAAAATCAAAATAATTTTGCATATTCAGATAGATCATGATTTTGTATGAATTTTGAAAAAAAGATTCATTCGATTTGGAGTTCATATGCAAAAGTTATTAATGTTTGAATTTGCTTTGGTTTTAAAAATCTAGAAATTAATCAAAAGGTGGCATCAAAAGCGTATTCTCTGAGCTTTACGCTTTCTAATAGAGAAAACATATTTTTCTCTGAGTTCTTTTGGGATTTACGCTTTCCATTAGAGAAAGCGTATTTTCCTCTGTACTGAAAGCGGTTTTCTCCATTTTTCTAAATTGTATTGACTTACATGTAGGGCATACTTGTTAGTGACTCATATTTTTATTTTATTTATTTTATTTATAAAAACAGAGGTAGTCCCATATGTCCTAGACTCGTTATTTATTAACTAATGATTAAATCTGTTTTTGATTTTAATTAACTGACGGTTGGGGTCCACATGTCAGTCTCTCGGTTTTTAAACACGTTTTAAAATCGGAAACAGTGGGTGGTCCCACATGTCACGAATATACTAAATGTGTTTAAAATTAGATTTTCAGCCGGTCCCACATGTCATCGATTAGTGCCACTTAACCACTGTCATTAGGGTTTAGCTAATACTCATCTCCAGTGGGACCTACTGTCAGCGAGAGAAAAGAGATGGGAGCAGAGTTGTGCGCACCCGAGCACCATGGTGAGCTCGCTGGTGGCGAATGGCACAGCGTCTTAGCTCAGGGATGTGCAAAATGGGTTCCTTCTCGACGACGATCCCACCGTGTGGTGGTGGAGGCTGAAGAGGTGGATAGAGATAGCACTACACTGGCGAGAAGCGACGGAGTGCCTCGGGTCCTAAATGGCTTTCGAGCATGGAGCATATCGGTGGCGAGAGGTGGTGCACATCGGGCCTAGGAGGCAACAATGATGCTACTGCCAGCGGCTCCGGGACCAATAGTCACCGGAGCGGCGATGACAATGCTTCCCGCAACGACACCATGATTGACTATGACGAAATCTATACTATGCTACCTAATCCACTGATCTAATGTGCGCAATAGCCCTAGGGGACTACTAGAAGCTCACCAAGGTCCTTGATGGCATTAGGGGATGGCCAGAGAAGCTTGTCGACGTTGAACAGCAGCAACGCAGAGGAGGCTCTCGATGCCAGCGCTCTACGATGATGGAGCTGCTACAAAAAGGTGCGCATTAGCTCTTGGGTAGGTTGAGGGTGATATAGATGTGAGGAATCGGACGGGGACTCATCGGAGAGGCGGCAAACAGAAAAGGAGTCGGTGACGACCAAATTTGGGGAAGAAGCTCGATTCCAGTGATTCCCTGAGTTTGGGTCATTATTAAGCAAGGAAAAAGCATTAGTGGAGTATGGGACACGATATGACGTGGTTAGGTGAGGTTCAAGTTCACTAGAGCGTTAGGAACGCGGAGGTCAGAATAGGGGTGTGCACCGAAGACAAAGAAGATGACGACGCAATCACGCTATGGGGTTCCCGGAGCTACATCCAGCAAGGAAAGAGTATCCGTGAGATAAGGGGAGCATGATGACGCAGGTGGCGAGGGCAAGGAGGTTCACTAGAGATGGCGACTGTGTAGAGCTTGCTCATTAGTGTTGAGAACGATCTCGCATTCTCAACGATTCAAGGAGCTAGAAGCTCAGAGAAAGCACAAGATGGAATGAGGGGCGGGCTTGGGAGAAGATGAAATGCATAGATTCTTAAGTAGCAATGAGATATGAGCGACATGGGTGGCAAGAAAATGCGGCTACAGTGAGAACTCGCGCACGCATTCGGGCTTCTTCGCCCGCGTGGGAAAAGGCGGCGATAGGAGGGCAGCTAGTATGGGCACGATGATGCACGGCATAGGCGGATGCGACAAGAGCAATTGGAGCTCGAAAACGATGGGCGACGGTCGCGAACCGGGGGCAGAGCAGGCGAGCAAACTAGCGCTGTTGCGCAAAGGCGAGCGCGAGGTGGAGGAATGGTCCTAACATGCGGGCCCAGAGTGTCAGCGAGAGGGTGAATGGGATGCTGGCATGGGCAGGAGTGAGGCGAAGTGGATTTGGACTAGGCAAATTTGGTCCAAATGGCTCGGCGGGAATTCAATTTATGTTTTGAATTTTCAAACTAGGTGAAAGGTTTTTGAATTTTGAAACTTAGAAAATAGACTCCAAAATTTATGAAATTTTTTGTGGAGACTCTTGACATAGTATATTTCATTGTATACTTTTTTCCAGAATTTTATGTTTTCTGTATTTTCTCAAAAATTCCTCCAAGCTGCTGTTTGCATATAATTTCACTATTGGATTTATGCAAAAGTTCAAAATCATGCTAAAAATAGTTTTCCCACTCACAAACATGCTCAAAATTATTATTCCATTTATTTTCATTATACTTTCCCAAAATAGGGTTTTTGGGATATTACAGACCTACCCCCTTACAATGAATCTCGTCCCAGAGATTTGATGGGCTTGGTAAAGAAATAGGGAACTTCGGCTCTAAGATGGTCTTCTCGTTCCCATGTGGCTTCATATTCAGTGTGGTTACTCCGCTATTCTCAACATCTTGATGGTGCTGCTACAAGTATGTCGCTCATCTTCGTCTAAGATTCGAATCAGGTGTTACCGATAAGAAAGATTTGGTTCGAGATCGATGTTCTCCAACTGAGTGAGCTCGTTCGGAGTTCAGAGGCACTTCTTAAGTTGTGACATGTGAAAAACGTCATGCACATCTGAATGTTGAGGAGGCATCTCCAACTAGTATGCATCTTCACCTTTCCTTTCGATGATTCAGTACGACCCGATGTACCGATGTGCCAATTTTTCGTGAACTTAGAAACGGCGGATGCCTCACAGCGGTGAGAACTTGAGATATACATAATCGTTCACCTCGAAGCTCAGCTCGCGATGATGATGGTCGGCATAGCTCTTTTGACGCGACTGCACTTCCTTTAAGCGGCTTCTTATCGCGTCAACGTGATCTTACGCTTCTTGTATGATAGCCTATCCAAATAATTATTTCTCACCAACCTCCGGCCAGAATAGAGATGTTCTACACTTCCTCCTATAAAATGCTTCAAACGAAGACATTTGGAGGCTTGACTAGAAGATGTTGTTGTAGAAAAACTCGGCGTATGCCAATCTTTTCTCCTAATTCGTGTTGTAGGACAGGACACAAGGTCTCAACATATCTTCTAGGATCTAATTTGTCCTCTTTGTTTGGTCTCCCGTTTGTGGGTAGAAAGTCGTGCTAAAGAACAGCTCGGTTTCCAATAGCTCGTGCAAGCTTTCCCAAAACTGTGAAGTGAACTAAAGACCTCGATTAGATGTTATCGTCTTTGGTACACCGTGCAAGCGGACAATGTTGTTCATGTAGAGCTCTGCTAGCTTAGCCCCAAAATATGTGGTATTGACTGGAATGACGTGTGCTACCTTGGTCAGGCGGTGGACAATAACCCATATCGAGTCATGCCCGGTTCGGGTTCTTGGTAAGCCGGTAATGAAATCCATACCGACATCGTCCCACTTCCACTAGGGAATCTTTAGAGGTTGAAGTAATTCCGTTGGTTGTAGGTTTTCTACCTTGATGTGTTGACATACGTCGCACATGGCAACATACGTGGCGATATCCCGCTTCATATCGGGCCACCAAATTTGGTCCCAGAGGTCATGATACATCTTCGTACTCCCAAGATGAATGGAGAGTGATGAATTATGAGTTTATATGAGGATTAGCACCTTGATATCATGATCATCCAAGACACATAGCTGCTATCCGTGCATAACCATCCCACTCGTGCCTTCGGTAAACTCTAATTTTTTGTCGTTCTGCATTTCGCTCTTAATTTCAGTGATCGCTTGATCTTCGAGTTGGGCAGTCCTAATATGAGATTTGAGGGTAGGTTGCAGTGCTAGGGCAATGCCATAACCCTCCTCAACGACTTCTAAGTTGAGTTTTTCGAACTCTTCATGCAACACCTATTGATTTGCTTCAATGGAGACGTTCATGCAGCGAAGCTTCTGGTTGAGAGCATCGGCTACAACGTTGGCTTCACCGGGGTGGTAATGGATGCCAAGATCATAGTCCTTGATCAACTCGAGCCATATTCTTTGCCTTAGGTTCAGATCTAGTTGCGTAAAGAAATACTTCAGACTCTTGTGATCAGTGTAAATTTTGCACCAATTGTCGATGAGGTAATGCTTCCATATCTTGAGGGCATGAACCACGGCCGCCAATTCCAAGTCGTGAGTTGTATAATTAGCTTTATGAGGCCATAATTGATGTGAGGCATAGGCCACCACTTTGCCTTCCTGCATCAGCACACAATCGAGGCCGTGGCGGGATGCATCGCAATATACAACGAAGCTTTTGTGTATCTCGGGCAAGGTGAGCACTGGAGTAGATGTGAACCTCTTCTTTAGTTCTTGGAAGCTATCATCACAAGCTACTGACCATTCATACTTCTTTTCCTTTTTAAGAAGTTGTGTCATCGGTCTTGCGATCTTGGAGAAGTTCTCGATGAACCGGCGATAATATCCGGCTAGAGCGAGAAAATTCAGACTTCAAAAATAGTGTGAAACTATTCCTAGGCTAGCACATCATATACTTTGCTCGGATCCACGACCACACCTCCTTCATAAATAATATGGCCTAGGAAGCTGACTTTCGCTAGCCAAAATTCATACTTGCTGAATTGTGTACAGCTGATGCTTACGTAGCTTGTTGAGCACCATACACAACTGAATTTTGTGTACAGCTGATGCTTACGCAGCTTGTTGAGCACCATACACAAGTGTTGCTCAGGTTCCTCTGCACTTTTGGAATAGATGAGAATATCGTCGTTGAATACCACCACAAACTGATCCAAATACTCCATAAAAATCTTATTCATAAGATTCATAAAACTTGCTGGAGCATTGATGAGCCCGAATGACATTACGGTGTACTCATACAAGCTGTAACGGGTGGTGAATGTGGACTTTGGAATGTCTTCCGGTTTGATCTTGAGTTGGAAATAACCGAGTCTCAGATCAATCTTGGAGAAGACACATGCACCATTCATTTGGTTGAACAAGTCATCATTTCTCAGTAGAGGATATTTATTCTGAATAGTGACTTCATTTAAAGAACGGTAGTCAACGCACATCCTCAGACTGTCATCTTTCTTCTTTACGAACAACACGGGGCTTCCCCATGGTGATGAGCCAGGACAGATGAATCCCTTGTCCAATTGCTCTTTAAGTTGTTGCTTTAGTTCAACGAACTCATCAGATGCCATTCAATAAGGTCGTTTGGATATAGGTGCTGTCTCAGGTAGCAAATCGATGACAAACTCTATGTCATGGTCCGACGGCATTTCTGGCAATTCATCTAGAAACACGTTGGGATATTCACATACCACGGTCACTTGACTAAGCTCTGGAACTGAGATAGAGTTGAGCGTGGGCTGCTGCGACGGAGGGGCATAAGTGGAGAAGAAAACAACCCATTTTTCGACAAAGTTGAATAGAGAAATAGCCCATTCGGCGCAATCGATAAATCCTTTGGTTCTAGACAACCAATCCATCCCAAGAATCACATATAACCCAGGTGTATCTATCATAATGAAGTTGGTTTTGAATCCTACCCCATTAATCTCAATTTGGACTTCAAAACAACTGAGTTTTGCTTTTATGATAGACCCGGGTGAGTGAACTAGCATAATGTTTTCTAAGAATATAGTTTTTAGCTCTTGTTGCATGGCAAATTTCTTAGATACGAATGAATGAGAAGCTCTGGAATCAAATAACACCAATGTAGGTACTGATTGCATGAGAATCGTTCCCATTACCACATCGGGTGATGCATTGGCCTCCTCGGCGATCGTATGGTTCAAACGACCATACCCAAAGCCTTGCGTCGGTTTGGGGGCTTGCTGCCCTCCTTGTCCTCGTGCGAGGTCCCGGGGTCACTGCTAGACACCTTGGGGTTGAGGATGAGGTGTCGGAAACTTATTTTCTGGGAATTCATTCGAATAATGGCTACGCTTGCCGCAGTTGTAGCAGATGACAGTTGCTGCCTAGTTTTGGCTTCCGGACGGCGGCCCTCCATAGTTATATGGCTGAACTGTGGCTTGCTACAGGTGGGGGCCTTGTGTTTGAAACCTAGGAGGTGGTGGCACTGAAGGGCGTACGTTTGGCGATTGCCAAATGCGTGGTTTCGACGAGCCGCCGCTTGCAGATTTTTGCGCTAACCACTTGCGCTTGCGGCTCTCCATGACCATCCTAGTGCTATCTTCAACCCTGATTGCCTTGTTGATCAAGGTCTAGAAGTTTGGATGTCATGGGCAGTGAGTGACCACTTCATCTCATCATTGATGTGCTCCTGGAAGAGAGCAACCTTTCTCTCCTCGTTCGGTATCTCGGAGGTGGCATGTCGGGCAAGGTAGTTGAAGCGATGAAGGAATTCCATCACTGTTAGTTTCTCTTACTTGAGTTTGTAGAACTCCCACTTCTTAATATCCATGAGACCTGCTGGTATGTGGGTGTCATGGAACGCCTTCTTGAAGGCAGGCCATGTGATGGTCTGACCTTCCGAAAGGATGGCCTGATGGTTTTCACACCTAGAAGTTGTTGTGCTTTGCAGCTGATAACATGCATAGAGCATCTTCTCCTTATCATTGCACTAAGCAATGACTAACTTGCTCTCGATGGAGCAAAGCCAGTCATCGGTGTCGAGAGGATCCACCGCAGACGAGAAAGTCGATGGCCGAGTTCGCTTGAACTCTCCCATCCTCGATTGCAGTATGGCGGCAACTCCACCTCCTGCGGTCATAGCGCCAAGGGTGGCGGTGTTCTGCACCAACTGTTGTAGTAGAGGGGTGTTCGTCTACCGCCCTTGTTCAATCACGACGAGGACTTATGCCATGGTTGGTGGTGGCAGCAACACTTTTGATTCCTTAGTGGCATGCTGATCTTTAGGCGCAGGTGGATGTAGTGGGATGGGTTGCGGAGGATTGGGGGCCTCGCCTTCCGGTTGCTGTGATCCAGAGGCAGCTCTCGATGCCATAAGCTAGTAATGGTGCGCGTTACAGGCATCTTGTTCATACAACATGTAGATTAACAAATTTGCGTGCAAGATGGGGGGGAATAAGCACAAGTTAAGTTGGTCAACAAGTAATATCATCCTATGCTAAAATAACTCATCTAAAACTGAAATATGGATGTTTTCGTACCATAAGGATAGCACTCATGAAATTGTAACATATTAGTTAAGTTTTACATGGTTCATGTGCCTGTTGCTCAAACATTGCAAAAAACAACTAAACCATCATAAATAGAAAATTACAATCATTATACATCAGTACCTTACATAATTTAACATACCAAAATAACCAAAATTTGCTCACACTAAACCCGTACTAGTGAGCTTCCGACTGCTAGTCTAGATCTAGACGTCGTCGTTGCGCTCGGCAGCGTGAGGCGACTCCGGTACAGCGGAGGATGACAGTCCAATGAACTCAATCATCTCATACCCGTCATGACGAAGAAGATGTCGCTGCACCACCACTTGTGGTGGCTCCTCCGCATCTGAGTAGAAGGCCACCACGTGGCGATGGTGACCGATAGCCGACATACGGGGACGTCGGGTACCCGATCGGATGCGGATAGTGGGCTCTGGCAACTCCTCCGCAGGCGCTAGTACGGAATCCTCCCCATACAATAGCTCCCGCGAAAAGAGTCCCTTGGCCACCATCAGAGCGATGCTGTCCTCAAGCGTGGAGATCCTCCGACGAGCCTCCAATAGCTCGCGGGTCACACGATGGAGATACCCATTGAGTGATCTCACCAGACCGGCGAGGTGTAGGTGCGGAGTGATGAACGACAAATCCTCCACCTGGTAGGTATGCTCCTTTCTATCCATCATTCGTACAGGGATGTAGAAGAACATGTCCTCCTTCTCAGGCAGCTCGTGTTGCGGGCGTACGATGGAGATGTAAGTCTGTAGTAGCGGAAGGAGGGGTTTTCAAAGTGCCATCTCTGAATGAGCATCTGGGGTAAGGTACTTAGTGGACGCTGCACTAGAGGGCATGCTGAAGATAGTGTACAATAGCATATGGGGCCAATGGACACGCTGTAACATCACCTATAGGGTGTGCTGTAGTGTGCCCTCAAAAGCGCTAGTCCGGTACTATGGTTCCCATGGTGTGGTCATCTAAAATTTTGGAAAAAAAAGAGAGAAGAGTTAGTGATCACATAATGAGAGACATAGATAAGAAAAGTATGTAGCACAAGTTTTTATTCATTCTCTATAATATTTTACTAACACCTAAGGTTTATTTTCAGGTTATACTACCCCTTGGTCTTTATGTATAAATAGACCTCCACAATGCCAAATCAAATCAACACAAAATGAAGGTAGGAGGGGTTAGGGAATAGGACATCACACCATTTTAAGTACATAACTAGGTTATGGAATTTTTGTAAAGTGCAATCTAAAGTGGCATTTTTGCTAGTTTTAAAACGGGTTTTCAAAAGACTTTCATGTATGATGTTTTAGGGAATTTTTTAAAATATTCTGGCTCTATTTTAATACTTTAAATATGGTCAAAACTTTTATTTTCAGAGGGCACCTTTTCTTCTCAAATCAAAGACTATTTGAGAGAAGGTAAGAAAAGAGGGCAAAAGAATGACTTGGATGAGAGGAGAATGCTAAGAGAGGTAAGATTAGCAAAAACTCCTAAATTTTTACAACTATTTTCATAATTTAAAATAGGTTGCATTTGAAAACCAAATCCTAATCTAGAAGCAATTCTAACTAGGGTTTGTCCTACCATCAGTATGGCTCTGATGCCAACGTTGTCGGACCCCGGGCATTGAATACCCGAAATCCTCATGTGTTTACCGTACTAGTCCCATACACAATTACATATAACATGAAACAAATATGGTATATAAACTTAAGCGATTACATAGTTTACAATGTAAGGGCTGACTGTTGAAATAAAAGTTCAAGTATCAGAAGTAGCAGCGGAAATTTAGTAGATTAAAGAGAAAAAGTCCAGCGGATGCCCATCCAAACCCTCAGACAACTGACAAGGAGTAAACCCTAGAAAGACCCATCCCCAAACCCCTCGGTACTGGGATCGAAGAAGGCGTCGTCTGACATGTGGTCATCCTCATCCTCTGAACAACAATTTAAGCAAGATTGAGTACTATCGGTGTTTTAGAACCGATCTTACATAAAGATTATTTGATTCGGAGAGTCTCCACAATTGATCACACAGACAGGAAAGACATGGGGATTTTTATACAGGTTCGGACCTTCTCTAGATTGAATAACAACCCTACTCCTGTGTGTATTGTATCGGGTATCCTGGTTACAATCACTAAAAAGACTTGCGCTTATATTACTACTGATTGCCTCTCCAAAATCCCTCCTCATTTCTCTCTAAATGAAGTCTTTTTATAGTACGTGCAGAGGTAGTCGTTCCGGATCAAGAAGCGTCCCATTATTCCGTAATAATGGTAGTAATCACTAGAGTAGTAACCTCCCCATGTTGCCTGACGGTTGCCAATCAGAGAAAATGGTGCGTTACCTACAGTTATTCCAGAGAATAACTGCGTATATTGATTGATCAGATCTCCTAGTTAATTGGGCCTACAGACGAGTGGACCCAGTTAACTGTGAAGAAGTTGTGACATAGCTGGTCGTAGAAGAACTTACGACCAGGGGTAATCGTAGGAGAACTTATGATTACATGGTAGTCATAGAAAGACTTACGACTATAGGGGTGGTCGTAGAAGAACTTACAACGACCTAATCGGCTTCTCCCTTACAACTATAAGGAGTATGCTTAATAGCCGTGTGACATCATATTTACCCACAATACTAATTACAGATAAATATCAAAATAAGGATTATTAGATCATCATCATCTAGCCCCCCAGCTTCAAGTGAAAATAACTTGCTTGGGAAAGGAGTCATAGATGTTCTTACGACCACTAGGTGGTTGTAAGGTAAAGGTTGAAGGAAAAACTCTTCAACACGTGTCTCATTTGACCAGAAATATACTTGGTCGAGAAGGTTTGTTGAAAATCTCATGATTACGAGGTAGTCGTAGAAAATCTTTACGATTACGAAGTGATCGTGGTACGATGATCGGAAGTAAAACCTTTCCGATTGGTATTTCGTTTGACCAGCAATATACTTGACCAAGAAGGTAATTTCGCTTGATGTGTGAAACTAGCCTCGGTTTTCTCGAACAGGCGGATTTAAAAGAATCTATCCGTTAGAGCAATTCCCGAAGCGGTGGGAACCGTTGAGTTTCCACGGCGTTTCATGTCAAGCGCGTGGTTATAAAAACTAACCGCAGAGGTGACTTTAGGGTTCTTACCTTTCCCTAATTCACCTTGACTGTTCATCAAGTTCTCGCCTTCTCCGCCACTAGCAAAAACTGTGCACTTTCTTGAAGCTTTCCTAAATCCAAGTCTCCTTTTCGTGAGAAAAAATGGCCAGGACCGTCTCTGAGTGGGCCAAATCGGAGATGGACATGGCGAAGATGAATGCTTTGGTTGCTACTGATAAGATTCTCGAGAAGGTACTCGTGAAGTGGATTTCGGCGGTTGGGCAACACTGGCCGTTGGGGGAGACAGGGCAGATCCCTGCCTCCGATTGCCTGCTCACCCTTTTCTCACACTCGAACTCGAGCACTTTGGGGTGGAATTAGTGAACCTTGGTCCTAACACCATCACAATGTTAGGTGTATTCGTGTACCTGTGTAAGACATACCTACGGATTCCGGCGGACCTCGAGCTTTTCCAATATTACAACGGAATGGCTCGACAAGTCGGAATTGCTGGGAGTTACGGTCTGAAGCTCCATGATGGGAAGTCGAAGGAGTACATTCAGATGTTCACTCGGGCTAGGGTGGAAGAAGAAGTGGTTCTACTGGGAAGTCACCGAAAAAAGACAACCTTTAATTTGCTGGAAATACTGCCGAGAGGATTTCTTCCTGGGATTCGACTCCTAAGGATCTTGACCGGATCACCCCCTATATTCAAGCTATTAAAGACTTGAAAGTGGGGGGACTCACCGGATGGCACGTGGTGAAGGACATCATCACGCGCCACATTAGTCCCCTAAAGAAACGAGTTCCTCCCATGTGGAGGTACTCGGGGACAACAGACCCGACCAGGGACTACAAGGAGGGTAAGTGAAATTCTCACTTCTGACTCTGGTTTTGGTTAGCCCTAATCTGGTCTGTTAACTATGCTATCTGTTTGCATAGATCTTTCACAGGCGGAGATTGACGCCCGTGTCAAACTCATCTGTGAGAAAAATCCATCAAACGTAGCGGCTCCTCAAATTCTTACGGTTTTGACCGCAGAGGAAAAGGTGGAGCGCCTAAAGGTAATCGAAAATCGACTTCATCTTTAGGCTTTTATAGTCGTAAATGGCCTTACGACTAGAGGATTCATCGTAGAAGAAAATTACGACTGTGGGCTGGTCGTAGAAGAGCTTACGACCAGCGAATGATCGTAGAAAAACTTACGACCACTTTAGTGATGTTCTCCTTTTCTGGTTTTAACAGAAAGTAGGCATGAAAGATCACCAAGATGACGCAGAGGTCGCATTGGTGGTCGTTGGGGGCAGCGGCGCAAGCGGAGCAAGCAAAATCTCCTCCAACCAAAAGGCGCCGACTTGTAAAGGTCGCCGACAAGGTTAGTGCGAGTTCAACTCCTACTGCTCCCTTCGCTCAATTCGCTGCAGACATGGCTGCTGCGGTGAAGGCAAGGGCAGATGAATCTGCCAAAGCCCTTAAGCACAAAGCCCCCAAGGCCAAGGTACCCTTCTATTACGACAACAAGGCTTTCGCAGTTTCTGCTTCTCGTGGCTTTGTAAAGCGGCTAGAAAAGGAGAATTGGAAATGCTTCATGTCTTTTGTGAAGAAAATTGCTGCTCCAGTTGAGTCTGAGGTCGAGGAGAGCAGTGCTCTTGAAGTGGTCGAGAAATATTTCGGCCACTCGGGGTGTCAGGAGGGTCACGAAGCGGTGACTCTTGTTCCCTTGATAGAATCTCGACCAAAAGTAGTCGAGAAGAAGTCGAAGAAATCTTCCGTTGGGAAGGTTGCTTTCAAGTTCCTGGTTAGGTCCAGGACGCAGAGGTATTTAAAAAACAAAAGTGTAAGAACAACATTTACCCTTTGTTTTTCACAAGTTAACCTGATCTCTGTTTTGTGATCTCAGCTCAACTCCTTTAGCCCCCCAGGATGCTTCTACTGAGAAGCCCGCTGCTACTTCTTCAGCAAATGAAGGTACGATAGCGGTAGTGGTCGAAGTGTCAGCCACTATTCCCGTGGTGGAAGAAGCTGTCGCCGCTAAAGTTGCCGCAACCACTGATGCGGTCATAGGGATGGATGCGGATGATGAACTGTTGTTGTCCCGATCTTTCAATGAGAAGGATAAATTTCGATTGGATGATGATAAACTCTCACGATCAAGGCTACGAACGCAGCTCGTACAAACCAAGCAATCGTTGAACTAATCACCAAGTCATTATCAATTGTGCCAAAGACCCGATTGACCTGATGACGAGGATCAATTCCTGTAAGCAATTGAAGAACAAGCAAGAACGAAGTAACAAGCAATCTAAATTAAAAATATATAATTGAGTTCAAAAGGTGGGATTTCGTAGAGGTTCTTTACTGTTGGTCTAGTCGACACAAGCGAAGAACAAGAGTTTTCACAATGAAGAAACTAAGAAAACGAAATCCGCCAAACCCTAATGACGGCGGCCACTATGTATAGGAGGGAGAGGTGAAAGAAGGGGGCAGTGGTACTGTTCACTCATGAATAGTACCACATAAACAGTACAGGCTGCCTAGGGTTACAAGGCCCATGGGCCCAAGTTCGACTCAAAAAATAGCTTCTGACTCTTTTGGCAATTGTGGTGCAATCAGAACGAATTTGGTGGTGAGTATAGATCCGTTGGAAAGAGGATGAAATAAGATTTTAATCAAGTACTCGTGCACCTCAAACGGAGTCCGTATGTAAAAGTTATGCACATTTGAAGTCGGTGCTATCTCTGGTGGCCGAATTGGATTGCACAAACTTCTCTTCATGAAGAGCTCCTAAGTTCCTGATTAAAAGAACATCTGTAACAGCCCTAACTTAGGGTTTGTATTTCAAATGTAAAATTTTGAGGAGAAATAAAAACTTTTGTTGTCTCTTCAAATCCTTTGGAAGTTTTCCAAATTTTCCCTAGCAATTTCCAATTTTCTAGAAGTTAATTCTTGTGAATGGAATTTGTTGCCAGCAAATTCTTAGCCTTCAAACTTGTGATCATCCTCTGAAATTATTTTTCCTGTCATCTTGATCATCCTATCTACCTCCCTGAATTATTTCACAATTTTTAGATTTTATTTGCTATTTCAAATGACCAAGTCAAACTAGTTGAAAATCTGGTCAAACTCCCTGTACAGCAGCTTGTGAATTTTCCCTAGAACAATGCAGTGCATAAAAAGTTCTGGAAAAATTATACAAGGTTGTCCTCTGTCCCTTGTAGCTACCATAAAAATTTCGAAATTTTTGGAGCTCAGGAGCTACCTCTAAAAATTCTCCAAACTCTCTCAGCCTTTTAAAACCTCAAATCAGAAAACACTGTTCCTCGGGCCCGAACCCAACTCAGGCTCGAGTCCGGCTCGCACCACTTGGCTCGGTCGCGTCAACTAAATGCACCGCTCGAGTCCAATCGATCGTGACCGTCCGATGAAGATCGAACGATCCACGTTGCGTGCGCAACCGACCTGTCCGAATGCATACACCAATCTCAGCCGTCCATTCCAGATCCAACGGTCGGTGTGTTGCTGATCAAATCAAACCACCGGTTCGCACCGCTGTCGATCGGGCCGACGGTGGACCCCACCGCCGCCTTCGCCTCGTCTTCTCCGCGTCTCACCGGAGTTTCTCGCCAGACGCGCATGCTTGCCACGCCTCGTCGTTGCCACATTTACGCCCTCGTGTCGGTCAGAAGCATCGCCGGTCTCATCTACCCACCGAACTCATTCATTCCTTCTCTACCCCATTCTCGTGCTTTCTCCGCCCGTTTCTTTGTCTCGCGGAGTTGAACCCAAGAGCGGCGCCGCCGTGTCGATGCCTCTCTCAAGCCCGCGATCGCACCATCGTGATCCACTCTCTCGCCGCTCCATTTTGCCCATCCGGATCATCGGCATCCATTGGATCGCTCGAGCAACTTCATCGTCTTCGCTCGGCACGGCCTCGCCCCGCGAGCTTGCTAGCGCTCGTGAGTCTCAAGCCTCGCCGTTTGGTTCCACTTGATCGCAATGCTCCACCGATGCTCACGGTGGGTTCGTTTCGCCTTTGGTGCATCGTGGAAGCCGTGCGACCGATTCTTCTCGAGCTCGGTGTTTCGCGCGCGTGGTGATTCCGCCGTCTCGGACCTCCTTCGCCGCCATCATCTTGTGCTTATTGTTCCGGGATCAAGGCGAGCTAAGGCGCATCTTCCGGTCTTCGGCCCGTAGCGCCTTCTCCGCGAGCACCGCACCTTCTTCTCCGCCTCCGGTCGGCGTGAGCTCAACTCCGGTGACCATCGGACTCGCGTCGCCGTCATCGTTCGCGAAGTCTCTGTGAACCCGGGTATCACTCACTCGCCTTGAAGCCCACCGTTAGCGAGATCCACTGCGCGCCGCGCGCGTTCCGTCTTGCGCGCGCGGCGAGCCGCCGTGTCATCTCATCGCTAATCTTGTTTAGTGTAGTCACCGACTTGTGGGCCTTTCTTTGTTAATCATGTTTAGAAATCATTTAATCCAACCGCTTTATTCCACCTTGAGTCTCTCGTCATGTGGGCCTGGAATGTCGCTAGGGTCTGTAGTTTCCTTAATGCGCTTTCTCGATGGGAAGCGATTTCTGTGAGGGTATGTTAGGTTTGCACTTTAGTAAGCCAAGACGTATTCTCGAATCACGCCGACGTCACCTTAGCCGTGGCGAGTCGAGCCGACTCGATCAGCGCCCTCGCGAGCCCGCATGTCGATGGCGAGGGCTAGCTAGCGTGGTGCGAAATGAAATGCGTGCATTATAGATTTGGAAATGATTTAGTATTTCGTTTATGTTTTCGTTGAATGTTAATTCAATTAAACTTGTAAAATGCATAACTAATTCAATTTTATCCAAATTGCATGAATCCAAAGGTGTTTATTTTCATTTCAAATGTATTATTTACTAAAATTAGTTTCATCCATGTCTCTGTAGCAAAAATCTGTTAATTAATAAAATGATGTCTTATGTATCTTCTAGATTAGAAAATGCATATCTCTTTCAATATTTGTCCAAATCCAGTGAAACCAATTTTGTAATTTGTCATTTTTAATGTACTAATTGTTAGGATAGGTTTTATACACTGTTTCTGTTCATGAAAATTTGTTAAGTAATTAACTAGTGTTTTGATGTGTTTTTAGCTTAGGAAATTCATAGAAAATTCTTAATAACTTAAAGTGAATTCGTTCTCTGTTTCTGAAATTTTGTTATATCATGCTTAGGCTGCTGTGAAAAGTTTAGTGTGTTTTGTTGTTGTTGTATTGTTTGAGTTTGGTCGGTGTTATTCGCTCTTATTTATTGCTTTGTTCAATCGTTAGGATTCGATATTTGCGGCAACCCTGAGAACGATCCTCCGCAACATATTGAGCAACAGCAGCCAGGCAAGCAGTTTGATCATGATAATCCCAGTATTTTAAAATCTAATATTTTGTTTCAGCTGTATGTATGCATTACTTAATTTGTGTTAAATTGATTAGTTAAATCAGTAGTCGCATATCCTGTAGACAAAATGTTGATCTCTACTACCGAGCCTAGGTTATTTGTTTGTGATCGAGGTCGCTGGATGATCTCTTGTCATTTAGTAGATTCGGTCAATTTGCTTAGACATGCTTAGCTATCGGTAGGGTCAAGCGGTTATCGACTTTAGTCGGTAACCTTGATCACACAAAAATTTACTATAGCTTTATGTTTTAGCATTTCGCTATGTTTAATTGCAAAACTAAAAATGAAAACAAAATAATTTAGACTTGGGCACAATGGTATGTTGGTGTGATCTGTTGGGTGTGATCGAAAGGTGCCCGAGCCGCTTAAGGACCGAGTTACTTGCGCCACCGTCTTGAGCATTTTGCGTGCTAACCACACTAGAGTATATGGGACCTCTCTTGACCTAGTACTTTGGCGTGTATTGGCTCCGGTCGCAGGAGGTCGCAGGAGGGATGGAGGTGGGAGCATGGTAGTTGTCCAAAAGCTTTATCCCGAGTGGGTAGTTGTATTTTCGGCTTTACCATGTAAGCGTATGGATTTCTATCCATACGAGCGGCTCGTAGTTAATACACAATATTGGAAACACCTCGTAGGACTTAGTGTGTTGGCATACCTTGGAAGTGTGCTTCGCTTAAAGGCGATCAAGTGTGGGTACATTGGTACACCCTGCAGGTTAAAACTATTCGAATAGCCTCGTCCTAGGTTATGGACACGCTCGGATACGCCCCGTAAGAACTAGACTACAACATTTAAATTAAAATTTGATGGGTGGTACGAATCTGGGATTCGTGCTATTGTTGTGGTGACTATTGGGATAGTCACTTCTAGGTTGTTTATCTTTCGCTTTTGTTATTATTATCTTTACTGTTATTTCAATCTTAAAAATGAATTGCAAACTTGCCTTTAAAATCAGATACCTTATTGCAAATGAAAATTGGCTTTATGCAAATGAAACATATGACCTCCACCAAATAAGCTCGCATGTAGCATATGAACAGTCCGCTAGTTCACACGTCGAGTCTTGCGGGTACAAAGACAATCTTTGTACTCGGTGCTTTGCTTAATGTTTTTGTTGCGGAGGAAGAAGGTGAGCCTCGGGGCCTCACTTACGTGAGTCGTGTTGCCGCTTTCGTGGGCGACTAGACTTGGCGGTCCGGTCAGATGCCTTGTGGGTTGAAGGCACACTGATTGGCTTTGTTTATAGCCATCTTATGGTACTTTTGCTTCCGCTGTCGTTCTTGTTATTTGTGTATCTTGGCCTGTCGGCCTTTGTCTGTAATAGCTCTACTATTTGTTTATCTTTCGTTTGGTAGTGTTGTGTTTGGACTCTATGTGTGGAATGGAGTTGATGTCTAATTTTGTACCGGTGTGTATATCGCTCGAAGTATACATATCTCGAGGATCAGTTTATTTGATTTGTGATGCTAGGACCAGGTGGTTGGTTAAGCATTACAAACCGAATAAACTGGGGTCCTCGCAACATCACATGCATTAGGTAGCAGCATATTTTTATTAGAAACAAAATGCACTCTTAGACATGAAATTATCTGATGGCTCAATTGACATGCACGAGCTCTTGTGATTGGACCTTGCAACTGCATAGGTTCAGATCTATTGTGAGGAGTGTTGGTTGTATGCATGGAAGTGATGTCCTCATCAGCGGAGACGGTGGAGGCCGTGATGAAGACGCCGGGAGAAGGTGGTGGTGAGAGCTCCGACCACCACGCTGGTAAGGAGGTTGTCTAGGACGTTCCTCCCAGTCCTCATGGCGGGGCTGCCGTCACTAAATCAGAGGAGGAGTACTTTAACTTCTGCTCTGATTTCTTTGGCCCTGCTTCCATCGTAGGATCTTTCGCCTTCATATCTCACGACCGAGTCCCTCATCCCAGTAACATTCCCAACTATGGGGAAGTTTTCGATGATGAACGACTCGAAAGGGTTTAGTGGAAACATATCGAGGAGATGGATGGACTGAAAGATCCGACAAGGATAGTCTCCATGTTCACTCGGACGAGCATGAATGTAAGTATCTGACGATATCTATAAGTATGGTTTTATCCTCGCTTCTCATTGTCTTTCTTTTTTGCAGAAAGCTTTGGAACAAATTGCCACGGTTTGCGAGTACAACCGGCAACTTGTTAAGCTACGACAAGAGAAAGCAGTACTCTGCGAGCAAGCAAAGAGGTGGTGAGTCACTGACGCTCGTAATCATTTTATGTTTCGACTACTCATACAATACTCATGGGGATTGTCGTAGAAATCCTTACGACCTGGTACTAATCATAGAAAAACTTACGTTCAGTAATGGTCGTAGAAAAGTTACGGCCAGGGGGTAGTCATAGAAAAGTTTACGACTGGGTACTGATCGTAGAAGGACTTACGACCAGAGGTAATCGTAGAAGAACTTACAATTACATCGTAGTCGTAGCAAGACTTACGACTATGAGGATGGTTGTAGAATAACTTACGACCACTTGCCTCTGTGTTCATGTCTACTCTTAACATTTTCAGGTTCAAGAGTGACAAAAAGACCCTAGCTGATTCGCTCGACTTCGAAAAAGCTGAGATGAAAAAGTTAAGGGATGAAGTATACAGCCTTCTAAAGAAGCTTCAAGAGGCCAACTCTGCAATCCAACAGTTGCAGGAAAAAATAAACAGTACACCCTTGAAGTAATGACTGCTTGTGAGATTTATCTTTACCTTCTTAACTTCTCGTTCTCTCTTTTTTTTTAGAAAAAGAAGCCGAAATAAGGGCTCTTCAAACCGAAATGGGGACTCTTCAGACCGAAGTTAAAGAAAAGTCCTTGGTCGTTCATGAAATCGCCCGCATCGCCAAGGACAAAGATCAAGAAATTGAGAGATTAGATTCTCAATTAGCAGGTAAGTAATCTTTTACCTACTATTAAATTATTTTTCATCTCCTAGAATCATTTTATCTAACCAACCTGACTCCTTTCAGAGCGATTAGTCGAAATAAAACAACTCCATGTGGCTTCGACTTGCATTAGGAGGAGATGAAGTTGATGAAGGTCAATCTTCAAGACGACATCTCACTTTTGAACAATGTACTCGGTGGGCTACATGCTGAAAAGGTCATCCTTCGTGAAGACACGATAGCCGCCCACACGAGTGCCATTGGGGAGCAAATCGGTACTTTGCAAGAGTTGGTAACCACACTGAAGACCAATTAGACCGACTCAATAAAGGAAGTGGTCAAAGGGGCTGTAAGCTATGTCTTAGAAAAACTTAAAGCCCGTGACCCCAACCTTAACACTCAATCAAATGAAGCCGACTTCGACTACACTAAAGCCGAAGCGGAGCGGTTGATCGAGGACATGCAGTCGGTAGGGGAGAAGGCTGCGGAGGAGATGCAAATAGGATCTCCTTCATCAGAGTAGTCTGCAATAAGAACCTATAAAGACAAGCCTTTTGTTGATGTATATATATGATCTCTCTTTTTTCCTGTAAATCATCTCGTAAAGTAGTTAGTAACTCATAAGATAATGAATGGGAAAGATAATTAGACCAGATATCTGTAATCCTTCCTTCCTTCTTTCTTTTTCCTGCAAATCATCTCATAGAGTAGTTAGTAACACATAAGATAATAGACGAAAAAAGAAACTAAGACAAAGAATTGAAGTCATGTTTATAACTTTATCCTAGCCCCTGACTATTTGCTTAGTTTATTTTAATAAACTAAGGAAATAGTGAAAAAATAGTTTATAAAAACAGAGAGGTTTGTTCGACTTATGGTTTTCGATCTCGATTATCTTGCACTAGTCGAAAGAGTAGAAACGAATCGACGCTAGAAAGTTTCTTCTAGTGGGCAGGACCACGTGTAGAAAGGAAAGGCTTCGACTAAATGATGTTACCATCTCCGACCAGATTAATCAAATCAAGAACGACAACTTGAGTGAAACAAACATCTAGAGGATCTTAAAAATTCGTTCGGCCTTTCTCAGCGTACTCGATAAATTTGTCCTGGTAGCAAAAGTAGAAAACAGGACGATGCTAGGAAGTTCCTTCTAGTGGGCAGGACCACATGCGGAGAGGAGAAGCTTCGACTAGGTGTGTTTCTTCCTCCGACCAGTTAAAACGACCAAGTTTACCAAAAGTAGTCGAACAAATCTCAAAAGTACACTCTTTTTAGAGTATTTTTCAAAATGAAGAAATAAACTAAGGTGATAAGAGTTGGCTTAAAATCTTTTCGACCATGTTTTCTGAGCCCAAAACCTTTGTATTGGCAGCAAAAGTTAGAAACAAGGCGATACTAGGAAGCTCCTTCTGGCAGGCAGGACCACGTGCAGAGAGGAGAGACTTCGACTAGTTGTTGTGTCCTTTCTTCGACCAGTGTAAAGGAAAATTGAGTGTAGAAAATATGGTCGAATAATTATAAAAGCACTACTCAAAGAAAGACAATAAAGGTAGAAAGAACCTGATACTTTATTGTCGTGGAGGTTTGTTACATGTAAAATTTGCGTAACTGGTTGACGTTCCAAGAGTTTGAGAGAACTCGACCGTCCTCCATTGCTAGTCGTACCGAACCTGGATGCATAACTTCGACCACAGCGTAAGGACCTTCCCACTTGGGGGAAAGTTTATTCCGATTAGACTGGGATTGGGTAAGCCTCAATACCAAGTCACCTACAGCGAGGCTGCGAGGTTAGACCTTACGATCGTAGTATCTGTGCAGGGCTTGTTGGTAGACTGTTGAATTAAAGCCTGGTTTTTCTTCTCTTCGAGCAGGTTGATGTCGTCCGCTCGAAGTTGTTCTTGGGCGGAGTCGTCAAAATTCTCGACTCGTGCCGACCTGATCTTTAGTTCTGGTGGGAGCATGGCTTCGGCACCAAAGACTAGAAAGAAAGGTGTTTCACCTGTAGCCCGACTAGCAGTTGTACGAATTGCCCATAGTACTGAGGGTAATTCTTGTACCCAAGCCCCCGGTCACTTGACAAGCTGGTCGAAGACTTGAGTTTTAATTCCCTGCATTATTTGGCTATTTGCTCTTTCGACTACCCCATTGCTTTGAGGGTGGGCAACGGAAACGTAACATAACTTGGTGCCCAACTCGTCGCAAAATTCTTGAAATTTTGCGCTCGAAAATTGTTTACCATTATCTGTGATTATTCGACTAGGTACCCCAAATTGAGTTATCACGCATCACATCATGAACCTTTTTGTTGCTTCCGTTGTTATCCCAGTCACAGGTTCGGCTTCTATCTATTTTGTGAACGTATCAATAGCCACAAAAAGAAATTCGAATCTACCTGGAGCTTTGGGTAACGGTCCTAGGATATCGAGACCCTAGGTCGCAAAAAGCCAAGATAGAGGGATTGTTTGTAATGCCTGAGCCGATTGGTGTATTTGTCTGCTATGAAACTTGCATTGTACACACTTTTTAACCAACTCCTTGGCATCATAGAGGGTTGTTGGCCAATAGAAACCTTATCGAAAGGCCTTATCGACCAGCATTCTGTAGGAAGCATGAGTCCCACAGACGCCTCCGTGTATGTCGTGAAGGAGTTTTAATCTTTCGCTCTGCGGAATGCATCGCATGACCACCACTTGAGTTTCTCTTTTATAAAGAACTCCTTCGACCAAAGTATACATTTTAGCCTTTCGGGATAATCTATCTACCTCGAGATCATCCTTGGGTATGGAACCCTTCTGTAACATCCCAATTTTAGGTTTGTGTTTCAAATGTAAGAAAATGAGTAGAAATTAAAACTTTTTCTTACATCTTGTATTTCCTGTTTGTACTCAACAGCTATTGTACAAGAAGTTATGGCAATACAAAGTCACAAGTCTTTGATCCAAATCTTGATCCTTCAAAAACATTCTTGTTCCATCTTGTGATAATATCCTGAAAATATTTTTCCTAAATTCTTGGGTTGGCTTGGGGCTCCTCTGAAAAATCCACAATTTTTAGAAATTGTTTGAGTGCTGTTGGAGGAAAGTCAACCCAATTCAAAATCTGGTCAAACCTTGGACCAGCACCTTGGTAAATTTTTGGAGGAAAATCCACAGCACCAAAACCTCTGAAAATTTTATTCAAGGTCAATCCTTTAGCTGGCAAACTCCTGTAAAAATTTCAAGATTTTTGAAGTTGTTTTGCTAGTTCAAACAATTCTCCAGAGTGCAGCCCTTCCTAAAACCAAAAATAAAGTTCTGGTTCGAGTCAGGCTCGAGCCCGAGTCCGACCCAGCCAATTGACTCGCTCGAGTCAAGTCACCAGGCCGCACCCAAGCTTGATCCTGGTCCTCCGTGGGTGAGCCGTTGGATTTAAAATCCAACGCTCACAAACCACCCCGCCATCTCTTCTGTTCTTCTTCTTCCTCCTCTCATCGTACCGCGCGTGCGAGCGAGGCGCAGTGAGCGATCGCGTGCCTCGCATGCATTGTGGGGCCCGTCAACGGCTCTGAACCTCACTTTTGCCCATGTCAGGTGCAGCGCTGACCTCCCTGCCTTCCCTCGTTTTCTCGCACTGCAGAAACCTTTTGTCCCATCGCCATTAAACCTCTGTCCTCTAGCTCAGTCAGCTCTGAGTTACATGAGCACCTCCGAGGCTTTCCTCTAAGTCTCTTCCACCTCCAGTCACCCTCCCAAACCGTTCTCTGTAAGGTTGAGCGCCAAATCTCACCTTGAGCTCATTTCCGCCATTTCTAGCCGCGTGAGCTCCATCGGCAACTTGGGTCCCCCAGTGGTCCTCTTGCCCTGATCTTTGTTTCCCTGGAGACCTCTGGTCATCGCAAAGTCGGCCCTAACTCCTGCTTGGGTTGTTTTCCACAGGAGCAGTCGGGATTGGAGATTTCGCGGGTTGCGGCCGTAAGGGCACTCCTTCGTCCCCATCTCCGGTGAGGTTCCTCCACTCAATTCCACAGTTCTGAGCCTCCTAAGATCATCGCGAAGTGTTCCTCATCACCCTTTCTATCTATGTTTGCTCGGGAGCAGCCGCCGTTATCTTCCTCATCTCATTTGCGGTCTCCGCCGCCGACCTCCTCCGAGCTCCTCCGGACCTCATCTTGGCCCCGTAAGTTCATTCTAGCCTCCTAGAGCTCGAGCACTTGTCGTTAGGTCGTGTCGAGCCTTTTTCACGCTTTCGGTTTTGCCAAAACTTGCCCTCCGCCCTCCTCGGCTCATGGCGTTACGGCTCGCGCGCGCCGAGGATGCCTCCGTTAGATCCGCAATAGTATTGCGCTCGTTTTGGTACCTTCAGTTAGCTCCGCCGTGGCCGTGGTCGTCGGCGGCGTGCCGACGGACAAACCGCGGTGCTCTGTCCCTTGTCGGATTTTCGACAAGTCTTAGGACCTCCTCGGGTTCATCGTGGCCGTCCACGACCACCCCAGTTTAGATCCGAGCCTTTGGCTCCTTTCCGGAAAGCTTAAGCCTCTGGACCTCCCCCTAGTTTAATCTCAGCCGTTAAGACCACCCCCAAGTCAGATCTGTACCGTAGAGGGTTTTCCGTGTAAATTTCTAAGTCCCAAGACCTCCTAGGATTAGCTCTTAGCCGTTAGATCCTGGTCCGCGAAAACTCTTAGTGCCAGGACCTCCCCTAGGGTTGATCCTAACCGTCTAGGACCACCCCGGTTAAATCCTAGCCGCTAGGACCACTCCTGCGCAAAAGGACCTCCTCTTGGTCATTTTGCCAAAACCACCCCCTGGACCTCCACCGAGGTCCTCTTTGCAAAAAGACCTCCCCTCGGTCATTTTGCAAAGACTACCCTCGGGGTCCTCTTTGTAAAAAGCCACCCCTGGCCTTTTACAAAGAAAACCCCACTCAGGACCTCTTAGGCTCAATCCTAGCCGTTCACGACCTCCCCGGAGTTAGATCTGAGCGTTAGATCTCCTTTGCAAAATCCTTAGTCTCAGGACCTCCCTCCGTGGCGATCTGAACCGTTCAGGACCTCCCTAGGCCTTATCTGAGCCGTCCAGATCTCCTCCCGTTAAAACCCTGTCACTTAGGACCTCCCCGAGTAGATCTTGGCCGTCCAAGACCTCCTCTATTGAATCCCAGCCGATCAGGACCTCCCTTGTTTGATCTTGATCGCCCAGGACCTCCCTCACTTGATCGTGTCTGTTAAAGACCTCCCTCTGGAGATCTAGACCGTTGAAGACCTCCTCCGTGAGATCTTAGCCGTCCAAACCTCCCTCCATAGGTTTACCCTTAGGACCTCCCCTAGTGCTCGGGACCGCCAGATCTTGATCTGACGGTCACGACCTCCGATAGCGCGAGGACCTCCTTTGCGTCTTGCTGTGCATGCACCGGTCGTGATCGTTGGATCCAATCTCGACGGTCCGGACCTCCCAAGTGCGGGAGGAGGTCTTCCGTGCGTTGTGCCGAGTGCATGGCCTGCGATGCAAGATCAACGCCCACGACCTCTCCTTTTTCCTTGATTCATCCGGACCTCCGAGAGCTCAAATTTTCTAAGTCTTTTATTGTTTCAAATTTCAAAAGTGCATAACTTTGTCATTTTAGCTTCTTTTGAATAATTCCATTCTTTGTAGCTTGGTTATAGTATGAACTTTAATCGAGAATGGATTTAGGCACTGTTATGTAGTAGAAAATGATAGAAACTGCAAGAACTTGTTTAATATGAAATGGTTGTTTAGAAATTCATTGAAAATTTGTAAAATGCATAACTTATTCTTTGTAACTCCAAACTGAGCAAACTAAGTTTTGTTAAAACCCACTAAGAATGTAATGTAATATAGAATAGGTCTTCATATGATCATTGCCACTGAAATTAATGATTCACTAGTTTTAGAACTTAGAAAAATAATAACTAATTCATTTCAACTCCAAATTGTGCAAACTCAGTTTTGCTGTTGTTAGGATAACCATATCTACCTACCATAAAAATTTCAAGTTCCAGATTATTCTAGAAATTTTTACCATGAACAGTAACCGAAATTATTTTAATTAGGATTTTGCAGGCTGAGAGAAATTGTTTAGGGCATAACTTTTTCATGCTAAGTCCAAATGAAATGATTCTTGTTTCTAAAATTTTCTAAAATCAACCTCTAGCTGCTGTAGAAATTTCATGGGACTTGGATGTTCTTTGCTGTTGAGTTCCTTTTGGTGTTCTTCGTTCATATCGGTTTTTATCGCCTTTTCGCGTTAGGTTCCGAAGAATTTATTGAACCTGAGCACTCCCCTCTGCAGCAAGACCAATCCCAGCAAGGCAAGCAGTTCGATCATGTTAATCCCAGTATTTTAAGTATTTATGTTGATTACAACTTCTATGTATGCATTGCTACTTTGTGTTAAACTATTGTCGTTAGTTGGCCTAGTAGATGCATTTCCTTAGCAAATGATTATCCTCTACTACCGTGAGCCTAGGTTATTGCTGTGATTTAGAGTTCGTGGATGAGCTCTTGTCACTTAGTAGTTTGCGAATTAATTGCTTAGCCATGCTTAGCTTCCGGTAGAAATGGGCGGTTATCGACTTGTCGATAACCTTGATCATATAAAACTTATTATGATGTATGATTTCCACCTTGTGCCATGTCTACTTATGAAAACTAAAACTAAAAAGCAAAATGATTTAGACTTGGGCACAATGGTAAGATGGTGTGATTTTCGGGTGTGACTGGAATGGTGCCCGAGTCAATTAAGGACCGAACATCTTGTGAGTACCTGTTATCCAGGCAAATTTGTGCGTGCTAACCACACTAGAGGGTATGGGACCTCTCTTGACTTAGTACTTTGGCGTGTATTGGCTTCGGGTCGCAGGGAGTCGCAGGAGGGATGGTGTTGGGAGCATTGTAGTGTCCGAAAGACTTCACCCGTGATGTGATTTGTTGTCTTTCGGCTTGCAATGTAAGCGTATGAGTTTCTATCCATACGAGCGGCTCGTAGTCAATACACAATATTGGAAAGCGTCTCGTAGGACTTAGCCGTGCCGACATACCTTCGGAAGTGTGCTTTGTGGCTTAAAGGCGGTCTGAAGTGTGGCTACATTGGTACACCCCTGCAGGGTTAAAACTATTCGAATAGCCTCGTCCTAGGTTATGGACACGCTTGGGTAAGCTTTCAAGAGTTAGACTACAACCTTTTTAATTAAAACTTGATGGGTGGTACGAATCAGGGATTCGTGCTATGTTGTGGTGGCTATTGGGATAGTCACTTCTAGGTGATTGCTTGTATTTATCATTATTTTCGCTGTTACTTTCAACATTAAAATTGGTTGGTAAACTTGCTTTTAAATGTATTACGTTTTTGCAAATAAAGTTAGCTTTGTGCAAAATGAGACATACAACCTCCACCTAAATAAGCTTGCATGTAATTTATGAATAGGTCTGCTATTCCACACGTCAGTCTTGTGAGTACCTTTGTGTGCTCAGTTATCTTGCTTAAATGTAATTGTTGCAGAGGAAGAAGGTGAGCTTGAGGGGGCCTCACTTTTGTGAGTTGTGCTGTGGTAGCTTGCGAGGCGTCTAGCTTGGCGGCCCGGTCGGTTGCCTTGTGGGTTGTGTGGCTAACCGGTCGACTTTTGTCCTAGCCATCTTATGGCACCTTTGCTTCATTGTCTTTCTTGTATATTGTTCTATTTGGCCGGTCGGCTCTTTTGTAATAACTTTACTTTATGTATGTCGTTATTGAACTTAGTGATGTCGTTGTATGGAAATGATGTGTAATTTTGTGATGATGTGCATATCTTGCAGTGCAGGAAGCATATGTCCATCGAGGCTTAGAATGTTTAATTAGTAACGCTAGAACCATTTGGAGGTTAAGTGTAACAGCCCAAAATTTCAATTTCAGTAAGATTTAAAAGTTTATTTATGTTTGTGGTTTTTCCTGAATTTTCAAAAGCTTTTTATAAATATTTTAAAGCTAAAACAAATTTATTTGCAAAATTAAAAGCCAACAAATAGTTGGAAATAATTTTATTAAGTCCAGAATGAGTATGGGAATTTCTGTGAATTTTTTCATAATTTTTGGAAGTATTTTGCTATTTTCTAAAGCCTAAATGAATTATCAGAATCAAAACAATTGAGAAATCAAAAAGAAAATAAAAAATGGCTTTGGGCCGAAACCCACCGGCTCCGGCCCAAACCTGTTCGAGCGCGCGGCCCACTCCAGCCCGCTCCCACGCCGCCTCTCACCCCCCCTTCCACCGTCCGATTCAAATCGGACGTCGATCTTTCACCGCCACATCCTCTCTCTCCGCTCTCGCGCGCCGCTGGATCTAAATCCAACGGGCCACGCTCATCGTCCCCGCGCCCTTCTTCTTCCTCGCGCAGCGCCACGTCTCCGCCAATCCCGCCGCGCCCAAGCTCCGATTTCGCCGCTTTTCCAACCTCCTCCCCTCTCGTGGTCGTGCGCAACCGCTCCCGCGCCGCACGCCGCCCCCACTCCTCCCTCGTTCCCCTCCTCTCGTGCACGTTTTCGCCGAAACCGCTGCGGCGCCCGCAACCGCCGCCGCACGTCTCCCACGTCGCCCCGCCACTCCCGGCCACCTCTCGCCCTATAAAAGGGAGCCCCCGGCGCCCCTCCGTTCACTCAACCCGACGCCCCCACTCACTCCCTCTCTTTCGCCGTGAGCCCGTCACAATTCCGATCTTCGTCGCCGCCAAGCCGCAAGCATTCGCCGCCGATTGCGCCGCCGTCGTTGAAGCTTCGTCCCCGACGACACCTCCATCGCCATCGCCGATTCCCTGCGATCCCGGTGCGTACCACCTCATCGCCAGAGGACCCCCGGAGAGCCCTTCTCGTCGTCGCCCGTACCTCGCCGCCGCCTTCGTCTCGCCGCCGGCCGCCTCCGTCGTCTATTCACCGTGTGGGTGAGCGCTTTAGCATCGCCATCTCTTTCTCTCCCTCCTAGTGGCCTCGCCGACTCGCCGCCGCCGTAGCGCGGCGACCATCGGCCTCGCCGCGCCGTTTTGGCCGACGTGGCACTGCCGCATGGCAGCCACCGAGGTGCCACCTAGGCGACACCTCACCTCCTCTGCTGGCGTGGCGCACGAGTGGCGTCCAGTCATCACCACGCGCGCGCCCGTGGGTGGCCCACCACACTGGTCCACTCGGCTCGGTAAACCAGTCTACCATGGTAAGTCAGCGACCGAGGCCCACCTGTCGAATTTTAATTTTAATTCTTTAATTCCGAAATATCAGTAGCGATGTCGACATTGCGCAATAATTAGATTTTTCAGTAGAAAAATAATTCGGGAAATTCATTTAAATTCCAGAATTTGGTTTAAAACTTCTAAAATTCATAACTTTTGCATATGAACTCCAAATTGGGTGATTCAAATTGCAAAATTTATATAAAATTATAATCTAGCTAACTAAACCAAAATATTTCAGTTTGGAGTTGATTTGAACTATGTTTTGAATTTATTTGAATTTGAATATTGAATTTGTCGTATTTTCGCGTTTAGACTTCGACGACTCCGGAGAGTTCGATCAAACTGAAGATTTAGAATTTCAAGACATCGACCAAGGCAAGTTACACCATTGACCATATTGCCCCTATTATTTTAAGTTATTTTCAGTTTTTAAATTCCTTATTGCATGCATATGTTGTTATAAATATTTTAATATCCTGTTTTACGTATAGTTAATTCCATATGTTATTGTATGGCCAAATTTGAATGTTGTATCTGACTACCTTGATACCATAGGCAAGACATTACCAAAATTTAAATATATGCTTAGCCAAGCGTAGTTCACATTTACTGAGAATTTGGGAGGTTTACACCAAATTTCTATAAACTTGTTTCAAACTTGATATTGTGGTATTGTCTTACCACGAGGATTTATAAATAAAGTTTTATTCAAAATAAAAACAAAATGGGTTTGGACTTGGCGAAATGGTCGAATGGTGGGTGCGAGTTTATGCACGGGTTTGATCTCGTTAAGATCAAGGCCCATGGGTTGTAGGAATGACGCCAAGTCAATTGAGGACCGGTCTTTGAGCCGCTTATTGCTATGCCATAACGTACCACCACATGTCCTGTATGGGCAGGATTTGGCTAACTAATTTGTGATGTCCTAGTATATTTATGTCATGTGATTTTGTGGGTGTCGGTTAGGCGTTTTATTCCCACTTGGCGCAGAGGGGCTTCCGAGGACGGTCACCAAAGGGCGAAACCTTAGCGGGCATGAATGTACTAGGATAAAACATTGTAAAGGCCTCATGGTAATTGCTCACCACGCGCCACGGGCGTGAATTGGCCGACATAACGAGCATGTCACCTCGTGTGGGTAAAGTTGTACCAACTCTGCAGAGTAGAAACTATTCGAATAGCGCGTCATGGTCATGGACATGCTAGCAGGGCCACTTAAAGTTAAATTGTTTTTGGTTTTAAATGCTTTATTAAATGTTGAGGATGGCTAATCCTTATGAAAATTTAGGGGGAAGCCAAGTGTTAGGAGGATCCTTCACTTTATCATTGGAGGTTATCCATATTATATCATTGCTACTTCAAAATATGATTTTATCCATAGTATAAAATTGCCTTAGAAACTACTATGCTTATTCAAGCTGAAAATGTCATTTATGCAAAACAACCCCGCCATACTCACTTGTTTCCTTATGCATGCATTTAAATTCAATATTGGGTGTGACTTGCGAGCACGGTAGTAGTGCTCACTCTTCTTGAATAAATCTTATTCGGAGAAGACTGCTATCTTGACGGTGAGGACCGGACGAGTAGGCCTTCGACCTGCACGATTGCACGTGGCGCATCGTGTAGCTCCCACTATTATGTTACTTCACTGTGTTTATCATTTGACATTTGATATTATTATTCGCACTCATTTGTATTAAACGATTATTTATTTAATGCCATTTACGTTTCGTGATATGAATGTGATATTCATTTTTGTGAGACTGTGTACACTGGAAATCCTGGACTGGTGTTTGAACACAGAGAATTCGGGATCCTTCGTTCCCGGGTTCGACAAAAGTGGTATCAGAGCCATATCGACTGTAGGTCATGGCCCACGGTAGAATTGGTAAAACCATTAAGGACTATTTTTCAAAAATTTACAAACTATTTACCTGTCTTCCAGAGTCCTACTCTTCCTTTCTCTATTAAAAAGATTTCTAAACTCTTGTCCTTTCTAAAATTGTAGATGGCCGAGAGACCGACCCGTATCTCCCATGGAGTCTACGCTGGAGAATGGGCGGATATCCTATGGAAGATGATGCAGCATCTGAGTTTCACGAAGAGACCCACATACCAAGGATACAAGTATATCGTAGGACAGCAGGAGCGCTGGAGAGTGGAGGTTATCCTCTACTCTAACTTAGCGCCGGATACATCCTTCCACATCTTCGACGCCCCAATGCGTCGGGAGACTTTCGAGGACGGCATCCAAGATGCGGCAAGAGAAGCTGTCCGCCGACTTCGCTACACCTACGACGCCCATTTTCGGGATACTGCATTCCAGTACTATCCCATGCATATCCCCACTCGGCTAGGCAGTGCCTTCAGCTCAGTCGAGAATGAGGATATGCTGAGATCACCCACCTGTGGAGTTAGCCAAGGCAATGGATTACGCCTCGGCAACACCACAGACGAGTGTATCTCGTTCAGGGGAGGCTAGAAGCTGCAGAGGAGAGATTGAAGGCAGCTGAAGCTGAATTGGCTCTGTACAAGAAGGGCCAAGGCAGTACCTGTAACTCCCCGGACTACACCCCATCTACCCCATAGATGTTTACCTCCACCATTTTAGATATTTGCTTTCCCTTTAGTTGCTCAATTAGCTGCGAATTATGAGCTACTAACCTTTTGTGGTAGCCATAATCAGATGAATAAAATAAAGAATTACTTGCAAAAGAAAAATTTGTTTCTCTGCCTTGTTTTTTTTGTGTGCTTTTTGGGCTAATATAAATTTACTCCCCCTTAATGCAACCTTTTCCTTCCTTTCCTAAACCCTTGGAAAATTCAGCAGAGGGTGAACACCCGCACAGGAAATGGCACATCCGTGTCGAACAACGGAATACCGACAACCATGAGCAAGATGTTCAAGAGCCTCCCCGCCGCCAATGGGACCGGATTGGCAACAGATGATGGCTAATCAAACTCACCTTATTGAATTGTTGGCTCAGTCGCTCAACAACGCTCAGAACAACCAGGCAACAGCAGCTACCGCCGCAACTCAGGCACCGGCACACCCTCCTCAACGGGTGACCATGTCGGAGTTCATGCGTATGCGTCCTCCGACCTTCTCCAGTAGCACCGAGCCAATGGATGCTGACGATTGGCTTCGTGCCATCGGAAAGAAATTGGACATCGCACAATGCACAGATCGCGAGAGGGTCCTGTTCGCAACTCATCAGCTCAACGGACCAGCCTCAGAATGGTGGGACAATTTCTGCATCTCCCACGCCAATGCCCAGGCCATCTCGTGGGATGAGTTTGTGAGAGCCTTCCGCCATGCCCACATCCTGCCGGCATGATGACATCAAGAAGAAGGAATTTCATGCACTCGCCAAGGCAATCGCTCGGTGGCGAGTATCTCCACCGTTTCAACCAGCTAGCTCGCTATGCCCCTACCGATGTGGCGAGATGAAGAACGGCAAGAAAGGTTCTGGAGGGACTCAACGGCGATATCTCTGTCCAACTCATCTCCCGAACTTCACCGACTTCCAACAGTTGGTGGACAAGGCGATCCGCCAGAGGCCAAGCATCACGAGATGGAGAACCGCAGCGGAGGATGGCGCCCGAGTTCAACGCAGAGGCTTTCCCAAGCCTCGTTTCATTCAAAGCCGCGACCACCGCAGCGTGGGAAGTTTCGATCTTCCACATCCGAGCCGGTGCGAATCGGCGCCCCAACACCTCCAACTTCGCAGCGCATCAGCCGGAGGACAACTCAAAGAAAAGAGCTCCGCCTCTCAGTGCGAGGAGACCTGTTTTCACTGTAATGAAACAGGCCACTATGCCAACAGATGCCCCAAGAAGCAGCAAGCAGCGGCGTCTTTCAAGCCAGCACTAGGAGCCACAGCCACTGGCGGCACTGCAAAGCCGTCAGGCCAGTTCATCAAGGGACGTGTGAACCACGTCACGGCCGAAGAAGCCCAGGCAGCACCGGATGTTGTGCTTGGTATGTTTCTTGTCAATTCAATACCAGCTTCAGTGCTATTTGATTCCGGAGCTTCGCATTCTTTCGTGTCAAATAAATTTGTGGGCAAATATGGGTTACCAATATCTTCCTTAGCAAATCCCATGATAATCCATTCCCCGGGCTCAGAAATGAGAACTAGTTCTTTATGCCCGAACCTCACCCTTGAAATATCCGGAGTATCCTTCCTAGCAGACTTGATAGTCTTGCATTCCCAAGGTCTGGACGTTATTCTTGGAATGGACTGGTTAGCCAAGAATCATGGACAAATAGATCGCCAATAGGTCTATCACCCTCACAAATGGAGAAGGAATTTGGTGGAGTTCAAACCCAAGACTGCACCAATGGAAGTTCTATCCTCACCAAATGAAGGAAGTGAAACTTGAAGACATACACGTAGTCCGAGAATATGCCGATGTCTTTCCGATGAATTACGGCATGCCACCGGATCGGGCGTCATGTTCTTAATTGACTTAGTCGGGGACACTCCAATATCGGCGACCCTATAGAATGCCAACTAATGAGTTAGCGGAATTGAAGAAACAGATTGAAGAAGCTGCGAAGCGAGGTTACATCCACCCAGTTCATCACCTTGGGAGCACGGTCTTTGTTCGTCAAGAAAAAGGACAATAGCATGAGAATGTGTGGATTACGAGATCACTCAATGAGGTGACGATCAAGAACAAATATCCTTTACCGTGATAGATGATCTGCTTGATCACCAAAGGAGCAAGTGTCTTTTCAAAGATTGATTTGAGATCCGCTATCACCAATCAAGATCGACCAGGAAGATATTCAAGACGACTTTCACCACGGATATGGATATGCGAGTTTACAGTGATGTCATTTGGTTTGACGAACGCCCCTGCTTATTTCATGAATATGATGAACAAAGTGTTCATGGAATTCTTGGATAAATTTGTGGTTGTTTTCATCGATGACATTCTCATCTATTCGAAGGATGAAGAAGAACACGAGAAGCATATCAGAATGATACTGGACAAGCTCCGGGAGCATCAGCTTTATGCTAAATTCAGCAAAAGTGAATTTTGGCTAAGTCAAGTGGCATTCCTTGGACATATCGTGTCAGCAGGAGGAATTGCAGTAGATCCTGCCAAGGTTGAAGCCGTATCAGATTGGAAGCAACCCAGGACGGTCACCAAAGTGAGGAGTTTCCTTGGACTAGCGGGTTATTACCGCAGGTTCATAGAAAATTTCTCTAAAATTGCAAGACCCATGACTCAACTTCTGAAGAAGGAGAAGAAATTTGATTGGACAGATGCCTGTGAAGAAAGTTTTCAAGACCTGAAGAGGAGATTGGTCTCAGCACCTGTGTTAGTTTTACGATATCCATAAAGATTTGAGATCTTCTGCGGCGCCTCCGTCAAGGTCTCGGATGCGTATTGATGCGGGAGGGCAAGGTAGTAGCATATGCATCCAGCGATTGAGGCCACATGAAGGGAATTATCCAACCCATGATCTGGAGTTAGCAGCGATTGTGCATGCCTTGAAGATCTGGCGGCATTATCTCATTGGTAACCGCTGTGAGATTTTCACGGATCACAAGAGTTTGAAGTATATATTCACACAGGCAGAATTAAACCTTCGGCAGAGAAGATGGCTAGAATTGATAAAAGATTATGATCTTGGAATCCACTATCACCCCGGCAAAGCAAATGTAGTTGCAGATGCCCTGAGCAGAAAGGCCTATTGCAATACCATGATGGTGCAGAAGGAACAGCCAAAACTACATGAAGAATTGAAGCGTCTAAACTTGGAGATTATCAGTCAAGGTTGTGTGAATGCTTTGGAATTACAACCGACTCTTCAAAGTCAGATCAGAGAAAAACAACTAGAAGATGATGACATCAAGGAGATCAAGAAGAATATGCGAAGAGGCAAGGCTCGAGTTGTTCGCCAAGATGAACAAGGAACGGTGTGGTTTGGGAACCGCATTTGTGTACCTAACCAGCAGGAGTTAAAACAATCAATTCTGAAGGAGGCTCATGAAACGCCTTACTCCATTCACCCCGGAAGCACCAAGATGTACCAGGATCTGAAGGAGAAATACTGGTGGGTCAGCATGAAGCGAGAAATTGCTGAGTTCGTCGCCCACTGTGATGTGTGTCAGCGAGTTAAGGCAGAACATCAGAGACCAGCTGGATTGTTGCAGCCACTACCGATTCCAGAATGGAAGTGGGAAGAGATTGGCATGGACTTCATCACTGGACTTCCTAGGACCCAATCAGGTTATGATTCTATCTGGGTGATAGTTGATCGGTTGACCAAAGTAGCTCACTTTATTCCCGTCAAGACTACATACGAAGCGGCGGTTGGCGAGTTATATGTGGCTAGGATTGTTTGTCTACACGGGGTACCCAAGAAGATCGTGTCCGACAGAGGTTCTCAGTTTACATCAAGATTCTGGCAGAGTCTGCATGAAGCCTTAGGCACCAGACTCAACTTCAGTACAGCCTATCATCCTCAAACAGATGGTCAGACGGAACGCACCAATCAAGTCCTCGAAGATATGCTCCGAGCCTGTGCCCTGGAATTTGGACAAAGTTGGGACAAGAATTTGCCGTATGCAGAATTCTCGTATAACAATAGCTATCAAGCTAGTTTGCAAATGGCTCCTTTTGAAGCATTGTATGGTAGAAAATGCAGAACTCCACTTCTGTGGGATGAAGTAGGAGAGCATCAGCTCTTTGGACCTGAGATAATCAAAGAGGCAGAAAGTAAGGTCAAAGCTATAAGGGAACATCTGAAAGTGGCACAAACCCGACAAAAGAGTTATGCTGATAACCGTCGGAGGGATCTAAACTTTGAGGTAGGAGACTTGGTCTATCTCGAGGTCACTCCACTCGGAGGAGTAAGAAGATTCCAACAAAGGGAAAACTCGCACCTGCATTTGTGGGGCCATACAAAATTCTAGCCAAAAGAGGTGAAGTGGCATATCGGCTGAGCTACGAAGCCTTGTCACGTGTGCACGATGTCTTCCATGTATCCCGATTGAGGAAATGCTTGCAAGCGCGGAAGACCATACCTTTTGGAAAGCTTGATCTTGAGAAGATCTCACCTACGTGGAGCGACCAATCAAGATTACGGATGTCGCAGAGCGAGTCACCGTATGCGAATCATCGGATCATACAAGGTGCGTGGAGTCATCACCGGAAAGTGAAGCCACATGGGAAAAGAAGAAGACCTCAAGACCAACTACCCCGATCTCTTTGTCGACCAATCTCGAATCTCGGTCGAGATTCCCTTAAGGGGTAGGTTTGTAATGTTAAAATTTCAATTTGATAAAGATTTAAAAGTTTATTTATGTTTGTGGTTTTTCCTGAATTTTCAAAAGCTTTTTATAAATATTTTAAAGCTAAAACAAATTTATTTGCAAAATTAAAAGCCAACAAATAGTTGGAAATAATTTTATTAAGTCCAGAATGAGTATGGGAATTTCTGTGAATTTTTCCATAATTTTTGGAAGTATTTTGCTATTTTCAAAAGCCTAAATGAATTAACAGAATCAAAACAATTGAGAAATCAAAAAGAAAATCAAAAATGGCTTTGGGCCAAAACCCACCGGCTCCGGCCCAAACCTGTTCAAGCGCGCGGCCCACTCCAGCCCGCTCCCGCGCCGCCTCTCACCCCCCCTTCCACCGTCCGATTCAAATCGGACGGCTGATAACCAGCCGCCCACATCCTCTCTCCCCTCTCGCACGCACGCCGCTGGATCTAAATCCAACGGGCCACACTCATCGTCCCCGCGCCCTTCTTCTTCCTCGCGCAACGCCACGTCTCCGCCAATCCCGCCGCGCCCAAGCTCCGATTTTGCCGCTTTTCCAACCTCCTCCCCTCTCGTGGTCGTGCGCAACCGCTCCCGCGCCGCACGCCGCCCCCACTCCTCCCTCGTTCCCCTCCTCTGCGTACGTTTCGCGAAACATTGCGCGCGCCGCAACCGCCGCCGCACGTCTCCCACGTCGCCCCGCCACTCCCGGCCACCTCTCGCCCTATAAAAGGGAGCCCCCGGCGCCCCTCCGTTCACTCAACCCGATGCCCCCACTCACTCCCTCTCTCTCGCCGTGAGCCCGTCGCAATTCCGATCTTCGTCGCCGCCAAGCCGCAAGCATTCGCCGCCGATTGCGCCGCCGTCGTTGAAGCTTCGTCCCCGACGACACCTCCATCGCCATCGCCGATTCCCTGCGATCCCGGTGCGTACCACCTCATCGCCAGAGGACCCCCGGAGAGCCCTTCTCGTCGTCGCCCGTACCTCGCCGCCGCCTTCGTCTCGCCGCCGGCCGCCTCCGTCGTCTATTCACCGTGTGGGTGAGCGCTTTAGCATCGCCATCTCTTTCTCTCCCTCCTAGTGGCCTCGCCGACCTCGCCGCCGTGCGCCGGCGACCATCGGCCTCGCGGCGCCGTTTCGCGACGTGGCACCGCCGCATGGCAGCCACCGAGGTGCCACCTAGGCGACACCTCACCTCCTCTGCTGGCGTGGCGCACGAGTGGCGTCCAGTCATCACCACGTGCGCGCCCACGTGGGTGGCCCACCACACCCGGGTCCACTCGGCTCGGTAAACCCAGTCTACCATGAGCCGAGTCACTGACCCGAGGGGCCCACCTGTCGGAATTTTAATTTTAATTCTTTAATTCCGAAATACTGTAGCCGACGTCAGCATTGCGCAATAATTAGATTTTTCAGTAGAAAAATAATTCGGGAAATTCATTTAAATTCCAGAATTTGGTTTAAAACTTCTAAAATTCATAACTTTTGCATATGAACTCCAAATTGGGTGATTCAAATTGCAAAATTTATATAAAATTATAATCTAGCTAACTAAACCAAAATATTTCAGTTTGGAGTTGATTTGAACTATGTTTTTGAATTTATTTGAATTTGAATATTGAATTTGTCGTATTTTAGCGTTTAGACTTGACGACTCGGAGAGTTCGATCAAACCAAGATTTAGAATTTCAAGACATCGACCAAGGCAAGTTACACCATTGACCATATTGCCCCTATTATTTTAAGTTATTTTCAGTTTTAAATTCCTTATTGCATGCATATGTTGTTATAAATATTTTAATATCTGTTTACGTATAGTTAATTCCATATGTTATTGTATGGCCAAATTTGAATGTTGTATCTGACTACCTTGATACCATAGGCAAGACATTACCAAAATTTAAATATATGCTTAGCCAAACGTAGTTCACATTTACAGAATTTGGGAGGGTTTACACCAAATTTCTATAAACTTGTTTCAAACTTGATATTGTGGTATTGTCTTACCACAGGGATTTATAAATAAAGTTTTTATTCAAAATAAAAACAAAATGGGTTTGGACTTGGGCGAAATGGTCAGAATGGTGGGTGCAGGTTTATGCACGGGTTTGATCTGGTTAAGATCAAGGACCATGGGTTGTAGGAATGACGCCCAAGTCAATTGAGGACCGGTCTTTGAGCCGCTTATTGCTATGCCATAACGTACCACCACATGTCCTGTATGGGCAGGATTTGGCTAACTAATTTGTGATGTCCTAGTATATTTATGTCATGTGATTTTGTGGGTGTCGGTTAGACGTTTTATTCCCACTTGGCGCAAGAGGGGCTTCCTGGAGGACAGTCGATCAAAGGCGAAACCTTAGCGGGCATGAATGTACTAGGATAAAACATTGTAAAGGCCTCATGGTAATTGCTCAGTCACACGCCTACGGAAGCGTGAATTGGCCGACATAACGAGCATGTCACCTCGTGTGGGTAAAGTTGTACCAACTCTGCAGAGTAGAAACTATTCGAATAGCGCGTCATGGTCATGGACATGCTAGCGGGGCCACTTAAAGTTAAATTGTTTTTGGTTTTAAATGCTTTATTAAATGTTGAGGATGGCTAATCCTTATGAAAATTTGGGCGGGAAGCCAAGTGTTAGGAGGGGATCCTTCACTTTATCATTGGAGGTTATCCATATTATATCATTGCTACTTCAAAATATGATTTTATCCATAGTATAAAATTGCCTTGGAAACTACTATGCTTATTCAAACTGAAAATGCTGTTTATGCAAAACAACCCCTGCCATACTCACTTGTTTCCTTATGCATGCATTTAAATTCAATATTGGGTGTGACTTGCGAGCACGGTAGTAGTGCTCACTCTTCTTTGATAAATCTTATTCGGAGAAGATGCTATCTTGACGGTGAGGACCGGACGAGTAGGCCTTCGACCTGCACGATTGCTGTGGCGCATCGTGTGGCTCCCACTATTATGTTACTTCATTGTGTTTATCATTTGACATTTGATATTATTATTCGGACTCATTTGTATTAAATGATTATTTATTTAATGCCATTTACGTTTCGTGATATGAATGTGATATTCATTTTTGTGAGACTGTGTACACTGGAAATCCTGGACTGGTGTTTGAACACAGAGAATTCGGGATCCTTCGTTCCCGGGTTCGACATTAAGTGTTACTAGTTAAATATTCCGGGTCCTCACACCTTCTGAAGATACTCGTAGATGGGAGTCATCCAGGTATCTTCATATTCTAGAGAAGTTGTCTCAATAGAAGTTGTCTCAATAGGAGGTGTCTTTGGTTCTTTGACCAGGGACGGCTTCTGGAGTTGCTCCAAGAAGACTCCTTTTGGTATTATGGATAAGGAAAAAGCTATACGAGCAAGTTGGTCTGCGAGAAAATTATCCTTTTGAGGGATAAATTGTACCTCAAAACCAAGAAAATGCTTTTCAAGCTTTCGGACTTTCGATAAGTACCGAGACATTGTCAGATTAGAGCACTGGTACTTTTTTCGACTTGATTCACGACTAGTTGAGAGTCTCCTCTCACGAGTAGCCGGCGAATCGAGAGCGCTTTCGCGACTCGTATGCTAGCTAACAAACCTTCGTACTCTGCCACGTTGTTAGTGGCCTGAAAGTTTAATTGTATGGCATACTTTAATATCTCTCCGGTAGGAGATTCCAGGACCACCCTAGCCCCCAAGCCACTTAGAGTAAGTGACCCATCAAAGTACATCGTCCACTAGTCGTGGGAATTGTACTGGGGATCCTGAACAGGTTCAGGATTTGCCCATTCGGCGACAAAGTCTGCCAAGATCTGGGATTTAATGGCCGTTCGGGATATGAAATGGATATCAAACTCCCCAAGTTCGACTAACCATTTTGCCTTGCGTCCCGCTGTTTTCCTATTCAGGAGGATCGCTCCCAAGGGAAACTCAGATGGCACAGCTAGTTTGTGCGCCTGAAAATATTGCCGCGGTTTCCTCGAAGACATGAGGAGGGCATATAGAAGTTTTTGGACCTAAGGTTAGTGCTCCTTAGGCCCGTGTAAAACTTCACTAACGTAGTAAATTGGTCATTGTATGTTTTCACGTTCTACGACCAGTACTACGCTCACTGCCTGTGGTGTGGCAGCTAGATAAATTAAGAGTGTCTCTCCTAGTTTAGGAGAAACCATGACAAGAGCACTCGTAAGATACCTCTTGACATCCTCAAAGGCCGCGTTAGCCTCTTCCTACCACTCGAAACCCTCGTACTTCCTTAGTTTGAAGAAAGTCAGTCCTTTTTCTCCCAGACGTGCGATGAAACGACTTAATGCCGCCATGCATCCTGTGAGTTTCTGAACTTCTTTTTTCGTGGTCGGGGGGGCGCATTTGCATTATGGCCTTTATTTTCTCAGGATTTGTTTCGATTCCTCGGGCAGAGACTAAGAATTCAAGCAATTTTCCTGAAGAGACTCCGAACACACACTTCTCAGGATTGAGTTTCAAGCGGTGTTTTATGAGGTTGTCGAATGTTTCTTGCAGGTCTGCAATATGATTAAGCCGTTTGCTTATTTTTACGACTAAATCATCAACATAGGCTTCCAAATTTCGGACTAGTTGAGGTGAAAAAGTCGTTTGCATCAAACATTGAAAACAAGCTCCAGCATTTTTTAAACCAAATGACATTTTGACATAGCAAAATATTCCAAATGGTGTAATGAATGCGGTCTTTTCTTTATCTTCTCAACACATATTGATATGGTGGTAACAAGAATATGCATCTAGAAAGCTTAACATTTCACAACCAATAGTAGAATCAACCAACTGATCGATATGAGGTAAAGGGGAATCATCTTTTAGACAAGCTTTATTAAGATCAGTGAAATCCACGCGCATATGCCATTTGCCGTTTGACTTCCTAACCATTAGAGGGTTGGCCAACCACTCTGGGTGACTAATTTCTCTTATAAAGCCTGCCTTAAGCAGCTTGTCCAATTCTGATCTAACAACATCTCGTCGATCAGAGGCAAATCTCTGTAACTTTTGTTTTATGGGTACTTTATCAGGCTGTAAAACTAGCTTGTGCCCGATCACTTCCCTAGGGACTCCGGGCATGTCGGATGCTTGCCACACGAAGACATGCGTTTGCTCGGAGCAAAGTGATGAGGGCGTCTTCCTATTTGGGGTCGAAAGAATCCCCGATGCGAACAATCTTTGAAGGCTCCTCCGCGTCCAGAGGAACCTCCTTAACGTGGTCGTTCGGCTTTGGTGCAACTTTAGGCTTCGACTTGCTAGTCGAAGGCTATTTTTTGTCTCGAGCTGGTATCTGTCCAACCATCTCGAGGGACCGACGGTCGTAGGAATGCGCCATCATCTTGTCACAATAGATTGTGATTACTCCTTTGGGACTTGGCATCTTAAGACATTGATACCCATAGTGAGTAGCTATTAAGAATTTTGCCAAAGTTGGTCGTCCGATGTCAGAACCCAGGATTAATATCCCAGATCCTCTATGCATTTCTGAACTAGTCCCACGATCAGTCGCTAGTTCACACAGTAAACAAATATGGTAACAAATTTATATCACAACTTTATTAATAATCAACAGAGTTTATTACAAAGAGGCTTACAAGCCAGCAATAAAGAACACGGCGGAAGACGAAGAAGTAGTAGGGTCTAGCAATCTGCCACAGGCAATTGACTGGGGTAGCGGCCTAGTCGTCGAGATCCACACTGGTAGCGAAGTCCTTCTCCACTGAAATTTTGTTTGCATAAAGCAAGTATGAGCACAACTACCGTGCTCGCAAGTTACACCCGTCAAGTAACAGGATGACATGCATATATGGATGTAACAAGGATGGCTTATGGGTTGATTTGCATAAAGCAGCATTTTCTTTAAATACTTGTACTAAGTTCCAAAGCAGATATTCTATAACTAAAATTAATTTTATAAATTCTCAATTTTATAGTCAGATAACATTCACACATGAATGGTGAAGGATACCCTTCTATCACATGGCTTCCTGCCCAATTCCCATTTGGATAAACCGGTTTTGAAGAAGTCTTTTTCAAACAAAACCAAAGTCTAACTTTGAGCAGTTCTGCTAGCATGTCCATGACCGTGGACACGGCTATTCGAATAGTTTGACACTCTGCAGAGGTTGTACAGCTTTACCCACAAGACACGACTTCTCTAGTTTGTTCGATATCCGTCGATACCACCGCTCACTATCTTAGGTAAGCAGTCTAGAGCATGTGTCAAGGCCTTTACAATGCGCCATCCTTCCGCAGTCTACCCTCTCTAAGGTTTCGCCACCCCCTTTGGAATGAAAACCTCTGGGTTCGGGCCCCCTCTTGAGCGAGGTGGGACAGCATAGTCATGAAAGACAACCCACCGAAACAGTTGGATCGACCGCGATGGAACTTTGCAAATTAGTCAGCCAGGTCCTACTCCCCATACTGAGGACATGTGGTGGTACGGTATGACTTAGCATCATGCACTCGAAGACCGGTCCTTAAGTGACTTGGGCAACTTTCCAACAAAACCCATGGGCCTCAACCATACCCGATTGAGCCCGTGCAGGAACATGCACCCACCAAACATCCATTATGCCCAACTCCAAACCCATTTTCATTTTATTTTCCAGGTAAAGGTATTTTATAAACCTTTTATGGTAAAACAATACCATAGATCCAATTTAATTCAAATTTGAAATATTTGGCTAAAAACTTCCCAAATACAATATTTGATCTAGGCATTGGCTAAGCATTTAATTATTTCTAATATTATTTTATCTAATGGTGACAAGGAAATGATAATCAATATTCAAATTGGCTATACATAAGGAATTGGAATAACTAAGTATTTAAATAGGGGATTAAAATAACTGGATAAAAATTATGCATGCAATAGTAATTTAAAAATAGAATTAAATAAATTTAAAATAATGGGATCGATATGATCAAGGGTATAACTTGCCTTGCTTGATGAGGTGATGTTGTTTTCCTTAACAGATCACCTAGCACTGAGGTGATGTTGTTTTTCTTAACAGGTCACCTAGTACTCACAAGTACTTTCTCCAGGTAGTCCAAGTGTACAATCACGATGATCATACAGTCAAAATCAATCCTCTTATGTGCTCTTCAAACGGCGTTGAAATCTGACTCTCCGAAGTCGTCGAAATCTAATCGCGAAATAAGCCAAATTCAAATAAAATTCAAATAGCAAACCAAATGAACTCAAAATGAGATAATTTTTGTTTGGTTACCTAGATCTTGAATTTAGACAAATTTAGAAATTTGAATGGGCTCAATCGGAGTTCGGATGCAAAAGATATGAGCCTCGGAAGATTCAAATTACATGAAATGATAGTTTTAGGGTTTAAAGAAATTATTGGTCAAATGAACTCAAAATTAAATAATTTTGGTTTAGATGGCTAGATCTTGATTTTATAATAATTTAGGAATTTGAAGGAGTTCGTATGAAGGAGAACGAACCCCGGGAAGTTCTAAATATAAGAAACCCTAATTTTCAGATTTTTATGAATTTTTGAATTATTTTTCTAAAGGAAATCATAATTATTGCGCAAGGGTGACGTTAGCGAGGGGTTTTCGCAATTTTAAAGGAATTAAAATAATTTCCAACACGTGGGTCCCACGTGTCATAGACACGGTCCTCATGGACCAAGTCCATGGGACCTTTGGCTCGGGGGCTGGGGCTGGGTGGCACACGCGTGCGCACGTGTCAGCCACGTGGGCGAGCCGCGTCAGCGTGAGGGCAAGGTGGCGCCTACGTGGCGCGTGCGTGGCAGTGCCACGTCGCGCCGGCGGATGGTGGCGCACCGGAACCTATGACCCGACGAACGGCGGCACGGTTGCCGGCGGCGAGGCGCTAGGAAGGAAGAGGAGGTGATGGGGAGTTCGGGGCTTACCACGGTGGGGGCCAGGTGCGAAGAGATCGCCGGCGGCGAGAGGTTTGGCGGTGGCGCGTATGGCTCGTCGGCGTCGCGGGTGTTCCGGTGGTCTTCAGGGCAAGCGGTTGCGCGCATGGGGTGCGCCGTCACAAGGCGGTGCCGATGGCGTACGCGGCGACGGCGAGGAAGTGGCGTCGGCACCGGAATCGGGGAGGAAAGGGTGCTTGGCCGGGGTTCTTCAAACTCGGATTCCGGCGAAACCGTGAGGGAAGAGGAGGGGTGGATGGTGGGGGGAAGGTTGAGCGAGATGAGGGGCTCCTCGTGCTCCCATTTATAGGGGCGGAGGAGGCCGGAGCGAGGAGATCACGCGCGGGGAAGGCGGAGGCCGTCGGTGAGTTCCCGGTGATCTCGCGCGTGATGGAAGGGCAACGGCGGGAAGGGAGGCGGCGTGATCCAGGGAATTTAATGCGCGCGACTCCGGGAAGGGGACGGGGAGGAAACTGCGGCGGAAATGAAGCTCTCACGCGCGGCAATGGCGGAGGGGCGCGGGCCTTGTGCGAGGAAGACGCGGCGGGGAAGAAGGGTTGTGCGCCGTTGGATTTGCATCCAACGGTGCGGGGGGAGGCGGGGTGGCATGGTGTTGCGGGTGCCGTCCGATTTAAATCGGACGGTGGGGACAGATAGGGGAAGCGCCCGGGGTGGAGCGGGCTGGCTTGGTGGATGGGCCGAGTGGGCCAGCGCGAGGGAGGGAAAGGTGGGCGGACGAGTGGGTTTCAGCCCAGAGGTAAGTTAGGGTTTTTAAATTGATTTTAGCAATTAAATTAATTTAGTTAATTCGTTTAAGCCTTAGAAAATAGCAAATAAAATCCAAAAATTATGAGAAAAATCACATAAATTTCCTTATTTATTTTGGACTTAAATAAAATAGTTCCAACTTATAATTGGCTATTAATTTTGCAGAAAAAATTATTTTGGCTTTAAAATATTTAGGAAAAAGCTTTTAAAATACTCAGAAAATTCTAGAAATTATTTAAAATTTTATTTTTCAGATCAAACCAACTGAAATTTCAAGAACTTCAAATAAATTTTAAATTTTGACTTTTACAACTTTAGATATTCAAATAAGGTAATCAAACTCTTTGAAATTTCAGAAAAAAACCAATAAAACAATAACTTTATTTTATTTTATTTTGGTAACATAACTTTGGAATGTTACATCTGAGTATGACGTTATATGCTGTATCAAAATCGACCATATCAAAGGAGATCTTCTCTGTCCTGAAATTACTTGGTGAACCAAATGTTAAAGGAAGAAAAACTTAGCCAATTGGTTTGGCTGAAGACCCCAGTACGATTCTATGAAAAGAGTATCGTACCGGCCTTACCTTTGTCCTAGGAACCTGCATCTCATCCAGGGTACTCGTAAACAGTATGTTTAACGAGCTACCACCATCAACAAATACTCGATTTACTCAACAATTGTTGATGGTGGGTTCGACCACAATCGGAAATCGACCAGGTCTAATCGAAGGAATCGGTTAGTCACCCTTCTCGAAAGAGATGGTGACCTCCGACCACTTCGGTATTTTATTGACAAGAGGAGAGTCGATTGTGTTTACCTCACGCTCGACAGCCTTAAGCTGTCGCCTTGACTCATATGCCAATGATCCCCCATAGATGTGATCAATGGTGTGTTGTAGATCATGAAACGACATCTCCTCATCTTCATCCGACACCTTCCGTCCACTTGTTTGACCTACCTATTCAAAAGTAGGAAGTTGCCCTTTGCTAGAGTAATAGTCTTCGAGTTTTTGTAGAAAAACTCGACAGTTGCGAAGGTCATGCCCTTCCTTTTTGTGGAAAGGACACCACCAGGGTTTGTCATTCTTCCGATCGAGGCGCTTACCTTTGCCTCGGTATGAATTTTGTTTGGAGTTACGCAACTCCTTATCGCTTACAGCTAAGACCTCCTTAGAACCAATAGCTGGATATTTATGCCTCTTCGCCTTGTTCTTGGATTTGTTAGCCTTTTTGTCCTTCTTCTTACCACTTTCACCTGCCTCTTGAGGGATGTTGTCCTCGTGGTCAATAGTGTTATTCCACTCAACTGCTTCAGCGGCAGTAGCATATCTATTGGTCATCTCGAAGAGTTCAGCGAAAGTGGCAGGAGGATTCAAAGCAATGTCCTCCATTATCCTTCTGCTACGGACTCCCTGCTTGAAAGCCCTGATAACAGGCGAGTCAGAAACCTCCGAAATGGAATCACGAACCTCATGAATTAACGCAGAGTCTCATGATCGTTCTGTCTCATCCGGTGCAAGTCGTCCTCTTTTCCATGGCGGTTATAGGTGCCCTGGAGGTTCGCCAACAGAAGGTCGCAAAAGTGTTACCACGAGTAGATCGACTCGAATGGCTGATTCAGTAGCCATGATCGAGCAGACCCTTCAAACACAGTCGGAAGGTAATTTACCATTACATACTCTCCTCCTGCTGCTGCTCGGATAGCAGTTGTGTAGATCTGGAGGAATTCAATGGGATTTTGGGTTCCATTGAATTTCTCCATGTTCGTTGGTCGGAAACGAGGTGGCCAGCGAACTGCTCGGAGATCGGGTGAAAACGCTCGACATCCAGTGATAATTTCTTGACGCCTTCCTTGCAGGAAAGAAGGGTTAGCGTCACCAGGTGATCCTACTTGACGATACTTAGTCATAGGTGGACTTGACCTATAGTAGGCCTCAGTATTACGAGGGAAATACTCCTTGTATTCCGTCTGCTGCTGTAGATTTTGACCCTGGAGTGGTGAAGGATCACCTCTCCTGGGAGGTTGTCAGCCTCTAGATGTTTGAAGAGCCTTCCTCAAGTCAGGAGAGTGACGTGATCGATAATTATGTCGATCTTCATGCGACAAGTTGTTCGAACGACTGGCGGACGATGGAGTCGTACTGCTACGACCTTCAAAATGATGTTGATGAGGACGCTCGAGTTTTTCCATCGTGTTCCGAAGCCTCTATGCGATCTCTTCGGCGAAAAGATCGTAGCCTAGTGTTCGAGCAAGCTCTTGGGTTGGATTCTCAAGCAAGTCGTTGATGTGCTGAAGCTCTTGAGCTTCCTCTGACTGATAATAAGCGCGCCCAGGGAGATTTTTCTGAGCCACTATTTTTCTCTGTCGAGTTGTCTCAGGATCACCCATATCAGACCCTTGAGTTGGTTTTAGTGGAGTGCGAGAATGTTGAGGATTTCTCGCACGTTCATCAGCGGTGGTGCTCTTGCCATTGCCACGAGGGGATGTAGTATGTGTCCGTCGGGGAGCATCGTCAATCCTTCTTTTAGGAGAATGATTCTTATTAGAGGGAATGACGAAAACCTCACGTTGATGACCTCCACTTGCGCTCGAGGCCTCCTCGCTTGAGGAGTAGTCGAGAGACACCATCTGGCAACTTGGAGTAAACCCCTCCAGGAAGGGGAACTCCGGGTTATAACCGTCTCCGTCCGCAGGTGTGTCCTGCGATGGAATGGCCGAACTTATAGGAAAAGCGTGTCTGATCCCCTCCTCTGCGGGATTAGCCAGAGAGAAAGGACCATCAGGTGCCGATGAAGCTCTGGAATGATGGCTTCTAGAACTTGTCTTGCCAGGTCGTACTGCCTTAAGGGGACTCGAACACTCGGAGGAAAAAAAAACTCTTGTCGTGTTGTGAGCCTGTCTTAGGGCAACCCTGTTTGTGGTCGTGTTGACCCTTTCCCCCCTGAGGAAGCTGGTCCCTCAGCTAGGCGTACTGTTATGGGGGATAAGGATTCCTCCTCAACTCCGCCGGTGGTGTGGTCTCCGAGATCTGATAGAAGATGTCCAGAGGCGGCAATACCATCGGATGATTCGATACTCGGCTCGTAATTGAAACCGGCATCCATGTCGATGTTTGCATAATCGGCCAAGTCGAACCAGTTCTCCTCGTTCCACTCTTCTTCCATGGAAGCACCAAAGAGAAAAGAAAGAACTGTTGACAAGGAATTACCAGAAGAATCCCCACGGACGGCGCCAACTGTCAGTGTTTTAGAACCGATCTTACATAAATATTATTTGATTCGGGGGGTCTCCACAATTGATCACGCAGACAGGAAAGACACGGGTATTTTTATACAGGTTCGGGCCTTCTCTAGAGAGAATAACAACCCTACTCCTGTGTGTATTGTATTGGGTATCCTGGTTACAATCAGTGGAAAGACTTGCGCTTATATTACCACTGATTGCCTCTCCAAAATCCCTCCTCATTTCTCTCTGAATGAAGTCATTTTATAGTACCTGCAGAGGTAGTCGTTCCAGGTCAAGAAGCGCCTCATTATTCCGTAATAATGGTAGTAATCATCGGAGTAGTAACCTCCCCACGTTGCCTGACGGTTACCAATCAGAGATATTGGTGCGTTACCTGCAGTTATTTCAAAGAATAACTGTGTATATTGATTGCTCAAATCTCCTAATTTATTGGGCCTACAGGCGAATGGACCTAGTTAACTCTGAAGAAGTCGTGACAAAGCTGGTCATAGAAGAACTTACGACCAGGGGTAATCGTAGGAGAACTTACGATTATATGGTAGTCGTAGAAAGACTTATGACTATAGGGGTGGTCGTAGAAGAACTTACGACCACCTGATCAGCTTCTCCCTTGCAACTATAAGGGGTATGCTTAATAGTCGTGTGACGTCATATTTACCTACAATACTAATTACAGATAAATATCAAAATAAGGATTATTAGATCCTCGTCAAGTACATTACGTACTCAGCAAAACTTGTAGTGTATTGCAAAAAATTATATAAATGCACAGCTAACGAGGAATGAGGTTCTATACTACAAGTTATTTTCAGCATCAAGCAAATTTTATTTACAATATCAATACATAGTATTTTACAACAGAAGTTTAAAGAGTAGTTAAATAGATAAGGAACAACAAGTAAATAACTTGATAAGTAACAAATCACAACCCTCCTTGGTTGCGATCAACATCTTATTTTAAGCCATAGATGTGGCACTCAAATTTAACAACGTCAAAATATCCATCCCAACATTTCCATCAAAACCGTTTTTTTAAGTAGACATTATACCCAATGCGGCGTCACTAAGCACGCTCATGATGGCGAGCACGGCTATTTAAATTAATTTACACTCTGCAGAGGTGTACAACTTTACCCACATGATACGAATGCCATAGTTTGTCTAGCATCCATCGATACAACCGCACACAACATTATAATATGCAGTTTAGAGCATGTATCAAAGCCTTTACATCACCTAGTCATAACCTTGCACTAGTCCGGTAATGACAATCCTCACTTCAATCTCGGGTTCCTCCCATCAAAGTAAGGCATTAACCGTTATGTCGGCAAGCTTTGTTTCCAACACTTTGGTGAAGGAAGCCCCTTCGAGCAATCACACATGCTCGCACTACTTCGGCCTTCCAACATGCAAGGCTAGTATTCGATGACTTAAGTAGCTAAGGTCATCCCATACTGATACATGTGGTTGTACGCTTAAACTTAGATATGATTCAACGGCGTTCGATCCTTAATTGATCCGAGCGAAGATCTCCCTCTATCTACATACGAGAAACTATCTCACATTCATCAGTTCATATTGTAACTCGCCCGCGTCATAATCTAGGTTTTTCATTTTTATTTTTATACAAAATTATTAGAGGCAACTCCTCTGGACTATCATTTCAAAATCTCCCAAATCATATTCAATATTCCATCCACTTTCAAATTTTAGTAAAGACTAAAGCCCGGCTAAGCATTTATGCGATATTCGCAATCACAAAAAAACCCACTTTGACATCATTTATTGCCTAAACCATAACTGAATGGCTACAACAGTAAGGATACCAATATTTTGAGGATGATCATGCATGAAATAGGAATATAACTACTGTTATCCCAAAATATAGCAATTTTAAGTAAACATGCACACTAGATTTTGAAAAAAAAAGTGCAATAATTGAAATAGTAGGATCAACATGGTCAAAGGAGGTGTTTTCCTTGCTCTGGTATCTCAGAGTATGGGCCTAGAGGATCGTCAAAAATTTCATTCGAAGTATCGACGTCTATTAAAAAAAAGCCGACAGCAAATTAATTATAGAAAAACAATTTCAACCTCAACAAATTCAAATATTTTTTTAGCGTATTCAGATAGAGAATAATTTTATATGAATTTATAAAAAAGATTCATTCAATTTGGAGTTCATATGCAAAAGTTATTAAGGTTTGAATTTGCTTCGGTTTTGCAAATCCAGAAATCAATAAAAAGGTGACGTTGAAGGCGTATTATCTGAGGTTTACGCTTTCCAATAGAGAAAGTGTATTTTTCTCTGAGTTCTTCTGAGGTTTATGCGTTCCAACAGAGAAAGTGTATTTTCCTCTGAACTGAACGCGACTTTCCTCATTTTTCTGAATTTATTGACTTACATGTGGGGCCTACTTGTTAGTGGCCCATATTTTAATTTTCTTGATTTTATTTATGAAAACAAAGGCAGTCCCACATGTCATAGAATCTTTATTTATTAACTAATTATTAATTCTATTTTTGATTTTAATTAACTGACGACTCAGTTCCACATGTTAGTCTCTCGGTTTTTAAAACACGTTTTAAAACCAGAAACAGTGGGTGGTCCCACATGTCATAGACTGATCATATACTAAACATGTTTTAATTAGATTTTCGATTAACTTTTTAGCCAACCCCACATGTCATCAATTAGTTTCACTTAACCACTGTAACATCCCCAATTTGGCTTGTGTTTCAAATGTAATAAAATGAGGGTAAATTAAAACTTTTTCTGTCATCCTTTCACTCTTGAACTTTTCTGAAATTCTTGTAAAGGAATTTTGGGAAATTCAAAATCAAAACCCTCATTTATTATCAAGTCAACAACCTCCTTGGTCAAATCTGGTGTCAAACACTTGGAAATAATTTTCCTGGGTTCCAAGGTTGCTTGGTGGCACCTCTGAATTATTCCATAATTTTTGGAAATTATTTGAAATATTTTAGGGGCAAGTCAAACCTTGGTCAAACCTCTGAAATAACCTTCTGGAATTTCTTGAGAAAATTACATTGCTCCAAAATCTCTGGAAATTTTATGGAAGGTTGATCCTATTGTCAGCAAGCTCCAGTTAAAATTTCATAAAATTTGGAGTTGATTTGATACTTCAATTAAATCCCCAAAGTTTCAGCTTTTAAAAATCAAAATTTAAACTGGCTTGCACTGTTCCTCCGACCGGACCCAACCCTGACTCGACTCGATCGAACCGCCTAGCTGCACTGGGCTGAGCCGCACCGCGCGAGCGCATCGCGAGCCGTCCGTTTGGAGATCGACGGTCCAGATTGTGTGGGCATTAGGATCGTCCGAATGTCCTCTCGCCCTCAACCCTCCGATCTCGATCCAACGGTGGCCGCGTCGTCTCCTTCCTCTGGCTCTCCCCTGTCTCCTTCTCTCGCTCTCTCGCGCGCGCTGAACGCCGCAGCCGCTCGGAGTCGTCTCGGCGGGGCCCTCCAACGACTATTGCTGCCACGCATTAAATGTTGTCGTGCGGCCGCGCCCAAAGTCGCCTTTCCCTGACCTCTCACCCACTCCTGTTGCTCAGAGCACCCGAGGTCGCCTCGCCCGTGAGAGAGAGAGCCGTTGAGGTCCCCGTGCCCCCTCTGCTACTTAAGCTTCTGCGTCCCCTCCTTGGGCTTCCTTTGCTCTCTCCACAGCTCTCTCTTGCACTCACCAAGCTTGGGCGAGCCCCAAACTCAACCGCGGCCATTTCCGCCATTGCTGCCGCGGGAGCTTCTCGGTGAAGCTCGCATCCAGTGGCTCTCGGGCTCGTCGCTTGGTTCCCTCTCCACCCCCTCACCTCCGTCAGCATTAACCCTAACTCAATTGGCCTTGATCCTCGCAGGAGGGCCCCAATTTGGAGGTTCCCCTTCGGCGGCCAGAAACACCCCTTTTCTTCTCCGGTGCCGGTATGACCTCCAACCCCCTACCCCTTTCGGCTGAACCCTCTCTGGGGCCTAGCGGACCTAATGGTACCATCCTATCCTCTTCGTGTTGTCCAGGGTGGCTTCTCCTCGTGAAGGCTCCGCCGCCGCCTTCGATTCTCCGATGAGTATTAGCCGAAACCAATGAGTATTAGCCGAAACCTTCAACTTCGGAAGCTTCAAAATCTTGTAGAGGACGGCTAACACTTCAATTTGCCAAACTCATTGGTTCCCAAAACCCAATTTAAACGATAATGACTATCTTTTGAGAGAAGGAAAGGAGAACAACTTTTAAAACTCAAATTAGAGCAAGATGAGATAGAAAGCTAAGATAGGTAAGGAATAAAATCGGAGAACTTACTTAAGCTTTCATAAATTATTTGACTCTTTGAAATTAAGGTTTTCAAAATATCCTAAGGACGACCAAGCTTGGGTTACTACGGTCGGAATGGCTCTGATACCAACTTTGTGAGGACCCCGGTTTATTCGGCTTGTACTGTTTAACCATCCACTTGGTCCTAACAGTACAAATCAAATAAACCAAGCCTCGAGATATGTATACTTCCCAGAAATGCAGTATACACACCTTGTTACAAAATCATGCATCAATTCCATTCATACACATAGAGCCGAAGTTAAAACAACAAATTGAACGACATACTTAACATATAAAGAGTTAATACAAAAGAGAGGCCGACCGGCCAAAAGTCATACAAATAAGCAAATACACAGCGGAAGCAAAATGGCCATAAGATGGCAGTAACAAAAGCCAATCGGTGTGCTTTTCACCCACAAGGCAACCAACCGGACCGCCAAGCTAATCGTCCCAGACGGCGCCGCAACACAACTCACAAAAGTGAGGCCCTTGGGGCTCACCTTCTTCCTCTGCAACAATTAATATTAAGCAAAGCAGATGAGTACAAAACTTGTTTTTGTACTCGCAAGACTGACGTGTGAGATAACAGAACTATAATTAACTACATGCAAGCTTTATTTAAGTGGATGAGGCTTTGGACATATTTTCATCATAAAGCAAGTTTTCATTTGCAATAAGGTAATAGATTCAAAGCGAGTTTGCAATTAACTTTTATTGTTCAAATAAGAGAGAGACAATTATAACAATAGATAGAGAACAACACCAACCTAGAAGTGACTAACCCATAGTCACCACAACAATAGCATGAAGTACCCCTTCACACCACCCATGTCAAGTTTAAGTTTTTAAAAGGTTGTAGTCTAGTTCTTGTGGGAAATAACCAAGCGTGTCCATAACCTAGGACGAGGCTATTCGAATAGTTTTAACCTCGCAGGGTGTACCAATGTACCCACACGATAGACCGCCTTTCCACCAGCCACGGTTAGCACACTTCCTTTGGTATGCGAGCATGGCTAAGTCTAACAAGGCGCTTTCCAATGGGCGATGCTAATTAAGAGCCGCAACCCACGGAGAAAGACACATTAGACAGCCCTAACCGGCTGCTAATGCTCCCCTCCAACACCTCAACACAAGAACACACCCACCAACCAGCTCATAATTAACACCTCCCAAAGTACTTAGTCAAGAGAGGTTCCATATCCCCCTCGTGTGGTTAGCACGCAATAATTGCTTGGATCAATGGCACAAGTAACTCGGTCCTTAGGGACTTAGGCACCATTCCGGTCACACCCAACAGATCACCCAACATACCATTGTGCCCAAGCCAAGATATAACTTTTGTTTTCAGTTTTTGATTTGCAAAATGGTAAAACACAAGGGTTGGACATAATGGAATAATAATATCATTTGTGTGATCAAGATCACCGACTAAGTCGATGATCGCCCAATACTACCGATAACTAGGCATGGCTAAGCAATATTTATTCGAAATCTACTAAGTGACAAGAGCTCATCCAACGAACTCTAATCACAGCAATTAACCTAGGCTTAGGTAGTAGAGGATATTGATTTACCTACAGGTTATGCAACTAGGGATTTACTAATCAATTTGACAACCAAATAGCAATGCATACATACAGTTTAAACAAAGTATTAGACTTTAAAAGTAATGGGATTGAATGGGAAATGATCAAACTGCTTGCCTGCTTGCAGTTGCTCAATTTGTTGCGGAGGGTCGTTCTCGGGGTTACCGCAAATATCGAACCCTAAGCGAAAGAGCGAAAACAACCAATAAGGCGAGCAACACTTAAACAAAAGAGCAAGCAACAATTATCCAAATGCGAAGAAATCTATACACAAGGTAGAATTTGGATATACCTAGACATAGGAACTGGAAAAACCTAATTTGGATTTGTGGTGCAAAAGATATTCCCTAAAAACCTATTTTCGGCCATAATTAGCACTGTAGCAACAATATTTTCTAGAAAGATTTTGAAGCTGAAATTTTTATGGTGGCTTCCTACTGGTATAGTGATAACCCATATAAAATTTCAGGTCATTTGGAGTTATATTGAAAGAGTTATGATTTGTTTAAATGGTTTAGGGTATTAAACTAAAATATGATCCTTATGATTTTTAAAAACAGTAAAATTTGTGAAACCAATTTTCCTAGCAAATAAACTAGCAGTGGAAGCTAATCTAATTGGATTCATACAAAAATGATCTATAGATTAAAAGTTATGCATTTTACAAGTTTGCTAGAGTTCTGAAAAACAGTATTAAGTTCACTTGTTTATTATTTTTGAAAATGGTTTTCCAGATTTGATCATGGTCTACAATTAATTTTCTATTTAAGTGCAAGTTATAAGGAAGCTAACAAAACTGGAATCATCTAATTTGGACCTAGGATGACAAAGATATGAAAATGACAAGACCCTAATGTGACACTGATTTCTGGACTTAGCACTTTCGGGACTTCACTAACACCTAGCGACGTGGACGAACCAGAGCCGTTGATCTCAGATCGGACGTCCCCGGTTGAACCACGCCAAAACATCCCTCACGCGCGCAGAGCAGAGGGTAGGCTCCAGGGTCGTTGATCTCTGGATCCAACGGCCGAAGACCAGCCACGTCGCTCCCGCAGCGTTGTCGTTCCGACAACAGAACCGGCGACGCCGCTCGCTCTGGCGCGGCGCCGGCGGCCGGGCTCTGGCGCAGCGGTGAGTGGCCAAATGGGCGCAATACCCTGCGCTGCGCCCGCACCAAAACATCGCGGAGACGACCTACACCGCCGACGCGACCAAGAGGCGGAGGCGATCCTACGGTAAAACGACAACCGCGAGCGCTAGGGCTAAGCCCCACTATCCCGCGCGCTAGCTCGAAGATAAGTGGCCGAGGTCTGCCGCGGCCGGAGGGGTGCAGGTCCTCACAACCACTATCATTAGTGTTAAGCTAATACTCATCCCGAGTGGGACCCACTATCAGCGAGAGAAAAGAGATGGGAGCACCGCTGCGCGCAGCCAAGCGCCATTGCAAGCTTGCCGGCGGGGAATGGCGCAACATCTTGGCTTAGGGATGGGGAAAATGGGTTCCCCCCTCGACGACGATCCCACTAGGTGGTGGTGGAGGCCGAAGAGGTGGACAGAGACGGTGCTACGCAGGTGAGATGCAGCGGAGTGCCTCAAGTCCTAAACGGCTTTCGCGTATGGAGCATATTGGCAGTGAAAGGTAGTGTGCATCGTGCCTAGGGGGCAACAATGATGCTACTGACAGCGGCTCGAGAACCAATGGTCACTAGAGTGATGGCGACAATGCTTCCCGTGGCGGCTCCATGATTGGCTACGGCAAAATCTATGCTACGCTAGCTAATCCACTGATCTAATCCACGCAATAGCTCTAGGGCACTACTAGAAGCTCACCAAGGTCCTTTATGGCATCGGGGATGACCAAATAAGCTTGTCGACGTTGAACAGCGATGGCGCAGAGGAGGCTCTCGATGTCAGTGCTCTACGATGATGGAGGTGCTACAAAAGGGGGCACATTAGCTCTTGGGTAGGCTGAGGGTGATGTAGATGCGAGGAATCGGATGGGGATTCACCGGAGTGACGGTAAGCAGAAAAGGAGACAGCGGCAGCTGGATTTGGGGAAGAAGCTCAATTTCGATGATTTCCCTGAGTTGGATCAACATTAAGCAAGGAAGAAGCATTAGTTGAGTATAGGGTGTGATATGACACGGTTATGTGAGGTTCAAGCTCACCAGAGCATCGTGAACGTGGTTGTCTGAATCGGGGTGTGCGCCGGAGATGCAGAAGGTGACGGTGCGATCACGCTATGAGGTTCTCGGAGCTACATCAAGCAAGGAAAGAGTATCAGTGAGGTAAGGGGCGCATGGAGATGCAGGTGGTGAGGGCAACAAAGCTTACCAGAGATGGCGACGGTGTAGAGCTTGCTCACCAGCGTCGAGAACGACGCTCTTGATCTCGGCAATTCAAGGAGCTAGAAGCTCAAAGAAAGTGTGAGATGGAACGAGGGGCGTGCTTGGGAGGAGATGACGTGCACATATGCTTAAGTAGCAATGAGATATGCACGAGATGGGCGGCGAGAAAATTCGGCCGCGGCGAGAACTCGCGCACGCGTCCGGGCTTCTCCGCTCGTGCGGGAAAAGGCGGCGACAGGAGGGCAGCTAGCATGGGCGCGATGACGCACGGTGCAGGAGGACACGATGGGAGCAGTTGGAGCTCAGAAATGGTGGGCAGCGGTCTCTAACTGGGGGCAGAGCTGGCCAGCGCGCTGGCGCTAGCGCGCGGAGGCGAGCACGATGTGGAAGAAAGATCTTGACACACGGGCCCAACGTGTCAGCGAGAGGGTGAGTAGGACGCTTACGTGGGCTAGAGCGAGGCGTAATGGATTTGGGCCAGACGAATTCGGCCCAAACGGCTCGGTGGGAATTCAATTTATGTTTTGAATTTTCAAATTGGCTGAAAGGTTTTTGAATTTTGAAACTAAGAACGGGCTCCAAAATTTATGAAATATTTTGTGGAGACTCCTGACACAGTATAGTTCATTGTATAATGTTTCCTGAAATTTATGTTTATGTATTGTTCTCGAAAATTCTTTCAAGCTGCTCTTTGCATATAATTTCACTATTGAATTTATGCAAAAGTTCAAAATCATGCTAAAGTTAGTTTTCCCACTCATAAACATGCTAAAAATTATTCTCTCACTTATTTTAATTTTGCTTTCCCAAAACAGGGTTTTCGGGGTGTTACTAGACTAGAAAATCCGACGTCAATCAGAGAAAAGAAAAAAAAATCCTGGCCGCGTACTGGTATAATCTATGGCTTGTGCTAAGTTATAACAATAAAAAGGAAGATTCCTGAACCACCTTTTTTTTCTGCGATTAGTACCTGATGAAGCCACCTCAGAAGTCGACATAACATAATACAACAATGTTTCAAAACACAAACTTAATGCAAAGCCTTAAAGCTGAATCGGAACAGATTACGGAAATAGGACCTTAATTAGTAGCGTCAGCCCAATAAGACAATGAATGAGTACAAATATAGCAACAGCTGAAGCCGAGAAAAACTAATTAGATCATCGATTTTTCTGAAATGCAAAAAATATGTAGCTCTATTTGGAACGCCGGCATTTTCCATATTCACATGGAAATTAAATTGTTTGGTGTGTAATTCCAACATTTCGAACAAATCCTCGTAGTACAAATTAAAATCAAGAATAATGAAGAAAAGAATAAATGAAAAGGTAGAATATTTTTGTTTTTACCCGTGCTATGATTCAATCTATCCATAAGTCCATACTAATTAGAGGCATATCATCTATAATAATAAGGCCTGTTTGGGGAGCTTTAAGTTGGCTTCAGCTTTGGAAAATCTGGAAGCCTCCCATACAGGCTAGCTTCGCAACAGCATAATGCTTAAGAAACAATCGAAGCCCATGTAAAAACCAAAGCACCTCTCTATCAGCTTTTTTTTTTTTTGCTTATTGCGAGAGAAAAATAGCTATTTTCTACTGAAACTTCCTTAAAATTACTCACCAAATACCACGGATTAAAAAGACCCTTCCGTTCGATCCCCTCCCCCACCCGTACCCAATCGATCCCACTCGTCCCGTTTGCCCTCCCCAAGCTCTCAGGCCGCCGCGCCCAAGCTCCCAGGCCACTACCCTGAGGTCGGCGCCCCAAGTTCCCAGGTCGTTGTCCTGAGCACTGAGCTCCCAAACCGCGGCGCCGTCCCAAGCTCCCAGGCCGCCCTCCCGACAACGCCACCTCCTAATTGGTGTCGGCTGCCCCATCCTCCCGAGTCGTGACCCTGCCACCAGCTCCTCTCGTCGGTCGACACTGCTGCCAGCACTGCTTCCCACCAGTCACCGCCGCTGGCAACTTGCGAGCGAGCAACAAGGCAAGTTATCGTTTGTATTACAAATAGACCTCTCTCTTTTTCGGGGAATTACAGATAAGACCTTTCTGTGCATGGATCCATGCATCCGAACCGGACACGGTTATGCCAAGTATTAGGAAAGTAATAGGACGCAAGAAGTGATTAGGACTTCGTGTAGGAAATAAACATGGTAGGGGAGGAAAAGTAAAGCTATCGTCATGCAAGCTTTACAATAAAATTAAATAATAAATATTCGGATCATTTTGTAAGTGTAATTTCAAATTTTATATTATGTTATTTCAATTCTTAAATTTGTAGATTGTCTGTTTCAAGTCCATGAGACCAATTAAAAATAAATACATATCAGTTCAAACCAAGAGATGGTCCTTAAGGCTTGATCCTTATTTGATTTGGATTCAAAATTTTCTGAATCTATTTTCTTGCCTTATGGCCCCGGTATATGTATACAAGTATAATGAAGCCACGTTGTTATCTATAGGAAAAATAAAAGCTAAAAATAAGTATGACGTCAGTGCTATACATATGTCCACAGTCCACTTTGCTGATTCCGAATCGCTGAGAGTGATAAAAATTACGGTTCTGAAGTATTTAAGAAGATGCAGTTGATGCAAGAATTCTGAAAAAAAAAGTGAAAATAAATTTTTCATCCATTTCAAATATATAAATACAGCACTCCAGTTTTTATATAAAAAAATTGAGGCAACCATGTTAATATGTAAATACGGAAGAAAAATTAGAGAAATATCACGGTATCTAAATAATATTGGCAATCAAATATATACGAAGAAAGTGTGATATCAAAAGAAATATGAATTCACGAATGAATTAGAAAATTAAAATTTTGAAGCTCTCTGTTTCAATACAAGTGAGTAATGAATTAAAATTCAAAAATATTTTTTAAAAAATAAACTAATATGAGTTCAACACTAAATTATGAAGAGGCAGTCTTAAAAACCCGTGCGTACTTGTGCTTAATTCACTGGGTTGCGCAGTACTTGTGCTTGCTAGCTATAGAACAAATTGTAAAGTGAAAACATCATCAAAATCAAAAGCACAACACAATTTATGCTTACCTTATTGCCTATTGAATCTTAAATGCATGTGGCTGTGTAGGTGCAGTTCATGCGGCACGCGATGAGAGCACGCGTGCGCGTGGGTAAGTGCATGGCCGAGCTGCATGGCGGCCGTGCCATAGTCAAGCCCGTCGATCGCGTCGGTGTGTCGTGCCTGCGACAGCACAAGCAGGCAGGTGCATGGGAACCAAGCCTATTGGGAATGGCGTGGAACACGACTAGAGGCAGTGGCGGATCTAGGATTTGATTACGTCTCGGGTTAAATTCAAATAGGCTAACATCTTAAAACCAACGCTAATTTCTATCCACACCAAGACATAACAAAAAATAAGTCACAAATGCTTCATTGATATGATTTTTTTACTAAAAATACTTCAACATAAAATATAATAAGAAAAACATGGCAAAACATAAATAATATAACATCTTAGATATACAAATTGAGTACCTAAATAACGGCGATTTCATCTCTAATCTAGTCCACCATTCTTTTCATCAATAGTTCGATAAGTACCAGAACCTACAAAAACAATATAAAAAATAAATCAAACAGAGGTATGATTAAATACCTCATTTGCTTGTCGACAAGCTCACTGTTGGGCAATTCTCCTGTCTAAATATGGTCCGCACTGGAAGGATCCAAAGGCCTACTTAAGAAGCAGCCTTGGCAACATCTTTACTTGATCGATTGTACTTCATGTGGCTCTTCACAAGCTGGCCAGCGGCAAGGGCAGCGAGGAGAGAGAGCTCGCCAACGAGCACGCTGCCAGCTACAATGGTAGCCAAAAGCCTAGAATTTGCCCCGGGCAAGTAACAGGACAAAAAAAAACATTGTGATAATAGGTACTATAATCCCAGTGCTAGCATTGAATTGGTCCACCATTAAAATCTCATTAAATAAGATCACTACAAGTTTGCTCTGAGTGGAATCAAAATAAGCAGATTCACTGCTTTTCTATAATCAGAGCAGTTTGTATTTTAGACTTGTTTTTAATACAACAGACCATGCAATGAGTGGATTGACAAATTAAAATCCACCGAACAACATGGTCTAAAGACACAATTTGCTCAGGTTACAGCAGCACCAGATGAGGAAAAAAATATATCTTGAATGCATATATCATACACTTCTTTCAACATACCATGCCTAACATTTCTAGTAAGAAATTCAGAATGTAAATGTTTTAGCTATCTGCTAAAAGGATACATTAGCTTCTAGAGAAAGTGTAAAATTAGCTGCAGTTTGCCATAACAAAGGAAAGAGTTGAAACCAGATATGCTTGATGACATCCATGTCGGGAAGTCATCCCGCAGGCCGCAGCCAGGGAGCCCCGGAGCCGGAGGCGCTGCGTCGAGCCGTCGAGGCCTCGAGGGAGCCCCGGAGGAGTGGAGCCTGGGCTGGAGGCGCTGCGTCGAGGGAGGCAGGGAGTCTTGGAGACCTGGACCCTGGAGTCTGGAGGCTAGAGGCACTGCGTCGAGGGAGCCCTAGAGCGGTGGAGCTTGGAGGCGCTGCGTTGGATGGGGATTGGGGAGTGGGGACGGTCGGACGGAGCCAAGGGAGGGGATTAGGTCTGGACTAGTCACTGTTGGTGGTGGACTGGTGGGTGGGAGTCGGGGAGGAAGTTGTCAGACGCGGGCCGGCGTGAATTGGCTGGGCCTCGGGCTAAATGGTTGCACTCGGGCTAAATGGTCACTGTTGGGTCTATATCAAAAGAAATTTTGCATTACAATTTTTTCTGGGCCTCGGGCTACAGCCTACCCTGCCCGAGGCCCAGATCCGCCCCTGACTAGAGGTGAAAAAAAGCTCGAAACTCATGAGCCAGCTCGACTCGTTAGAGCATATACAATATGCTTATGACAGCCGTCTATAGTCACTGTCACGTAGGATTTTTGCTGACGTGGATGAAAAAGAATGAAGAGAGAGAAAGATACTGTCTACAATTCTGTAGCCGACTGTATCACTAGAAACAAGAAAAGTATTAAAAGATTGTGTGTTCTATAAAGACAACTAAAAAGATAGTAGCTGTCTGTACCATTATATGAGTTATCTTTAGTGTTGTCTACAGGTGACATGGAGAGTCGGTATAGATAGCAGCTGTCTATACCATTGTACATGCCCTTAATGACTCGGCTCAAACTCGTCGCATAAACGAGCGAGCTAGCATTTATGCTCGTTAAGTTAACGAACCGAGTTCGAGCCAGCTCGTGAGCAGCTCGTTTAGCTCCAGGCCCAGCCCAACCATCGAACGCGCTCTAAGTCTCCAAGAGACCCGTAGACCACAGCGCCGCGCGCCGCTGCCACCACACCTCCCTCTCACCTCCACGCCTCCACCTCCCTCTCACCTCCAACTCCCTCCTGCCTTGACCTCCCGCCTCTGACCTCGGCGCCATCCACGTTCGGCCTCCGCACTCCCCCTTCGCGTTCAGCCTGGCGCCTTCCCCCTCTGTGTCCGGCCCGGTGCCCTCACCTCAAGGGAGAGGAGCTATTGTTTGAGCGAATACCGTGAAAGATTGGGCCAACATACGTACAAAATAAAGGCCGTTTAATTAATTTGTGCCATATCACCTAAGCTCGCAACCTTCCTCCTCCAATCGAGCTCCACCAACTGCTCCTCCTTAGAGCCCCTACCGAGAGCGTTGCCCGAGCTGCTCGTGTTGTATTCCCTAGTGAGCTCGTGGCTGTCCTCCTCCACATTGATGCCGTCGACCTACTCCTCTCTCTCTTTGCTCATGCATGCACCAGCCAATCGGGCTCAGCTGTCAGCTCGCCAGCCACCGCCTATCAAACCTTGCTGCCAGCTATGGCCTACCCCAACATCGCACCACAACTTTGTGGTGCCGTCGGCACCTTCACTGTCGTCGTAGTGCTGCTTTCTTCCACAATTTCGGCCAAGCCCGACGCTAGCAATGCCATTCCCTCCTCAGGTGAACTCCAAGTCAATTCCTTCCTCCTCAACCACCACCTAGCTTTCTTAGTCCTGCCCCAACCTCTGATTTGGCTCTCCGCTTTCAGGGCGCCACAACCACAAAGAGTTCCGATCGGCACCGTGTCACCGTCGCCAGGTCGCCTCGAAGCTTCCCCGACCGCAACATCCACACCATTGAGCTCTCCTTTCTTTGTATATGATTGTGCGCCTCTTTGTTTTGCTCGGCCTCCTCTACGTGACTGCGTTTCCTGGCCGATGCCTCTCTCCTCCCCCGACTCTGACCTCTGCACATCACCAGGCATACCCCCTCGAACCTACGCCAATGCGCCTTCAACCGCACCACCCCTTCCCCTAGCTCCCACTCCCTCCCAAGAACTCATTTTTGAAGGCCTACCACCCCACCATTGCCCTACCATTGCCGGTGAAGCACTGCAACCGCCACCACATGCCTCCCCTGTCTCTCCTCTGTTCTGCCTTCCCCTTTTTCCTATCTCTATCTGTGTGTATTATAGTTGGGCTCGCTTAAATAATATCGTAATTAAGTGAAGAAGAGTGCCAAGTCAGCTCTACCTAGATGTCAAAACCACCCTGGATTGGGTTGAGGTTGCTAAAGTGGACGATTTCGTTAGTTCAAGGTTGTAGTTCGGATGGTTTCAGAGTTTAGGGTTGAAAACGAACCAAGGCCAGAGTTAGGGGTTGAAAAGTGGACTTTTTCCTTAATTATGTTGGTATTGCTATACACCACTCGAGTAAATTTTTTGTGAAATCAGTCAAATATCTAACCTTCCAATCTCCTTGAAGATTAGTGCTCTGATCGGCGGTTCGTCATCTTCTTCGGCTCTTGCGACGGTGAATTAGGGTGGGAGTTCACTGGATTAGAGTTCGGGGTTCACCGGGGGCCGGATTTAGAGGGAGGCTGGGGCGGCGGAGGATCAGCGGTAGGTGGCAGTGGAGGCGGGGCGGTGAGGCGGCGGTGACGCTGACGGCTGTGGGCTTGGGGAGGGGTAGGCGATGGTCAGTGGACATGGAGGCCGTGGTGTGGAGGCGCTGGCGATGATCGTGCTGTGGGAGATGCATGGGATGGGACGGGACGGGGCGGCGGATAGGGGGAGTCTTGGGGGACGAGGAGGACTTGGAGCTCAGGTGGGTTTTGCCGGTGCCGGCGAGGCGCCGTGTGGGCGGCGACGCAAGCAAGGGCTGTGCAGTGACAGCCATGGATGGTTGAATTAATGGGGGAGCTCGGGAGGATGATTTGAGTCTTGAAGAGATGGACTTGGATCTCAGGTATGGATGGGTGGATCTAGATGGTTCGATCTTCATCTATCGGTCCAAACTTGGACTGAAAATTTTGAAGAAATTAGTTGAATGAAGTATAGACAGCCCCAATTTTTGGACATTCGACTGTGTTGTAGCAAATGGTGTTACGTTATTTACACGCACGTTGAAATATCAAAGTACCATTCCATAAGTAGTGTTACAGTAGTATGGTCTTTACTTAATACTATATATAGGATCTTTAATTACTCTCAACTCTACCTAGAACCTTTTGACAGTTGGTGAATTATTAATGATTTGAGTTATGAACTGCCCCAGTGACAAACAACAGGCAACTCCATGTGCATGGTAAACCAGCCCAACAACCTACCTCATCCCTATTAGAAGTCCATACGAGAGCAGGAAGCAAAGAGGAGAACGAGAATAGCGAGTTCCATGAGCAGAGTGGAGTGTAAGGTATCCACTAGGAAAAGGAGGCATCAGGAGGTCATGTCCCCGCCGAGCGCAAGATGCCTGTAATATGCCCATGCATCTACCAAAAAACCAACGGAGAGGAGTTACTGAGGTACCGCTGAATAGGGTGGTATGACATATATGTGAGGCACATTACAACTTAGCTGCGTCAGTGAAACATGTACGGAGGAGGTTCATCAGTCGGGTAGCTCTGCCGGTCGTAGTTAGGAGCTTTCTCCACGCTAGCGCAGCAAGGTGTTGGCTGCTCGGTCGCTCGGAGACGGTCGGCTGTGCTGCCGCGATGACCATGTGGTGCAGTGCAGTGCAGCAAAGCGCTGGGCAGCATTGTTTAGTGTGCTGACATGCCACATGCGTGGAGTTCGTCGTCGTCTCTTCGCTTCCATCAATAGCACCGGCTGAAGGCCTTAATCTAAAACTAATCGTGATCTAATAGCATGAACCCTAGCTCCAGATCAAGAACACCTAGCAAAACTTAGAGCGGAAGCGTGAATCCTTACCCGAACTTGAAGACGCCATGAAAATGGTGATCTGATGGTGTAGATGTGTCGGTGGAGAGGCCGGGAGGTGAAGAGGAGTCGATGCAGGTGTGTCGGCGTCCGTAGAGGTGGTCGTGGACGAGGCCGGCGGTCCTAGGTCTTCGTTCACCTTAGCGCTCCTGAGGATCGGGTTATGTACGGGGTTTAGATGGCCAAGAACAACGTCGTGTCCAAGCCTGCCGAGCCCCCTTGAGTGTTCTTATTGCGCTAGGTGACCGGGACCCGAACCAAAAAGGAGTTGGGCGCGCCTCCGATCATGGCGCGTATGGAGACGAGGTCTCCCGGGATTCTCGGGAACCGTTAGCCGAAGATCATCCCAACATTCTCCTCTTTGATCCACTACTACAGCAGAGCACTGTAGGGGCGGCTGGTGAGCCTCTGTAGAGGCGGCTCGGCACCGCCCCTACCCAACCGTCGCTACAAATCGAGATTTGTAGAGCGGTTCTGAACCGCCCTACAAATCTTATTTGTAGAGGCGGTTGGTGTCTAGAGCCGCTCCTACAAATCTGTTTTGTAGAGCGGTGGATTACAAGCCGCCTCTACAAATTAGATTTGTAAGGGCGGCTTAGATGACCACCGCCTCTGTAATTTTCTCTGTGGAGGCGGCTTGCAACTCTGACCGCCCCTACAATCTGCTTTTCCTTAAAAAAATTCAAATTCTCAAACCACGGTATATATATCAAACCATGCATGATATATATATATATATATATATATATATATATATATATATATATATATATATATATATATATATTGAAGACATGATATTAACAAGTTCAACGAGACATTATATTCACATCCGCGCAACATCATGTTTATAATTTATCATTAGAAACACTTGTAGCATAAAGTGCGATAACATTACATACACATTGTTCTCAATGTCCTAAATGCATTCCTTCCCACTCACGAAGGAACTCGTACTCGAGCGACGTCCTAGCATAGGCGTGTCGTCATGGTATGTACCTCGGCGTGTATAATAGCATCCATTATGAAGTTGCAAATGTCCCGACGAGCTCCGGGAGGCTATCATCGTTGAGTGGTTTTCTACAAATTCCTATCTCATCTTTCCACTACAAGACAATTTTAAGTTTAGTATTTCATAACATATGCGTGTTATACGACGAGTGAATTAGTTATAACATACCATAAAGGGGTGTCTCCTGTAAGCACGGTGACACTCATGTAAGTGCATACGTAATATCCACATGCAAACTCCCGGACTTACGCTTGTGGCACTGTGAGTTTCGCATATAAAACGTCAATGCTTGTGGCGGCAGCGTAATGTAAGTACTAAAGTAAGTTGCACTTACCGCCATCTTGTTTTGACATATAGGTCACCCTTCCTCTCGGATCATGCACCCTTTGAGTTTGTTGACGTAGTACACATGCGCTCTGCTCGAATGAATTTAACAAAAGCAAGTTAGTTAGTATTGAAAAGTCAAAAACTGATGAGGATGGTTGATAAGTATACGTCTTAAGAATGCTTATGAAATCTTTGTAAAGCGACTCGTCATAATCAAGTGGATCCATGACCCACGCCATGCCTAGCTTGAGGTCGACAACTACACAAATCCAATGCTTCTTTGCATGAATTTAATCATAGGAATAGATAAGCTCGTTTGCATCGAACAAAATAATATGGCTCATTAAAGATTGAAGGATATAGTTAAACTTACTTGAAGTTGTAGGGTAGAAATATATAGGATTTGTCTTGCATTCTGGAGAAAGCTCTCGAAATATACGCCGCAACCTTATAGCACTCCTTCCTAATTTTTTCATTCCGTATTTTATCTTTCTCCTCAACGGTCTCTCCACGGGCCAGCTCCTTGTGGTCCAGTCCCCACTTGCTGGGGAAATTAAACATCGTCTGGGCTATTAATTGAGGGTCCAAGTACCCTGCTTGGTCTTTGCTAGGAAGTTTACTTGAAATGTGCACTTGCATTCTACAAATCATAGCGCGGGTTAGTTAGTTATAACAAAATCTAAAGATTACAATCATATCAATGCAATAGGAGTAGGACTTACAGGCACCACACGCGAATGAGATTGGTTTCCATTTCTCCGAGGCGAAAGATAGTATGGATGTCATCAAAGTCAAAGGCAATTTGTCCTTTTGGGCCTCCAAATGTCATGGGCGGGAACCTTGCCTCTATGAGATTTACCTTCGTCGGGATAGCACGCAAGTACCAATCATGAAACCTTTTCATTCCAATTGGTAGGTACTGGATCACCCGATTTGGAAGGAAACACTTGCCTCTTTCATATTTTTGCGGGCAATTCTTTGACCATGTGATGCATTCAACATTTACGTACTTGCAAGTAACCTGGTTGGTTTTGGTTGGTGCCTGCCCTTGCACTTGTTTCCGTTTGCTGGTGACCGCCTTCTCAGATCTTGGCGCTTGGTTCTCCGGCTTGAACATATCATGGCCATACCACCTTTCCACCCCCACGACATCTGTCATCGGCACATAAGCTGACCTTATCTTGATTGGATGCTTTTTTCGAATTTCTGGCTCGCCGTGGGCACCTTCGGGTGCATCAACTTGTTCCGCATGCTCTTCATGCTGTTGTGCGGCCTCTTGTTGTTCATGTGTCGGCTCTACACATCCTCCAGGAGGCGGTGAAGACGGTGGCATATCATGAGGCACGTCATCGCGAGGTGGCGGTGTCTGCATCTCAGGCAATTGTTGGTCATGATGTGGTGTCTGTATCTCCCCCTCCTCAACTCCTCCAAGCGTAACGGTGTCGCACGGCGATGTAATCGTAGTCAATATGATGTCTCGCTTGTGCGGAGGACGAATCCAGTTCACTACTTCTCGAGTATTTGGAGTCCTCGGGAGTTGGAAAGTCTATCCTCCATCGGCTGAATTCGGACTTCACGGTGCGAATCTCGACCTAGTGTAGTCGGCGGGATCCGATTAGTGTGATAAGTGCCTCACGGAGGATGTGCCTCACCGTTGCCACCTCAATCATATTTGATTGCCCGCCCATGAGAACAACCAAAGTGCAAGGAGTAGGTTCCGTATGCGATCGGCGGCGGTTGTGGCTGCGATGGAACCTTGGGCTGCTGCGAACTTCCAGTTGTCCGGTGGTGGCATTACGATTCGCGCCTCGTTGTGATCCTTGCTCCTGCAACGCCTTCGCAACTAGAGCCTTTACTTGGACCTCAAGGTTAGCCTCTCGGTCTCTATCATGTTTCTTGTACATGTGCCTATCCTCTTCAAATCCCTCCTTCCATATCACTCTTTTCCTAGCCCCCGACACGGCTGTGTGCTCGGGGTTTCCCAAGGCAAGGCTAAGCTCATCCCTCTCTTTGGAAGGCTTAAATAAGCCCTTCGCATTGTTCGACATAGTTCAAGATCTTTGATCTTGTCTCTTGATCTCCGGCTTACTAAACTTAAGCGCCTTGGATGCTTCTTTATTCCTCGAAAGGATCCAGTTCCTTGTGCGCTTTGAAACCCCGCAAGTTGTATGTCCCACCGATGCGGCATCTTCCTCTATCTTCCTAAATTGCTCTTCCTTTCCATAGTACCCACCGGTCCTAGATGATGGTGGTGCACGTTCTTCTTCGCCGCTCGGTGTTACGAACGCGAGGGCCAATGCTTCACTGAAGTCTTCGAGCCACAAACCGCTCCCATTGTCCAGAGTTATGTTGCCAAACTCCTTGAAGGAGTTAATCCCTTTGGACATATCGGCGTTGAGAGACGACTTCCAACTTCTCCATGACTCTCAATCTACTTCATAGCGTGACGGCGTACCATTTCCTCGGTTCCCGCCGGGAATCTAAAACTGGTCATCAGCTTATCCCATAAGACTTTCTTTGTATCACCGGTACTTCTTTCCAAGTTGGGATTGCCGGGTTCAACTCATCTCTTACCAGCGCCCCAATTGCGTTACGCCACTTAGCTTTGAGATGTTTTGGCTCAAGTGGCTCTCCTAGCCTCCCGACCTCTCTTATCACATATCTGTGTCCTTTGGATATATGTTAGCACTTCTTTTCCTCGTCCCCTCTTTGCTGGCTGCCCGAGTTTGTGGCTTGGGTTGTGGAGCCGAGGCGCCATCGATGTCTCTGCTACTTCTTGCCTCTGTGGCTCTGTGGCTCTTGCCTCTGCTCCGGCTTCCTCTGCTACTTCTTGTGCAGCGAGATGTCGCGACGTCGTAGAGTTCGAGAAGGGGCCTATTAGGTCGAAGTGTTAGTAATGATAACACGATCTTATATACAAGCATAATGTATGAAATAAGGCTTTATCCCTACCTCCTCGTTCGGATCAAAATCCTGTCCAACTCCTCTTGGTTGGCCTCATGCATTACAGTGGGAAAGGATCCTCCGGACTTACATATCCTCTTCTTCATCCTCGTCGCGTCTTCATCATTAGCCTCCTCATGGTCCCCATCTAATAACATTTGTAGATCATTGTCTAGCTCTGGTTGAACTGCTCCTCGATAAGCAACTCGTTGTTCGTCTTCAAAGATTGGCACTTGTTCAGGGCCTCGGGTTGTGTCGTCTGTTGTCCCCGTCATTTTGTGCTTTGTTCTAATAGATGCAACAAATACAGATAAACAACACTATTACTGATCCTCTAATAGAGCAGCAGTAGTAGTAGTAAGGAAGAAGAGAAGATAGCAGTAATAGTAGTAAGGAAGAGAGATGAGAGTAGTACAAGTAGAACATATGCACTCCAATGAGAATTGACATGATCATTAAAACAGAAACTCAGTTTGAGAGCATAAGAGGCGTTACAACAGTCTAACTACCTCATTAGTCATCATGAAATGGGTCCCAATACCTCACAAGGGCCATAGCCAATAGATGAGTACATGGTTATAGGTACAACATCACAGACAATTGTTCCCACGTCTAACAATGTAAAAGATGAGCACTGCCAACATTAAAGACTGAACCATGCAAACAAGAAATAGCCAAGATTTTTTTGCAAAAACTCTGTCATCTTCACAACGGTTGAACTCCAAGTAGGAAGACTCTGCCTCTTGTTTTGACTGGAAGCTTTTGTAGCAGCAGTTGCGAAAACCAGTGACTTGAGCATGGCATTGAGCCCAGGTTGCAAAGACCCCCGTCTGTCGTCCTCGGTATACAACATACCAAGCCATGTGCCCCTTTAAACAACACATAAAACCATGTATACAATCAGCATGTTCGATTTCTCTGTTGTTCTTAATTTCTACAGTTGTTATTTTTAAGTCCTACGCTTAGATAAACAGTATACGCTTAGATAACTTCATGTGGCGGAGTTTGGAGAAAAACGCAGATTGGCCATTGTGATAATAGTATTGACGTCTTGCTCTAAGAAACATCTATTATGCAAGGGTATGTGCATCAATAGTTGTTGATTTATCCACTGAAGGTTACTATGTGATAACACAATCTGTCATTTGATTATATATCTAACTTATCACCTTATTAACTACTCTTACTTAATGATGTGAGTATATGTCTCTTATACAAATATTGTCATTATCCTAAATCAATCACTCAATGACATGAACGTAGAATCATACATACATGCTTATACCAACAGAGAGCTAGAGATATAGAGGAAGGACCCAATGGATCGATTTTGTACTTTGCTGAATGCTAATAACACAAAGCGAAGTGTTATTTCTAATTGCCATACTTAGCAGATAATTGACTAACAATTCTTAACTATCATTCACCCACAGTTTAACTAACCCCATTATCATGTATTTGGACCCTAATTAACCACTAAACTCACAGGGTCCATTATCATTTATTTGGACCCTAATTAACCACTAAACTCACAGGGTCCATTATCATTGATCAACACTAGAGTATCACTGCTAATCTTTCCCTAAAACACTAGGGACCATGAAAGTGCAAGTGCACTCTCAATCCATGAAAACCCTGTCCCTGCCTGAAGCATGATGTCAATGGCTTTGACAAAAACTAAGAATGGAGGAGATGAGGCCAAGGGCATTCCGTGAGCAATGGCAGCAAGCCGGACACCAGAAACAACACTGATGAGTGTTCCGTTCCAAACCAACACGAATCCATTTTTAAAAATTTTAATAGCTAATGTTAAGCTCGAATGGAATCTTATCAAGACCTTACCAGATTTATCGAGCACAGTGCGCTCGGGGACACTCAATCCTCGCGACCGGAGAGGAGAGGAGCACCAGCGTCGGAGAGGAGCACCGGCGTGAGAGCGCACGGACCGGGCGGCGAGGAGGACGAGACGGGCGACGGCGGCGAGGCCGCAAACCCTAACGGCGGCGGCGACGCAAACCCTAATTTTGGCGGCGGCGGATCGTAGATTGTGGCAGCCTATCGGCTTTACAATTCGCCCGCGCCCAATGACTTAGCCGATTTCGGCCTCGCCCGCGCCCTCCAGCTTATATAGGAGGGCGATTTGTAGGGGCGGTTGATATTACAAGCCGCCCCTAAAAATAGATTTGTAGGGGCGGTTCCTGAACCAGCCGCCCCTACAAATAATTTACAAATCGGTCCGTGACGGTTGGATCGAATCCAACGGTGAGAATCGAGGGCAATCAGGCGATCCGAATGCTCCAAAGAATCTGGGCCGTTGATTTCCAAACGGACGGCTCGCGATGCGCTCATGTGGTGCGGCTCAGCCCGGTGCAGCTCGCGATTTGTAGGGGCGGTTGAGGTTACAAGCCGCCCCTAAATAGGTTATTGAAGCAAGTTTGAATTTTATGTGGATTGAATTTAGCTACAAAAATTTGGGAAAAATTATAGTTATTCATTATAATTATTATAAGATTTAAATAAATTATTTCCATAGTTTTAATTGAAGTAAATTCTTTTACAAAAATTATTTTAAGTGTATGTTCTTGATGTTTGACTATGGATTTTGAAAACGAGCTAAACCTAGGAATGATTTTTAGAGATAGCAAACTAGCTCCAAAAATCATGAAATTTTAACTGGAGGTTGATGACTCTATGACTCTAGAAGGCTATTTCAAAGGTTTGACCAGGGTTTGACTTGCCTCTAAAATATTTCAAATAATTTCCAAAAATTATGAAATAAATCAAGAGTGTCACAAAGCAACCTTAGAACCAAGGAAAATTATTTCCAAGGGTTCGACACCAGATTTCACCAAGGAGGTTGTTGACTTGAGACAAATGAGGATTTTAATTTTGGATTTCCCAAAATTCTTTTACAAGAATTTCAGAAAAGCTCAATAGCACAAGGGTGTAAGAAAAGTTTTAAATTATCCTCATTTTATTACATTTGAAACACAAGCCAAAATGGGGATGTTACAGGATGTAAAAATAAAAGTTGTAGAACTCATCAAAATATACAACTTTGGTTCTGGACATTTTCTCCAAACACACTCCATGCATCTTTGAACACACATACATCTGAGATACACACACCATGCATCAAACTTGAACAACTAGCCTGTAACAAGTTTCCCCTTGGCACATTTTCGTTCCCATGGCAGTACGTCTTTGGGCAAGTTCTTTTCCACAACACCGATCTTCTTAGGAAAGTCAGTGAATAGTTGCATTTCATCATAGTTATTGTACTCATCAACATCATCCACTCCGTCTACTCCGATAATAGTTTGTTTCCCGAAGGCAACCACATGCTTTGTCTTCTTTTTTGGGGGTAGGTTAGTTTTCGGGTCACGTAAATATAAAACTTGTGTGACACGTGAAGCGAGCACCCAAGGGTCATCTGCGTATCCGATATTCTCGAGGTCCACGACTGTGAACCCGATCTCATTCACTTGGTGTTGTTTGACCCAAGAACATCTAAACATGGCCATCTGTATACCCATTCCATAGTCAAGTTCCATATATCATCTATGATGCCAAAGTATGGGGTCTTTTGCCCCATTCCGTTGATGGCTTCTATTCGAACGCTGCTATTTTGGTTCACACAATTACTATCCTTTGTCTTTGGTATAGTACGTGTACCCATTGATGTCGTAAGCTTGCCATGATGTCACTTGTCTCGATGGGCCCCACCAACCTTCGATGGTAATATCATCTCTGGTTTCCCCATTCGGTAGGTTTTGCTCCTTCAACCATGTAGTGAATCGATGCTTGTCTTTGTTTCATGACCCAATCGTCGAGCGGCCATTACTCTGCCCCTAATGACATCCAAGTGTTCATCAATGTACGCGGTTGCATCGATTCAGTACTCGCAAGACACTATAATGAGCTCGACTAACCGTTGAAATCCTTGTCGATGAAGACTTTTCTCCCCTTGGTGCCCTTCCCATCGACCTACCCTTGTGGCGAGAATCGAGTTTACCAATCCCTCTTTGTACTTTTAGGTACTCTTGACAAAGACTCGGCGACTTCTTGGTGTTGTAACCCTCTATCATGGAGCCCTCTGGCATGCTCGATTATGCACGTATCGGTTAAGAACCGACATGAACCGTTCGTAGGACCACATTTCATGTAAGTAGCAAGGGCCAGTGCACGTTCGATGAACCATGTGAATCATGAGATGTGGCATTATATCAAAAAAGCGGAGGTAAACACATCTCTAGTTGGTTTATTGTCTCCACCACGAATTCATGTAGGTCACGAAGCTCATTTTCACCAATCGTCTTCGTGAGATCTTGAAAAGAAGTAACACATGCGGGTGATGGCCATTTTCAAGAACTCGGCTCTATAGCCCGATTGCAATAGGTAGGAACAATGTGAGCATCACATGACAATCGTGAGCCTTGAAGCGTGTTATTGATGTGTCCTTCATTGACACTAGCTTCTTCACGTTGGTGAAAACCCGGTGGGAACTTTTACCCCTCTCAAGAAATTGCGGACCGCCTCCTCTCATCCGAGTCGTTGAAACTAGCTGCGGGTAGGAGGTATTTTCCATTACCACGAGGTATCGGGTGAAGCTCGCTTCACATTTAGCTTCACCATGTCTTTCCGTGATCTTAGACCATCCTTTGTCTTGCTGTGTCCATCAAGGTAGCAATGAGACTCTCAAATACATTCTTCGTAAGTGCATAGAATCAATGGCATGGGGACCTCCAAGTCCGGCCAATAAGGCGATACTTAAAGAAGATCGACTTTTTCTTAAAAGGTACACCGGGACGGGAGGTGTGCTTCTATCTCTCTTTGTCCCATCCGCATTCTTCTTTCCAAAATCGACATGTATGTGTTTCACCATTTCGAACACATGTTGCCCGTTTTGGCGTCTCTCTGGAGGATTCGGTCTACGGTTTGTTGTCATAAAATTTGAAGAACAACTTGCTGCGGTATCTGTGAGTTGTCTTTAAGAATCGTCGGTACCTTAGGTAAATTGTCTTCTTGAATGCATCCAGAACACCCATGTGGTACCATCCAAGCATACTAAGCATCCGTCTTCCCTTTGATCTGTCCGGACAAAGCAAGCAGTATGAGGTAATCATTGGTAGTGACAAAGATAATGGCTCTACATATGAAGTCCTCCTTTACAAGGCGTCGTACATCGGCTCTCCATACCGCCATAGCCTCTCCATTTCTTGCATCAAAGGCTCGAGGAACACATCTATATCAATGCAGGTTGTTTGGGACCTTGAATGAGAATAGTGAGGAGAAGATATTTTCTCTTCGACACAACCACGTTGGGATGTTGTACATGGTTAAGATCATTGGCCATGTACTATGCTCATTGGTTCTCTCATTGAAGGATTCATTCCATCGTGCTAAGGCCAAACCGTACATTCCTTGGGTCTTTGCTAAATTCTTGGTATTTCGCATCAAAGCGTTGCCACTGGGTAGCATCGGTAGGGTGTCCAATCTTACCATCACCCACCTTGCGTTCATCATCCCACCATGTCATGAGTGAAGCTTCCTTAGGGTTTAGGAACATACGCCTCAAGCGATCGACGATCGGTAGGTACCACATTACCAAGGCGAGGATTCTTCTCGCTTTGCATCGATGCCTAATGGAGTGTCCTCTTTGGGTTGAGAATCTTGTACCACCTTTTCCCACCTTTCTTCCTCTTCTTCCTGTGGAGGCTTCTTCCCGTTGTAAAGGTCATTGTTCTTGTAACGACTAGTGCCACACGGGCATTTATCTAGTGACTTGAGCGTATCGCCACGGTAAAGGATACAATGGTTCGGGCATGCATGGATTTTTAACCCCATTGTCAATGGACTTATAACCTTCTTCGCCGTATGTGTTGGCGGGAATCGAGTTTGGTGTGGCGACAACCAAGGCAGAGGCGCAATGATCATTGAAACTACTGATCGACCAATGCGTGCTTAGCCTTCGGGATGAGTAGCTCAAGCACAAAGCGTAGCACCGCCCGATGTGTCGGACAACCCTTTTCAACACCATACAAAGTCTCCTTCGAGGCTTTTAACCCTTTCCAAATTTTCTAGACCTTTCGGGCTCTTTAGTAAAATCTACGGTCCAATGGCCCGACGCATTTCCTCCAAATAATCACCGTCATCTTCATCCCGACACGTCCTCGCCATCATTGCCACGGCCGTCGTTATGACCACCACTACCTTCTTCTTCACGGTCTATTTCGCATCATATTCAGCTACATATTGGTCCATGCAATCTAGGTAATCGTCGTCGTCTTCTTACGGATCAACGTTGTTAATAACCGCTTCACCATGATGATTCCAAAGTGTAGTCTTTAACAAGCAGCGCGGTGGCGGGCACGGTTCTCTGTCTGCATTGAAGCAACCTCTTCCTCGACTCCGCGAGCTAGCTTCTCCCACTACGAATTCGAACTTACGGCGGGGCGATGCAGGCCTCGCCGGCTCCTGCCGGCCTCGACCACGACCTCGGCCTCCACCTCTTGCCATATCTAATCATCACAAAGAAACAATCAAACAATAAGCAATTTCATCATCTAGGACCACAAGAGTAGTCTATCTAGCAGCTATCACACAAGAGAAATCAAAAATCTCAAAAGCGACATAATGCAATGCATTAACCCATTCCCACCTCATCGTGCATAGTGTGTCAAATTTAACCTTTCATATCCCACGGACCTCTGACCGCTCGATACCAATCTGTAACACGATTCGTCATGAACTCGGAATGCTACTAAACAAACTCTAAAAAAACTCTAAGGAAGACAATTCTAATAAATTTCGGCAGAACCTCCTTTGTAAAGTTAATTACATGAAGGTTCCAACACACAGGATAATCAAATATTAATTAAACTTCCATTCCAAGTCATCAAAGGATAATCAGAAACATGCTAAGAATCCATCATAACTAGAGAGGTATAAAAATTCCACTACTCCTCATTATTACATTTAATCCATAGCATAAAACAAATCATAATATTCAAAGATCAATCATTCTCTGAAGAGCATTCATCCTTATTTAGTTCATGTGGTATGTGAGTGACTAGCGCTCTACTTCCCCCCATGCATGTCATTCTTGTCTCGGGTACCTAAACAACAATAAAAGCAAGAGTGAGTCCATAGACTCAGCAAGTACATTAAGAAACCATGGCAATAACACACATATAAAGGAAATTAACATTAGAACATCTTGTATGCAAATGCAATGCTCAAGGACTTTTATCTTTAACTTTCTGTGTACATTACACTGTAATGCGGTATCACGACCGCCGCCGCATACCCATGCTGTCTTGCGCGCGCACGAGGACCAATTGCCGTTACTCCGCAAGTAACGGGACCTCAACCCACACTCCACGAGTGAGGATCTCGGGCCCGTCACATTCATGACGGGATCTCCAAAGGAAACATACTTGGACACCACGTGACCAAGCCTCAACATGATATCTCTATGCAAATGCTTATCATGTAATCATCATCAAATTACCAAAGTACAACATCACTTAATCATAGTAAAGCATGAGCATCATTTGAGCAATAACCATACTTAAGCATTCATTAAGTATACCATCTTGCAATGCATCCATACAGCAAATAACACACAATTTAGACAATCATTCAAACAACAATGCACTTGCCTCAACCGTGCGAAGGTGGATGTCGGGAATGAGGTAGTGCTCCCGGAGCCAAACCCACACCTGGACAACAATTGAGACAAGCTAAGGCTACCATAGGGGTCTAAAAACAAAATCATAAACATAACATGAGTACATCGTCCACTAAACGCAACCCCCAACGTTAAAGCGGGCTGTTAGATTTCTTTTCCAGAGAACAGCCCCCTTCGAAAAATCATAACTAAATGTACAGAAATCCAAATGGAGTAATCTTGGACATTCTTAAAAGGTTAATGAATTCCCCTTCTAAACCTAGTTGGTGGGGTTCTCTGATTCGGCCATTTACTAGCCCTACCAATCTAAACAACAGAGTATCAATTTTCGCGTCGGGTCTCTGGACAGCAACAATGAAACTATCATAACTTTCTCTACGTTCGTCCAAATTTCATGATCTTTAGTTTTCCTGAAAGCTAGAAGGATTATCTACAACTTTCGTTATACTGGGGTTCTCAGATTTCCACTTTATCCATCACTTTTAATTGGTTTTCTACAATCTGCCTAAATACTGACAGAGCAGTGGAACAGCAGACTTAGAAAAATCATAACTCTCTAACCGTTAATCGGATTTGAGTGAACTTGGCGGCCACTGAAAGCTAAGACAATAACCTACAACTCTCTAGGAGACCAAAACTCCAGATTCGTCCTCTAAACACATGAAATTTACCCCGCAAGCCACTGGACGAAAATTGCATAACAGCAGGTCGAGTGCCATCTAACAAAGACTAACCAAAATCTCTCCCAAGACTAATTATCCTTCAAGAACAACATGTTACCCTTGACGACGCTGCCGAATCGAACCCGGATGGCGATCCCTCCTCTTCCTCTTCTCCCTTCTCTTCTCCCTCCTTTCTTCCCTCCTTTCTTCCTCTATGGCCGGCTGCAAGGTGGGCTTCTTCTCCTCTAGGCCGGCAGCAATGGAGGGCTCTTGGAGGGGAGGTTGGGGGCACAAGGGGGAGAGGAACCAGGAGCAAGAGAGGCGTTGGGGGAGGGGGAAGGAGAGGTGGCGGCCAGATTGGAGAGGTGGGGGGTGTGGGAGAGGGAGGGGGCTGCGGCTAGGGTTGGGGAGGTGGGGGAGTGCTGCCCCCCACTTTGGCCGGCCACCCCCCCTAGGCCACATGGGCCGGCCCAAGCCCAGGTTGTGCTACAACAGCGGTCAACCCCCTCTTTAACAATTAAATTAAGAAATCTCCTGTTGGTCCCTCCCAAAAATCCATTGAATTCCTTCCTGAAAGTTTAACCTCTCCCGATTTCTTGTTCGATACAAATTCAGGGTATTACAAATGTAAATAGCAATTGTAAATATATTCCACTAAATTAATAACAATGTAATTAGTAAAAAAAAACAAACCCTAATTCTAGGTATCTAGATCTAGATGTAGCTCAAACATCCATAAAACTAATTAATAGTCTACTAAAATCAAGGAAGAATGACTAAATAAGGGTATGGCATTATTCCCATAACTAATTTAGCCTAGCATATTCAAAATTTTAGCCTCATTTGCTCCATAAATTACTCAAACACCATAGAAGAGAGAGAAAATCAAAACTCTAATTAAGCAATAATCCACCATTAAAACTTCAAAAAGATGTATGGAAAATCATTTTCTTACCTCCAACAACCTCTCCACCAAAGGAATTTAACTCAAAACCTTCCCCCCCTCAAAATAGCAATTTTTGGGAGGTGCCCAAGGCCTCCCTTCCTTCCTCTCTCGGGTTGCACTGTGCAGCTCGAGGAGGAAGAAGGATTTGCTATATATCTTTGATCGATTTGTAGGGCGGTGGTTATCCGGCCGCCCTACAAATGAACCGATGAGGCGGCTGGATAAACCGCCGCCTCTACAAATCAAGCGATGAGGCGGTGGTATTTCGGCCTACAAATCTAACCATTTGTAGGGCGGTTGGTGATACCACCGCCTCTGTGAACCATTTGTAGAGCGGTTGGTATAGTGGGCGAGCTCGGCCAACGTAGGGGCGCTTGGTAAGTGAGCCGCCTCTACTGTGAAAAAGGTGGTGTTGCTACAAATCATTTTTGTAGTAGTGATCGTAAGGCTAACATCATAAGCCCATTCTCAATAAAATAGCATACCAAGATAATGCGTCGCATAACCAATGAAGTGTCATACAACCTCAGTATCTATAGTGTACTATCCTATTTTGAAATGGATGTTCATTATACTTAATGGGAGTTGGTTATCTTTTAAGGTCCTTTTATCCAGAATCAGAGGCTTTCCAATAAACCCATGCCGGCAACATGATCACAAAAAATATTGGGTGGTAAGCCTTTAGTAAACGGATCCGCAAGCATTGACTTAGTACTAATATGCTTGATACTGATGGTTTGATCCTGGATTCTATCTTTCACAACATGATACTTAATGTCAATGTGTTTGGCAGCACCACTTGACTTGTTGTTACTCGCATAAAAGACTGCGGGTTCGTTATCGCAGTATAAGGTGAGCGGTTTCGAGATACTGTCTACTACTCTAAGTCCCGGGATAAAATTCTTAAGCCATACAGCCTGCCCGGTGGCCTCATAACATACCACAAACTCAACTTGCATCGTTGAAGATGCCGTAAGGGTTTGTTTGGAGCTTTTCCACAAAATAGCTCCCTAAGCGAGTGTGAAGATATAACCTGACGTGGATTTCTTAGTATCAACACATCCCGCAAAATCTGAATCTGAATAACCAACGACTTCAAAGTTATCAGAATTCTTATATGTGAGCATGAAATGCTTAGTAGCTTGCATATAGCGCAAGACTTTCTTAACGGCCTTCCGTGGTCGGTCTGGATTTGGTGATATCGCCAAGCATCCGGTTACAAAAGCTAAATCGGGCGTCTACATACTTGAACATACATAATGCTTCCGACAGCTGAAGCATAAGGAACCGACTTCATCTGATCAGTTTCATATTGGTTCCTTGGACATTGAAATGTCCCAAACTTATCGCCCTTAACAATAGGAGCGAGCGAGCGAGCACTTATGCATATTGTATTTCTTGATGCTCGTCAGCGTATGCCTTCCGAGATAAACCTAATATACCTTTGGACCTATCTCGGTGAATCTCAATACCAAGAACGTAAGAGGCATCACCAAGATCCTTCATATCAAAATTAGATGAAAGAAATCTCTTGGTCTCAAACAACATATCCTTATCACTGCTGGCCAATAAGATATCATCCACATAAAGCACTAAGATGGTGAATTTACTCCCCTTGAACTTAACATATATGCAGTTATCAACTTCATTTTCCTTAAAACCAAAATTCCTTATTATCTTATCGAATTTGAGGTACCACTGCCTCGACGCTTGCTTCAAACCATAAATTGATTTCTTAAGTCGACATCCCAAATGCTCCTTGCCTTCCACGACAAAACCTTCCGGTTGAGCAGCCATGTAAACATTTTCTTGCAAGTCGCCATTAAGAAATGCCGTTTTAACATCCATCTGATGCAGCTCTAAGTCATAATGAGCTACAAGTGCCATTACAATTCTGAATGAATCCTTAGTTGAGACAGGAGAAAATGTGTCATTATAATCAATCCCCTCTCTTTGTGAGAAGACTTTTGCTACGAGCCTCGCTTTGAACCTTTCGATATTTCCCTTAGAGTCATGCTTGGTTTTGTAGACCCATTTCTGACCCTCTTTTTTGACTCCGTCAGGAATTTCTACTAGGTCCCATACATCATTAGTGCTCATAGACTTTAGTTCATCCTTCATGGCATCAAGCCACTTAGGAGAATGATCACTCATCATGGCCTCCTTATAAGAGCTGGGATCATCTACTTTCCCTATATCATTAATATCCTCATTCATATATACAACATAATCATTTGGGATGGCAGATCTTCTCTCCCGCTGTGATCTTCTAATAGGTTCATTAGCTATTACAGGAGACTGCTGAGGCTCATCATTAGGTGCAACATTAGGAAGTTCAGAAAACTCAATAGCGGGTGCAACAACAGTATTTTCTATTGGAGGTGCAACCACCTGAGGCACATGAATAAAGGTCTCTGGGATAAACGGTGAAGGAACATAAACCCGCTTCTCCTCAAGATCTATTTTCCTGGGCTCCAGCTCCTCATTATTCTCTAAGAACACAGCGTGCCTTGTTTCTACAAACTTAGTTGTCCTATCGGGACAAGATAAAAGCGATACCCTTTGGATCTTTGGGATATCCAATAAAAAGACAACTTACTGTTTTAGGGTCTAATTTCCCAATATGTGGATTAAATATCTTAGCTTCAACATGACAACCCCACACTCGTAAATATTTCATACTCGGTTTTCTCCTAGTCCATAATTCATAAGGTGTCTTAGGTAATCGATTCTTGGGAACCCGATTAAGAATATGTGCAGCTGTCTTTAGTGCTTCCATCCACAAACTAATGGGTAAACTAGAGTGGCTGAGCATGCTCCGTACCATATCCATAAGTGTACGGTTGCGTCTCTCAGCTACTCCATTCTGCTGAGGTTCACCTGGCATAGAATACTGGGCAACAATGCCATTTTCTTGAAGAAACTTAGCGAAAGGGCCAGGAATTTGTCCATAAGAGGCATGTCTTCCATAATATTCTCCCCCACGGTCCGATCTTACCACTTTAATTCTTAGGTTGTGCTGATTTTCAACTTCAGCCTTAAATATCTTAAATTTGTCAAGTGACTCAGATCGGTCTTTAATGGGAAAGATATAACCATAACGGGAGAAATCATCAGTGAATGTGATAAAAGAATCAAAACCATCCACTGATGTCACAGGAAAAGGACCACAAATATCAGTATGAATTAATTCTAAGAGTCCTTTGCTGCGAGTAGCTCCCTTCTTTATTTGTTTCACGTATTTTCCTTTAATGCAATCAATGCAGTGGTCTGAGTCAGAGAAATCTAATGGGTGGAGAATCTCTTCCTTAATGAGACGCTCCATTCTCCCCTTCGAAATGTGGTCTAAACGATAGTGCCACAATTTCGAAGAAGTCTCATTATTCTTTTTACACTTAGCATCACACACATTCAAGGATACAGGAGATTCATTAAGGGAAAGCGTATAGAGTTTGTCTCGTCTAAAAGCAAGACCAATATCATTAGAATCAAACGTAATAATACATTTATTATCACCAAAAAAACACTTAAAACCTTCATCGTCCAACAAAGAAACTGAAATCAAATTCCTCCTAATAGAAGGAACATAAACTACATTATTAAGACGAAGCGAGAAGCCGTTGTCTAAGACTAATGTAATTGATCCTATTGAATCCACTTCGGCTTCCTTTCCATCCGCGACTCTAAGGCTTCGCTCCCCCTTTCTTAGGGTTCTCGCGGTAAGGAATCCTGTAAAGAATTAGTAACGTGCGATTGCACTGAGTCAATCCACCAGAATTAATGAAAAATTAGCATAAAGTGTTTCATCAACAAAAGTTATTGTATCATTACCCTTCTTTGCGAGCCACTTTAGGAATCCGGCACGGTCCTTACGAAAGTGCCTGATCGCTGCAGAAATGACATTCACCCCCTTTAGGTGCTCCAGCAGGAGCCACATGAGGCTTAGGTGCATTGTGCACTTTAGGCCCCGACTTATCTGCATTGGGGGAGAATGCCAACTTCTTCTTAGATTTGAAGTCCCCTTGGAACTTCCTTTTGTTGGAGCCACCAACTTGAAGTGCAAGATCCCTCTTTTCTGCCCTTATTCTTTCCTCCTCCTGAACACACATGGCGATTAAATCGCTCATGTTCCACTTTTCTTCCTGAGTATTATAGTTGATCTTAAAAGCTGTATATTCAGAAGGAAGAGAAGTCATGATGAAATGGACTAGAAAACCATCAGATATTTCCATGTCCATGCCTTTAAGTTTTCCGGCCATATCAGTCATCATCATAATGTGTTCTCTGATACTGCCGGAACCATCATACTTAGTTGTCAAGAGCCTCAGATCGAGTGCGGCATAAACTTTTGTGGAGCCCTTAAATTTTTCTTCAACTGATGCCAGATACTCTGTAGCATTCTCAGAATCGGGGATTGCTCCCCTGATCCCAACTGAAATGGAGGTCTTCATAATCATAAGTGATAGACGGTTGGACCGCTCCCATTTCTCAGCATTAGTTTCATAAATTTTTCTTTTGACATCATAATTTTCCTCACCCTCGGAGGGGGGAATGGGAGCTGGCACCCTTAAAACATAATCGAGATCTAAAACCCGAAGGACAACTTGGATCCTTTCCTTCCAGGTGGGAAATTTACTCCCCGTAAGCTGTTCAATGTTGTCAATTGTGCCAGCGACATTTGATGCATTTATTGCTGAATACCAAAATACAGGGCAAAAATTAGAATTAATATAAGGATATGTTGCATGCAATTAACCCTACGTTGGTCTGATTAATAACACACAAAAAAACTATAGTTCTAATTCACATCACCGTTGGGCAGAAAATGAAAAGAACTAAACAATTAATATGGCTACACACATGATTATAATCAACATTGGTCAGAATATAATCATATGCATATACATAATGCCATAGTGATAAAACATGAAATTCTCTAATTAAAATATCTCGTTAGTTCAATTTTAATCAGAGACCAAGCATAATATTGGGCAATAATACAATATTCATGATATATCATAATTGGGCATCAAAACAATAATTAAAACAGTGCACAAAAGGAATTTTAATCATAAGAAAAAACACTGAAAATAAAAGAAAAGGAGAAAACCACTGTTCATGGGCCTCCTTACACAAAACCTCAGACACCGGCCCAAAAACGAGCGCGGCCCAAGGACTCACGCGCGGCCCAAAGGCACGCGCGCAGCCCAGCTCCCCTTGAACATCCCGAAATCGACGGCAACCGTCGGATCTCATCGGTCGGCTGAAAAGCTTTCGCGCATTCGATCAGTCCGAAAAGCAACAACCGTTGGATCAAATGGACGACTAGAGATGGCTTGGCCCAACAGCTCTTCACCGGCCCGTGAAAACGTGACCCTCGGATCTGATCGGACGGACGACGTTGCACCCGAGTGAGATAAAAACTCGAAAAACCCTAACCCTAATCTCATTCTCTTCTCCTCCTCGCGAAAAACACGGGAGCTGCAGCGGCGCGATGCGGATGCTCCGTCGACGGCGCGCGCGGGGAAGAGAGAAGATCTGAGGCGGCTCGACATGAGGCAGCGCCCCGCAGCCCTCCTCGCCGGCGCGCGCGTGCGACGGAGGTCGCGCGCGCAGCCATCGAGTGGAGCTGCTGTGGTGCCCGAGACGGAGAAGACTTCCGCCATCTCCAAAACCGTAAGTTCTTCGCCGCATCTATTTAGGGTTTCGAATCAGGGTCTGGTTAGGGTTCCGATTTTGGGATCTTAATTTGGATTTGAGGGCTTCAGGAGGTTCCGATTTGGCATAAAAACTTAAAACCCCTCCTTCTAAGTGCTAAACCGAGCTTCTATCCCTTAGATTCCGTCATTAGACATTAGATCCGAGCCTAAGAACATCAAATCAGGCATAAACAAGTTCGGATTTGACTAATTTTGGGTTCAAGACCGAGACTAGGGTGCTCTGATACCAAATGAAGGCCTTAATCTAAGACTAATCATGATCTAATAGCATGAACCCTAGCTCCAGATCAAGAACACCTAGCAAAACTTAGAGCGGAAGCGTGAATCCTTACCCGAACTTGAAGACGCCATGAAAATGGTGATCTGATGGTGTAGATGTGTCGGTGGAGAGGCCGGGAGGTGAAGAGGAGTCGATGCAGGTGCGTCGGCGCCCGTAGAGGTGGTCGTGGACGAGGCCGGCGGTCCTAGGTCTTCGTTCACCTTAGCGCTCCTGAGGATCGGGTTATGTGCGGGGTTTAGATGGCCAAGAACAACGTCGTGTCCAAGCCTGCCGAGCCCCCTTGAGTGTTCTTATTGCGCTAGGTGACCGGGACCCGAACCAAAAAGGAGTTGGGCGCGCCTCCGATCATGGCGCGTATGGAGACGAGGTCTCCCGGGATTCTCGGGAACCGTTAGCCGAAGATCATCCCAACACCGGCTAGTTGATTCCAAACTTAAAAATGGCATACGAGGTTAATTCGTCGTGGTCTCTTTGCTTCCATCAACAGCCGCTCATGTTTACCTTATCTAACCAATGCACACGAGGGTTTCATAATCCGTCTTGTTTTATGTCTGTGTATCATCAGTGTTTAGGGCCTTTTGGCCTTTTGATGCATGGTTGATCTGAAATAAGCAAGCTCGGCTCCTCTGGACGCTGTGACTATCACGCATGTTCTATTTCTATCACAGAGGAACCTAAGACTCACATATATATGATTAAACTGAAGAAATACGTTCATTATTAGACATTACTTTACTAACCTAATCTCAGGGTGTTTATTCAGTATACTTTAAAAGACCTACATTATAATTTCTCATATATTTTTATAATATAGTATTGGGGTTAATAAAATATAGTATTATGGTTAATAATCCCTCCAGTTGCAAATAAAAGTGGTGTCTGACATTGGCAGTCTTTAAGGTGCATTGTTGGCCATTAATTTATATTACAATATGTTTTTAAGAAATCACAAAAATCGTATTTTCTGCCATTGTAATTAGTCATGAATCCGTAAGACTAATCTCATATGGTCAATTAATCTATTTAAGTCATCAACTGTCAAACCTAAAAAAAGTTTGACTAGCACGGGTTTTAATTAAGGTGAGTTACATTTGTAACTGGAGGTAGCAATTTGATCATTATGAAAAGAACAATCATTTGGTGATGTTTCTCTTTTATCTTGGAACACCATTATTTTTTGTAGCACGCATACTGAGCCTTTAGAAATAATTGTGATAACCTGCTGGAAACCAACTGCGCGCCCATTCAAAAACAAAGACGAGAAACATCATGTGTCACAAATATGTATTGGAATATTTTTTTTCAACATTACATAATTAGATATGTACAGTATTACAAGTAAATAAGTACATGTTGACAAACAAATGCAATTTATGTTTATAAATTTGATCTCAAGGAGAATTGCACATTTATTAATTGAAGCCAACGTGATTTGTTTGCACTTGACAACAAACCACCCATGGTTGACCATTTATTAATGGGAAAAAGTCCATTTTACAACTCTGAACTCTTATAAAAGTACATAAATCAACCCTAAACTACCAAACCGGATATGCACCAACCTTCAACTCTCAAAATCGTTCACTTTACCCCTTCCGCCCTAGACCACTCCGGTTTCACTGACGTGGCATCCACGTTAGCACCCACGTCCACTACTACAGAACAGACCTTTGGTCGAACTGCCAAATGGGCAATAGTCTCGGAGAAAATTGCGTCCGGGACCAAAAATATCTTTAGTCCCGGTTGGTAACACCAACCGACTAAAATCCCCGCCCAACGGCTCTGTAGCGAGCTTTGCGGGAGGGACTTTTAGTCGGTTGGTGTTACCAACCGACTAAATGTCAACCTTTAGTCGGTTGGTACTACAATCCGGGACTAAATCTTTAGTCCCGGATTGTAGTACCAACCTGGACTAAAGGTTGACATTTAGTCCCGGTTGGTAACACCAACCGGGACTAAATGTCCCTTCTATTTAAACTCCTGTTTCGGCGTTCGTCACGAGCCGGGAACGCCGTGGTCGCCGCCGGGACACGCCGCCTTCTTCTTTGTCACCACCGCCGAGCCGTTCATTCACTCAACCGTATTCACCGGCGTGTTCGCGGTAAGCTCCTGATGCTAACCCTGCCGTCCATTTGACATCTACCGCACTGCCGTCCATTTTTCTTTTATTTTCGATTTTTGAATAGTACAGAGATTTGTGATTTTTGTATAATTAAATCTAGAGCTCCAAAAATTCTGAAAGTTTTGTGTATGCTCTCTGACATGTATACTATCTATGAAAAATATGAAATGTGAAATTTGAATAATTTTTATATGTTATAAAATTGCCAATTAATTCATAAATGGAACTTTCATGATTTTTGTAGGCCACAATAAATTTCAAAAATCATGAAATTTGTTTTTCCACTAAGTTACACTGTGAACAGTCCATATAAAAATTTTGAGGCTATTTGGACAAAGTTGAATTTATACCTATTTTATGCTTATTTATTTAATTATTATTCCATGAATTTTGTAGGCTAAATTAATGATCCAAAAATTCTGAAAATTGTTTTGCCATGACACATGATGGTGTTCCATGGCATGTTACTCAATTAGTTCATTAGAGAAATAGAGAATTTTGGTGTATTTTTAATTTCATTTGTTTACAAAATGAGAAATTTAATTATGTGATATGTCATATAATGCAGACGATGACACGCCATTGGATGTACAATGCCGATCGCCGCTCAAAGAGTTCATTGATGGTGTGCATTATTTCTTAAGAGTGGCCGAGGCAAACAAGCGGGATGGTTTCATGTCTTTGTCATGTGCCCCTGTAAGAATTTGAAGGAATATTCTAGCTCAAGGAGTCTTCACTCACACTTGTTGAAGTCGGGTTTCATGCCAAACTATATTTGTTGGACCAAGCACGGAGAAACCGGGTTATAATGGAAGAAGGTGAAGAAGAACAATTGGACCCCGCGACATTATTGTTCAATACGGTGACTTCGATGATCTTGCAATGGCGGCGAAGAAGAGGCGAGGCGAAAGACACACTCACGAAGATGATGCTCTTGGTGATGTCATTCGTGATGCACAAAGAGATTGCGAAGTGAAAAGGAGAAGGCTAAGTTTGACCGCATGCTAGACGATCACAAGAAATTACTATACCGTCCGTAGAAGATGGGCAAAAAGTTGGGTACAACACTGGAGTTGCTACAATAGAAGGCACAGAATGGTGTATCCGGCAAGGCATTTGGGCAATTCGAAGATCCAAAAAGATGCTTCGAAGCCTAACGAATTGCCTGCCACTACGTGCGAAGCAAAGCAGTCGTCGCCCTTTGGGATTAGAAATCCGGAAGATACATGCATGTCGTAATGACGCATCTGTATCATGGCAAGGACTACGAGAATTTGGATGAATGCCCGTATGCAAGCGTCGCGATATAAGATCAGGCGAGATGACCCTGGCGATGTTGAGGGCGAAGAACGTCCCAGGAAGAAAATCCCTGCCAAGGTTATGTGGTATGCTCCTATAATACCACGCCTGAAACGTCTGTTCAGAAACAAGGACCATGCAAAGTTGTTGCGATGGCACAAAGAAGACCGTAAGGTAGACAACATGTTGAGACACCTGGCGATGGGTCCCAGTGGAGAGCAATAGACAGAGAATTCCGGAGTTTGCGGATGACGCAAGAAACCTAAGGTTCGCTTTAAATGCGGATGGTATGAATCCTTTTGGGGACGAGCACTAGTCATAGCACTTGGCACATTACTCTATGTATCTACAACCTTCCTCCATGGTTATGCATGAAGCGGAAGTTCATTATGATGCCGGTGCTCATCCAAGGCCCGAGGCAACCTGGCAACGACATCGATGTCTACCTGAGGCCATTAGTTGAGGAACTCCTGCTTTTATGGAGCAAACCAGTGTACGTGTGTGGGATGAGTACAAGCAGGAACACTTCGACTGCGAGCATTGTTGTTCGTAACAATCAATGATTGGTGCGCTCTAAGTAATCTTCGGGACAGACAAACAAGGGATACAATGCATGCACACACTGTTTTGATGACATTGACAAGATATATTTGAAAAAATGTCGAAGGTCGTGTACCTTGGCCATCGTCGTTTTCTTCCTATGAATCACCAACTAAGAAAGAAAGGCAAGCATTTTAAAGGTAAGGCGGACCACCAACCAAGCCTCGCAAACCGAATCGGGAGGATGTACTTGATATGGTCAAGGATGTGCAAGTAGTCTTTGGAAAGGGACAAGGCAACGAACTGTTCCAAAAGATGCTAAGGACACGCACCCATGTGGAAGAAGAAGTCCATATTTTGGGAGCTACCCTATTGGCAAGTCCTAGAGGTCCATAACGCGATCGGCGTGATGCACGACAAAGAATCTTTGTGTGAACTCGCTAGGATTCATGGATGTGTATGGAAAGTCTAAGGATTCACTCGAAGCACGCGGGACTTGCGGCACATGAAAGAACGAGACAACTTTGCATCCGAGAAGACAGACGATGGGCGCCATTACTTAAGACACGCTAGCTTCACTCTTAGCAAAGAAGAGAAGGAAAGCATGTTTGAATGCCTAAACAACATCAAGGTCCCATCTGGATTCTCCTCCAATATAAAGCGTATAATAAAAATGCCGAGAAGAAATTCCTACACTTAAAGTCCCATGATCGCCACGTGCTTATGACGCAATTGCTTAGGTTGCTTTAAGAGAATTCTACCTCCACATGTACGTCAGCCACCGTGAAGCTATGTGCATTCCTCAATGCAATTTCTCGAAGGCAATCAATCCAATGGAACTAGCTACTCTGAGAATGATGTGGTTCAATGTCTTGTCGACTTTGAGTTGGTGTTCCTCCATCCTTCTTTAATATCATGACACACCTCCTAGTTCACTGGTCAAGGAGATTAATATTCTCGGTCTGTGTTCCTACACAACATGTTCCCCTTTGAGAGGTTCATGGGAGTCTGAAGAAATATGTTCACCAGCGTGCTCGGCGGAAGGAAGCATCGCCAAGGGCTACGGGACGAGAGGAGGTCATTGAGTTCTGTGTTGACTTCATTCCGACCTTGACCCGATTGGTGTTCTGAATCGCGACACGAGGGAGACTTAGTGGAAAGGGAACACTAGGGAATAAAACATATATCGATGCGGGGACGACTATTTCAATAAAGCGCACTACAGTTCTTCAAAACTCCTCCGTGGTGGGCCGTATGTCGAGTACACAAGGAATTCCTCGATCCCGTTTCTAGGGAAGAATGAAGCTTGGATTAGGCGTCATCACATGGAAACTTTCAGCGGTTGGTTGCGAAAAGAATGTCGAGTGATGACAATATTGATGAGCAATCAGTATTTGTTGGTTAGGCAACCGTCGTGGCACATCCTCACGTACAAAGTGCGAGATAAATGGAAATACATTTTACATCGTAGCCCAAGATAAAAGGAGCACGAACCAAAGCAGTGGTGTCGCGTAGATGCCACAGACCCAAATGGAAAGAGGCAAACATATTATGGCGCATAGAGGAGATTTGGGAACTAGACTACGCACCTAATTTTAAAGTCCCTTTGTTCCAAAGTGCCAATGGGTGAAGATGACCGGAGGCGGGTAACGATCGACAAGGAGTATGGAATGACAACGGTGGACCTCAACAATATTGGGTACAAAGACGAACCATTCGTCCTTGCTGCTGATGTGAATCAGGTGTTCTATGTGAAAGACATGTCTACAAAACCCAAGAGAGGGAAAAATGACGACAAATCAACCAATGAGCCAAAACGCCACATAGTTCTTTCAGGGAAAAGAAACATCGTGGGAATTGAGGACAAGTCGGACATGTCGAAAGATTATGAAAGGGATGATCGAATCCCGCCCTTCATGTGACCAAAGACCCAAGCATCTGCTAAATGCCGAGGACACTCCATGGTTACGGCATGATCATAACCAAGGGTCATACGTCAAGAAGAAGTTCACCACTGTGCCCGCTTGATATATAGTGATGTTTAATAAATAGTGTGTATTAGAGATTTTATGTAATAATTGTAACTTCAGATGTTTCTATCATATTTTTCTTGTTTTTTATCGTTTCAAATGAAATTCCTATTCGATAAAAGGACACATGTACCTCTGTGAAGCATGTCTTCTCCACTGGTGTAAAAATGACTTGAAATTTTTTTAGCAAGTATTTATGCCTTCAAATGAAATTCCCAGCTTGTGGTTTGAGCCCTTCATTTTGTTTATAGTTGGCTCTTCACTTCCCAGCTTGTGGTCACTATAAAAGTCGTTTGAAATGTCAATAAGATCTCTGTGCTTTCCTGGGACATGATCGCAAATGTTCTCAGCAACATTTGATGATTCTTTTACACAGCAACTTGGATCGAAGATTAAAACCTCAAACTGAAAGTTTCCATTGTATCTGAATACGAGGAAGTCACACAGCCTTATATCATTAGTGCTGACAAATGCCTCCCAACTTTGCCGAGGACTAACTTATTCGGATATCCGGTGACTACAATCGTGCAAATGCTTCCATTACATGCTTTCAATTTTATCTTTCACGGATCTTGTCTCCAAAACGCAGTGCAAATTTTTTTGGTATGATCTGCAAACATAAGGGGGGTAAACTCATATAATGTCAGGAAATGGTAAAGTGCAACTACTATGCAAAGGAAAAAATGGAAATTTCTCCTTAGTGGGGTATTGCTACATAAGGATTAAATTGCTTTTGGGGTTTTAAAAACGGTTAGTCAGAATTTACTGCACTTTAAAACAGGCCTAAAACAAGATGATCAAAGTAGCACAAAGGCTAATCAAGAAGACAAGAAGAGTAAAACCGCAAAAGTCGCGAATAAAGTACTAGTAGCAGTAGTAGTTCCAATCTCACCTATAGTTCCAATGAAATTCCTATTTGATGGTGGATTTCTCATCAGCGCATTTGGACAATGAATGATGGAAAACCAAAAGATTAACGTTAAAATGATGCAAAAACAAATTTCCTATCGAAAACCAATAGTTTTATTTTTAAAAAACTATTATTTTTTAAAAATTTATGCCTAATATTTAATTTATTATGCATTTAACAAGAATTAGCATATTTATACAAATAAAATTAATACAAAACCCAGCCCGGGACTAAAGGTTCTCTGGAAAATAGTGGCGGGGCGAATAGTGGGGACCTTTAGTCCGGTTGCTAACTGACCGGGACTAAAGGTTCTCTGTGTGATAATTGAATAGTGGGGACCTTTAGTCCCGGTTTCTAACTGACCGGGACTAAAGGTTCTCTGGAAAATATGTCCCAGCAAGAAATTCACCTTTAGTCCCGGCGTGGCACCACCCGGACTAAAGGTTCTCTGAAAATATGTCCCAGCATAAAATTCACCTTTAGTCCCGGCCGTGGAACCACCGGGACTAAAGGTCCAGCCACTAGTCCCGGTCCGTATTACCACCGGGACTAAGGTCTTTAGTCCGGTTGGTAAAACGCCGGGACTAAAGGTCCCAAGTACTTAAGCAACGCTTTCGTCTTCCATTCTTCCTCCACTTCCCATCGCGCGCCTCTCCTCGCCGTCTCCTCGCGCGCCCTCTCCTCGCCGTCTCCTCGCTGCGCGCCGCTCTGCCGACCTCGCGCCGTCCGCCGGCGGCGTGCTCCCCGCCGTCTTCTCCGCCGCGACCCCGCCCTCTCCCTCGCGCCCGGCGTCGTCTCCCCGCGTCGCCGGCGCCCTCCCTCGTCGCCGGCTCACTACGTCTAAACTCTTAAGTCTACATTGCTTCCAGTGGTTTGAGGTTTGTTTATCAGTTGGGAAAGCAGCCAAATTTTTTGGTAACAGCATAGTCTTGTGGGGCTAAGATCTGGAGTAATAGTGATTTTACTCCTGTAAGAAATATAGGGAATAATGTTTAACTGGTTTCATAAGAACTTAAACCTAAATGACTGATATTGTTATTTGATTTGAGACAACTTGCTCTCTTCGTAAACACTGTTTTTTTATAGAATTTGCTTTATCCTCGACATAATCGCATCTGTTTGTCCTGATCACAGTCGCATGTTTTCAACTCCGCACGCGTGGGTTTCTAGTCTGTATTGTATAGCCGCAACACATAGCAACAAGTCACAGCCGAACTAGCACATCACGTCGGCCAAAAATCCTACTGCAAACAACACGGCAAATCTGCCTACTGCTGCTGCCGCCACAAAGTCTAGCTAGAACTAGTAGTAATGAACTAAGTCTCTTCGAATCTATAGATGGGCCTATGGCCTCTTTTGTGGAGGCCCGTACCTAGGCGGCCAGGTTAAGGTCGGCCAATCCATGATATCTTAATTAGCGGCCGATTAATTGGTACAAGAGAATTAGCGGCCAATAAATGGCATCCAAAGATGAGATATGGATATATATAGCAAAGCTAGCAATGGAGGGAATTATAATCCGATTAACAATAAAAAAAATAGCAGTGGAGTATAGAGACGGAAAGAGTTCATTCTTGATTAATTTGCAAACAACACGGCGTATCGCCTCTTCTTTGCTTGCCATACAAAGGACTACCTAGCTCTACCTACTTCACAAGCATAAGAATGATCGATGGGTACTCGCAGAAAAAATAGAAATCCCTGACGTTCTTTGCGGTCCGTCACAAAAAACAAAGCCCGTAAAGGTTTCCCCGTTTTCACATTTCTCAGCGTGTGGATATGTGCTTCCCTTCGGAAGAACAATTTTATATTCTTGAATGATAAGTTTTATATTACGCGATATATTTGCGAAATGGCCGACCGAATGACAACATGGGCGATGCCATCATGGATATTATCAACAATGGCGCCTTACAAGGTGCCCAAGTCGAAGGTGATGACAACAATCAAGAAGTAGATGGCGGAGTCGATGCTTTGCCGATTATGAAGATGAGGTCTATCTACAATCTCTTATGTATCTACAATCTCTTATGTATCTACAATCTCTTATGTATCTACAATCTTTGTGTTTCTACATTCGTAGCCCTCTGGATCGACGACAACAACGGGAAGAGTAGAAATGTACGAGGCCCAAGAAGCCGTTGGAGGGTCGGTTCATTCTCTCGGAATTCGAGGAGGATACAGCAAAGTACTTGGACCACATGCACAGAAATTTGTCACCACTGTGGGTGCCTTGTAGGGACAGGATCCGATCAATGCTCGTGAATGGAAGCAAAAGAAAGAGGCTCCTCATATTAGTTTTGTCTCTGATCGTGACAAGGCACTAGTTTGGCAAGATGTCCTTCAACATTTCGCTCGATCTGAAAGATGAAGCTTTGAAGGAGAGAGTTAGGAACTGGGCTATGAAGAAGATGGCCACACAATTCCAGGTGTTGGAAGAAGAAATTGTACAACACATTTATCAAGAAGAACTGGCGCTGATTTCAACACTAAGGCCTACGTCAAGTTGAGGCCGTTTTGGGATGAGTTTATGCAGTTCAAGACATCGGAAGAGGGTGAGGCACGGGTGAGAAGGAACCAACAGAATGCCCGACAAAGCAATACCACCATCACTTGGGATCGGTGGCTACAGAGTGCCATTCCTAAGTGGGAAAGAATGGAACAGAGATTCTTACCAAGGATCGAACCAGAATCAATCAAGCGCCCGAGCGCCAAGTATTGGTTTTTCGGTCATGGGGAAGCCTGGACCTAGAGACCGGAAAGATAGTGTATGGCGCAAAACTCCAAAGAGCAGCAGAAAGATTTGCTTATGCTCGAGGCTTGGTGAGAGTGGCAGTGTGGCAACGAACAGAGATAAGGATGGTGACATACGCCCGAGAGTCTCTGAACACGGTGGGCGAACAAGAGGCTATGGGGAGGTGTCGTGGGAGCATGCCTTCCCTAAAGACAAAGCCACCCATAGAAGCCGCCAGAGAAAGAAGGACGAGGAGGCGAGCGGATGCGCAGGATGGAGAAATGGTTCTTGAGTCACGGGAAGTGGCTCGTGAAGCGATCTGTGAGAAAAAGCACTTGAAGCCAAAATGAATGAGGAAATCAAAAGGCAAGTGCGAGATAGCGATAAGTTCCATCCAAAGGCAAAGCGCATCGAGCCGGAGTCAACATCAGCCCCCTCATCGGTTGAAAAGCGATTGCGCTTCCACGAGGTGCCGGTGATTCAAGATGACGCAGGTTGCGCTTCCGTGGATGACATCACCGATCCTCTCACGACATGTGAGCTGCACATTCGAGAGGAATGCCACCGTCATGGTGGCTATCGGTGTTGTATCTCGTATCGACCCTACGAAGACACCAAGATGCCATGGGGCATTAATACCTCCGGATATGCTAGCGTATCGGTGGATAGAGTTGTGAAAGGTTATAGCAATGTGCGTCTTGACATTGAAGGAGGTGATGGGAGAAGACTTTAGGAGAAGCGGAGAAGACATTCATATGTTGGCGCAAGCGCTATATCATTATTCTGGGCGTCACCTCCTCCTCCTCAACAACCTAACCCTAGGTGCGGATGAAAGTGAACGAAACATTTTTCACTAATTATGTATTGGCTTAAATAACGGTTTACTCATACCACGTTGTTTTCACAGTGAACCTCCCCAACCTAAGTCCAATTATCCATTCACCACCGGTCACGGTGTTGCGGGCGATGACAATGAAGTGGAAGACACGTTGCATCCCCACCGCCCCATCTCCTCCACGACGGGATCCAATGCCGCCACGCCCCATCGCCTCCACGGCGGGCTCCAACGCCGACACCGGTCGCCCATCGCCTCCACGGCGGGCTCCAACGCCGCCATCGCCCCATCGCCTCCACGGCGGGCTCCAACGCCGACACCGCCCGCTCCATCGCCTCCACGGCGGGCTCCAACGCCGACACCGCCATCGCATCGCCTCCACGGCGGGCTCCAACGCCGCCACCGCCCCATCGCCTCCGGCGGGCTCCAACGCCGACACCGCCGCCCCTCTGCCAAAGAAGAGGCCCACCCCACAAGCAGCGTCGGCCCCACCGCCGCCGAAGAAGAAAGCCTCAGGGAGAACACCAGCTATTTCTAAGAAGACGAAACTTTCCTATGAGAAGACTGCCGAGGAAATAGATGCTTCAGTGAAAACAGATGTGGAAAGTTTCTTCACGAAAGTCAAGGCTAAAAGTGAAGCGAAGCGAAACCCTGAGAAGCCGTACTTCTTCGTACGTCCAGAAGTTCTAAGGCAAAGGGTGGACGCTCACCAGAAAAAGTTACGTCATGCTCGTAAGGATTCGCCACTATCAGACTATGACCGCACTCTCACCAAGTCAATTGAGGAGGCGAAGAAGAAAGAGAAGAGAGCACGGAAGGGTGTTGCGGCTCGGGAACAATCACAGCAATCGGTGCCCCACTAGTTATTGGGAATGAATATGGTTCAAACACGAGCGTGCTAGAACAGATATCCGGAAACGTGCATTTGGATCAACTTGATGAATTTTTCGCGAAACTGGTCTAAGCATTTCCCAAATGCTCGCAGAGCACACATCGAAAGTGCTCGGAAGTTGATCATTGGAAGAAGGAATATGTATATGGCAAGAGTCTATACAACCACGAGAAGCTCATGGAACTTCAGACGCAAATGTACTTGTTAAACAAGTGGTACATGGCGGCATGTCGCAGAAAGCGGATGACTTTATTTGCGTCAAAATTATAAACCATCATTACTTCCATGGCGATGACATTATAATGGTTCGATTTAATGAGTTACACCAGCTATGCCACATGGACGCTCTAGACAAATCTCTCATCACTTTGCTTTTGTGCATGCGTGATTCTTTCTTTTAATAATCTCACTCTAGCATATGTATATGTATAAGTAATTATCCTCACACTAGCTAGCATGTCTATACATATGCAGAGACATGATGAGAGACCTCACACGTAGAAATGACAAGAACATTGGTTTCGTTGATCCATATATCGTATTCAAGGACCCAAACACTCCCACGATCAATGGAGACCTCAAATGGAGAGGAATTTTGGAGGTTCTTGATCAACCAAAAGAACAAAAGATTTATACTCTTCCCTACAACTTTGGGTGAGTGTTGTTATCGTGTGCACATTTTACTTTACTTACTCAATCCAACATAAAGATATATATGTTGACTCTATAAACAAATGCAGCTTTCATCGATACTCGATTGTCTTCGATCTCTCCGCGATCATTTGCTAATCTATGACTCGTTGAGAAAACCGCAGAACATTACCAAGATATGATAGACATTATCCGGGTAACTTCGATCTTTAAATATTTATTCCTGCTCTTTAACTCGCAATAGTTAATTAACGATCCAATTATTGGGCGGGGTTTGGGCTTGGTTCGTTCAAATACACCGTCCGGATCTGAAAGCGCCACTTCACGATCCACACCGATCGGATGTAAGTTGTACTAGCTCCCGCGTCTTTACCTTATCATGCTTGACTCACGCGGGATGACGAGTAATCTTTTATATCGCATGGGTTCTCTGGCAGCCACCGGGCAACAATTTGTGTGGATACTACGTTTGCGAGTTCCTCATGGTGTATGCAAAAAGAACCCATCTACAGATCTGAAAAATGCGTAACAAGTATATATAATAAATCCATTTTATTTATTTGTTGCTATTAAATAAATCTTATGTATATTAATACTTCTTTCGTTTAATGCAAATTGAAGGAGATATGGTTGAAGGAACAGTGTTGGATATGGACCGCCTCAAAGGAATTCAAGAGACAATCGCAGATTTCTTAATGAGCATGTCCTCAAGCCCGCACCGAGTTCTACTTTAACCTAGATGAACCATTGAAGCCAAACCAGACGAACATTTGTATGACATTTAAGTGGAGGACAACATTTGTGTTGTAAATACCAAGGATGCATGAATAATTTTGTAAATTTTTGTGCATATATATATATTATACATATATATAGCTCCATAATATATATAGTTTCATACTTTATTTGTGTGTAATAATGTTCCAAACTAAATTATATGTGCGCGTATACATATATTAGCAAATGAAGAATACACATTTGAAAACCTAATGTAATTGTAAAACCAAAATCAATAATGAATTGAAATGGAAACAAAAAGAAAAAACACCTTTAGTCCCGTTGGTAATACCAGCCGGGATTAAAAGGCCAGCCCGTGGATCTGCGGACCTTTTAGTCCCGGTTGGTATTACCAACCGGGACTAAATCGACCTTAGTCCCGGCTTGGGACCGGGACTAAAGGTGAGACATTTAGTCCCGATTTCCTAGTCCCGGCTCTATAACCGGGACTAGAGGCCCTTTAGGCCCGGGACCAAAAGTCTGTTCTGTAGTAGTGGTCACCATACTTTGCCACCTCAGCAAACAAATCACCTCCTCTCTCTTTAATTTCTTCTTTTCATTCTTACTTTTCTTCTTTTCTCCTACCTGCACGCCCTACCTCTCCTCTGCTTTCTCCTTCTTCTCTATCTCCCTCTTCTCTCTCAACTCTCCTCTCCTTTTCTCGCCGCCGGCCAGATCCCGCAACCACCGCCTGCGTCTCCGTCCAAGCTGCCGCCTATGTTGCCGCATCCCTCGGCCGCCGCTCCATCTCCCGAGGGGCGGGCCTCCTACTGCGGGCGACCGGGTCTGAGGGGGCACGAAAACAACGACCGCTGAAGGGGGACGGCCGCGAGGTGGGACGAAGCGTGGGTGCGCGGGGTGTCGCCGGGGTCGGGAGCGGCCGTGGCTGTGAGGGTTGCTGGAGTGAGGGTCACCGGGGGGAGAAGGAGTGGGCACGTGGGGGGTCACCGGTCTCCAGTCTTCACGTCCGGCTTCACCTATGCCTCGGCCTACCGCCTCTTCCTTCGTCCTCCTTCTCCGAGGAGGCCATTGCCAACCGCTCCCGCTCCGTCAGCTGCTGCCTGTACTAGGCCCCTCATTCCGCACCATGGCTATCGATGGCCCTCACGTCAGCTGCCTCTGTGGTGTTGTCGTTGGCAACAACTCTGCCATGCGCTGCTTTGGCGACATGATGGCACCCGCGCCATCGCCCACCGGGGCTGCCTCCCCCGGCCACGAGCCACGCCACCGAGGCCGTTGGCCAACAACCATCTCTACCTTAGTGGATGACATGTGGGCCCTATCAACCTTTTTTTCTAATTCATATGGAAGACTAGGAGGTGATTCAGATGCCATGTCATCAAAATCGTAACACGTGGATTACACGTCAGCGAAATCGGAGTGGTTTAGGGCGGAAGGGGGAGGGGGTAAAGTGAATGATTTTAAGAGTTGGAGGTTGGCGTTTGTCCAATTTTGTAATTTATGGTTGATTTCTGGATTTTTCGAAGAGTTCAGGGTTTTAAAATGGACTTTTTCCTTATTAATTTGGGATGGGAACTTGTTAACTTAAAAATGGTTGTTGCAACAAGATAATTGTAGATGGATGGAACCTAATGTCTAGAGCCACGTGGATGAAACCTGGTGTCTAGAGTCTGGTGATGGGAACCTGATGTCTAGAATCTGGTGGTGGGAACCTAATGTCCAGAGTCTAGTAGATGGAACCTGATGTCTAGAGTCTGGTGGATGGATCCTGGTGTCTAGAGTCATGATCTGGTGGTTGTAACCTCATGTACTCTAGAGTTAGGTGGGTGGAACGTGATATCTAGAGTCTGGTGGTTGGAACCTTGTGATCTAGAGTCAGGTCGATGGAACCTGATGTCTAGAGTTAGGTGAATGAAACTTGATATCTAGAGATAGATGGATATAACCTCATGAGTAGTAATAGGTGGATGGAACCTTATTACATGATAAAAATTGCTTACACAAATGGCACTTCCTTTTTAAGTACATAGGCTATGAAAATAATTACAGTTTTTTTAGCACAACCTGTTTTGTGCTAAAATAACCATAAAACTACTCCTTTGATATATATATATATATATATATATATATATAGATAAATATGCATTTGGTGTGAGGGTTTGCTAAGTACCTTTGTACTTATGGTTGCTCATATATGTAGATTTAGTATCCAAATATATCAACTGGTGAATAGTTACCTCTACCATCGGGAGTCCATGATGACGTCAAATGCTAGGTCGCTTATCGCAGTCGATTGTTTGTGGGCATGTCCTGAGGGTCACCAATGCTATTTATCTTTTCTGCCGCAAGACTTCATCTATATTTGGCTTTTCTAGCCCATCATATAAGACTTCAACCATGTGGTCTAATTACACTTATTTCTTTATTATTTTTGTTCGCATGTATAAATGTGATATTCATCGATGTTGTACTATAGGATCTAGTTGCTGATTATGAGACTAGCTTGATATACAAATAGAGTCTAGATGTAAATCTGGATCCAACACTTTCCCACACATGCTCGATGAAATGCCCAAACCGTGGGAATCCATTTTTCTTTTTTTTTTGTTGGAAGGGCATATTGGTTATTTTGCTTTGGTCAAACCCTTTGACCTTTCTCAAAGTTGTAAATAAACTCCACTTCTCACCTTTCGAGTGGCACTAGAGCAATTAGCTCCTTTTGAGTGGCAAACTCAATTTCGCCCAACCCAAGTGGCAACGACGCCATTCACCCATATTAATTTCAATCTTACAAAATTAACTGTTAGAAATAATGCACGGATCGACAGGGGCAAGAGACACGAATTTTACGTGGAAAACCCTTGCGGGAAAAAACCACGGGCGCCAACCGGCGATGATCACTATATGTGGAGCGACTACAAAACGCTGGGGATTACAATGTGGTGTGAGGCATCAACCCTCCCCGTGCGGCTTACAAGAGGTATATAAAGGGACAAAAGGACTTAGAGTCCAAGTAAGAAAACTAATCCGCTAATATGGTAACTAATCCGGATACTTCTATATTAGAAATTCGGATCACAATATATCCCATATTTAACAATCTCCACCTTGAGACGAATTTCCTCTTGTAGCATAATGAAGAATCTTCAATCATCAAATATCTCCATAATAAGATAAAAATCACCGTACGCCAACTAGTCTCTAGGACTAGACTGTAATACCAACTAAGCTTGAGCAAAGCTCAAACTTAGTAGCAGGAACTGGCTTTGTCATCATATCAGCTGGATTATCATGAGTACTTATCTTGCACACTTTGACATCACTTTGAGCAATAACACCTCGAATAAAGTGATATCTCACATCAATGTGATTTGTTCTCTCATGGAACATCTGATCCTTTGTAAGGCATATAGCACTCTGACTATCACAAAATATAGTAGTGCAAGAATTATCTCCACAAAGCTCATTGTACAAACCTCTCAACCAAATGGCTTCTTTACAAGCTTCAGAAATAGCCATGTATTCTGCTTCAGTGGTGGATAAAGCAACAGTAGCTTGTAAACTTGCCTTCCAACTAACAGCACAACCACCAATGGTGAAAACATAACCTGTGAGAGACCTCCTCTTGTCCAAATCACCAGCATAATCAGAATCAACATAACCAACAAGTCCATCTCTAGAATTCCCAAACTGCAAACAAGCATTAGAAGTGCCACGCAAATATCTGAAAATCCACTGAACTGCTTTCCAATGCTCTTTTCCAGGATTAGCCATGTATCTACTGACAACACTCAGTGCATGAGATAAATCAGGACGAGAACAAATCATGGCATACATAAGAGAACCAACTGCACTGGAATATGGAACTCTAGACATGTACTCAATATCACAATCTGACTTAGGACATAAAGCTGAAGATAGCCTAAAATGCGAAGCTAATGGAGTACTCACTGGTTTTGCATCATGCATATTAAAACGACGAAGGGCCTTCTCAATATAACCTTTTTGACTAAGGTATAACTTGCCAGATTGTCTCTCTCTAATAATCTCTATGCCGAGAATTTTCTTTGCTGCACCTAGGTCCTTCATCTCAAATTCATTACTCAATTGTGCTTTCAGTTTTGCTATTTCTGACTTATCTTTTGCAGCAATTAACATATCATCAACATAGAGAAGCAAATAAATGGTTGAACCATTAACAGTCTTTAAATAGACACAGCTATCATAATCAGACCGCTTGAAATTATTAGAGAGCATAAAGGAGTCAAATCTCTTGTACCATTGCCTAGGAGATTGCTTCAAACCATAAAGAGATTTTTTTAATCTACAAACAAGGTGTTCTTTTCCAGGGATAACAAAACCCTCAGGTTGGTCCATATAAATGTCTTCTTCCAACTCCCTATGTAAGAATGCAGTTTTAACATCTAATTGTTCAAGTTCATAATCATGCATAGCAACAATACTGAGTAAAGTGCGAATAGAACTATGCTTCACAACTGGGGAAAAGACATCATTAAAATCAATACCTGGAATTTGACTATATCCTTTAGCAACCAACCTTGCTTACCTTGCTGGTTCAGTAGAAGAAATACCTTCCTTCCTTTTGTAAATCCACTTGCAACGAACAGGCTTCTTCTTCTTTGGTAATTTCACTAATTCCCAAGTGCCATTCTTTTCAAGTGACTCCATCTCATCATGCATAGTAGTTATCCACTTATTACAATCAGTGGAGTTAATAGCCTCAGAGTATGATGAAGGTTCTGCATTACCTTCAATTTCTTCTGCTACACTCAAAGCATAAGCAACAATGTTAGCTTCTTCAATCAACCTCTTAGGTGGATTAATATCTCTCCTAGGCCTGTTAACTGCAATAGACTGTTGTGGTTGCTGCTCAACAATAGGTGCATCATGAACAATGGTATTTTCCTTATCTGATGTGTTACCTGAACCAACAGAGTGCTCTACCTGAACACTTGAATTCTGCTCACTCTCAACAGGAACATTAGTGGGCAGTTTATCAGGAAGCATAGGAGATTCATTAAAGACAACATTTCTGCTAATCACAACCTTTCTTGTTTCAGGATTCCACAACTTATATCCTTTAACACCAGATTTATAACCAAGAAAGATGCACTTAATAGCTCTAGGCTCTAATTTTCCATTATCAACATGAGCATAAGCAGTACAACCAAAAACTCTCAATTCTGAATAATTTGCTGGGGAACCAGACCATACCTCAATTGGAGTCTTCTTTTCAATTGCAATATTGGGTGACCGATTAATGAGATAGCAAGCAATGGAAGCGGCTTCAGCCCAAAAATGTCTATGCAAACCTGCATTAGACAACATGCAACGGGCCTTGGAAATGATGGTTTTGTTCATACGCTCAGCTACACCGTTTTGTTGAGGAGTACCAGGAACGGTGGAATGCCTAACAATGCCTTCAACCTTGCAATATGATTCAAATTCATCAGAACAGAATTCCATCCCATTATCCGTGCGAAGTTTCTTTACCTTCTTTTCAGTTTGTCTTTCAATCATAGTCTTCCACTCTTTAAATGCTGAAAATGCTTCTGACTTATGTTTCAAGAAATAAGGCTATACTCTTCTAGAATAATCATCAATAATTGTTAACATATAACGAGCACCTCCTAGAGATGTCTTGCGAGATGGCCCAAATAAATCAGAATGCACATAATCCAAAATACCTTCTGTAGTATGAACTGAGGTATTAAATCTCACTCTCTTGTGTTTGCCAAACACGCAATGCTCACAAAATTTAAGCTTGCTGATGCTATGTCCATCAAGAAGTCCTCTCTTACTCAGTTCTGCCAAACCAAGTTCACTCATATGCCCAAGACGCATATGCCAAAGATTAGTAGCATCAGAATCAGATAATGAACTTGAAATTACAGCAACATTACCTGATATTGTAGTACCTCGCAGATGGTACAGATTGGCAGTTTTAATATTAGCTTTCATCACAATAAGAGAGACTTTTGATACCTTTAAAACTCCACCTTCACCATAATACTTGTACCCTTTACCATCAAGAGTACTCAAAGAGATGAGATTCCTTTTCAAATCTGGAATATGCCTCACATCTGTCAAAGTTCTGACAATACCATCAAACATCTTGATCTGAATTGAACCAATTCCTGCAACCTTACAAGATGAGTTATCACCCATCAACACAGTACCACCTTCAACAGGTTCATAGGTGGCAAACCAATCCTTATTTTCACACATATGAAAGGTACAGGCAGAATCAAGAATCCATTCATCATTGGTCTTAGCACATCCAGCAAAGGCAACAAGGATTTCTCCATTAGGACTATCATCAGCAGCAAGAGAGGCTTTACCTTCATCATCTGGTTTACCTTTTTGCTTATAATGACCAGTTCTCTTTTCTTTATTCTGGAGCTTTCAGCATTCAGAGATGTCGTGCCCACTTTTCTTGCAATATTTGCACGACTTGTACTTGCCTCTAGATTTCGACCGGTTCTTGTATCCGTTCGAACTTTTGTCTCGAGGTCCCTTATTTGAGTTCTTCTCCTTTTGCCTGCCACGAATAAACAAGCCTTCTCCTTTCGAGCTTGAATTTTTAGAAGGTACTATTTGTTTCGTCTTCTCCTTAGCATGCAAAGCTTCAAAAACTTCATTAAGAGTGAGAGTATCTCTACTATATAATATGGTATCTCTGAAATTTGAAAAAGAACTAGGCAGGGAACACAAAAGAATAAGACCCAAATCCTCATCCTCATATTTTACCTCCATCGACTCTAGGTCGGCAATGATCTCCTTAAATGCCAAAAGATGATCAGACACAGATTCTCCTTCTTGCAATTTATGAGAGTACAACTTCTGCTTGAGATGCATCTTGCTGGTGAGATCCTTTGTCATGCAAATTTGTTTCAGCTTCAGCCATAATGCAGCAGCTGTCTTCTCCTTCAAAACATCCTGTAAAATATTATTTGATAGATGAAGGTGAATCTGAGATAAAGCCTTACGGTCTTTACGCTTGTCATCTAGGGTCCATGCGATATGTTCTTTCGCAAAACCTTCCAATGCATCATCCAAATCCATCTGTGCCAACACAGCTCTCATCTTGACTTGCCACAGCGAAAATCTTGTGTCTCGGTCTAGGAGTGGAAGATCATACTTCAAAGTCGCCATGAGGAATAAAATCTGAAAAATTGCTGGTACTGATTTTTGTAAACTTAGCAAAAATCACGATCTCTTTGGTACACGTTGTGTGTACGTGAAACAAAGATCTTCAAAATTCTGGTACAAGCCTTGGGTAGACGAAGCAAAGGTGGCTGGAAAAATCTTCTCCACGTGATGAACCAGGAAGTTTGTTCGGTGACTAGTGAACGAACAGGAAAGCTTTTGCTTGGTGATTAAAATAAACAAAACCTTGGGACTTGTGCCTTTGGATGGCTTCTTTTGGTTTCGGTTGGTCTCGATCTGTTGTTCGCTCGGCTGCCTTTTCACGTGGATGAAGACTTGGCACGGACGGCTTGCGCGCGGGGTCGCGGCGGCTGCTGGACGATGGCCTGACACGTGCACGCGACGGTGAACGGGAGCACTCCTCGGGAACGACGCGCGACGGGTCACCGGTCGAGGCGACCGAAGGAAGTTGCTGGCGCCGGGCTTCGCGAGCGGATGACACGCTGAGTGCTCCTGCTGTGGTGCGCAGCTCCTGGGGATGATCGTCGAGGAAGCGAAGGCATGACGTGCGAGACGGCGTCACACGGAATTGGATCTGTTATTTTTTTTTGGTATCTCTTGAAATCTTAATCTCCTGTGCTCTGATACCACTTGTTAGAAATAATGTATGGATCGACAAGGGCAAGAGACACGAATTTTACATGAAAAACCCTAGCGGGAAAAAACCACGGGCGCCGACCGGCGATGATCACTATATGTGGAGCGATTACAAAACGCTGGGGATTACAATGAGGTGTGAGAGCATCTCCAGCAGGGCCCCTACTTGAGCCCCTAAAACCAAATTTGAGGGCTTGAGGCAAAAACAGAGGTCCAGCAGGGTCCCTACTAGAGCCCTCAAATTTGAGGGGCCCCTAAAATCCCCCCTCAAGCCCTCATTCCTGGGGGCTCTAGGCCAAGCCCCCAAATCACGGTTTCCTGCGCGTCCTGGTCCCGATTCTTCCCCTGCCATCCTTTTTCCCGTCCCGCGCCCGCTCCTTCCCCCGCCCAAATTTGATGATTATGTCATTTGATTTGCAGAGATGTTATGAACTATGTTATCATTAAATTCGGACCAAATTTGTCTTTGAATTTAAATTTGAATATTTGTATTTTCATTCATAATTTTAAGTATAGTGCTTTAGAGTTATAGTTTAAATAAATTATTATATAATGTGATGTTCTCAAATACATATGCATATAGTGTGTGAGGAAATAGAGGGAATTAAGAAGTAGGAGCCTGTTTTGAGGGTTCCTACTGGAGTGCAGTCCAGAAAACAGGGCCCTCAAAAGTAGGGGAACCCTCAAATTAAAAGTAGGGGCTCTGTTTTGAAGGCTCCAGCTGGAGATGCTCTGAGGTGTCAACCCTCCCCGTGCGGCTTACAAGAGGTATATAAAAGGACAAAAGGACTTAGAGTCCAAGTAAGAAAACTAATCCGCTAATATGGTAACTAATCCGGATACTTCCATATTAGAAATTCGGATCACAATATATATCCCATATTTAACATTAACCATGTACAATATTTGAAGTAAATAATTACATTTGGACAAACAAATTAAGGAGCAAACAACAAATACAATTTTTTTACAACTTTGATCTTTAAGATGAATTGTACATTTATTAATTTAAGCCGACGTGATCGGTTTGCACTTGACAACGAATCACCAATGGTTAACCATCTTGCAGTTGAGCCTCACCTCCACCGGCATCCCCTTCGGCGGGGGTATGTTCCCCATCTTCACCATCGCCTTGGCGAAGTCCCTCGCGAACGCCTCGCCGTCCGTGCTGTACATCTCCACCAGATCGTCCTGCGGCCCGCCGCCGTAGAGCGCCTGGTCGGAGGTGAGGAGCCCGCGCCGCGCGACCAGGTCCTGGTAGTAGGCGTTATCAAACCTCATCGGCGTCTGCACGTCGAACGGCGCCTTGGCGCCATCATCACCGGCGGGGCCTTGCTGCGGGCACTTCTGCCGCATGGTCTCCGCGAAGGAGGGGTCGATGTTGGCGTCGCCGTCGGTGCCGTACACACGGTCCCTGTAGTTCTGACAGTTGGCCATCCCGACGGTGTGCGCGCCGGAGAGCGCGATCATGTCGCGGGCGTCGAGGCCGCGCTCCCTGAACACGGCGACGAGCGTGCTGAGGTTGTTGTGCGGGCTGGGGAGGTCGTAATCGGCGGCGTCCTTTCCGGCGTCGGCGCGCGAGTCCTTGCGGCCGAGTGGCACGTTCCAGGTGGGGCCCCCGAGCAGGGTGACGGCGTCGCGGGACGCGAGGGCGAGCACGTCGGCGCAGGAGACGGTGGCCGGGCAGTCATGCTCGATCAGGGACTTGATCTCGTTGATCATCTCGAAGCCGCGGAGGATTTGTTGGCCTCCGCGTGCTTCTCACTGTCGGAACCATCCAGGAGAACGGAGCCATCACATCCCTGTCACGTCATTAGTTTCTTAGTTCTGATGCAAAGGATATATTAGCAGCAGATTATAGGACATGAGTGTACGTGGTAGTTAATAATCGCGTACGTTGACGAAGCAGTCGTGGAAGAAGAGGCGGAGGACGGCGGGTGCCAACCACGGCTCGCCGGCCACCTTGCGCGCCATCACCTCCCGCACGACGTTCTGCACGTTGGGACACGTCTTGTCGTAGTACCTGGCCGAGAGCTTGGCGCCATTTGTGGTGGACGCTAGAGCAGCGAGGAGGAGCAGAGCGAGCGCAACCCAGAAGCTCTTGCACGACATCTTCATGGCTATTGACCGATGTGCCAACGCGCCGATCAGTAATGTGCAACTCGCCGATCTTGTGATGATGAGATTATGAGAAGTTCAGAAGAAATTCCGAACGACAGCTTGTAGCAAGGAGAGTGAGTTGCTTGCTAGCTAGGTTGCAGTGGATGAGTGAGAAGCATGCATGCTTATATAGGTTGTCTCCTTAGACTTCCAGCGCGTACCGCGCTGCTTCTACCCGCGTGCACGTGCGAACACTAGAGCTGCGCCACCTACTAGCTCCATTGATATTGTCTCCGGTCTCCATGCATGGCTCGTGCTAGGGGATTCGTTAATTAACGTGAATCTTCTGACCGTACTCTCTGACGAGGTCAGGACTCAGGACCGGAAGAACAAGAAGAAGACGGGAAATTTTAAAATAAAAAATAAAAAAAAGAGAGGAGGGAATTGACAAACTAACTATTTAGCTAGCTAGGGGATTCGTTAATTAACTTAGAATCTTCTGACCGTACTATGTGTCTACGTCACGTCGTAAACTTCCAGCCCGCAGGACTTCGAAGCATCCATAGGTGGTGGTTGCTCGGTTGGAACGAACTTTTTAAGACCCCGTTTGGTGCGGCTTTAAATTCTAACTTCTCGTCTCGATCTTGTGGAGCAGTACCAAACACTTAGCTTCTCATAACCACCTGATTCTAATTCTCGTAAAAAGCTGTCTCAAAAATGGACTAGCAACGAGAAGCAGCCTTCCTGTAGATTCCCGTGAGAATCTAACCTTACAAAACAAAAATACCCCTCAAATTGAGAGTTATTTACCCACCTTTTGCCACTCCGTATAAAAACAACTTTTTCCCCTCCCGTCGCCCCTTCGGTAACCCCTCCGTCCCCCCACTCCCTTCCCGATTCACATGAACCCTCACCGCCACCCTCTCTCATCGTCGTTGGCCCGGTGCCCTGCCTGGAGTCCCTCCTTCTCCGGAGCTAACATAATTTGGTTAGATTGTTTTAATTAGTGGACACAAGCATCTGCTGACTTTTTTTCGATTACAACGGCACAAGCACACACATCACAACGCACATATCCCACACACGCGTGTGAGTACATCCCCTTATCACGCGCCTAGAAAGACGGAGGTCAGGGATAAATCTACAACTTCACAAAATCCTTACCGAACCGTACTAGCGTGTATGTAAAGATGGGCACCGGAATTTGAACCCTGATGGGTGGAGTTGTGCGCCATCCTACCAAGAGTTGGTTCCCCATTCGCTGACTTATGATATCACGCATGCATGTGTAGGATAGTTAATGACAATCAGAGGGGGTGAATGATTCTAATCCGCAGCGGTAGCATTTTCCTCTAATCTACTGTCTCTTGATTGTCCAACCTGCCGACACAGTACGAACAGAAAATAAAGACAGCAAAAAGGAAAAGATGTTTTTCTCAGTCCCGTGCACTGTAGCAACTGCATGTGTACTGTATCAACAGTATGATGCACTGTTCATATAGTACAAGTACTGTAGCAGACTTCACGTGCAATGTAGCAAACTGTGCAATGAACTGTAGATGTGCGCAGCAACCAAACAAATCAACCAAATGAGATGTGCATATGGATGTACGAACACAACCTGCATCCACTAGCCTCGGTGATCTCCAAATCAGCAGCACCAGCAGTTAATAGATGAAGTACTAGTAATTGACCTCTCGTGTGAATTTCAACAACAACCAAACAAATCCTCACGAGATAACCCAAAAAGTAGTGATTTCTTCCAAGCCGCAAGCTGCACAAGACCTCACACAGAAGTTCGTATCGTCACCAGCCCCTAATCACCTCACACCAAAATTCTCATGCATGTAGAAACCAAAACGTGGCCAGCCCTAATTCCTCAAGCCACTAGCACATCACGTACAGAGAAACAACAGTCACAAGCAATCAACTAGTGCACCAAAAATCTCACCAATAGGAAACTCCAAGATGTGGCCTGCAGCTAGCGCATCTCCCTTCTTGATTCACTCAACCCATCAATCACTTCATATCACGCATGAACAAAAGCGTGGTCGTCAACTCCAGCCCCTGCAAGTCCTTTGCAAATTTTTGTCTACTGATCATGCTACATTCGCCGCCGCAGGCCCTAACACCACCGACCTTTTAGCAGCCGGTGCTGCACATCCTCTTATACCCGTACAGTCTCCAAACCCTAATCACCTACGTACGGCCCACTAGTCCTAGGGCTCCACATACGGCCCACTAATCCTAGGGCTCAATACGTGGGCTTAACACCTGATTACAAAATTTAATCCAAGCCCAATTCGTAAACTTTTCAATTTTGGATACCCCAAAATTTTCACGTATCGTAGCCTCCGGACCGCACCTCCGTAGCTCCAACACGTATCATCCATCTTTGATCTCCATGCACCCCAACTCGAGCCCGACTGTCTCCTCCAGCATCCTCGACCCTCTGGACCATGACTTCGCACCAAGCCATCTCCTGGTCACCGCCGTAGACCACGATCGCCTCCGAGTTATCCTGCACATGTAAAGACCAAAACACCATCTTTTCCTGGCACAAGTTCTTTCCAACTTAACCGATATTAGTTCACACACACCACATACCTCAAATAACATCAGTAATCAACATTGTCAATTATTCATCAACTAAAATATAATAGACCTGGTCACATGGTCTAACAATCTCCCCCTTGATGAATACATTAACAACACCTCAAGATAGCATGATGAATTAGCATCAAACAGATATAAGTGAAGAACTGAAGCCGAAAAAATATTTTAAACCATAAATCTCAAATCTATTCTAAATCTCTCCCCCTTTGACAATGTAATCATCAGAAAGCATCAAAGAAAGAATAATTCTAAGAAGGAGCAATGAGAGTAAAAATCAAGAAGCTTTGTAGATTATCCAAGTCACTTTGCATTGATTTAAGAAAGTAACCAAGCCTTCTTTTTTAGTACAGCTATCAGGATCATATAAAGTCATATACCATATAGCAATGTCAAAACAAGTCTTTATAATGATTAAGCAATTTAAATTAATGACAGGCATCTCAATAGTGACCAAACCAATTATAGAGAGCACAATGAGATATCACAATGAAAAGTTAAAACCTAAAAGTGAAGCAAACTTTAAATCTAGATAAGCTAGCAGTCTCATGTAGCAACCTATTGCCTCATACTCAATTCTTTAAGCATGTAGCATGCTTGGAGCATACTTCTTTTCACTGATGGCATGCTTGAAGCATATTTATTTTCATTTGAGCACTTTCTTTTTGTTATATAGATACATATATATGTATGGCATACTTGAAACATACATCTCTTTATTTGTGCGCTTTTTTTTATAGAAATACATATATATGTATGGCATGCTTGAAGCATACATATTTTCATTTGAGCATTTTTTTATTGTTTTTTTTTATATATATAACATGCCAAATTGAGTGAGCACAAAAAACATTGCAATAAGAAACAAACAAGCCTCAGCCAAAATTTAAAATAAGGCTCACAATCAAGCTAATCATTTTCGTTGAACATCACAAAGTAATAACTATAATCAATCTAGTCAAAGTATTCCACCATGTCATGCTTTAGTTCAAAAGTGACAAATTAATTAAAACCGGTCATGATCAAAGCTACACAGTACATGAGTAAATATGACAATGAGAGCTCTTCAACTTATTTGATTTCAATGGCTTAGACTTGATGAATTGTTTGACAAGTATAACAAACAAAGCTTCAGAAATTTTAAACAAGCTCCCCTCAGAATAAACCCCTAGAATGCAACACACCCAACTCACTTCGTAAAAGAGCAAATCATGCAGAAACAAGTGGTTATATGAAAAGAAAAAAAAACTATAATTCAAACTCAACAAGGTGAAGAGCAACATCACCCTTCCACATGGTCTCTCAGAAAGTGAAATCTCTTGGAAGCCATCAAAAAAAGTGAAGAACCATCAAATGTTCCAATCAAGCAATGACGTAAAAGCCTGGAACCAAATCAAGCTTATGTTCTCCAGCCTCGTCAGCTGTTCTTACATCACATCACAGGAAACATCGATTTTACAGTATTAGGGTTAGTGAAATAAGATTTAGGAATCCAGTACTGAGATATATGATGAACAGGTGCAGCAAAACTAGAACCAGAAACATGTGTGCGTGAGCGATCAGAATGCCAAAAGGACGTCTGTCTAACTGCCCCTTGAAATGCAGGTAATGCTAAATAAACATTATTTGAATTATAACCCAAACCAGCACGTCAAACATATTTAAAATCATCATAAAATTTCTCTAAAAACCTAGCTTTCGCATTAGTTCTAGGACCAACAAAAGAAGATGCACGTTTTTGTCTTAAAGCATTCAATCTTTCCTTTTTCTCTTTCTTAACACGTCTAAAGCAAAATTCATGCAAGTGCCCATCTCTACCACAATAGGTGCAATAAAATTTAACATAATCATAATTCTTTTAAGATGATAAGCTAGCACCTACAACATTAGTAGAAGAGCTTTGCACAAAACTAGCAGATTTAAACACAGTTTGTTTTGGTTTAGATTTTACTTCAAATTTTCTAGGTTCAAGAAACTTAACAACTGAAGGAGGATTATTCTTGACATGCTCAACAAAATTAAATCCTAGACCATGATTTTTAGCACTTACTTTTGACTTATCTAGAATCATATTCAAAATTTTCTTCCCAAAAGAAAATCTTTCTATCGTGTCCTTAAGATACTCAATTTTTTTAGCTAGAGTAGGACAAGCAGTGCATGTGACAGATTCATTCACAATCTTCTTAGAAGCACTAGACTGAGCCAACATTTCTTTTTCAGCAAAATCACTAAGTTGTCTAGTCAAAGCTTCTATTTCTATGGTGAGTTTAGGACAATTAGAGCAAGAAGCTATCTCATGATAGAGCATCTATTGAATTGTCTCCTGTGATGAATTAAGTCTAGCTTCTAACAACCCACAATTAGAGCAAGTTTTAATTTGAGCATTTGAAGTACTTGACTCTAAACATGTAAGAGAACTAAACTTGAGTTTTTCAACTTAATCACTTGCAAGTTTTAACTTTTCATCACAAGAATCATGTGTCAATCTTAGTTCATCAAGTTTAGCAGTTACATCCTCAAGTTGAACCAAGGTTGATGCCTTAATTGTTCTAACAGTCTCCAGCTCAGAGTGTAAAACTTGACAAGACTCACAAGATTCATCATCAGGAATAGAAGCTCTAAGTCTATTAATTTCAGAAGTTAAGCTTTCAACATGACAATTATTTTCTTTTAGTTTCTTTTTAGTCTTTTTCAATTCAATAGCAAGTTTAATTAAACCATCTTCAAGCTCATCATATAATGGTCTTACCTCATCGAGATCACTATCATCGTCGTCATCGTTGTCATTTCTTGCCATGAAGCACATGCCCGTGAAGTCATCATTGTTCTTCTTCTTTCCTTTAGCATCATCATTGTCGTGATCATCGTCGTCGCAACTCTCATATTTCACATCACTCAAATCAAAATGCTCGATATCCGAAAGTAACTTTTTAGCCAATTTCCGACGAAAATTGTCACCCTTGGTGTCGTTGTTCTTGGATGACCGACGACGGTAATTCTTGTCTTCCTTGATCACCTTCCCCTTGAGCTTGGGATAATCCACCTTAATGTGACCTGGCTCGTCACACTCATAGCACCTAATCGAACGTGACACGCCACCTCGCTTCCTCATTCTTACGTTGTTGAGTGTCTTGTATGCCCGTGAGGAGATCAACATCAAATCCTCTTCAGGGAGCTGTTCGAACTGTTCCTCTGAAAAAGAAGACAAAGTAGACAAAGAAAAAGAACTCGACGAAGAAGCCTGCACGGGGTTAGTTATAAGTACTAAAGATGAAGATTTATCAATCTTAGATGGCAAAGCTTTCATCTCATAGGTTTTCAATCTAGAAAAAAGATCATCCATGGTTAAAGTATCTAGATCGATAGTTTGATTGATAGTTGTGACAACCATCAACCACTCAGAACCGAAAGATCTTAAAATTTTAGTTGCATTATCTTCATCAGTAGGGATAACATTAACACCACGTAAATTACTCAATATTTTCTCAAAACGAGCAAAAAGATCATCAATAGACTCACCAGGCTTCATAACAAAATCAGAATACTCTTTTTTATAAAGATTTTTACATACTTTCTTTATTTTAGTGGTTCCTTCATGGTAATCACAAAGAGTTTTCTATATTAAGTGGACAAAATTAATATGAGCTACACGATCAAATTCTTTGCAAGAAATCCCTTGAAATAGTAAATTACGAGCTTGAGCATTTAAATCAACATATGTTTTATTTAGATTAGTAATAGTAACAGGAACCACATACGGTCTCGAAACCTTATTCCAAACATCATTACCTTGCGCCTCAATGTAAGCCTGCATACGACACTTCCAAAACGCAAAATCAGTACCATCTAGCATGGAGGGACGATTCACATACCTCTCTGACGCCATAGCAACCTTACTCTGATACCACTTGTAGGATCGTTAATGACAATCAGAGGGGGGTGAATGATTGTAATCCGTAGCGGTAGCTTTTTCCTCTAATCTACTGTCTCTTGATTGTCCAACCTGCCGACACAATATGAACATGAAAACAAAAAGACAGCAAAAAGGAAAAGATATTTTTCTCAGTACTGTGCACTATAGCAACTGCGCGTGTACTGTAGCAAATAGTGTGATACATTGTTCATGTAGTACGAGTACTGTAGCAGACTTCACGTGCACTGTAGCGAACTGTGCAATGTACCTAGCCTCGGTGATCTCCAAATCAGTAGCACCAGTAGTTAATAGATCAAAAAGTACTAGTAATTGACCTCTCGTGTGAATTTCAACAACAACCAAACAAATCCTCACGAGATAACCCAGAAAGTAGTGATTTCTTCCAAGCCGCCAGCAGCACAAGACCTCACACAGAAGTTCGTATCGTCACCAGCCCCTAATCACCTCACACCAAAATTCTCATGCATGTAGAAACCAAAATGTGGTCGGCCCTAATGCCTCAAGCCAATAGCACATCACGTACAGAGAAACAACAGTCACAAGCAATCAACTAGTGCACCAAAAATCTCACCAACAAGAAACTCCAAGATGTGGCCTGCTGCTAGCGCATCTCCCTTCTTGATTCACTCAACCCATCAATCACTTCATATCACGCATGAACAAAAAAGTGGTCGTCAACTCCAGCCCCTGCAAGTCCTTTGCAAATTTTTGTCTACCGATCATGCTACATCTGCGCGCGAGAGTCTAACACCACCGACCTTTTAGCAGCCGGTGTTGCACATCCTCTTATAGCCGTACAGTCTCCAAACCCTAATCACCTACGTACGGCCCACTAGTCCTAGGGCTCCACATACGGCCCACTAGTACTAGGGCTCAATACGTGGGCTTAACACCTGATTACAAAATTCAATCCAAGCCCAATTCGTAAACTTTTCAATTTTGAACAACCCAAAATTTTCACGTATCGTAGCCTCCGGACCGCACCTCCGTAGCTCCAACACGCATCATCCATCTTTGATCTCCATGCGCCCCAACTCGAGCCCGAGCGTCTCCTCCAGCATCCTCGACCCTCTGGACCATGACGTCGCACCAAACCATCTCCCGGTCACCGCCGTAGACCACGATCGCCTCCGAGTTATCCTGCACATGCAAAGACCAAAACACCATCTTTTTCTGGCACAAGTTCTTTCCAACTTGACCGATATTAGTTCACACACACCACATACCTCAAATAACATCAGTAATCAACATTGTCAATTATTCATCAACTAAAATATAATAGACCTGGCCACATGGTCTAACAACATGTATATCTACATCTACGTATATGTACTTGTATAGCATGTTAGCTATGGATGTATATCTTTAAGCCATGTAAGGCTACTATGTTTGGTACCGGTGGCTTTCAACCTTTTGGATTAAACTTTACAAAACAACAACTTTAATGACAAAACTATTAAAGAACGTTCGAGTTTCGTAGATCTACGTATTTAAAAGTGAAAATTCTAACAAAACTACAATCTGTGACACATTGCTCCCTTCCTGAAAAGATGATCCCACTCGTCAACCACCATCATTCTTTCTCCCACGACAGTGGCTAAGCTAGAGAACACCACGTCTACATGCCACCATGGCTGTGGTTTGGACCAATGCCCGTCAAACTCCCGCACGCACTTGGTCCACCAAATGTGAGAAATTTACTTTAAAGCAGTAGTTTTGAAAAATTCTCTAATATTGTAGATGTCATGGGATATGCTCCTAATCTCAGTGTGCTGAACAATTGGAAATCGCGTCGAGGCGTTTGGCGAAACCCTCGTTTATGGCAACCTTCAGGCTTGCAAATCTTTGTTTTCACCTCCCTTGCGATGGGCCTGGGAGAGGGGGAACATGTCAAGTATCCACCTGGGATCATATTTTCTTAGGTCTATTCTGGATGTAGAATGCAATTTCGGTAGTTATTTTACATTTCAGTTGGAAGATGCAATCAGAGATGTTTGGGGTACTCATGAGGTCAGACCAGCCGTGGTGGCAATCTGACCGGCCTTTGCTAGTGGTCTAACTAGCCATAGGTAGTAGTCAAACAGACCGGGGCCTGGTGGTCGGGCCGGCCAAAATGTCAAAGTGTGAATCGTAGCAATCGGCCAAAAATCACGTGTCTGGAAAGGATTGAGGATGTGTTTGCCCTTAGTCTCATTGGATTTGGAGTTTTGAGCCGAAACTTGATATAGTATGAAAAGTCGAGAGAGTGAAGATTTTCAGCCCTAAAATTTTAGCTAAGTGTTGGAGCGGTCTGACAGGCCACTAGTTGGCGGTCAGACTAGTGGGTGGTCAGACCGCTCATCCAAGCAGTCAAATCGGATGGCCAGTGGTCAGACCTACCATGGGCGGCGGTATGATCAGTTAAGCCCTGATCATGCACAGGGGCGGCGATGAACTTCGTGGGTTAGGCCAAAGTTATGGGTTTCAGTGCATATATATTGTATGATGCATGTTTTGGCTAACACGGGTTAAGTTGCGAAGAACTTATGCCCGGAAATGATTTCTTAGCCTTTTGTTGTGCAAGTGGCTTTGAGACAACGACGGTCAACGGTGAGGATGATCGAGAATAGGTTAGGAAAGTCGAGATCCAGTATGATCTAAGATGCCTGGTGAAGTCATTAGACTCAAGCATGGCGCAAGATGGACAAGGTTAACTGAACAGGAAGTTCGGTTCGACGGGTTGCATCACGTAGTGTGGGGGTTGGTGCAAGTACCATAGTGGTTCCAGTGGGAACTGGATGGGAGAGACTTGCTGATATGAACAGAGCTATTGATCAACTTACACGTGGCGAAGCATGGGATTGCTTCACGACGATTGGACTCGGTCTTCAGAGAAGGATCGAGAAGGGGTATTTTTGTAACTTCTCCAAAATACCAGTTTGGTAACCTTTGGAGAAACTGCGGCACGAGACAGCGCAAGGAGAGGCAGTTTAGGTCAAGTATAGATGGAGATCACGAAGAGATAGATTCGGGAAGCCCGATTTATCATCCGTTTTGAGAAACGTGTGTGAGTGTATACCCGTTTATGTATGGGCTTAAGAGGTGCAGGATTTGCACACACATTCTTGACCGTTCGATGTAGAAACCCTAATTTGTGATTTGAGGAATGTAGAGTAGAAGAGGCTAGGGGTTTGACGGAGATGGATTGATTGTGTCGGACCCTAGACATCGAATACCCGAAGCCCTCGTGTGTGGACCGTACCAGTCCCATTTCAGTGCCTAGTACACATCCACAATATTGATAATCACATCCATACAGCATATATACAACATGAAACAAATATAGGACATTAACTTGTTTTGAACATTTTTCTTCTATGCCTCTTAGGTTCCAATATCCCACACATGCCAAATTTCCTCCCCCTTTTCACACCAACTATAAAAAACACAAGTGATAGTGTGTGCACTAGGCATTTGCTTGAAATCAACTTTGAGTTTTAGCAAAGAATTACAATCATACTTCAATAGGAGTATAATTTTATTTGCGTGAAACCAATATATATCCTGTAACATTCTGCTTATAAAGTTCTTCAATTAAGAAATTAGTGTGGTGGAGGGATAGTGTTATATAGACTCTAACTCTTAGGGCGTAAGTTATTATGTAATTATTTAAGGATTATGGTGTTTTCTAGCCAAATTAATCCGTCCGAGATCAGCATGTTACTAGTTTTGTTCTGGTGCCACCTGGAAAAGTCGTTTCCTTTTTGCCATCTGGGCATCCGTGCACTATAAGCTATTGAAATGAGACTTAGTAGATATCAAGAGCACATGTCCAATATTTTGTTAGCAAGGCATGACAAATTATTATTTTTTTCAATTTTCAGGCATACCGTTTATAAATTTTATTCCATGCAAAATTAATTATTTTACTGCAAGTAAGATATGCTATTGGTAATATGTTCTATTAAGCAGATTTAATCAACTATTCAGTAGGGATAAAGCTTTAATCGAACATCTTAGACCATTATTTTTATTTATGGCATCTGGGAAATATCAATCTAATGTATAAGCTTTCAGCCTAAAGCAAAAGGTAAGAGATGCTCATCATGAGCTAGACCAAGCTCGATGGGAGCTGTATCAACACTACTAATGTGACTCCTGCAGGAAAGCGACATCTTAACAAACCTAAGGGATAATTAGGATATTGCTATAGGTCTCCATTGAACATACCTTGGGCTTATCATTGCTACCAACCAAGACGAGCAAATTTCCACTTAGTGATGTCTAACATATCCTACATAGTTCATGTAATTTTCTATATATTTATAGCTGGTAAATAATTTTCAATAAATGAAATTAGTGCAAAATAATAAATATTAATTTTATCTATTTAGTAGATAATTTTATAAATTTCCTAGAATTTTGCTAGTTTTTTCCGGATGTTTCTGATTATTCCTAAGGTCTTGAAGCAATTTTCAGAATAACTGAACCCATTAGTTAATGTCCCAAAACTCACAACACCTTGAAACAATAAACCATAAAAATATGATGCTTCCAAGGTGTATTAGGTCTAAGGATTCACAAAATTATGGAGCTCATATACTTAAAAATTCAGATTCTAGGATTTAACATTAGTTTGTTCAGAATTTTCTAATTGTTAAAATTAATTAACCTAAATCGCGGAGTCCGTTCAGCAAAAGACCTTCAACCTCCGCAATTGTATAGTTCTTCTAGGACTAAAGCGCAAAATTTCCTTAATCCCCAAAAAAACATTGGAAAAACAAAGTTCATCATGATTTCCAAAACTTCAGGTGTTTTTTTGCAAAATTTTCTCAATCTCAATCTCACTCTTTTACCTCCCAAGCAAAGTTCTTACCTTTCCGAAGTGAATTGAGGTCAGACAAAAACTTACACTTGGTAGTAGCTACAACAACAAGGTGATGATCAAGCGAATTTAAGAATGTTTCTCAAAGCACAATAACGGTTATTTAGTGGAGCTTGGTATGGAAGTGTATAACCTATGCAATCTGAAATTCAAGTTATTGTAAAGTCAAGTAATAATCCAAGCTAAAATATTTTGCCTAAGTGCTGATCCAAAAGATTTAAGCGAAGTGTATGAACGCACACGCAAAGATAAATGTGACTTAATGCAAACAAAGCAATGAGCTAGTCAGAAGCAATCTGAAATTGAGATTAAAAACTAGCTCGTTTTGCACCAAGTACTAGGAGAGATGCTAGCCAATTGCAAAGATATCAGCGTAAGGGCACAAGATTGCTCAAAAGAGATTAAATACACAATTTGAAATTATGGGCTAAGGTTTAGCCTTCCCAAAATTTGACCGCTGTATTCTTTTCTCTTCTCTTTTCTCTCTTCTGAAAATCAACCGCAAGAACTTGCAAGCTTCCTCCTCCCTGGTTCGTACCACAAGCGAGAGGAGAAAAAGGCATTGGTAATATGAAGTGTTGATCTCTCTCTCTCTCTTTATACTTTTTTCTTTTCAAGCCATGGCTTTTCCTGGTAGTCGGCTACATTTTCTTCTTTTCTCTTAAAGTGGTCGAATTAGGGTTTGCTCACCTCTTGATTGCACAAGCCTATGAGCAGCCCTAAGACAATTATCAAAAGCTAGTCTCAAAGATGAAATGATATAAGTGAAGTTACACTACTACAGAAAAGATCTTCACAAACAGTTCAAAAACGTCATCACAGACGGTTTCGTGAGTCGTCTGAGTTTATGGGTCAGTAATGACATGATGTTATCATAGACAGTTTTCGAACCATCTATGATGCAGACTATCATAGACGGTTATTAACTCAGAACCATCAGTGATAGTTGACTATCACAGACAGTTTGTAGCTGAAACCGTCTGTGATGACTTTTCTCTATAGACAGTTTGTAGCTGAAACTGTTTGTGATGACTTTTTCTATAGATATTTGTAGCTGAAACCATCTGTGATGACTTTTCTCTATAGACGGTTTGTAGCTGAAACCGTCTGTGATGAATTTTCTCTATAAAGTCTCCAAGCAGTGGCTGCTTGTGCCTTTAAAACCGGCATCATATATGTATTGTTCGTAGACCCTCAGCCACTTTCGGGGGGTCGTCCACGTAGCATGAGGAGGATGAGACGGCAGCCACGGGCAACTTCATCGAGCCCATGAAGTTTAAGAAGCATGGCTGCCAGTCTAAGTTCTACGGTGACTTGACATCAAGGAATGGTTGGTTGCTGATACATGAAGCCACTTCCCAGTCGAAGTACCTACGCGTCCACATCACTTTCTGAACATAGCGACGTTCAATTACCTATCAACGACATCCAGGTAATTGGATGTCCTGACGCTCTCTTGGCAGCCATGCTTCTTAAACTTCATGGGCTCAATGAAGTTGCCCGTGGCTGCTGTCTCATCCTCGTCACACTGCGTAGACGACCCCCCGAAAGTGGCTGAGGGACTACGAACAATATATATATATATATTATGATGTCGGTTTTAAAGGCACAAGCAGCCGCTGCTTAGAGACTTTATAGAAAAGAGATCAAGAATAGAATGGTTGGATGTACCTGGCAAAGGTGAAATGAATGGCAAGAGGCTAGTTGAATGACAAGAGACTAGTTGATTACACAGACAAAGGTAAGATTAAGAAGATTGATTATTGCTCTCAGAAGGCTAATTACACAAGATTAAAACTTGCTAATATATTAGCAAATCAACCAAAATTAACTTATTACACAGGAACAAAATCTATCAAGATACTATCAACTCTGATGTAGGACAACAAGTATATCAGAATGTATAAATTGCATGCTCGAAACAATACATAACAGTAGGTAATCTAACAGCTCAAGGCACAATCTATACACAATATCACATCCAATTGCATTTGTGACATTAATTCATCATAAAGCAATTCAGGAGCCCATAAAATATCACTTTGAGTGGGGCTCAAGGGCTCATGCCACACTAGCAGTATCATCACCACCAACACCATCTGTGAGGACCCGGGTATTTAACTAGTAATACTTAACCTCCATATAGTTCTAGCATTACTAATCAAATATCCAAAGCCTCGATGGACATGTGCTTCCCAGAATTGCAGCACATGCTCATCATCACAAAATTATACATCATTTTCATACAACATTAATACTAAGTTCAACAACGACATACATAAAGTAAAGTTATTACAAAAGAGCCGACCGGCCAAATAACACAATATACAAGAATGACAGCGGAAGCAAAAGCGCCATAAGATGGCTAAGAACAAAAGTTGACCGGTTAGCCAACACAACCCACAAGGCAACCGACCGGGCCGCCAAGCTAGTTGCCTCGCAAGCTACCACAACATAGCTCACAAAAATGAGGCCCTTCGGGCTCACCTTTTTCCTCTGCAACAAATACATTTAAGCAAGACAACTGAGTACACTAAGGTACTCGCAAGACTGACGTGTGGAATAGCATACCTATTCATATGCTACATACAGGCTTATTTAAGTGGAGGTTATATGTCTCATTTTGCACAAAGCCAACTTTATTTACAATAATGTAATACATTTAAAAGCAAGTTTGTAAATCTATTTTGATGTTGAATATAACAGCGAATTAATAATAAATACAAGTAACCACCTGGAAGTGACTATCCCAATAGCCACCACAACATAGCACGAATCCCCGATTCGTACCACCCATCAAGTTTTAATTAAAAGGTTGTAGTCTAACTCTTGAAAGACCTTGCCAAGCGTGTCCATAACCTAGGACGAGGCTATTCGAATAGTTTTAACCATGCAGGAGTGTACCAATGTACCCACACTTCAAACCACCTTTAAGCCACAAAGCACACTTCCGAAGGTATGCCGGCACGGCTAAGTCCTACGAGACGTTTCCAATCTTGTGCATTAACTACGAGCCGCTCGTATGGATAGAAACCCATACGCTTACATTGCAAGCCGAAAGACAACCAGCTATCACGGGGGAAGCCTTTCGGACACTGCAATGCTCCCAGCACCATCCCTCCTGCGACTCCCTGCGACCCGAAGCCAATACACGCCAAAGTACTAAGTCAAGAGAGGTCCCATACCCTCTAGTGTGGTTAGCACGCTAAAATGCTTGGTTTAGTGTAACAAGATGTTCGGTCCTTGTTGACCCGGGCACCATTCCAGTCACACCCAGAATCACACCATCTTACCATTGTGCCCAAGTCCAAATCTTTTTGCTTTTAGTTTTTGGGTTTTTGCAAATTGAACATAGCATCAAGCCGAAATATAGATACATAGTAAGCATTTGTGTGATCAAGGTTATCGACAAGTCGATAACCGCCCATTTCTACCGGAAGCTAAGCATGGCTAAGCAATTAATCCGCAAAACTACTAAGTGACAAGAGCTCATCCACGAACTCTAAATCACAGCAATAACTTAGGCTCATGGTAGTAAAGGATAATCATTTTCCCAAGGAAATGCATCTACTAGGTCCACTAACGACAATAGTTTAACACAAACTAGCAATGCATACATAGAATTTGTAAACAACATAAACACTTGAAAATACAGGGATTAACATGATCAAACTGCTTGCCTTGCTGGAATTGTTCTTGCTGCAGAGGAGGATTCTCAGGTTCAATAAAATCTTCGGAACCTAACGCGAAAATGCGATAAAACCAATAAGAACGAAGAACACCAAACAAAACTCAACAGCAAAAGACATCAAAATCCCATGAAATTTACACAGCAGCTAGAGGTTGATTTTAGACAATTTTAGGAACAAGAATTACTTCATTTGGACTTAGCATGAAAAAGTTATGCCCTAAACAATTTCTCTCAGCCTGAAAAATTCTAATTAAATTAATTACAGCTACTGTTCATGGCAAAAATTTCTAGAATGATCTGGAATCTGAAATTTTTATGGTAGGTAGGTAATAGTATCCTAACAATAGCAAAACTGAGTTTGCACAATTTGGAGTTGAAATTAATTAGTTATGATTTTTCTAAGATGTAAAACTAGTGTAACATTGATATCAGTGGCAAGGATCACATTAAAACCTATTCTATACTGAAGTGCAACACTAGAGGATTTTAACAAAGTTTAGTTTGCTCAGTTTGGAACTACAGAGAAAAGGTTATGCATTTCATAAATTTTCAATGAATTTTAGACCACATTTTAGGTTGAAACAAGTTAACCTAGTTTAAACTATTTTCTGCTACAGAAAAGAGTCTAAAATCATACTCAAATTAAAGTTCATGCTACTACAGAGCTAACACAATTCGAATTTCTCAAAAAGGAGTTAAAACGAAATAGTTATTCACATTTGAAAACTAGAACATTTAAACACTTTGAAAATCTGGAGCTCTCGGGAGGTCTGGCTGAGCTGACAAAACTGGGGAGGTCCAGACCGTTGATGCGGGATCCAACGGCTCCAGACTAGGGAGGCACAGCGTATGCGAAGGATCTCCTCGCGCACTGAGGAGGTCGTGACCGTCAGATCTGGATCTGGCGGTCCAGAGCTCCATGAGGAGGTCCTACGGCTAACGCTAAAAGGGGGAGGTCTGGACGGCTAAGATCTCACAGGAGAAGTCTTCAGCGGTCAAGATTTAAGCGGAGGGAGGTCTGGACGGCTAAGATCTCACCGGGGAGGTCCTAACGATCAATATCTCCACGGGGAGGTCCTACAAGGCAAGTGTTTAACAGAGAGAGGTCTGGACGGTTCAGATCTTCCTGGAGAGGTCATAAACGGTCCAGATCTCAACGAGGAGGTCCTCCAAAGCAATGCTTTAACAGAGAGAGGTCTGGACGGCTAGGATCTCACCGAGGAGGTCCTAACGGCCCAGATCTGTGCGGAGGGAGGTCTTGCAGTCTTTTTCACAAAGGACCAGAGGTCTTTTGCAAAGAGGACCCCAAGGAGGAGGGTGATCCTGAGGGCTAGGATTTAACCTACGGAGGTCTTTAACGGCCAGGATTTCGATTAGGGGGAGGTCCTGGCAGCTAGAGACTTCAACTAGGAGATCTAACGACCGAGATCAACTTGAAGAGCTCATGAACGGCTAAGACCACAACCGGGAGGTCCTAGGACTTACGTTTTTACAGAAAAAGGGATCGACGGTTTAGATCTAATCACGAAGAGATCATTAAGGGCTAGGATTAAACTGAAGAGGTCCTGGGACTTGAGTTTTCACAGACAAGATCCTACGGTCAGGATCTAACACGAGAGTGGTCTTGGACGGCCACGATGAACCCGAGGAGGTCCAAAAACTTGACAAAAGCGCGACAACAGAACAGAACACCAGCTTTGGTCACCGGCTCGTCGCCGGCGGCCACGGCCACGGCGGCGCGGATTAACAGAGGCAAAATGTTCGCAATACTATTGCGAACATTTTGAGGGCACTTTTGTCGCCGGTGATGACCTAAATCGCCGGCGAGTTGGAACGAGGCGGAGGCGAAGGTACGGGAAAACTGAAAATATCGAAAAGCTTCGCCGCGACCTAAATCAATTGGGGCTTGAGCTCAGGGGGCTAAAAAGAACTCACCGAGGCACTGACGAGGTCCGAGGGGAGCTAGGAAGGTCCAGGCGGCGGAGGAGCTTGCCGGCCGCGGAGAAGAAAGTGAGGAGATGGCACCCTGAGTAAGGTGGGCACTAATGGATGGTGGGGTTAGCTCCAAAACAGCTCCTAGAGGGCCTAGGAGCAAGTAGATAGGAAATGGAGCACTCACCGGACTTGGAGACGACAAGCGGGGATTTCGGCCGAAAATGGGGAACCTCCAAATTCAACCGCCACCTGAGGGGACAAAACAAATTAAACGAGGGTTAATGTCCAGCGAGGTGTGAGGGAGCAGCTGGTGCAAGAAGTTGAACAAGAGAGCCACTAGAGGGTGGGTTGCACCAAGGAGCTCGAGATGCGGCAATGGCGGTCAAGTGCTTCAGAGGGGTTTTGAGCTCGACCAAGCACAAAGAAGCAAGGCAAAGCTCAAGAAGGTGTAAAGGATGGCAGCAGGGAGCTTGTGGGCTACTTAAAGCCGAGAAGGGCAATAATGGAGCAATGGGCCAGAAATGGGGGAAAGCTCGGGTCAAAGCTGCAACCCTGGCCGAAGGGATGGGAGCAGGTGAAGAGCTGACCTAGGGGGTGCACTGGCACACATTAAATGCAAGGAGACGTTGGGGGAATGGACAGGGCTTGAGCTCCACCTCCACACACGCCATGGCTCTGGCACACACATGGACACGGGGAGAAGATGACCAGTGACGCGAGCGGCCCCACCAGTCAGTGACGGCAAAGCGGCTCGGTCAGAAATGCGCGAGTGGGCTGAGCCGGACCATGAGTCACGGACCCAACACACGCGCAGTTGGATTTGATTTCCACGGTTGCGATGGGAATCCACTGGGGCGGTTGGATGCGGATCAGAAGGCTGAGAATGCCCGCGCATTGAAACAGGCTCGGGACGGCGCTAGGTGGTTGGACCAAGTCCAGCGGCTTGAGCCAGGCTCGGGTGCGCGCCCGAGGAACAGTGAAGACCCGATGAGGTTTGGATTTTAGAGCTGAAACTTTGGGAATTTAATTGAGGTATCAAATCAACTCCAAAATTTATGAAATTTTAAATGGAGCTTCCTGACTTTAGGATTAACCTCCCATAAAATTTCCAAAGATTTTTGTGCAATGGAAATTTCTTAAGAAATTCCAGAATGTTATTTCAGAGGTTTGACCAGGGTTTGACTTGCCTCTAAATTATTCAAATAATTTCCAAAAATTATGAAATAATTCAGAGGTGTCACAAAGCAACCCTAGAACCAAGGAAAATTACTTCCAAGGGTTAGACACAAGATTTCACCAAGGAGGTTTTTGACTTGAGATAATTGAGGATTTTAATTTTGGATTTCCCAAAATTCCTTTACAAGAATTTCAGAAAAGTTCAAGAGCATTAAGATGTAAGAAAAGTTTTAAATTTCTACTCACTTTCTTACATTTGAAACACAAGTTGAAAATTGGGATGTTACACCATCACAGAGCAAAGGGGAGGGAACGGGATAGAGAATAAAGAGTAGTAGTTTACCTACGCAGCAACGGCGGCAAACACCACCACCGGTACAACCGACATCTATGTCCCCACTATGCATAAATCAATCAAACATCAGAATACCACTACTGAATGCTCAAGCATAAAAATCAAACCGTAGGAGAGGCAAGCGAGCGGCGCTGGCCGACAACCAAGCAAGGGACGAGCCACCGGCGCACGGGTGAGCCCTATGCGCAAACCTTAGCCAAAGCAAGCAACCCCATCAAGGGAGAGAGGCAGATCTAGGCCGAGGGGAGGTAGCCGAGGGAGGTTAGTGGAGAGGTAGCCGGGAAAGTGCCTGTACCGATGGCGACGGGGTCATGGAGGAGGCTTCGAGCGGCGGTGACGGGGTGGGGGGCAAGGGAAACAGGCGAGAGTAAGGGCGCAAACCCTAGCAAACCTCGGGGGAAAGGGGAACGGGCGAGAGTATAAGGGCACAAACCCTAGCAAGGCTCCTACTAATAAAGAGTGATAACTTATCACTGACGGTTCCATAATAGAACCGTCTGTGATATTGTCAGTGATAAGTATCACAGACAGTTCTATAATAGAACCTCCCATCTTGATCGGGCCGTCCAATCTTGATCGAACGATCCACAATGCTTGGGAACGTTCGGACCGTCCGAACCTCCCATCTTGATCGGGATGTCCAATCTTAATCGGACGGTCCACAACGCTTGGGAACGTTCGGACCATCCGAACCTCCCATCTTGATCGGGATGTCCAATCTTAATCGGACGGTCCACAACGCTTGGGAACGTTCGGACCGTCCGAACCTCCCATCTTGATCGGGATGTCCAATCTTAATCGGACGGTCCACAACGCTTGGGAACGTTCGGACTGTCCGAACCTCCCATCTTGATCGGACTGTCCAATCTTAATCGGACGGTCCACAAGAGAGGAAGGCACGGCACGCAGGCTAGAGCGCGGAGGTGGGCTAGCAAGCTGGACTGCGGGGTGGCTTTCGGCCCAAAGCGACTTGGAGGTTTTTAATTGCTTTTGAATTAAAGAAAATACAGAAAAGAAAAAAACGTTTTTAGAAAATAGTTAATAAGTCCCAAAAAAATCTAGAAAAATGCACCAAATTCCTTGAAGCACTATTCAAGATTTCCAAAAGCATTAATTTTAATTAGTTTTATGGCAAGTAGTCCAACACCTCTGCAAAGAAATTGGCATACTCATGCCAAATCCTGTAGTCATCACTGCAGAAGACAACATAGTCGTCCCACCCTTTCACGCCACAGCCGGTGCTAGTGCACCGGTGGTCGTCCTCCGACAGTGCCCACACCTGGCCCAACGGCCTGATCTTGTTCCATGTCGCCGCCTGGACCATGTCCACGACGAGCCTTTGGCACCGCCTGCACTTCCGGTTGGTCCTCTTGGCCGTCTCGTACCCGTCGTCGGTCGGCTCGCCCTTGACCTGCCTGATGTAGTGCTTCGCAATGTCGCACGTCTCATCGATCGTGTAGAGGAGGAGGCCGAGCACGTAGGCCGCGGCCTTGTGGCCGACGACGGCCGCCCGTTCAAGGAACACGAGGCCGCGCTGCATGTCTTGGGGCACGAAGACAAGCGCGAGGCCGACGATGAAGCAGACCTCCGGGTTGCCGGCGCTGGCAATGTGGTAGACGACGGTGAGGTAGCGCTCATTGTCCTGCCACTTCATCGCCTCGTCCCGCTCCAGCGTCACGTGCCTCCCCACGGCGCACTTCTTGGATGCCTTGTATATGGCCTTGCAACTAAAATTCAAGACGACAGAATCTTAATACAAGAATTAATTACTCCATAAGAGAAAAATTAAAATTAAGGCCAAATTAAGATCGTTGTTGCTAGTCAAATTCAGTTCAGAATTGGATATTGGACACAAAACAAAATCATCGATCACGTACGTGGCTCGTAGGCTGTAGAGGTTAGCCATGGGCTGAGGAGAGCTCATGACCACGAGGCCGACGATGTGGACGACGACATCGTCAGGAAGAGGGGCGATCGCCAACATCCTCACCGTCATGCTCTGCGTGCTCACCATGTGTATACGTACATAGATCAATACCATATGCATGCTCACCATGGGGCGCGATGATCATTCTTATAAAATGTCGAAGAGACGCATCATACGTAACTTCGACGCGCAAGACCTAGCTTCTGTTGGGATACGGGTAGGCTACGCTAGCAACAATTCAAAAATTCTACCACGTAAACCAAGATGCCAAGCAAGTTAAATGATCACAGATCATTACCACCAGACGTGCACCGATGTAGTCCGACGATGAACGCACCGATGTAGTGGTCGTAGACGATCGTCCAACGACCTCGTAGTCGATCGTCTCTTCCAGCAACCTCCGCAGTTCCTTGTGAAGATCGCGGATCGTCCTCAGTGCAACAGCGACCGCAAAAGCGTCTCTACGGTATCCACACGTCCAGAGAAGGAACAACCGTACGCCGGTGTGCTAGCACCAAGTCGCACGGGTAGGCTCTCTCAAGAAGATGGCGGCTAGGGTTTCGGTGGAAACAACTCACGTGTCTGTCTCGCATAGCCACCCTAGCCTCAAGCATCTCCTTATATATAGTGCCCCGTGTCGGATCCTATCCGAAAGGGTTTGACGAATCGTATTCGTACTGGTTTGTTCCATCCCATTAAGTGTGTGACCCGTTAGGTTTATGTGTAATCGGTTGTGACTCGGAAACCCTTTCCGACCACGAGTCGTAGCGGTCCCTAGCAGGACATAACGATTCCTGAATACACACAAATTATATTGGACGAACCTTAATGCAATATGATCTACGACTAGGTCCTCATCACTTACGAACAGGTCCTATCTTTATACGACCAGTTCGCACTTGGTCACGACCAGTTCACACTTGGTCACGACCAGTTCGTAACTCCTTACGACCAGGTTTCGACCACTCTGTGATTTCGTTCGATCAGTCTACGACTTGCTCGTATCACCATACGACTTGTCTAAATCTAATCGAACTAAGCGACTTACCCTAGTATTCTCCCTTTGCCTCACGATATCTGGTTTGAACTCCAGGTGAGATAACATGTCATCCATGGACTGTTCAATACTTTCTCGATCGAGTTGTCGGATAACCTTACGTGGTCGAACACTTCGACCACTAGTGGCATGGCCATGCACTTTCTTTATCCAACCACTTCGAGGGGCCCATAGATATCTCTCCTGTTATGTTAAGAGGGGCACGTCCCATATCCGACCAGTCACATCCCTCCGTATGTTTCATAGTATACCCGAAAGCTACCTTTATAACGACCCAGTTACGAGTAGCGTTTGGTAACCCCTAAGAATGCTATCACACATGTAGGGAACCATGCTGCTCTCTGGTCTAAGGATTATACATCATCATTGCTTAAGACCAACTAATGACACACAGAATCATAACAATCTCAATAGTGTCTCAAGGTGGGTCAATCCAACCCCATGTTCTCTAACATGTGTTCACATTATTGATTCGATATCTCTATATCCATGACCGGTGATACATGGTCATCAATCAATATATGCGCTGGTCCTAGAGTCACTGGTGTTCTGATCAGTGACATTCGACCAGGGATACTTTTAAGAACAACATCGTACAAGTCGAAGAGTTTCACCAACAAGTCACATACTCTTGATCTTCAGAACTAACGATTCATTCAAGGAACATAATAACATTTATTCAAAAACTCATAAACATAGACGTAATACAATCATCTCCATGATTGCCTCTAGGGCATATCACCAATAGCTTCAACTTCCATAGTTCTCCTCCATTGCTTTGGCTCCTGTTGTGCAAGTAGCTTGGCTCTGGCTCTAGTCATTGGACCAATTGGTTCTTCATGAACAGTCTCATGCACACTTGAAGTGGAAGATGTAGTAGTAATAGGGATGTCCTCATCAATATATATGCACTTTGTATCTATGGTTGCTCATATATGTAGATTTAGTATCCGAAGATATCAACCGGTGAATAGTTACCTCTACCATCGAGAGTCCAGGATCGATGACGCCAAATGCTAGGTCGCTTATCTCAGTCGATTGCCTATGGGCATGTCCTGAGGGTCACCAATGCTATTTATCTTTTCCCCTGTAAGACTTCATCTATATTTGGCTTTTCTGGCCCATCATGTAAGACTTCAACCATATGGTCTAATTACATTTATTTATTATCATTTTTATTCATATGTATGAATGTGGTATCTATCGATGTTGCAATGTGTGAGCTAGTTATTGATCATTGGACTAGCTTGGTATACACAGATGGTCTAGATGCAAATCCGGGTCAACACTTGCCCCACACATGCTCGATGAAATGCCCAAACCGTGGGAATCCATTTTTCTTTTTTTCTTGGAAGGGCATATTGGTTATTTTGCCTTGGTCAAACCCGTTGACCCTTCTCAAAGCTGTAAATAAGCTCCACTTCTTACCTTTCGAGTGGCACTAGAGCGATTAGCTCCTTTCGAGTGGCAAACTCAATTTCGTCCAACCCTAGTGACAACACGCCATTCACCATATTAATTTCAATCTTACAAAATTAACAATGTACAATATTTGAAGAAAATAATTACATGTGGACAAACAAGTTAAGGAACAAACAACAAATACAATTTTTTTTACATCTTTGATCTTTAAGATGAATTGCACATTTATTAATTTAAGCCGACGTGATCGGTTTGCACTTGACAACGAATCACCAATGGTTAACCATCTTGCAGTTGAGCCTCACCTCCACCGGCATCCCCTTCGGCGGGGGTATGTTCCCCATCTTCACCATCGCCTTGGCGAAGTCCCTCGCGAACGCCTCGCCGTCCGTGCTGTACATCTCCACCAGATCGTCCTGCGGCCCGCCGCCGTAGAGCGCCTGGTCGGAGGTGAGGAGCCCGCGCCGCGCGACCAGGTCCTGGTAGTAGGCGTTATCAAACCTCATCGGCGTCTGCGTCGAACGGCGCCTTGGCGCCATCATCACCGGCAGGGCCTTGCTGCGGGCACTTCTGCCGCATGGTCTCCGCGAAGGAGGGGTCGATGTTGGCGTCGCCGTCGGTGCCGTACACACGGTCCCTGTAGTTCTGACAGTTGGCCATCCCGACGGTGTGCGCGCCGGAGAGCGCGATCATGTCGCGGGCGTCGAGGCCGCGCTCCCTGAACACGGCGACGAGCGTGCTGAGGTTGTTGTGCGGGCTGGGGAGGTCGTAATCGGCGGCGTCCTTTCCGGCGTCGGCGCGCGAGTCCTTGCGGCCGAGTGGCACGTTCCAGGTGGGGCCCCCGAGCAGGGTGACGGCGTCGCGGGACGCGAGGGCGAGCACGTCGGCGCAGGAGACGGTGGCCGGGCAGTCATGCTCGATCAGGGACTTGATCTCGTTGATCATCTCGAAGCCGCGGAGGGATTTGTTGGCCTCCGCGTGCTTCTCACTGTCGGAACCATCCAGGAGAACGGAGCCATCACATCCCTGTCACGTCATTAGTTTCTTAGTTCTGATGCAAAAGGATATATTAGCAGCAGATTATAGGACATGAGTGTACGTGGTAGTTAATAATCGCGTACGTTGACGAAGCAGTCGTGGAAGAAGAGGCGGAGGACGGCGGGTGCCAACCACGGCTCGCCGGCCACCTTGCGCGCCATCACCTCCCGCACGACGTTCTGCACGTTGGGACACGTCTTGTCGTAGTACCTGGCCGAGAGCTTGGCGCCATTTGTGGTGGACGCTAGAGCAGCGAGGAGGAGCAGAGCGAGCGCAACCCAGAAGCTCTTGCACGACATCTTCATGGCTATTGACCGATGTGCCAACGCGCCGATCAGTAATGTGCAACTCGCCGATCTTGTGATGATGAGATTATGAGAAGTTCAGAAGAAATTCCGAACGACAGCTTGTAGCAAGGAGAGTGAGTTGCTTGCTAGCTAGGTTGCAGTGGATGAGTGAGAAGCATGCATGCTTATATAGGTTGTCTCCTTAGACTTCCAGCGCGTACCGCGCTGCTTCTACCCGCGTGCACGTGCGAACACTAGAGCTGCGCCACCTACTAGCTCCATTGATATTGTCTCCGGTCTCCATGCATGGCTCGTGCTAGGGGATTCGTTAATTAACGTGAATCTTCTGACCGTACTCTCTGACGAGGTCAGGACTCAGGACCGGAAGAACAAGAAGAAGACGGGAAATTTTAAAAAAAAAATAAAAAAAAGAGAGGAGGGAATTGACAAACTAACTATTTAGCTAGCTAGGGGATTCGTTAATTAACTTAGAATCTTCTGACCGTACTATGTGTCTACGTCACGTCGTAAACTTCCAGCCCGCAGGACTTCGAAGCATCCATAGGTGGTGGTTGCTCGGTTGGAACGAACTTTCTAATTAAAGCTAACATAATTTGGTTAGATTGTTTTAAGGGAGTGTCTATACAACATGCGACTGATTTTTTCTTGAAAATCAGTCACTTTTTAAGCCATCAGATGGAGATCCAATGCTCCAGATATCACCCCCACCCCTATATCCATAATCTAATCTCACTTCCCACCCTCTCTCCCTCTCTCTCACCAATCACAGAGCACTAAAATTGAAAGATATATAGCAGTTCTCTTGTTTTAATTAGTGGACACAAGCGTTCGCTGACTTTTTTTCGATTACAACGAAGACACACAAGCACACATATCACAATGCACATACCCCACACACACACGTGTGAGTACATGAGGTCAGAGATAAATCTACGACCTCATAAAATTCTTACCGAACAGTACTGGTATGTATGTAAAGATGGATACCGGAATTTGAACCTTGATGGATGGAGTTGTGCGTCATTCCACCGAGAGGTGGTTTCCCATTCGCTGACTTCTGATATCACGCATGCATGTATATCTACATCTACGTATATGTACTTGTATAGTAAGTTAGCTACGGATGTATATCTTTAAGCCATGTAAGGTTACTTTGTTTGGTACCGGTGGCTTTCAACCTTTCGGATTAAATTTTACAAAACAACAATTTTGTGACAAAACTATTAAAGAACGTTTCGTAGATCTACATATTTAAAAGTGAAAATTCTAACAAAACTACAATCCGTGACACATTGCTCCCTTCCTGATAAACTGATCCCACTCGTCAGCCACCGTCATTCTTTCTCCCATGACGGCAGTGGCGGACCCAGGATTAAATTCTAGGTATGGCGAAATCGCAAGCAGCCAAACGCAGACCAATATGCAAACTATATTGCAAATTTGCAATATATAGAAACCATGTAAACAAGAGGCCATCTAAATTACTTCATACAGCTTGTATCATACAAGCGCAACCATATTACCATACTAGCAACAACCCAGATTTCTAATGACAGAGATCAAAAGAAGCAACAGTTGCTCACATGAAGAATCTAAATATTAAACCAAACTAGGTGAATCATCATAGAAATTTCCCACGAACGAATAAATGAAGGGTGTGGAGCAATTTTGTCTATATTTGGCTACAACATAAATTGTTTGAGTCTGTTCAAAGTGCAGATTGGCTCCTAAACAGCGTTCCAAAAAATGACCATAGGACAAGAAAATTAATTAGTTATTGTGATGATTTTCAGAATCAATCATTTATTGTGATAGTGTTCGAAATTAATCTTTTATCGTACCAATGTTCAAACTTGATATTTTCATCATGACAGCGTCCAAAATCAATCATCCATTGTAATATTCTTGTGATGATATGAAAAGAAAACCGACACAAGATATCTAGATCTGGGCAAAGAAAATCAAATCCATAGAAAAATTTACGAGATTATATTACCTAGTGCTCGGAGTGGAGGGGAGGCAGAGCCGCAGAGGCAGTAGCGCAGTGCGCACTCGCCCGGCGCCCGGTGTCTGGGAGGCTGGGGCGGAACAGCGTCGCCCGGCGGCGGGCCCGCGGCGGCTCCTGGAGCCCTGGAGGCCTGGAGGCTGGAGCAGCGCTGGAGGCTGGGAGAGTGGGAGGCGGAGGCGCGGAGCAGCATTGTTCGGCGAGGCACCTGGAGGCTGGAGCAGCGTCTCCCGGTGCCAGCGGCCGACGCGGCGACGCCTCGAGCCCTCACCTCACCCCCACTACTACACACAGCCTCATCACAGACGGTTCCGAACCGTCATCACAGACGGTTCCGAACCGTCTGTGTTTTTGTACGTCTGTGATAAGCTGGCGGTTATCACAGACGGTTAAACATCCGTCTGTGATAAGTCACAACACAGACGGTTCTAATTATATAACCGTCGTGATATCTAATTATCACGCACGGCTCTATTCAAGAACCGCATTATAGACGCATATCACATACGGCTCTATTTATGAACCGTCTGTGATATACATATATCCCAGACGGTTATCATTATATAACCGTCTGTGATATACACATATCCCAGACGGTTCTTAAATAGAACCGCTGCAGTGATAAAGGATATCCTGCGGTTATATTTACGAACGTGCGGGATTATACATATCACGAAGGTTTGATTGATAAACCGTCGTGATAGTTATTTCAACATAACTATTTTTAAAAATTTTCGCTAGCCTCGGGATTGCTAGCCATGCCCTCTGAAAATAAGCGGTGAGAAAATAGATACATCACAGATATCAATCGTTGACAACCCAAAGTGATCATTGTCATACAAGCGAACATATATCAAATACAGTCAAACATTGTAATATCAACTCGTTCGAAAATATTGTCATACAACCCAAAGTGACAACCCAAAGTTTACCATTGAATCACAACTATTCAAAGTGAATTTCAACTATATCAAATATATTAATTGTTTCAAGGTCGTTCGATAGTGAAACTCTCCGTTGGCGCAATGATATCCGTCGTGATGAAGGTGCGAGCATGCCTCGAACATCCGAGATCTCTTTACGAGCAGTGAATCTAAATCTATATTCAAAACCTACAAACAAGAGTAAAGTGTTACACATATATATTTAAATTTATAATTAGCAATTATTGCGAGATTGACCAACCTCGGGATCCGCAACCTAGCACTCATGAGAATCGCATATGATGGCAAGCGTAGAATGCACATTCTTACGCTTTTCTTTGGCGACGAAAAAATAGAATTATATATATAGGTATAGTCGGTTCGAGACGCATTATTACGAGTATGATATAGGATTATTGTGTTGTAGCACGTCTGGAAATCGCGTCCTGTGATTAAGTGTGGCGTTTGTTCCCTTGTATAGCCCTCCTCGGCAATATAGGAGATGAGCGACCTACATGTTTCCAAAAAGTTAACCTCGGCCATTTCAAGCGAAGGAAGACTACAATAGAGTTATGTATGGAGGAAATGAGCACACACATCGACTACTTCTTGCACAAGGGTGAAGTCGTGGCCTTTTTCATTAGGGAATTAAGGTATAGTACTGATTCCTCTTTGGTATAATGACTAGAAGGATCCATGATGCCTACTCATGTATGTCGCTATAGTCATTAAACCTAAGTTCATCTCAGCGTATAAAGTACAAATGAAATTTGTATAGCAAGTAGTGAAGCACTTACTTACGGTTGTAGGGCACCATTATGTAGTCCACGTAGTTTTGAGCAAGCAATCCTGCCGTTATGTATTTCTCGGCGTGGATGCGTGCGCCAAGATGGTTTGCTCGAGAGACCACGTGTGGGTCGAGAAACCCACCGGTTCTTTCAATCGCGGCAGTTTTAATCATGTATCTATACATAAGCAATGAGTTGTTATATTACGTGAATGTACGTGAATGTAGAACTTGATTGTACACACTTACAGTGTCCAGCATCGTAGAAGTGAGGCATCGAGGGCTTTGAGGTTGAATAGGTCGAACAAGTCGTCGAAGCCCACGATGAAGGGGGCTGGCTCGTGGAGGAAATAGTCCTCCGTGTATCTGACGGTGATTCCATCAGCGCACCCTTTCTCTTTGGTCTTCTTCAAGTACCAGCTATGCAAACTCTGACAACCTAATCGAGCGTAGGCTAATACTGTGCTCGTCGCCAACGGACTTCCGAAAGAGTATTTCTTAGGGTTAGGAGGCGGAAGCGCCTTAATGTTCTTCGATTTCGATTTGTCCTGAACGACTTGCGCGCTACGCGTCTTCCTCTGTCAGACGACTCGGGAACTGATACGGCGGCACGCTTTTTTTGTTCGTTCGGTGTCTTCTCCACGGAACCGATGAGGCGGGCTTCGGCGAAGGTTGAGGTGCGATCATGGAGGGTCTGTTGGAGAGACATGGTCGTGTCGAGGTGGTTGGGGTAGAGTCATCAAAGGTTGGCGGCGCTGCGCAGGTCGGGACGATGTCCTTCAAAGTTGAATTGGAGGGCATGGTCGTGTGGAGATGGTTGGGGTGGAGTCATCGAAGGTTGAGCGGCGCTGCAGGTCGAGCGATGTCCTTCTTTGGCCACCGAATAAAGCCGCATGCAGGGCATCCCTAGTGTTATGATTTCGTCGTTGAGGCGAATCTCGGTAGGACGGCCCTAAAATTATCATGTACCATGTCCACCGACCTGGCGTAACCTGCGCCACACAGGGCACCGTCTTTGCACTATCCCTTCATTGCATGGATACACCACCCCGCCCGACCTCAATAGACATCCCAACCATCCTCACTTGGAGTGTGCGATGCGTCGGCTCCTACAAAGCGATACGCAATTAGCTAAGGCGTCCTATAGGTCTATCTTTGGAGCATTCGAGATGTACATTACCTTGATGTCGTCGATAGGTAATTGGACATCATCGTGTTCACAATTTTGCGTGGGCGCGACGCTACTCGATGTTGAGGAGGACTGCCTACCAAAACAACGGGGCGACTGCGACTGGTTGTTGAGGAGTAGTAGTTGATTCACTTGGTCCTGCAATCTTGCTATCTTTTCTTCAAATTTTGCAGTAAGCACCCGTTCTCTTCCTTCAAATTTTGAAGTAAGCACATGTTCCAACACTGTGTCGTACTCGGTCTTGGATCTCTTCCTGCTCCTATCGTGCGATGAGTCGTGCAGGAATCCATCCTCCAAGATCGTTAACCCCTTTGCCTCGCGTGCGACCCGGGTGCTCCTTGTTTCCCAGGGCCGTAGTTAGTATATCCTTCTCCTGTCTGCCTGCTTGGAAGGAGCCTTCGGAACATGCGGAACTCAATTCTTGCTGCAAGAGGTCATCATGTTATTATATACATTATGAAGTTATAGACTTATTAACAACTAGGTAGTTCGAAGACATTTACCACACGGTTGGCCACATCCCGGTCTGCCGGGTTTGTGAAAGAGATTTCGCCCGAAGACGTAACTGATGCCCTCGCTCTTAACCAGGAGAGAGCGCGCTGGTCTGTGATCTCAGCAAATGGCCTTGTTTCGTTCGCGTCCTCCGCCGCCCATTGCGCGGTTTTACCCGCGTACCCAGCGGTGCCGAGTTTGTGGGGGTGAGTGTTAAGTGTCTGGAGAGCCTTGTGCGTCGCACTTTCCTCAAGAAATTCGGGCGTCGTCTTCATTTGCACAAAGGCGTCCCATATATCCCGCGACAAGAATTTATACGCCGTGAAGGGCGTTCGACCCGTGTTCACGTACCTTGTGACAAGCACGCTCTTGAAGGTCCTCCACGCCTTTCCGATCGAGAGCAACGTCTGTCGTTCCACGCGCGCCAGGTCTGCGGCTGGGAAAGTGAACGATTTTAAAACTTCGTCCCACAGCTGGCTTCTCCGAACATCCGGCCACGGTGTCCCACTACGTGGGTGATGGGGACCCGTTCCCTTCCAAGTATCCCGCACAAGGTTCGGAATCTCGCCGCTGCTTTGGGGGGACTCACAGGGATCCCATTGGCATTGACCTCCGTGACGGTCATTATGCCTGGAGGAATTCTCGATGTTCCTCTGCCATCTCGCGTCGTACCACTTTCCTCGGAGATCCGGACGGCGCGAAGATGGTGCGGACGCCATGTCGCTACTTGCTATCTATATCTATATATGCACGAAGCAATATCGTAAGCTCTAACGACGACTTCAAGCGGATTTACTCAACTTAACCAAAAATGATGCACAAACGTATAATATATAAAGAAGGATTGATGGTAGTTTGTGCTCTCGAAGGAGAGTTGCAAAGAACAAGTCTTTGCCATCTCAATCCTATTGTCTATACTCTTCATTAAATGAATATGATAGTATAAATTCAAACTATGAGCTCTAAACAATACTTTGCTTAATCACAAATGATCTCAATCATTATCAAAATGATCTCTTAACTATCACATTCAATCTCGGATAAGAGAAAAGTTCATCACAGAGCGAACTGAACAAAGCCCACTCGATCAATTTCAGTTCACATTATCAAAGACTATCAAAGTCACATCACGGAGGGTTCGTCAATACAATAGAGCTCATGAATGAACTAACAAGATATCAAATTGACGGATGCATTCAACCGTGCTGTGATAACTAGCATTCAACCGAAAGTAACAAATTAACAAGATATGAAATTGACATAGCAAGTAATTTGTACAATAGAGCTCAAGAATCAACTAACTATCACATTCAATCTCGTATAAGACAGAGTTCATCACGAGCATGTCAACAAAGCCCACGATCAATTTGCGGATCTTTAGGAATACTCACAGAGGATGCCGCACAACAACTCACGGTGCAAGGAGGAGGCCGGTGCAGGGGAGGAGGCCGACGTGGGGAGGAGGGAGAGGCGCGGGGAGGAGGGAGAGGCGCGGGGAGGAGGCCGACACGGGGAGGAGGACGGCGCGGGGAGGAGGCCGGTGCAGAGGGAGGAGGCCGACACGGGGAGGAGGCCGGTGCAGAGGGAGGAGGCCGACACGGGGAGGAGGCCGCGCGTCGAGGCGGAGGCAGCGTCGTCGATGAAGGGGCGGCGGCGTCGGGTCTTACGGCCGGGGAGGTGAACGGGCGAACCCTAGAGGAGCCGAGAGAGCGCGCGAGAGCCTAAGGGGCGCGGGAGACGAAGTGACGAGTAAAGAGCAAAACCCTAGGGTGCGCCTTTTAATAAAAAGAATATCACAGACGGCTCTATTAAAGAACCGTCTGAGATATCCGCAATATCACAGACGGCTCTATTTAAGCACCGTCTGTGATAATATCACAGACGGTTTGCTTAAAGAACCGTCTGAGATATCCTCAATATCACAGACGGTGCCATTAAAGAACCGTCTGTGATATTGAGGATATCTCGAGCGGTTCTTTAATCAAACCGCTCGTGATATTATCGCGCGGTGCTTAAATAGAGCCGTATGGGATATTGTTGATATCTCGACGGTTCTTTCATAGAGCCGCTCGTGATAATATATCATGACGGATCCATCATAGAGCCGTGCGTGCTATGGATCTCATTCCCTTCATCTCCGCGAGTGTCTCTTCGTCTCTGCTCCAGCTTTTATATAAATAGACAACCCTTATCAAAGGGATTTCTCACGCTCCTTGATCATCCCCTCTCTCCACAAATTCCAAATGGCTTCTCTCTCGTCCACTGCTTCGCCTACATTTTGGTTGTGTACTCGCACCTCTCTGATCGCAACCTGGCCCAAGCTGCGAACAAGGCGTCCGTTCGCAATGCAATCTGTTGTAGACCCTCCCATCTACCGGAGACCATAACGGCGATCATCGGTCGATTGGAGCTCCTCCTCCAACAGACCAGTGCGAGGCTCTCCCGCATCCGGCGAGTAAACCTCGTCGTGGAGATTGTCCTGTGGAACTCTTTGGTCCGCACCGAGGATGCAGCCCAGAGAGTCGAGGACGACATCGACATTGCAGGAGAGCGGGTCCGCCTAGCCGAGACTGTGGAGACCAGGGTTGATGGCCTCTGGGCTATATGGGACTTGATTACGGAGTCCGAACATCTACAAGAGGAAATTGAGCGTGCAAGGTCACAGGTGGAGGCGTTTGGTGAGACAGTCGGTGATCCCGCTCCCACTGAAGCCCACGTACGCTCAAGCCCATTTCACGGTCTTGCAACACATGACCCAACTGTCCCCGTACATCGACGAGCACAAAGACATGGTACGCCAACAGAATCCAGACCGGTCGGAGGTTTGGATCACGAGAGAGCACAACCGTCGGTTCAACGAATGGGTAAAGGTGCGAATCATGGTAGGAGGTCATCAAGTGATGATCTGTTGCTATGGTTGGCAAAGGGCCACAATTTACAATTGTCACATGGCAAAGATACGACATAAATGGGTACACATTTTATCGGCAAACTCGGGATAGGAAGAGCACGATCGAACAGCGTGTCCGCATAGATGCATTCGATGCCGATGGTGAGGAGCTCGTACTATGGGCAAATAGAGGAGATATGGGAGCTCGACTACGTGCTTTTCAAGATCCCCCTATTTCGGTGCCGTTGGGTCCATCTCCCACAGGTGAAGGTCGACAAGTACGGCGTCACTATCGTGGACCTCGATCGTGTCGGATACAAAGACGAACCATTCGTACTGGCTAACCAAGTTGTTCAAGTCTTCTATGTAACCGACCCGGCAAATAAGAAGCGCCACGTAGTTCTTCATGGAAAAGAAGGATTGTCGGAGTTGAGAATGTAGTGGGCGAGGAAGAATACAATCAATTTGACGAGTTGCCTCCTTTCGAGACGACATCGAGCTCGAGGAAGAACCCAATGAGGAAGCTAGCTATATGCGCGTCGATCATCGTGAAGGACTATATTTTAATTAAGAAATTACTCCATTGTAATTAATTTATTCCATAACATCATGTGTTATGAACTTGTAATAAGTCGCACGTATATTTTGATGTCAACGTGGAATTGTAATCGCTCCCGTCCTTGTGGACCGTATATTTTGGTGCATTAAAAATTCATTTCATTTGGAAAATAGTCCACCGCACCACCTTTCTAGAAACCTAAAAACTAAAATTTTATGGCAAATAGTCTAACACCTTTGCAAAGAAACGGTATACTCATGCCTAATCCTGCATGCGTCATCGCGAAGACGACGAGTCGCCCCACCCTTCCACACCGCAGCCAATGCTCGTGCACCGTGGCCATCCTCCGACAACGCCCACACCCGCCCAAAGGCGGCGGCCTTCTTCCCCACGCCGCTCGACCATGTCCGCGGCGAGCCTCGCACCGCTGCACTCCCGGTTGGTCTTGGCCGCTCGCGCACCCGGCCGGCCGGCTCGTCCTCGACTGGCCGATGTAGTGCTTCCCAACGTCGCGCGTCTCGTCGGCCGTGTAGAGGAGGAGACCGAGCGCGAGGCCGCGCCTTGTGGCGGCCACGCCGCCGTTCAAGGAACATGAGGCCGCTGGCGATGTCTTGGGGCGCGAAGACAAGCCCGAGGCCGACGATGAAACAAGCCCGGGTTGCCGGCGGCGGGTGGGTTGACGACGGCGAGTAGCGCTCGTTGTCCGCCACTTCATCGCCTCCTCTCGCTCGGCGCCACGCGCCTCCCACGCGCGCGTTCTTTGGACACCTTGTACAAGGCCTTGCAACTATACGTACATACATTCAAGATGTTAGAATAAATAGTAGTATGTACGCACGATATTGTAGACATAAAGATGTACGTGACGTTAATCGTAGGTCGCATAGGTCCTCCATGGTCGAGGAGAGCTCGCGCCACGGCCGACGATGTCGACGACGACATCGTGAGAAAGAGCGGCGATCACCGACCTCCTCGCCTTGGTGCCGGCTTGACCGCTCGCATGCTAACCTTGGCGATTGACGTACTCAAAACCGTGAGACGAAGAGCGATGGGAGGAGTTTAATCTTCGGTGATTATTCCGTCTTATATCAAGAATTAGAGTAATCGCACGTGAGACGAAGAGACGCATGTATCGCTTCGTGCGGCGAGACGAAGAGACGGTTGTCGCGATGGTGAAGAACACGTCGCGCGGGATATCGAGACGGCTCTATATGGGAACCGCTCGTGATAATAATATCACCGACGGTTATTTAATAGAGCCGCCTCGTGATACTAGTATATTACGATAGATTCTCAAATTGAACCGTCGTGATATTTCACGACGGTTTTATTTCCAAACCGTCGCGATAAGCGCGCCTCATCACGAGCGGTTCATATTACGAACCGCTCGTGATACTTCACTGACAGTTTCGTAGATATGAACCGTGCGGATATGTCCTCATCACGACGGTTCTTTTACCAACCGTCGTGAAGTATCACAAACGGTTGGTAATAAGAACCGCTCGTGATGAGGACATATCACGAGCGGTTCCCGACGGTTCCAAAGGGAACCGTCTGTATAAGTTAAACACAGACGGCTCCTTTGGAACCGTATGTGATGAGGTGTCTGCTATTGCCTGTTTTGTAGTAGTGCCCTCCTCGACAATCGATGTCTCACAGCTCGACGCTCCGTTGCCCGATGCTCCGTCCGTCCGCGTCATGCCCGCGCTTGGCTTCGCTCTCGCTCGCTGGTCGCCGCCACGCCAAGCATCGCCGCCGCCGCCGCTTTGACTAGATCTAGGAGTGGGGGTGAGGGCGTGAGGAAGACTAGAAGCAGTGGGCACTTGGGTTGGCACTTGGGGAGGTCTTGGGGCTTGGGCACTTGGGCTAGTAGGCCGCGAAGACTGCACTTCGCCGCTGCCGCATGAATGCGAATGGCCGGCCCAGGCAACAACTCCTTACAGCCTTACTCGGTTACTCCTTTTCCCTTTGCCCAGGCAGCAGCTTCTTCTCCGGCGCTGGTGCTACGAGCCAAGGATGGAGGGGTAGGGGGTTTCGGCGACGGGAACAAGCTCTGGCTGATGCCAGATCTTGCCATAATGGCAGGTCCGCCCCTGCACGACGGTGGCTAAGCCAGAGCACACCACGTCTGCATGCCACCGTGGTTGCGGTTTGGACCAATGCCCGTCGAACTACTACACACACTTGGTCCACCAAATGTGAGAAATTTACTTTAAAGCAGCAGTTTTGAAAAATTCTCTAATATTGTAGATGTTATGGGATATGCTCCTAATCTCAGTGTGCTGAACAATCGGCAATAGCGTCGAGGCGTTTGGCGAAATTCTCGTTTATGGCAACCTTCAGGCTGGCAAATCTTTGTATTCGATTCCCTTGCGATGGGCCTAGGAGAGGGGGAATATGTCAAGTATCCGCCTGGGATCATGTTTTCTTAGGTCTATTCTGGATGTACAATGCAATTTCGGTAGTCATTTTCCATTTCAGTTGGAAAATACAATCAGAGATGTTTGGGGTACTCATGAGGTCAGACCAGCCATGGTGGCAGTCTGACCGGCTTTTGCTAGTGGTCTGACTGGCCATAGGTAGCAGTCAAACGGACTGGGGCCTGGCGGTCGGACCAGCCAAAATGTCAAAGTGTGAATTTTAGCAATCGGCCAAAAATCACGTGTCTAGAATGGATTGAGAATGTGTTTGCCCTTAGTCTCATTGGATTTGGAATTTTGAGCCGAAACTTGATATAGTTTGAAAACTCTAGAGAGTGAAGATTTTTAGCCCTGAAAATTTAGCTAAGTGTTGGAGCGGTCTGACCGGCCACTAGTTGGCAGTCAGACTAGTGGGCGGTCAGACCGCTCAGCCAAGCGGTCAAACCGGCTAGCCAGTAGTCAAACCTACCATGGGCGGCGGTATGATCGGTTAGGCCCTGATCATGCGCAGGGGCAGCGATGAACTTCGTGGGTTAGGCCAAAGTTATGGCTTTCAGTGTATTTGTATTGCATGATGCAAGTTTTGGCTAACATGGGTCAAGTTGCAAAGAACTTGTGCCCGTAAATGATTTCTTGGACTTTTGTTGTACAAGTGGCTTCGAGACAACGATGATCAACGGTGAGGATGATTGGGACTAGGTTAGGAGAGCCAAGATCTAATACGATCTAGGATGTCTGGTGAAATCATTAGACTTAAGCATGGTGCAAGATAGATAAGGATAACTGAACAGGAAGTTTGGTTCGACGGGTTACATCTCGTAGTGTGGGGGTCGGTGTAAGTACCATGGTGGTTCCAGTGGGAACCGGATGTTAGAGACATGCCGATATGAAGAGAGCTATTGATCAACCTACACGTAGCGAAACATGAGATTGCTTCATGATGTTTGGACTCAGTCTTTGGAGAAGGATCGAGAAGGGGTATTTTGGTAACTTTGCCAAAATACCGGCTTGGTGACCTTTGGAGAAACTGCAGCACGAGACAATGCAAGGAGAGGGAGTTTAGGTCAAGTATACATGGAGATCACGAAGTGACAGATTAGAGAAGCCCGGTTTATCATCCATTTTGAGAAACATGTGTGAGTGTATACCCATTTGTGTATAGGCTTGTCAGTGATCTAGAATCGATCTTAAGTATGATTGTTTGTTTCAGGGGTCTCTTGCTATTAGAATTATGCAGAGAGTAGACACAGGGATTTTATACAGGTTCAAGCCTTCTCTAGAGAGATTAACAACCCTACTCTTGTTGTATTGTATAGAGAGTGCTAATTACAATCAAGAGGAAAGATTAAAGTCTAATGTCTTGTACTCCAGATTTCGTTCTCTGTGCCTTCTGACTTCAACCTATATAGTGTACGAGGAGGTTATTGTCAGAGACGTCCCACCGTTCCAAATAATGAACCGTTGATGGAGGTTATTGTCAGAGAGACAAATCCCCCACGTTGCCAGACAGCTATCATCAAAGATAGAGAAGAGAACGTGCGATTATTATTGAGGATAATTGTGTATGCTAACTGCCGTGTGTATCGGACACGACGCATACAACTCCCTAATTAATTAGGCCCACATGACAGCAAGCTTTATTAACTATAGGGTTGTCGAGGCCAGGATGGTCAAAGCTAGACAAGTCGTAGAAAATCTTACAACTACAGGGTAGTCGTAGGAAGGCTTACGACTATTTCATGATCGTAAAAAGACTTGCGGCCATGGAGTGGTTGTAAAAAAGCTTACGACCAAACAACTTAGTTTTTCCCTTATGAGTAATAAGGGGTATATTTAAGACCAGTATGGAGATATTAATATCTATAATAAGAATTACAAATAAATAATAATTAAATGAGGATCGTTATATCTTCATCATCTAGCCCCCCAACTTCAAGTGAAAACAACTTACTTGGAAAAGAGGTCGTAGAAGATCTTATGACTACAGGGTAGTCGTAAAATGATAGTAGTCGAAAGCAAAGCTTTTTCGACTGATATTTCGTTCGACCAGGAATAAGCTTGGTCAAGAAGGTAATTTCGCTTGAGTTGTAAAAGCATACTCGTTTTTCTCGAAGAAACAAATTTAAGAATCCCATTCGACTCTCACAGATCTGTCCGTTGGAGCAGTTCCCGAAGAGGTGGCAACTGTTGAGTATCCACGATCTTGAACCTTAAGCGTGCGGCTATAAAAACTTACTACAGGCCTGATTTTAGGGTTTTTACATTTTCCCCATTTGCTTCTACTGTTCTTCAAACCCTTGTTATCTCTACCGCCAACCCAATTGTCCACTCTCTTGAAATCTTTCAAACCCAAATCTACCTTACTTAGAGAAGATGGCTGGGACCACTTCTAAGTGGGCTGAATCGGAGATGGATATGGCGAAGATGTAGGCACTGGTCGCCGCCGAGAAGATCCCAAAAAGGAACTTGTGAAGTGGATAGAAGCTATCGGTCAGCATTGGCGGTCAGGGGAGTTCGGCCAAATCCCAGTGTTCCAGGCGTACTGTGAGTGTGGCATCCGATTGCCTGCTCACCCCTTTCTCACGCTCGTACTCGAACACTTTGAAGTGGAATTGGTGAATCTTGTTCCCAATTCTATCATAATACTAAGTTTGTTTGTGTACCTGTGCGAGGCCTACCTGGGGATTCCAACAGACCTCGATCTATTCCAGTATTCCAGTACTATTATGGGATGGGCCGACAAGCTGGAATCGCGGGAAGTTGTGGTTTGAAGCTCCATGATAGGAAGTCGAAGGAGTATATTCAGATGTTCACCCGGTCGTCGTGGCCAGGGTGGAAGAAGAAGTGGTTCTACTGGGAGCTGACCAAGGTCAATAGCCTCTCCTTCATAGGGAAAGCTGCTGAGAGGAAGTCTATCTGGGATTCAACTCCCAGCGACCTTAACTGGATCGCCCCCTACATTCAAGCCATCAAGGACTTGAAGGAAGAGGGGCTCATCGGATGGCATGTGGTGAAGAATTTCATCACACGCCGCATCAGCCCTATGAAGAAACGAGCACACTCCAAGTGGAGGTACTCCGTAGACAAGGATCCGACCAGGGATTTCGAGGAGGGTAAGTAAATTTTCAACTTAGCTCTCTCTTTTTGGTTAACTTCAAGCTCGATCATTGAACATTTTATTTACCTGTCTAGATCTCCCGCAAGCGAAAATTGACACTCGGGTCAAACTCATTTGCAAGAAAACTCCAACCCCTACCACAGGGGTTCCTCAAATCCTGGCGGTCGTATCTGCAAAGGAGAAAGAAGACCGCCTAAAGGTAATCAAAGATCGATTTCCTCTTTAGGGTCTCGTAGTAAAAAAAAAAAATTGACCACTAAGTGATTTTCTTTTCTGACTTTTTTTGCAGAAAGTAGGCATGGCAAACCGTCAAAATGACCAAGAGGTCGAATTAATGGTTGTCGAAAAAGGGGCAGAGGAAAGCAAGGCTCCTTTGGCCAAAAGGCGTCGCCTTATGAAGGCTGCCGATAAGGGACACGCAAGCCCAAGTTTCGATCTGACTAGGCCCTTTGATAAATTCTTTGAAGACATAGTTGCTGCAAAGAAAGCAAAGGTGGTCCAAGCGGTCAAAAGCCTCAAACACAAAGCCTCCAAGACCAAGGTACCATTCTACTATGATGACAAGACTTTTTCAGTCTCAGCTTCTCACGGCTTTATTAAGAAACTAGAAAAGAAAAACTGGAAGAGCTTTGTATCTTTTGTGAAGGACACTGCTGCGCCGGCAGGGCTCATAGTCGAGGGAAGCAATGCTCCTCTAGTGGTCGAAATAGGTTTCGATCACCAGGATGGGCAGGAAAATCAAGGAGCAGCAATTCTTGCTCAAGACCCACGACCAGACGTGGTCGTGGATGTCCCTATCCCTCAACTCAAGTATCGACCAGACGTAGTCAAAGAGAAGAAGTTGAAGAAATCTTTCTTAGGGAAGGTTTCTTTTGGGTTCAAGATCAAGTCCAGGAAGCGAAGGTATGTAGAAAAAATCAAAAGCATAAGAACAACATTTACCTTTTGTTTTCTACAATCGTGAAGTGCTTTCCTTTCTATGATCTTAGCCCGACTCTTCCAGGCCCCGAGGGTACTTCAGTCGAGAAGTCCGTTGTCGTCTCTCATGCAGTTGTAGAGATAGCAGCGCAAGTGGTCGAGAGATCGACCACTACTCCCATGGTGGAAGGAGTTGTTGCAGCCGAAGCTGCTACGACCACTGAGGTGGTTGTCACTACTGAGGCTGCTGCGACCATTGAGGTGGATGTCACCGCTGAGGCTACTGTGACCACTGAACTGGTCGTGGAGACAGTGGTGGCAAATGAAGTGGAAGAAGCATCTGGCCAAGGTGGTGGAGCCTCCGACCATCGCACCGGGAAGGAAGTTGTTGAGGACGTCCCTTCTAGTCCTCAAGGAGAAGTTGCCATCACTCAAGAAGAAGAAGAATGGTATAACAACTTTTTCACTGAGTTCTTTGGCCCTACAACAATCGTGGGGTCTTCTTTGTTCATATCTTGCGATCGAGTTCCTCACCCTAAGGACATTCCTAACAAGGGGAATGTCTTTGACGATGAGCGCTTTGAAAAGGTGTGGTGGGACAGAGTCAAGGAGATCGCTGAACTCAAACATTTCCCCTAAGGGTATTCTCCAGCTTTGCTCAAACGAGCATTAATGTAAGTACCTGATACCAAACATTTACATACTTGGTTTTTCTCGCTTCTCATTGTCTTTCTTTATGCAGAAAGCTTTGGAACAAATTTTCACTATTGGTGAAATATCACCGACAACTTATACTACTCAGACAACAAAAAGTGGAACTCTGCGAGCAGGCAGAGAGAAGGTAAGCCATTCTCTTATGTAGTCTTTTGAATTTCGAGTACTAGTCTAGCTCGCATATGTACAATTTGCATCCTAGTTACGTTTTTTACTGTCCAGTCTACTTACATCATGAAATCGCAGGACATAGACGACTTCGACACTCGCCACCACCATGGGCAGTCCCGATACAAGGGGCAGGGGCTATGGCACCGCGAAGACTGGTTTGCATCCTCCTTTATCCCGATTCCAATAAACCAGCGCGTGTATCATGTAATGCATGTAATCGAACCGCGTGTGGCATGTAAATCGCAAATCACAATGTGCATTTTGAAATGTCATCAATTTTATCTATCAAAAGTTACATTGCAACTCTATTTGAAATACCGACACTCCTAGTTCTCTGTTTTCATGTAGATATAGCGCAGTAGTACACACATAATATATAAAATATGCATACAAATATAGCATAACAAAATTGCATATCTGTGTAGTGCAATTACACACGGGATACAATATGGCTCACTCATCTGAGTCACTCTCTGCTCGCTGCGTCCGCGTCAATGTGCGCATCCTGGTTTTGCATCGAGCATGCCCCGTGGGATACGTCAGCCGGTCTGGAGAGTGTATATCAGTTCGGAGGGGGTACGGAGACCGTTGACTGAGTGAAGGTGCACCAGTAAGCTGACTCTAGCCTAGCTAAGTCTGTCCAACGTTAATGTCGTCCAACTGAGACTTGGCGAACCATGGACCGCCTGCAATCATGTCATGAATGAAAGATTCCATAAATCCACTCCCAGATGGTCCATCCCCAAGGTATGCTGTCTACAAGTCCGGTCATGCGGAGGAGCTCTGGCCTTGAACGTGCGAAGTGCTAGTGACCCTGTAGGATCTCTAGTCCTTGTACGGTACTCCGTACTGGCCAACGTACGACAGGGGTGGCTCCCTGGGTGCCACGGTCCAAATGCTATCGCCATGTAATGCTCCCTGGCAGTAACTGGGATGGGCTTCTCCTCATCAGTTGAAGGATGTCCGTCACCCCCATGCTCAATTGAAGGCTACAAGATGGAATGATGTGAGAGCACATAAAAATCTGGGACGTGAACTAAACATCTCCTACCTCTCGGACGTGCAGTGCGGATGACCGAGGGGGAGCGCTAGTCTGACGGGGTGCGGATGGTAGAAGAGATGCATCCCTTGAACGTGCGGCTGCAAGACGACATGACGTTGGTACAACATAAGGAGTAATAAAAAACAGGACATAAATTTGTACCTAACTTACCTCCCACCGATCTGCAGCGCGGATGACCAACTGGGAGTGCTAAGATGCCCGCGCGGTCCGACTAGGCCGTGACGACCTAGCAGGTGAGCACGGTCCACCCACTCGGTGCGCTGCTCGTAGGACGCCATCCCTCGAATGACCACAACTCATGTTCTTGAGAACATTCTTCGTCTCAGCAAAGATGTACTTCAAAGTGCTCAGCAGCCCCGATACGGTGTGCTTCGGGCTGTGGATGGTGGTCTCCGATGCGCTTGCGATCCGCTGTAGCCGCTCTAACTGAAATGACAGAGAACACATGTTTAGTAACAAACAGTACAAATATCATCAATAAAACGAGCAAAGATTGTCAATTCTTGTGGTGTCGTCACACCGCGAGATGTTGTGACGATCGAAAAAGTGACGGAGCCTCTCCTGGTGTGTCACATGCTCTGGACGCTCTAGTGGAGAATGGGTCAGTCTGGAGCGTGACTATGGTACGTACCACTCCATGTACTGGTTCTACGTCTGTATGTCGTACGGTCTCTACTCCTGTATGACCTCGGCGTGTGCTATCTCCGCCCCAAGCCATAATCCACGCATGCTGGACTGCTTGCCAGTCCTCAACTTGTCAACCTGCCCTCGTTTGCCTGCATTCGAGAAGGATTCGTGTCAGAACATGCAACGTGGGTATGAAATGCAAACAATACTTGGAGGGAGTTGGAATCACAAGTGGAAGGCTCGCGGTAGCATCCTGCTGTCGGGAGGGGGCACAATCTAGTACAAATCAAACTGACGCATTACACGCTGCGGCGCGTAAGGCTCCACCATGTGGGTGAACACTAGGTGGCAGGTTGTCGCCCACAATCTGGCATCCTGCATGCATTGCATGGACAATCTGTGTGGTGCTACCATGTGCACGAACTCTAGGGTCTATGGAGCCCATATGATGTCGTTGTCGTGCAACAACTCGAACTCGTTGTGGAACAACGAGTAGTACCTTGCCATTCTGTCCTTGGCCCAGCATAACTGGGCGGTGGTCCACCGGTAGTCCATAGTGGGCCCATCGATCGGGTCGTGCAACTTGGGGTACGGGTGCACTGCTCTCCTGATGGAGGGCCACCCAATAGGGAAGTGCTCTCAACTCCACAACTGCAGGAGCTCGTAGCACACGCAAGGTTTGGTTTCACACAAGTGTGGCACCATGAAGCGTCATACAACCCCTTGTATGTGGTGCAGAGGACGGCTGACCCCCAACTGTACTGAGGCATGGCCCACCCTGTGTGGTGAGAAACAGGGCCCAATCGAAGAGATGGATCAGGTACGCGATGAGGTGTGTCCTAACAACCTCGACAGGTGCATCCGGCGGGCATTGACTGAAGTTCCTTAGCCAGGTCCGAGTGACACCACGAGCGTTGTCTGGGACAGGTATGCCAAACCAATGCTCCAACCAAGCCTTCTAGTTCACCAGTGGACGGCTAGAAACAAGTGGCTCACCCCTGATCGGGAGTCCGGTCAAGAACGAGACATCCTGGACAGTGATCGTCATCTCTCCCCACCCAAAATGGAATGTGTGAGTCTCAGGTCTCCACCTATCGATAAAGGCCGACATAACACTATCGTCCAGGGTCAAGTGTCGTCTGACCGAGAGTAGCATCGCAACGGGCAACAAACCCGTGCCCCGAAGGATTGGAACGTAGCGATCATCGAGCTCCCAATAATTCTTGTCAAACCGATGAGCCAGGGGTGGAGGACATCCGCATCCCCAGTGATCTACAACTGGCACTGGTGATGCTCGTCGTACAAGGGTTTTAGTAGCTCCGGTAGAGGCATGACTTGCAAGAGATCAAAGACACAAATTAGTAGTGAATAAATTAATAATGACGACGAATTACTATAAATTAAAAAACAATACTAAACACGGACAACAAAAAATATACACTAATTAACTACAACCAAGTTAATTACGACTAATTAAGTATGACTAATTAGGTGGGATTAAATTAATCCTAGTATTTAAAAACCTCTTAATTAATTCAGACTAATTAATTACCACAAATGAATTAGAAAAGGATAGTTATGACTTAATAATGAAATAAATACCACTAAATTAATTTTGACTAATTATTTACCACAAATTAATTACAAATGGATAATTAGTACTGCATGGAGCCACTAAATTAATTATGACTGACTAACTACGATTAAATTAATTATGGCTACATTAGTACGACTAATTAACTATAAGTGATTAATTGCAACTAATTAATTATGACTAATTAACTAACTAACACTAACTAACTAGGACTAATTAAATCGTAACTAATTAACCAGGCCACGAATAAATACATAGAATTAATATAACAACGTCTAATTATTATAACCTAATTTATCACAACTAACTAAATAACACAAATTTAATAAGACCTAAATGATAGGACTAAATTAATTATGCCTAAATAGCTACAACTAATTAATTACGACTAATTAACTAACTACACATTTAATAAAGAAAATACATAAAAATTAGTTGTTAATATGGCCGCTAATGATCGATCTAAACAACACTTGATCCACTGCGAAAATGAAACTAAAACTGCAAGAGAGCGCGAGCGAAAATGACTGCAAGCGAATAGTCAAGCTGTCAGCTCTGCATTTATAGCGAGGATGAGTGGGCGGGCCGTCGGAAGAGAATTGCGTGCGGGGGATAGCATCGTTTGGAGATAGACCATTGGACAAGACATGATGGGACAGAGACAGGATAGAAAGAGCTTTGGCATGTTCGAGCGCTTGCTTTTGGTGTGTCTGTCCCAGGTAGGGATGGACGAGCGGCGACGTGGCAGCTCCATCCTAGGAAGGGACGGACGAGGCAGCAACGTGGTGGATCCATCCCTCACGTCGGATCTGTCCCAGGGAGGGACGGATAAGGGTGGTGTGGACAAGACTATGTGATAGCACGGGAGCTATTCGTATCCAGGGGCGGATCCAGAACGAAAATGACCGGGTGTCCCATACATATCACACATATCTAATTATAAAGTAATGTTGTATAAAAATTAGAATAGTAATACGTTAAACAATTCTACATGACGGATAAATAAATAAGCATCAAAATGCTTACCAAAACAAAGAGTCCAACACTCTTAGTAGTAGTTTTGGTTAACTGTAGCAAAGTGAATAAATGATGGATAAAGTTCCAAACTATGGACAAAAGATGGTTGGCATCGGCAAAAAACAACATCCAGCCTTGATAACCTACAAAAAGCAGAATAAATCACTTAGTAAAATTTTAAGTAAAAGAAGTATGAATTTATCGGAACAAAGATAAGTACATTACATTTTATATATTCTTTCTACGCTCCTTAAGTTCTGGAAGCGATGAATTACAGCATCATTGGTAACTTTCCCCATTTCGCATTTCTCCACATAGCAAATAAGGATATCTCTTAAGAAGTCATCGCTAATACGATTGCGCAAATATGTTTTCACAATTTTCATGGCTGAAAAGCATCTCTCAACTGTAGCAGTGGCAACAGGCAACACTAGTGTTAGCTTCAAAAGTCGATAAACTAAAGGATAGCAAATATGTTTCCTTATCTCCACCATTTTTTTAGAAAGGTCGCTAATAGTCTCTATGTTAGAGAATCTATCATCCGCACACACATCGGCAATGTAGAGGCGAAGGTGGTGTTTAAGGTCCCTCAATTCCCCATCGTCAAAATCATTCGGATAAAGTTTAGCTAGATCCATCAAATGCTCCAAATTGAAATCACGAAATGATTCTCTTGGACTCAAGCGGTAGAACAAACAAGCAATCTAGAGTTTTTCTCGTTGAAGCGACCATCGAGTTCCTGAAGTAACCAATCAAGAATATCATTAAAACAATCCACCTCATAATAGTGCTTGTTGGTAATTCCAGATTTTTGGCGTGGCTTCTTTGGATTCACGTATGCTTCTCCCATTTCTAATTTGAAAATATCATGCTTCGCACAGAAGGCATACACTTCATCTAAGACAGAATCCCATCCATGCCTCCTAAGCTCATCCAAATGGCTTTTGGTTGATTTCACACAATCAATAGCATTCACAATGTCTTGATCCTTCCTTTGTAGAGTTAATGACAATGTGTTTGTGATTATTAAGATAGTCAACATAAGCTGTAAATAAAACACAAAATCAAATGACTGAAAATAAACTAAAAGTCCCCATGCTTGCCTTCTATTTTTGTCATCCTTGTCTTCTTGTTCCACATATTCTAACACTTTAACAACCGTTGGGAACAAATCAACCAAACTCTTAAGAGTCTTATAGTGAGAACTCCAGCGAGTGTCTCCAGGTCTTTGAAGACATAGCTCTTGATTTAACCATGTCCCAGTTTTAAGTAACCCACAACCTAAGGCCTCATGCACATGTTCTTGATTGATATCTCGAATCTTATCCCTTCTCTTGGAAGATCCACCAACCACATTTAGCAAAACAGAAATCATATCAAAAAAGTTACCAATGCCTTTATGCTTTCTTACAACAGCCACGACAACTAATTGAAGCTGGTGAGCAAAACAATGGATATAATATGCTGAGCTATTTTCTCTCATAATCAATGATTGTAAGCCATTGAACTCACCTCGCATATTGCTAGCACCATCGTATCCTTGGCCTCTAACTTGCTTCAAGCTTAGCTTATATTCCGCAAATAAAGAATCAATAGAGGACTTGATGTATGAAGATGTTGTCTCTTTTACATGAACAAGACCAACAAACCTCTCTTTAACAATTCCACATTTATCAACATATCTCAAGACCACCGCCATTTGCTCTTTGCAAGCCACATCCCTAGACTCATCAACTAGCAAACAAAACACGTCATGTCCAATTTCTTCAAGAATAGATTGCAATATTTCTTTTGCAAAACAATGTACTATGTCCTTTTGAATGTTTGGAGATACCATCAAATTATTACATGGAGCATTGTTGCCCATAACCTTGCCTACAATTGGATTCTGCTCTGCTGTATAAGCATGGAATTCCTTGAAATTTCCTTTATTGGAGGACTCATCGGACCCATCATGGCCTCGAAAAGGCAATCCTTGCTTCAATAATACTCTAGCAACATCAACTGAGGCATTTAGTTGAGTATAATAAGCAATCTTCTCAATATTACTTTGGTTATTCAAAGCAACATAAATGTGTTGGTCTTGTTTCAACAAAGAATCATAATCTCTCTTTGCTTGGTTGTGAACACTATTGACATCTCCTACATGCTCCTTTAGTCTAAATTTTTTGTTCCAACTAGACCATCCAGTTGTAACAAATGCATCGTACCCAGCTTCCTTATTGTTGCGGCCTCTAAATAAGAAACAATAAAAACAATATGCTCTATCTTTGGATTCACTATACTCAAGCCAACTCCCAAACTCAGCAAACCATTCAGAATTAAACCTTCTATTTTTACCATCAATCGTTGAATATGGAAAATCAAAAGTGCGAGGTTGGCAAGGCCCATTATCAATGTACTTTCTTCTTACCACATCCTTTTGATTAGGAAGATACTGCTCTATTCTCCTCCTTTTGCCAGGATCAAATTGAATCTCCTCTTCCCAATTGATTGCTTCTATAGGTGAAATCCCTACATTACTGGCATTATTTTCTCTATGGGAGGGGCCATTGTTCTGTTCATGCGATGGGACATCATTCTCCTCTTGTGGTGGCGCTTTCCTTTTAAGAAATCTTTCCATAAATTTACCTATCATTTGCCTTTATTTGAGTACTCCATTAGATATTTGTACTATAGAATAATAGAAGCATACATTTGTAGTCAATTATTTAAAATTGTGAGGCTCACTTACTCGACATTGTGTCTTAACTCTCAAGTAGTCAAAACCTCATATCCAAAGCTTGACACATCACACATAACACATCACATATTTCTGAAATAAATGTAGATGGTCGGTTGGTCAGTGATCACATGGAGACATGGAGTCATGGACGATGGAACACCGAACACTCAAAAGCTGTAATTTTGCCTCTGATTTGTCACTAGGTATTATAATTCCCACAATCCCACTAACAGTCTACCACAATTGTAAACCACAATCTTAGAGTTTGAGAAAATCAACCAATAATTAGAAAATTGAATTCCTAAAATACAAAATGAGTGATTGTGTTTGAGATAAATCGGTATTACTATTTACTAACGACTGAGAGAAAACAAAATTACCTACTACCGAGGCTTCGCTCGCCGCAGGAAATGTCGTCGCCTCGCTGCTAGAAAGCGTGCGGGCGTGCGGCTGGAGCAGTGTCGGGCTGTCAGGCGTCGGCGTCGGCGCGTCGCATCTTGCTCTCTCGCAGTTGCCGCCTCGCCGGCGCGTAGCAACTAGCCAACTAGCAAAACGCCAAAACGCCAAACCTCTCGTCTCGCTCTCGCAGTCGCCGGCGCGTAGCAAAAGTGCAAAATGCCAAACCCTCACGCCGTCACGCGAGTCGCGACTCGCGACTGTGTGCGGCTGCACGCCCGCTCCGCTCGCCACCTCGCCCGACTACTGGCCTGGCCTACGCGGCTACGCACGCGCCTCCTCGCCTAGGCCGCAAGCCCGCAACGAGTGCCTGGCCGCAACGCGCGCACGCTCCACGCTTGGGCTCTGCTAGCTGGGCCGCGCGCACGCACGCCCGCGCGGGAGGCCGACTTGGGCTGGGGCGGTCTGCGGGTGTCCTCAATTTGGCCCGAGGGGTGTCCACTACTATTCATATGTGTAATATATATATATATATATATATATATATATATATATGGATTTTGGACTCGGTGTCCTGTGCACCCGGGTAAAGCTTACTGGATCCGCCCCTGTTCGTATCATCGAGGAATGATGTCGAGCACCAATTTTACAAAAACGAATGCTGCCCAAAACCGAAACAGTCCTATTTCGGCAAAAACAAAAAAATCGCTAACAAACAAGGTCATGCAAATATCAATCACTCTCCTTGGGATCAGGGATGTAAATCACGTGGGCTGACAGCAGGCACACAAGACAGCTCACATTTGTAATCTGTAAGCTTTGGAAAGTAAAGTTCTTCGTTATGAGTTTATTAATGTCTCAGTTCTTTTCATAAGGACGTTTTATATTTTTTACGGTCTGCGAGATGTGACTTTGATTGTTACTTTTTGTAACTTTATCTTATTGTATACTAATAAAAGGCTAATTTTATAAAAGTATTTCAAACGACAAATCTAATGATATAGTTTACTTATAGTCAATCTAAATATTTTTAAATGTACTAATGGTCAAACTTTACTGAGGTTTGACGGCACAAATTCTAAGGTGTCACTTAAAAAAGAATAGAGTACTATTCTCTTGACTCTGAGGAGCAGTTAGGCAGTCCCAAGTTTTGGGTACCTGTCTTTTCACCACCGGTTCGCCCCCTTAATCCCCCAATTCAAATCATCTACACTAAAATGTTTAGAATTGTCTCTAGTATCTATTCCAAACTTTAAATCTAAAAAGTTCTAATTCAAAATTCTAAAAAAACGAACAAGTTTTTGGGGGCCGGAAACTGGCCGGTTTCTAGACAAAAACCGGAACCCGCTTCTGGTTTTTACCCCAAAACGGTTACATGAACTCTTAGCATGACTATTTACATGATGGTCTTTTGGTAGAAGTTTTGACTTGTTGATAGCACGGAGTGCAGATGAGATAGGCATAAGGAATGCATGGCCATCGATCACAGTTATTCTGGGTGAACTAACTACTAGTCTAAATATGCCCATCTGTTCCAAAATTCCTATCTATTATGACGGTGTATGCTATGTCAAGAAGTGCTCATATGATAGTCAGAATGCCGAAGTTTCATGGCTACTGTTTTAGCGTGAATTTAGATATCACCGTATGAGTTGAGAGATTGGAGGAAACTAAAGAGATTACAATTTACAACCATTTACGAACTCAAGGCACAGCAAGTGATTTTCGCTCCTGTTGATTGCTGACTTTTCATTTCAATATTTGCTATCATTTTAAGGTAGAACATGTTTTTTTTTATTTTATCTAGTGGCTTACGGACATCACTTCCTATTCTGAACTGTATAGTTTAGATCTTGGAGCAGCGGCAAGCGGTATTGTTTTTTTTTTTAAATGATACATTTTTAATAAAATTATAGGAATAAATGTCCGTTTAATAAAATCATTAGGTGATAGACCTCTGTTGCCGAATTATTTGGCGACAGGAGCCTATCAGCCAAATAAATTTATCGGTCAAATGAATCAGCAGTAAGATTGTTGGCCAAATAATACTCTGTCGCCAATTCATTTGGCGACAGCGCCATGTCGCCAAATGAATTGGCGACAGTTTGACGGGAAGCTTTTGTTACCAATTCATTTGGTGACAGGATCGGCCACATCAGCATGTTGTTAATTCATTTGGCAACAAGGCTCAGTCGCCAAATGAAAAACTCATTGTAATTTATTAAACAGATATTTATTTTTATAATTCTATTAAAAATGTATTATTTAAAAAATAGTAATGTTTTCACTCGTGATGACGTGAGGAACCATCATTGGTTATTGGGTTATCTTGTTTGTTGTACTGTTCAGATGAATGAGGCCCGGGCTGATTTCCTGAGTTACGGCCTGTGATTAGGCTAAGCGTGGCCCAATCAGCCCAACAAGGCTATCTGGCTAGCCTAGGCAAGATAGCCCAAAATAATTTGCTTGTTTCGTACAAACTTTAGCTTAAAACCCCCTCTGTCATTAGAATTTTGTGCTTTTGGACTTGTTATGTTCTGCAAGATCCAGCTTTGATTATTGATTTTCATCGCAAGGTAATTCTAATTTTCTGTAAAAATAAATTTATAACATCACAAAAGTATTTTTCACAACAGGAGTAAACTAATTAGTTGAAATTGTAGTTAGGCCAAACAAGTAGCATGCTCTCCTTACTTTTGAGCTTCTTGCTGATCAACCAGTGAACTTCTTCTGAAGGTAACATCCCATCTCAGCAAAAGAAACTTGAATCAGACAAACTTCACTATAAGATCACAAACAGTGCAATAATTCAGCTACAATCATAATTTCGACAGCTTTCCCGGCGCAGCCGATGGATGGCCAGTAGAACCAAATCATCGACCCTCGCAATAATGCACTGAAAGCAGCCAGCGACTTGCCTGACAAGATTAATACTAGCTTGAGCCCATTCATCCATCCATCCATCCATCTCTGAAGAAATAATGCTAAGTTTCAGAATTGACAAGATCGCACGAACCATCAAAAACAGCAATAAATTCCTACAATGCCGTGCTCCGCCTCGCTGGCGACGCGCCGTCGACCCCAGGGCACCCCCTCGCCGGAGTCGCTGTCGGAGGGGGCCGAGCACATGATCTTAGGACCGTGTTGCCATCATCTGGCATGATTGATCAAGGATGTGGCAGTGGCGGAGCCACATGAGAGTATAAGGTACAGTTGTACTTCCAAAAAATTTTACATTGTGTTATTCTCAGCAATCAATAGTCAGCAGCCCACCAACACAAGCTATATTTTATGATATCGACTGTACTAAAAATATATAATTTGTTCCATTCGAATCTTTACTATGTCATTTAAACTTTTATGTTAGAATGCGTCATTTAAATTCGCACCTTTATGCATGTGAGTGCGCTTTCAGTAAAACTTTTGTAAGGTTGCGGATTTATTCCCGTCCTCCGTCTTTTTAGACATGTGTTAAGGAGACGCACTTGTGCGCGTGTGTGGTGGTGTGTGTGCATGTGTGTCTTCTTTGTAATAAAAAAAAAAGTTTGCACCTTTATCATTGAAATCCTGGCTCCGCCACTGGGACGTAGCCACAACAAGTAAACCTTCCTGACTGCATGATCAGGAGGTAACTAACAATTAATTAACCGGTAGGTTGGATCTCTTATACGCTACGGCAGCTGCAGGGGCCGAAGTTTTGGGGATGTTGGGACAGCGATCGATGGGTGACTGTAGAGTTACCTGGCTGGCGTGAAACTGCTCCAAGTTGTGATCGAGTGCAGAGAATTTCTCTGCGAGCCTTTAATTGGGACGTAGTTTGGGTAGTTGGACAGCAAGGTGAAGATCAAAGCTGTTCACTAATTCATTCCCTGGTGTTTCAGAATTGTCCCAGGTGTACATGTGGTCTGTAGGTGGTGTAACCTCCAGGGCATTTTTGGAGCACAGGAATTTCATTTAACAAGAATCTCAAAGGAAAACATTGCAATTTCTAGAGTAATGATGAGAAATTTCTGGATCCCAAATGGGGCCTGGTGTTTCGGTAATGGTTTTCTTTTTAGATCCTCGGAATATTGCATTTTGCAATAATATGTGCTGCCTGTTTTCCCCGCCCACCGAATTAACAGATGATGATGGGGAGGGAAGATCTGCGAAGGCAGAGATCAGATTGTTCTCAAAGGCGAGTTTTGGCAGATCTGATATTTGCCTGCGCGCGTGCGTGCATGATGCATTGACGCATCTCTGTTTCTTGTCTGTGGAACAGAGAATGCCCTGTAGATGCCCTCAGACGGAAGGCAATTGCCACATGAACATATGATGTAGCTTCAGGCTCATGCAAATGTTCTTTTTAATTATAAAAATGGCTCATATCGATGTGGACGATCGAATGATCACCACAATAATTTCAGAAATTTTGTAGCTCAACGGAATTATATTGAAGAAGCTATGTTCAAAGCTGGCAAAGTTGATTCAGAATAATGTCAATGGTTGTAAAATACGCGGCAAAACAAAGAAAATAACCATGCACAGAAGGGACGTATTTAACATGGATAATCCAAATTGGGAAAAAAAAACATGGGCGTCAAAGATCCACTACATGAGGAGAGTTACAACTACAAAATATCACAGTGATTTTCATCATCAAACATTTGCGAATAGGTTGCTGAGTATGGCTTACTTATATCCTAACCTACTAGGATTTAGAGATGTGTTATACAAGGATTTCTATCCTAACTAAATTAGGATTCCTACTTTCTTTTAGAGAAGAATTAGGGGCACTGTATAAAACATGAGGAGTGATCATAGAGAAATAAGTCACAAATCAACTCATCCAAAACAAGAGGGTACAAGATGATTAAAGAATATGTTATTTTTTAACATTAGATTCTTATATAGAATAAGGATCCGAGAGATCTAAAAGGTTCGAGAGGGTTATAAGAGAGTGACAATCCCTTTTACTCTTTTGAGATTGTATGTAAGGAATTTGCAATGAGCTTCACTAAATCTTTCATCCTCGTCGCGATTATTTCGTCGTTGTTATTATGTACGCTTGTGTCGTATTTCGTAACTCTAATCCGATCTGGAGACTGTTACGTATAAGAATAGATATCAGAGTATAATAAAGGTTTATATAAAAAGGTACAGAACGACTCGAAATTCAAAAGGAAACAAATCCAAAAAGGGATAAGTAATACTTTAGGATTTGCCACACTATAGAGCGGTCGATTCATCTTTCGCCAATACTTTAGGATTTTCATCTTTCGCCATTTTCACATTTTCGTGGCATTTTCATATGCCTGCAGTTTGCTCGTTTTTGGGCGTGGCTACGCGGTCAGGTCACTGCTCCTATTCTTCTTCCTACTCTTTCTGCTCTTTTCTTCTTGGCCCGAGTACATGACCATGGACTCCCACAACTAATTAATCAAGTGGTTGATTACTAACTGATCAAATCCACAGGAAGAATTAATCACTATAAACATGCGGCCAATTGGTTGATCATTTGACTTGATTCAAATGCAAACAAGGCACAAGCGGTGATTAGATTAGGTGGCCTCCTGCAGGCGGACGACGTCGGGGGGTGCTTGAGCAGCTTGAGCGCGCCGATCTCCCTCCGTCTCTGGTCGTTGACACAAAGGGAGAGGATCATGTCGCGGTGGAGGATCTTGACGGCGAAGTGGCACAAGCGGTGATTAGATTAGGTGGCCTCGTGCAGGCGGACGACGTTGGGGGGTGCTTGAGCAGCTTGAGCGCGCCGATCTCCCTCCGTCTCTGGTCGTTGACACAAAGGGAGAGGATCATGTCGCGGTGGAGGATCTTGACGGCGAAGTGGCAGCCGGTGACGAGGCGGTGCGCGTGCTTGACCTTGCGAAGTTGTCCGCCCCTGAGCTTCCGCCCCAGCCCGTTCGTGCCCAGCAGCACCGCGCACGCAGTACCTCTCCCCTGTGCCGCCGCTCGCGATTAGTGAAGCGCTGCAAATTAAAAGGCTTCGTCGAGACTCTGCCATACAAACTAATCGATATCGTTCGGTACCATTCCGTCGCTTAAAACAGTACAAAGTAGTTTTTTTGTTCTATACCTGTCTCAATACCGGTCAATGTTCATACCGACTCGATACCGGACAATACCCATCATACCAACGGAATTGATAATACCGTCTATTTAACTAATTGTAGTATGTGTTATATTTAATCCTACTACTATATATTTGAAGTAATATTACAAGTGAAATTTAGTATATATACAATTAAATATATACATACTTATAAATATATATTATTATAGTAAACTTCAGAATGGTACACCGATATAGATTTATATCAAAAATATATTATTTGAAGAGTCAAACCGATATAACTTCTGAAATAGTATTGACAAGTATGCTGCCACGTATTAGCTCCATCACCCACCAAATCTACATCCACCTCCTCGATGGCTTCGAGGGCTAGCCCGCCACGCGAGCCAACTCGCCGTCGTCCGCGTCCTCACGGCGCATCCGGGCGCTTCCGCTGCCATGGCCGGGGCAAGAATCAAAGAGGAGAAGGATAACGGAATGGTTCGGGAATTTTTGCAAAAATCAGAATTTGAAAACCCTGGGTAAACCAGGCCGAATTATGTCTACTATCCTGGCGGATTCTTTTAAATTCTGCCAACTTACAGATATCCTGGAAAAACTGGAAATAAACTCGCTATCCGGCCTGCTTCTTTCTCCAAATCTAATTGCGACGTTCAGCAAAGTACTAAAGAAACGAATTGCAACTGAACTAGTGGTATTTTTTTTCTTGAAGACTGAACTAATGGTAAATGGTAATCAACTGTAAGACAGAGCACTGAGCATACAAGTAGTTCAAAATGTACAGAAGTGTTTGCACTCTCAATTAGTTCAGAAACACACGCATAGAGATGATACACAGTATTCATGCCTGAGACAAAGTTCAGAAACTGCATAGTAAAACGTACACAGCAGTCATCACGTTACACCTGAATATCTGACAAGGCAACGTCCAGAACTTGTAAGAACAACACCTCCTTCCGTAGCTATACCGCAAGAAACATACATTCTCATATGGCCATTACATGTAGATGCCAAATTAACTTATTAACATGAACTCAGCATCAAATAAAATTAATTATAGAGAGCGCTGCTAATTAGCATGATCATGATGCTACTGACACTGCGTGTTTGGCCTCTGAATATTAAGGTAAGGTGTAAATAAGTTCAGTACTGGTCGGGCCAGAGGAAGGCGCCCATGGCGAACCTCCTCTTGGCCTCGAGGTCGCCGGCGACGGGGAGACCGTACTCCCGGAGCAGGCAGTCGACGCGCCACTCCGGCATCGCCTCGTAGTCCGCCTTCTTGTACCGCGGGTAGTGCAGCGGCATCTGGAAGCCGCAGCTGAACATGCCGCACGTCATCTCCTTCCTCTCCGGCGCCTGCTGCTGGCCACCGACGGCCACCGTGCCGTTGGCTTTGGCCATGCTCAAGCTCGCGGTAGGGCCCAAGGATCCCATGTGTGCCTGTGTGTGTTGGTGGTGCTGCTGCCGCCGCACTGAAGACTTTGAAACTTGCAAGCCACTTGTGGTGCTGTTGCAAAGTGATTGCTCTAGCGTGGAGGGGCTTTTATAGCAGGATGGGGTGAGAGGAATAACGTGGAGAGGGTTAGAAGAAGCTTTTTTTTTTAATGGTACACTCAATTTAATATATCCAATAGATTATATTAGTTAGAACTTAGTTATATTACACTCAGTATTATGAGTAGTAGAATCTCAAGAGTGATACAATTGTAATTGCTTATGTGGGATCATATGGCACAGGAGTAGTAGTATTTCGAACCTTAGTTGCAAAAGTTTATAATACCTTCATGAAAAAATTATAAATACAAAGAAATATATATTCTGCTATTAACAAAATTAACAGTCATATTTAATTTATAATATCATCATATACTACCGATAAAATGTACTATAATTTTTTTTAGAATAATAGTGTGGCTAAGACCAAAGTTAATAGACGTGGTCTCTGGGAAGATGGTCCTCAGAGCGAAGATCCACTTCCGGACTGTCTTATCGTGCAGAACACAGAGCTAATGGTTGGGGAGCAGGTTCTGACGTCAAAACCGTCGCCGTATAAGATCTTTCAAAGGTCGTCACAAGTTTCCATGTCGATGTCGATTTGGACGAATTTAAGAGACTCGACATGTCACTTCTGCTAATTTCTCCTCTTGTGTGGAAGTTCGTTCGTTCATCCATTCATCCACATCTTACTAAGTTAACCGGTTGGACTAGATTTTTTTTTTATGAAATACTTTTGAGAGAGAACTTTGGAATGTGCTTTGAATGAACATGCATCAGTTCGGCATGCAATGCAAACAAGCTTGCAGTAGAAGCATTTCTGTTTCAAGGATGTGACTTGTTGCCGGGCACTCACTCGGATTTTGTGGGCAAGATGCTGATACTACGGGGCATCCTTGTGCAGAAACGGCAACCTCGTTTTGGCAATATGCTTGATCAATATTTCCTCTCTCTCCCTGCTTTTTCTTTTCAGTTTGCTCGTCCAAGTGAAACAATCAAACAATTACAAACCAGAGACTTCGCAGAACTCCAAGACGCGTGTATCATAGAAAAGGAAACACAGGTGGACACAGAGAAAACGAACCATCATTTTCGAGAAATGCAAGGCACCACATGGAATGGATGTACATGGCGAGTTTTGTTTCGCCTTTCCCTCTTCTCAAGAAGGAAGCGAGGGAAGGGTGACGAGGAAACCAGTGAATCGGGAAACAAGAGTTGATTGCCACCTAAAGAAAGACTCGTTTCAGGTCATCAATCAGCAGTGGTGATTGATGGTTACTAGTTCCATTTTTTACAGGTCACTTGATGCATTTACGGATATTAGATGAGATGTTTCGCTAACATGCATAGTATGAACTTGCCTTCCGTAACAACAAATCAAAGTGTTTATAAGCCGTGTTTGGATCACGAGAATTTTCTGGGGAAAACTCAAGAGCTAATGGAAATTTTTTTAAAAAAAACAATGTTTCAAACATAGCATTAGGGATCCAAATGCTCTGTATTACTGTAGAGGTTCATAGTATAAACAGTATTCCGTGAGGAGGTGGGCAGTGCTCCGCAGCGCACTGGAGCATAGTGAAATACGGTAGTGATTTACCATAGCAAAAAACACTGTAGCACTTGATTTGGACCTCGATTTCCGATCGGCCAATCGAAATCGCTTCTAATATCGTACCACTGTAGATCCTTTGTATTAATAGCCTAACATTAGAGCCTGGCTGGTTGCTACCTTTCCTCCACGAGGCTGCTCTTCTAAAACAGTTCAGCACACACAAAACAAGAAATATCTCCTCAGGTCGTGCACTAGATGAAGCTCTCCTTTGCTACAAGTTATCAAATGCACGCAAAAGGAAATCTAATGCAATGCTGACTTTACAAGCTACCTTGTCCAGCTTTCTTTTTCCTCCCAACAACTCCAAAAGGAAATTCCTATCTGGAATGAGGGGAGAGTTGTCGGACCCGGATTTTCTAATCCGAATCATCTGTGAAAACGCCGTGCTATTCCCTGGATCAGTAGATAGCACTCACAGGCAATGCTGAATCATTCATACATGGCGTGAACTAAAGTATCAATATTACAAACAACAGAGTGACATAGACCACGTCGGATCGAGTTTTACAACAGGGGCCGATCAGGCCAAATTGATTACAATACAGAACACCGAATGTGATAGCGGAAGCAAAAGGGTAGAGCTCATCTCTTCACGAGCAAGCGATCGGGCACCACGTATGCGATCGATATTACCCAAGGACCGGATAATATCGGTTGTACGCAAGTACCAACGAGTCAACTTAGATCGCGCGAGGCCTAGACTACAGATCCTAGACTACTCTTCATCGTTTCCTTGTCCATCAACCACGGTTCCTCGTAGTAAGCATAGTCTCCTCCATCGCGTCATCTCAAGGGTTTGGGGAGAGCGAGGATGAGCACAACTACCGTGCTCGCGAGCCAATACACAATGCAATGATATATATGCAAGGCTTACAAGGATGGCTCGGTTCTTTTATTTGCGAAAGCAATACTTTTAAATATCATAAGTACAAATTCCTAGCACTTAGCATTTTTAACAATTTCATTTTAGATAAAGAGAGAAATTGTGCAATATTTATATCAGCAGAGGTTACCTCCACCTTCATGCTTATTTTGATTGTGGTTACATCCACCACTAAACGACACTGGGTACAAAGACCCAGGAATAACCAATCTCAGGGCTAGGTGAGCCCGCCAAAATTTTGCATACCACCCAACAAGGTTTTTGAAATAGAACTAACTCAAGTTAAGTTCCCATGTCCGCCTTTGACCGTAGGCACGGCTGTTTAAACAGTTTATAACTCTGCAGAGATTGTACACTTTACCCACAAGAGACAATTAACTCGTTGCCCTACACGATTCCGTAGTCGTGTAGTCGAGAGGTTGTCACAATAACTTTTCTAAATATCTCGCCCTTCCTCGTCTCACCCATATGGGGTTATGCCCATCGTTGCGCGGGATGTCCACCTCGGCCGATCGGCGTGGCGTGGCTACACCTCGGCGATCGCGAACTTCACCCTTGACTCGGTGTCCCATCCAAGCCCGACATACCCGAGCTTGTGCCCCTTTAACCCTCCAAAGAGATGATTTTGAGGATTTGATAAATGTACTAAGCCAAGTCGCGGCTTGTTGCGCACTTGTGGTTGTACTGTTATACAGAGGTCGTGACAAGATTAAGTCCTTAGGGTTGTCCGGGCGGCTCAACCACATTCCCGCCATTCTCGTGCTACATCCGCACCCACCATCTTACCATCCGCCTGCACGGGGTATTAGCGATTTAGGGTTTTGAGATGTAAAATACAACAATTCAACCATCTCGGTCATTTACCCGCAATGACTGCCCAAATCATTTTATGTTTGAAAGATGATGATTAGGACACGTTAATGTCCCAGTACTTAAGCAAGCCTAGCATGTCGCTTAAGTACAACCTATAGCTAGTATTACCATATAATTACTAGGGTGACAATGGAATTAGGGGATTCAAGTTGTCAAGGGTGGCATAATAATTAGTTAATCATCAAGTGGGTAATTAACTACCTTAAACTTTAACATACATTTGTTTAAAGAATTAAAGCATGCATTTTGCTATTTTAAAAGAATATAATTTGCATAAAATGTAGGCTCAATATGATCAAAGTATTGACTCGCCTTGGTTGTAGGGGAGAGAGTCCGAGTAGTCTTGTCCTTGATCGACGTGGAGGTCTCCGGCGTCTCCAAAATCTACGCAAGTAGGTACCTAAAAGACACAACAGCAAAAGGACTAATAAATACACAAGAATACTCAAATGAACTCCAAATTGAACAAGACCTATGCCATTAGCAAGATCTTGATTTTAGAAATTTTTAGAAATTTATTTCATAATTTTTGGAGTTGAAATGAGGGAGATATTAATATTTAAAGTCTAGCTTTTGAATTAAAATAGAAAAAGAAACTAAAATCGTAAACAAAAGAAAAACCAAACTCGGCCCGTAGCCAAAATCGGCCCGGCCCACGTGCGGTGGAATGCGCAGCGCAGCGTGGCGCGCCCACGCGCGAGGCGGCCCAGAGGGGAAAGAAGGAGGCGGCCGGCAGCTCTCACCAAAGAAAGAGAGCGAGGGGCTAGGCGAGAGGAGAGGAGGGGCGGCGCGGCGCGCGCCGAAGAGAAGCGGCGGCGGAGATGGAGGGGCGCGGCGCGCGGGAGAAGGGGCCAAGGAGGCGGCGGCGCGCCGGGAGGAGAAGGGAGCTCGGGCGCGGCGGCGCGGCGCGCGGTAGCTCACCACGACGACGGCGGCGACGGCGACACCGGAGGGGGAAGAGGAGGCGGCGGCGCGCGCGCGGGAGGTAAGGGCCTTCTCCCTTCTCTTCTTCTTGCTCGGGGGTGGGGGAGGGTTGAAGGGCACCGGGGGGGTTTTAAAGCCGGCGCGAGGAGGGGGGGTCCGGTGGCGGCGCGCTCGGGCGTCTTGCGTGCGCCTGGCGGCATGATGCGCGAGGCGTGCGGGAGGGCGCCAGACGGTGGCGTGCACGCGAGTGCGGGTGAGGAAGGGAGGAGGGGGGGTCCGGTCCGGCCGGGGGAATGAAGGGGGCCCCGGCGAGGGGTTGACCCGGGAAGGGGGGAGAAACGGGGCATCACAAATCCTACCCACCTTAAACGGAATCTCGACCTCGAGATTCGAGCTGCTCCGAGAACAGGGACGGAAAATCCAGCTTAAGTTGATCTTCTCGCTCCCAGGTGGCTTCTTTGGCTGAGTGATGGCTCCACTGAACCTTACAAAGACGGATGACTTGACGTCTTGTCCGCTTCTCGACGACGTCGAGGATCTTGATCGGGTGCTCCGGATAAGTCAAATCTTTCTCAAGTGCGATGGCTTCGACAGGAGTCTGCTCTTCGGGTACTCTGAGACATTTCTTTAGTTGAGAGACATGGAACACGTTGTGGACGTCTGACAAACTTTCAGGTAGCTCTAGCTGATAGGCAACTTCTCCACGCTTAGCGGTGATCGGGAACGGGCCTATGTATCTTGGTGCGAGCTTGCCTTTAACTTTGAATCTTCGGGTTCCACGAAGTGGCGATACCTTGAGATACACAAGATCTCCAACCGAAGGTTAAGTCTCTTCGGCGGTTGTCGCATAACTCTTCTGTCTAGACCGAGCCGCTTGAAGGCGATCTCGATTAGTCGAACTTTCTCTTGACTTGCACGAGGGTATCCGGTCCAAGACATATCCTTCACTGATTCGACCAATGCAGAGGAGTTCGCATTTTCTCCCATAGAGTGCTTCAAATGGGGACATTTTCAAACTTGATGATAACTATTATTGTATGCAAACTCGGCATACGGTAGACATTTTTCCAGTCTACATAAACTCCAAAGCACAAGCTCAAGCATGTCTTCTAGGATTTGATTTGTTCTTTCCGTCAGCCATCGGTCTGCGGATGATAGGTCTTTGAAGGTAAGGTGTGTTCCAAGGGCATCATGCAAACGGCCCAAATGCGAGGTAAATTGAGAACCTCGATCGGAGACTATTCTCTTGGGTACTCCATGCAAACACACGATACGAGCCATGTATAACTCGGCTAACTTGTCTCCCTTGTAAGTTGTCTTCACGGGGATGAAGTGGGCGACTTTAGTCAATCATCAACTATAAACCATCTTGAGTCACATCCGGACTTAGTTCGAGGTAGACCGTAATGAAATCCATTCCGATTTCTTCCCATTTCCACGAGGATCTGTAAGGGTTGTAGCAATCCGGTGGTCTTTGATGTTCAGCCTTGATTCGCTGACATACATCACAACAAGCTACATACTCGGCGATATCTCTTTTCATTCGTGGCCACCAATACAAAATCTTCATGTCTTGGTACATCTTGGTGCTGCCTGGGTGCAGGGTGTAAGCAGAACTGTGAGCTTCCTTTAAAATCAGATCTTTGAGTTCCTTCTGGTGGGGAACAAAGAGATGTTTCCCATACCATAGGATTCCCTGCTGATCTTCTGACATCTTAGGGGCCTTTCCTTTGGCCATGAGATGCTTGAATCTCTGGACTCCGGGATGCCCTTCTTGAGCGGTCTTGATTCGCTCTTCTAGAGTTGGATACGCTTCTATTGTGGCTAGTGTGCCTTGCTCTATTAACTCAAGGTTGAGGGCTTCAAATTCCTTGCAGAGCTCAGGTTGATGTTCTTGAATCATGACATTACTGCAGTAGGATTTACGGCTTAATGCATCGGCAACTACATTAGCCTTTCCAGGATGATAATGGACATCCAAGTTGTAATCCTTTATTAACTCTAACCATCTTCTTTGTCGGAGGTTGAGGTTTGATTGGGTGAAAATGTACTTGAGACTCTTGTGGTCTGTGTAGATATTACAGTGATTTCCAATCAAATAGTGTCGCCAAATTTTTAAGGCATGCACTACTGCTGCTAACTCCAAATCATGGGTTGGATAATTGTCTTCGTGAGTACGGAGTTGTCTGGAAGCATAAGCTACAACTTTTCCTCCTTGCATGAGCACACAACCAAGACCTTGGCGCGATGCATCACAATAGACTTCGAAGTCTTGATGTATATCTGGCAGGATTAATACTGGGGCAGAAGTTAACTTCTTCTTCAATTCTTGGAAACTCTTTTCACAAGCTTCTGTCCAATCATACTTCTTTTCCTTTTTAAGCAGATGGGTCATTGGTTTGGAAAGTTTAGAGAATCCTTCAATGAAGCGTCTGTAGTATCCGGCCAAGCCGAGAAAACTACGCACTTCAGTTACCGATGTGGGTTGTTTCCATTCCGTTACGGCTGCTACTTTGGATGGATCAACTGCAATTCCTCCAGCGGATACTATGTGCCCGAGGAAACTGATTTCATGAAGCCAAAATTCACATTTACTGTACTTGGCATAAAGATGATTCTCTTTAAGCTTTTCTAAGACCAATTGCAAGTGTTCAGAATGTTCTTCATCGGTCTTTGAATAGATCAAGATGTCGTCTATGAACACGACAACAAACTTGTCTAAGTATTCCATGAATACTTTATTCATGAGGTTCATGAAGTAGGTGGCGCGTTGGTCAAGCCAAGCGGCATAACGTTGAACTCATACGAGCCATACCGGTGGTAAAAGCCGTCTTAGGAATATCCTCATTCCGATCTTAGGTGATGGTATCGACCTCACGTCTATCTTGGAGAAAACGATGCTCTGCCAATTGATCGAACAGTCATCGATGCGAGGTAAGGGATACTTGTTCTTGATGGTCACATCATTGAGTGCTCTGTAGTCCACACACAATCGGCGGTGCCATCTTTCTTCTTCACAAAGAGAACTGGCGAACCCGAGGGAGAAGAACTAGGTCTAATGAAACCTTTGTCTTGCAAGTCTTCAATTTGTGTCTTAAGTTCTTCAAGTTCGTCAGCGGCCATTCTGTATGGTCTCTTAGCAATTGGGGCTGTCCCTGGCTTCAAGTTGATGACAAACTCAACATCTCTGCCTGGTGGCATGCCTGGTAATTCTTCTGGGAAGACATCGGGGTAAGCTTGAACTACAGGCGTTGTCTCTAGGGACAACTCTCCAAGGTGGTGGATTGTTCTATTCAAGGGAGAGGAACGATCCACACTAACTCTTATTGTGGTCTCTGGGTTCTTGGTGAGCACCACTTTCCTGTTGGCACAATCTATCAAACCTTGATATTTGGCCAACCAATCCATCCCTAGGATGATATCCAGCGTTTGAGATTCTAGCACCAGAAGGTTTTATAGGAATCCGGAATGTTCCATAGCAATTTCTACCCTGGGACTGACTGAGGTAGCATAAAGGGATCCCCCGGGTGAGCTAAGTACCACGGGTTTCTTTAACTTATAGGTTGGCAACTTAAGCCTTTCGACAAACTTTCTTGAAATAAAAGAGTGCAAGCTCGAAATCAAACAAAACTTGTGCGGGTACTGAATTAACAGGGAACGTACCCATTAGTACTCCTGAGGCACCTTGAGCTTCCTCGGCTGTGACGTGGTTCACACGGCCATGGCTTTGTGTTGGTGTAGACCTTGATGCCTGTGAAGTCTGGTGGCTCTTGCTTGGGGCTGGGGTCCTGCCTTGAACTGGCGTTACTCCTGGGTTGAGTCTTGCTGGAGCATTCTGGCGGGTAGGACAACGATTGGCAAAGTGTCCTCTTTCTCCACAAGCGAAGCAGTGGAGGTTTGCTGCTGGGTTGACTACTGCTGGTTGCCCGGCGGGGCGGAGAGCACCGAATCCACTTCCTTGGGGACGCGGGGTGGAAACTTGAGTTTTCTGAGAAGAGGCTGCAGACGATCTGAAAGATGAGCTGCCTTGGAATGTAGGCTTTTGGGGAAAGCTACCTTGTGGCCTCTGAAATGACATCTTCCTTTTGCGGCTAATCTCCGTAGTCTTCTTCTCATTTTCACAAATGAGGGCTTTATTAACTAACTGTTGGAAGCTAGAGTAATCATGGAGGATAAGCTGTCCTCTCATGTCTTCACGCATTCCTTCAACAAAGCGGTCGATTTTCTCTTCTTCATCAGCTACATCATTGGGGGCGTAGCGAGCAAGCTGGTTAAACTTGGTTAGATACTCATTTATCGACATCGACCGCTTGAGAGCTCAATTCATTCTTCTTCAATCTCATTGTTCCACTGATGCAGTTGGCCCCAAGCGACCTTGAATTCCTCCCGAGAATCGGTGCCATGCGGGTTCAACTTCAGCTTGTTGTATTTCCGCAACTTCTTCTATTGCGGCGGCAGAGGCAGCGGGATCTTGTGGGGCTCCAATCGTAGATGCTACGACTTCCGCTATTCCGGCTTCTTCTTCCTCTAGATTCTCATCACCTCGGGCGGCGAGGTAATTCTCCCACCAGGCAGCGGCAGCGCCTTTCAACTGATGAGTGGCGAAATCCACCTTGTCTTCATTTGAGCAGCGGGCGAGACGAAGTTTCTTCTCAGTGTCCCTGAGCCAGTCTTCAGCTTCTAGAGGTTCATTGGCTGCAGCAAAGGTGAGAGGTCTTGTCCTGAGGAAGTCTGCTAGCTTGGAGTTGCGACTGGCTGGTCCAGTCTGCTGATTGTTTAGTAACGCCTGAAGAATCTGAGTCTGTTGAAACATGACTTGAGTCATTGTTGGGTTTCTTTGGTGGTGGAGGCGGTTCTGTCCTCGGCCTTGGCCACGACCACGGCCACGGCCTCTTCCTCGGCTGCGCGAAGGCTCCACTGATCAAGGCGGCTCTTCTTGGCGGCATCTGAAGGAACTCAAGCTTAGAACTAGAGGGAGTATATGAGGTTCACTAGCCTCTAAGGCACACACAGACAAGAACAAAACCAACAAAAGAACAAAGCAAGTACAATACAAAGCCTAGAACGGCTACACTATAATAAGGGGGGGGGTTAAGTGTTACATGACTCTCGAACAAAGCTTATACACTAAGCTAAGTTATGACACAGAATACAAACACATCGTCTACAAAAGAAAGAAACAAAAGTGCTTGCAACCCAAAAGACTGCTCAGCAAGCACTGCTAGCTAACCTAAACTAATCGGCAATTTGCTCTGCGGGATCGACCACAGGCGATACGATTGCGAGGAGCGAAGCGGAACGGCTCGGCGAAACTTCGGCGAGCGAGCGAGAACGTGAACGGCTGAGGTGGCGTCCACGACTGGACTCGTCAAACCCGGGCGGTGGACTGGGGCTGCGTCCACGGCTGGACTCTCCTAGGCGACGACCGGACGGCGGCGGGCGCACCTTCTTGCGTGCTGTGAGTCGGAGACGGGGTCCGCTGGACGGGGAACGTCGGCTCGGCACTGGGAGGACGGGGGCGACGAGAGGTGCAACCGGGGCTGGGGCAGGGATCGTAGCGGCGGCTCTGAGGCGTGCCAACTCTGCAAGAGCGGCGTCCCTCTCCTGTACTGCAGTGGAGTGAGCTTCATCACTCCTGATCATGTTGCTCCGAAGGGTGTCGGAGTGGGCATAGCTGCCGGTGAGGAGTGTCCGAAGCTGCCTGATCTCATCCATGGCAGCGGTGATGGTGGCTATCATCGCCTGCGTAAGCTGGACCTGCTGCGTCAAGCGAGGGTCGTCGTCTCTGGTGTCGAAAATTGCTGGGACACGCTCCTCATCTGGGAGGTACGGGTAGAAGCAGAAGGGTGACCTCAGCAAGAGATCCTCGTACTTCCAACACAGGCGGGTGGAAGCGACGCGTGCGGCGTCCTGAATGGCGTCATGACGGCTACGCCGGGGCGCCTCGGCCCTGAAGAGGAAGGAAGTGAACTCGCCAACCCTGGCGGAGAGGTACACCTCCATCGTCCAGGACTCGCGGGTCTCGATCCTCGTCATCCTACCACGGAACGTGGTCGACGGGAAAACCAAGGTACAACATCACCGCGAAGTATGTCATGAAGCCTCCTCGTTCTCTCCGTGAACGAGGAGATCCCACGGGCCATCCGACGACGGGGTAGCCATCTACAAATTTTGAAAACAAGAGGAGGTCAGACACAAAGTAAAACTTAAGTGAAATAAAGATAAGCACAGGACTAGGAGTGAAGAGTAGAAGCAATAAATACTCTATATTTTTAGCAAAGCTTTTTCTTAGTTTTCGAAAATAAGATCCAAGTCCTTAAGGCAACGACCAATCTAACTAAGACTCTACAGTCGTATGCTCGATACCGACTACGTCGGACCGGATTTTCTAATCCGAATCCTCAGGAAAACGCCGTGCTATTCCTGGATCGAGTGAGATAGCACTCACGAGCAATCTTGAATCATTCATACATGGCGTGAACTAAAGTATCAATATTACAAACAACGAGTGACATAGACCACGTCGGTCGAGTTTTACAACAAGGGCGATCGGCCAAATTGATTACAATACGAACACCGAATGTGATAGCGGAAGCAAAGGGTAGAGCTCATCTCTTCACGAGCAAGCGGCAGGGCACCACAGTATGCATCGATATTACCCAAGGACCGGATAATATCGGTTGTGCGCAAGTACCAACGAGTCAACTTAGATCTGCTGCGAGGCCTAGACTACGATCCTAGACTACTCTTCATCGTTTCCTTGTCCATCAACCGGTTCCTCGTAGTAAGCATAGTCTCCTCCATCGCGTCATCCAAGGGTTTGGGGAGAGCGAGGATGAGCACAACTACAGTGCTCATGAGCCAATACACAATGCAATGATATATATGCAAGGCTTACAAGGATGGCTCGGTTCTTTTATTTGCGAAAGCAATACTTTTAAATATCATAAGTACAAATTCCTAGCACTTAGCATTTTTAACAATTTCATTTTAGATAAAGAGAGAAATTGTGCAATATTTATATCGTCAGAGGTTACCTCCACCTTCATGCTTATTTTGATTGTGGTTACATCCACCACTAAACGACACTGGGTACAAAGACCCAGGAATAACCAATCTCAGGGCTAGGTGAGCCCGCCAAAATTTTGCATACCACCCAACAAGGTTTTTGAAATAGAACTAACTCAAGTTAAGTTCCCATGTCCGCCTTTGACCGTAGGCACAGCTGTTTAAACAGTTTATAACTCTGCAGAGATTGTACACTTTACCCACAAGAGACAATTAACTCGTTGCCCTACACGATTCCGTAGTCGTGTAGTCGAGAGGTTGTCACAATAACTTTTCTAAATATCTCGCCCCTTCCCTCGTCTCACCCATATGGGGTTATGCCCATACGTTGCGCGGGATGTCCACCTCAGCGACTGGCGTAGCGTGGCTACACCTCAGCGACTGGCGAACTTCACCCTTGACTCGGTGTCCCATCCAAGCCCGACATACCCAGAGCTTGTGCCCCTTTAACCCTCCAGTGAGATGATTTTCAGGATTTGATAAATGTACTAAGCCAAGTCGCGATTTGTTGCGGACTTGTGGTTGTACTTGTTATACGAGAGGTCGTGACAAGATTAAGTCCTTAGGGTTGTCTGGACGGCTCAACCACATTCCCGCCATTCTCGTGCTACATCCGCACCCACCATCTTACCATCCGCCCAGACGGGTATTAGCAGTTTAGGGTTTTTGAGATGTAAAATACAACAATTCAACCATCTCAGTCATTTACCCGCAATGACTGCCCAAATCATTTTATGTTTGAAAGATGATGATTAGGACACGTTAATGTCCCAGTACTTAAGCAAGCCTAGCATGTCGCTTAAGTACAACCTATAGCTAGTATTACCATATAATTACTAGGGTGACAATGGAATTAGGGGATTCAAGTTGTCAAGGGTGGCATAATAATTAGTTAATCATCAAGTGGGTAATTAACTACCTTAAACTTTAACATACATTTGTTTAAAGAATTAAAGCATGCATTTTGCTATTTTAAAAGAATATAATTTGCATAAAATGTAGGCTCAATATGATCAAAGTATTGACTCGCCTTGGTTGTAGGGGAGAGAGTCCGAGTAGTCTTGTCCTTGATCGACGTGGAGGTCTCCGGCGTCTCCGAAATCTACGCGGGCGAGGTGCCGGAAAAAGACACAACAGGCAAAAGGACTAATAAATACACAAGAATACTCAAATGAACTCCAAATTGAACAAGACCTATGCCATTAGCAAGATCTTGATTTTAGAAATTTTTAGAAATTTATTTCATAATTTTTGGAGTTGAAATGAGGGAGATATTAATATTTAAAGTCTAGCTTTTGAATTAAAATAGAAAAAGAAACTAAAATCGCAAACAAAAGAAAAACCGAAACTCGGCCCGTAGCCAAAATCGGCCCGGCCCACGGTGCGGCTGGAATGCGCGCGCGCGCGCGTGGCGCGGCCCACGCGCGGAGGCGGCCCAGGAGGGGGAAAGAAGGAGGCGGCCCGGGGGCTCTCAGCCGAAAGAAAGAGAGGCGAGGGGCTAGCGAGCGAGAGGAGAGGAGGGCGCGCGGCGGCGGCGCGCGGGGGAAGAGAAGCGGCGGTCGGAGATGGAGGGTGGCGCGCGGGGGAGAAGGGGGCCAAGGAGGAAGCGGCGCGGCGAGGAGGAGAAGGGAGCTCGGCGCGGCGCGCGCGCGCGGTAGCTCACCACGACGACGGCGGCGGCGGCGACACCGGAGGAAGAGGAGGCGGCGCGCGCGCGGGAGGTAAGGGCCTTCTCCCTTATCTTCTTCTTGCTCGGGGTGGGGAGGTTGATTGGCACCGGGGTTTAAAGCCGCGCGAGGAGAGGGTCCGGTGGCGCGCGGCTCGCGCTGCGCGTGCGCACGCAGCGGGCATGATGCGGCGAGGGCGTGCGGGAGGCGCCAGACGGTGGCGTGCACGCGAGTGCGGGTGAGGAAGGGAGGAGAGGGGGGGGGTCCGGTCCGGCCGGGGGAACGAAGGGGGCCCCGGCGAGGGGTTGACCCGGGAAGGGGGGGAGAAACGGGGCATCACAAGAGTATAATCTTGAAAACCGCTTGCGCATCAAGAAATCACCAGAGAAATCTATAATACAGACCTTGGTGCGAGAAAATTCTATCTACTTGATTTACCATTTGAGAGAGAATGTGCCTAGGAAAACTGCCATGAAAATCACTTCCTTCCCCTAGGGATACAATAGCACTCTTAGCATAATAACGGATCAACCATATTATCTTCTGTCAAGTTTACATAGGAAGTGAACATTTTATTGGTACCCTAAAACGACTTCAGTTTGACAACTTCATAGTCCACTGTAGGAGTGCAAATGAAGCGGATAGTTCCTGTCAGTCCATCTGTTTGAATAAATTTGGATCTTATTCGGAGTGTGAAATCGTATATCTGAGATTTTTCTTGGATTTGGAGCCGGATAGTTTGCCAGATACGGAAACAGATTCCGAAAGCAAGTATCTGTCGGATTCAGCGCTATCTAGATAATTTATCGGATAATATCCATAAACACTGTCTCGGATATCCGATAGCCCTAGGTGGGCCAGAGAGAGAAATCGGCCCACGAGGCTTTCATGTATTTAATTATTTTTTAGAAAATACAGAAAATCCAAATAAGCCAAGAAAAATAGCAAATGAACTCGGAAAAATTCCATAAAAATTATAAAAATTATTTTCAACATAAGGAACTTCAATAAAATACTTTTGAATTTAATAGATGTTTGATTTATTCATATTAAATTTTTTTTAATTTATTAAAATTCTATTTAAGCTTTGTTAAATTCTAGAAAATCATGAAAATTTTATAAAATTAATTTTTTTTGAAAAACTCGACGTTCTGTGTATCCCTAACTATTTATTGTTACTGGTCTGTAGGCTTTATATATATTGTATTTGTCATGTTATGTAGTTGACTAGTTATATTTTGGACATCTCTTGTACTACTATCACTATGACTTGCTACTATTTCTTTAACTATCCGCCGTGATAGTGTGATGTAGTTAAATTTGCTTATTAAATTGCTAATGTAGCTGTACTTTGGAGATATAGTTTGGTTTATTGACCTTTATATGTGCGACATATGATTTATGTTTTCGCGCAATATCCAACTAAATATTCATGACTGAGATAATCTGTATTTGGTTCGGCATGTATTCATGACCGAGACTATACGCATTCGTATTCATATCCGTCATTGTCCGTGCCTGACTCCGATTTTAAGAGAAAAAAATATCGAATTGGATACGAGATGAGCGATATCCGCCCGTATCCGCTCCGATTGCATCCCTACTCCTCTGACACATGTAATCGATGAAGTGAACATTTTATCATACTGGCAAAACTAAACAAGCATAAAGCAATTTAATTTTAGTAAATATTAGACCAATATTTATGTATCTGGGCAGGCAAGTCCTCCCTTGACCCACACTAGCAACATTGGCAAAGCAGGTAAGCCTTTAGAACCCTAGAAAGTAGAGTAGAGCTAGCTCACTTGGAGGCTAAAGTTTTTTTGAGGGAGGGGAAATAATCCCAAATTCAATGCTGCCACTCAAAATGGATATAGTTTGCCTGGAGAAAGTGGTGAGCTCAAGAGCGCAGACATAGGAAAAGGTCGAGTGTACAGTTCCTTGCACCATGTCAAACAGATCAAATTAACTATACATATTAAGAGATAGAACAAGTGGCGTAATACAATGAAGCGCCTCTGATTTGGTCCAAGAAATTACTACACACTAGGGCTTATTTCTGAAATGCATCCTAATAGTCACTCTAACAAAGCCTATACTTCCAAAGGCCACCATACAGTACCAGGCCCACTGGCAGAGAACTCAGTAAACCTGGCCCGGAACCCAAGATGGTACTGCACTACATACAATAGTCATACAGGGAGGCCAACATGGAACAATTCAATTTGAGACCAGGCACACTATTCAAGGGGTTCTGGGCAGAAATAGAATTGGCAAAACAGGGTACGGCCCATAAACCTAGCATCAATTTTCAAGCACACTTATACCAACTTACATTGTTTTTCGATGAGCAACAACCATCTGATAGTTGCCCAAGATATTTCAACGAGCATCATGCTTGCCACTGGTGCGCAAACCAAACAACATCCGAACTCCATTCTCAACAATGCATTTAGCCTGGTCAAAACAGACATCAAATCTGCGGACAGCTATAACCAACACAAATGAGGTTATTCTATTTCTGGACACTATAGAAGAATTCAGAGCTCTCTCCACACAGGAATGGAACGCCAGGGAATTATTAAAAGGTCATCTAAGTCATCTTTTTAAAACGGCAACACACTTACTGGAAACAAAGAGGAGCTATAAACTGGGCAAAGTTGAGGGACGAAAATACCAAGTTTTTCCATGCCAGAACAACCATCCGCTATCGCTCAAACTACATTTCAGTCCTTCGACATGCATCCGGAAACGAAGTCAATAGTCATCATGACAAAACAAAACTTGTTTGGGAGGCATACAAGGAACGATTAAGTACTTCCTCCGCACCTCATTTACATTTCAACCTCGCAGAAATCATCCTACCGCATCAGCAGCTAGAATGGATGGATGCACAATTCTCGCACCAGGAGGTGGATGAGGTCAACAAGTTGTTGCCTCCGGATAAGTCGCCAGGACCAGATGGCTTCAACGGACAGTTTTTTAAAAATTGTTGGAGCATCATAAGACAAGACTTCTATGAACTCTATGATGCTTTTCACATGAATGACCTAAACCTACAAACCATCAACTCTGCCCTGATTGCTTTCATCCCAAAGAAGGACTACCTCATGGAGGTTAATGATTTTAGACCGATCTCTTTACTCAACACTTCATTTAAGATCATGACTAAGTTATTGGCGAATCGTTTGCAGTAAAATATTTTGGAATTAGTCCATGCAAACCAATATGGTTTCCTAAAATCACGTACAATCCAAGATTGCCTTGCCTGGGCCTTTGAATATCTGCATTTATGCCACTCCACGAAAAAGGAAATCATAATCCTAAAATCGGACTTTGAAAAGGCCTTTGACAAAGTTGAGCACACGACTATTTTAGCTATCTTGCAGCATAAGGGGTTTGGGCCTAAATGGATGGCTTGGATTCGTGACATTCTCAAAACTGGAACCTCATCGATCTTACTCAATGGAGTGTCGGGGAAACTACTTCACTGCAAAAAGGGTGTCAGACAGGGAGACCCGCTATCTCCACTTCTATTTGTTTTGGCAGCAGATCTCCTTTAAACATTACTTAACAGAGCTATGAGCCAAGGTCTTATGATTCCCCCGGTGAACTACCAAGCTTGCTTGGACTTCCCGGTAGTCCAATACGCAGATGATACGCTCATTATAATGCAGGCCTGCGCGAAACAACTTTTCTTCCTCAAAGGAGTTCTTAACACTTTTGCGAACTCCATTGGACTTAAGGTCAATTTTCACAAATCATCTATGATCCCTATTAACGTCTGCATGGATAAGATGGAAATCCTTGCTCATACATTTGGTTGTCAATTGGGCTCTCTTCCATTCACATATTTGAGACTCCCCCTAGGAACGTCAAAACCAAAGTTCTCAGACTTCTTCCCACTCATTCAGAAAGTCGATAGAAGGCTTGCCAGCTGTGCAACCTTCCTCTCCATTGGAGGTAGACTAACACTGGTCAACACGGTCTTCTCACAATTACCAACTTTCTATATGTGCCTGCTCAAACTTCCTACTGGAGTACTCAAACAGATTGATAGAATTCGCAGGAACTGCCTGTGGAGAAGCTCATCAACTGATGTCCGAGGAAAATCTCTGGCCGCCTGGAAAGAAGTCTGTAAACCAAAAAAAAAAAACAAGGGGGATTAGGAGTATTAAATCTAGGGATGCAAAATCAGGCGTTAATCCTAAAAAATCTGCATAAATTCTTCAATCACGCTAATTTGCCCTGGGTGAAGCTGATCTGGGAAGCATATTATCATAACCAACTACCATCAAGCAATAGGCGTAAAGGATCTTTTTGGTGGCGGGACATTCTCAACATGTTGCCTCAATTCAAGGGACTCGCAACCTGCTCGGTAGGGAATGGAAGATCAGCTTACTTCTGGAAAGACATGTGGAATGAGAATCTTTTTTTATCAAAAGTACCCGGAATTGTTTTCATTTACTAAGTCTAAAACTCTTTCAGTAGCGGCTGCATTACAAAGAGACTCGATGGTCTCCCTATTCCATCTCCCGTTATCAACTCAAGCGTTCACGCAATTCCAACAGATGCAACAGTATATGCAAGAATTGGAGCTCACTGATCAGGAAGACACTTGGCACTACATTTGGAATTCAACGCATTACTCATCAACTAAAACCTACAAGCATCTCATGGGCACCCACATGACGCTGGCCTATTACAATTGGCTATGGGCTTGTAAATGTCAAAGACGACACAAAGTTTTTTTCTGGCTGCTACTCAAAGACAGACTCAACACCAGAAACCTTCTTAAGTGCAAGAAGTGCCCACTAGAGGATTATAATTGCATCTTATGTGACCAGGGTGCTGAAGAAACCACACAGCACCTCTTCTGGAATTGCCCGTTTTCACAACATTGTTGGGATCTTGTCTGCCCTTAGCATGCAATGCTATCAAATACTGATCAAGCCCTTCATCATCTCAAGAGCTTGCACAATCAAAGTATCTCCATGGAAATCATTGTGCTATCAGCTTGGGCGATTTGGATCACAAGAAACAACAGGATCTTCAAGAATCAGCAACCTAGCCTGTTGGGCTGGCGGGCAGTCTTCACAGCAGAATTTGCGTTGGTCATACAACGCGCCAGACCTCCTTTCAAACAGTTATTTTCGGCTTGGCTATCCAATTTTGGCTAGTTGCTCCACCTTTTCTCCTTTCTCCTTTTTTTCTCCCCTTTTCTCCCCCGCTCCCTCTGTCCTGTTTCGATTTTCTTTTTGCTCCCCCCTTCTCTCCCCTTCTCTCGTTGTACCGTTGGTGTTCCTATTTATTTATTTGCAGTAGGAGTCTTTCCTACTGTGTTTCATAAAAAAAAAACAATGCATTTCCATCAATTTACTAGTTAGTCACTGTAATATCCCGTTTAATTATAAAAAATTAGAAATTATGATTCAGAAATTAGCGGAATTGGGGAAGAAGTGGACCTTCTCCAGCACCCCTGCCGCCTGCCTTGCCCCCGCGCTTCCTCTTCGCCAAGCCGCCTCCCCTGCCGTGTGGTGGTGCCCTGCTGCCGGCGCCAAGCAAAGAGAGGAGGAGGAGCTCCAGCAAGGGAGGAACAGCAAGGAGCAAGAAGGCGCAATAAGGGAGAAGGAAGGAGGAAGCTAGGGTTTTGCACTCCGCGTTCGTTCATTGTCAATTTTCGTGGGTAATGATCTGATCGCCCCTAGTTTGATCTTAGATTATGATTATTCATGATTTAGATTAGTTTGGTCGTGGAGATCGAACATTTTTGGATGCCCTAGCTCAGGATGTTGTACCGCAGTCTGCAGAACCTTGGGGGGGGGGGGTTCGGGGGTATCTCCATCCAGATTCGTGACTTCATCATGTTAGAAAAGTTGTAGGTAATTCATGTTAGAAAAGTTATAGGTAATTTCCTTAGCTTTCTAGAAAGTCCAACATCATTAAATATGGATATGTGAGTAAAAAGTTATGGCCTTGGGAGTACTGCTGTCCAGAACTCCGTCGTCAATGACAGCAGTTGTGTAGATAGTTTAATTACGTGTATTAGATATTAGAATTAAATTATGCTTATAACTACATTTAGCTAGATAATTCACTGTAGATTAGAAAAGTGGTATGGTTTACTGGTTTACATGTTGTAGAAATATAGTTACGAAATTGTGAAGTCTACTGATCTGTTAGGTTCCAGAACAACCTTTGGTGTTAGAAACAGGGGATTAGACGGCAAAATTAGAAGTTTTGCATAACTAAGAAATTGTGAGAAATTTCTTGTACATTCTAGAAAATATAGAGTTTGCTACATTTAGAGTCCAGAAGTAAAATTTATGGTTGTTTAATCACAGGGACAACGGGTAGATTGTCCTGTGAAGATGGGTTTAATGTGTCAGGTTTGCGCATAGGATCGATAGCGTATTGTTTGATAATTTGGTACTGTTGTGGCATATTTTGAGATGTATTACTGATGTTTGTCCAAAGAGTGTTGCTTCGAGTTCAGTACCGCCCTTGCATCATCACAACTTTCGTGGCTAAGAGGCAAGTGCATGATAGAACAGTAGACACCGGTTTGATTGCCGTTGTCTTTAATATTTCATTTCCATGATATTTATTTATGTTTGATATGCTTATTTACATGCCATGAGAATGATTATGATAATGTTAATGACATGATGACGATGGAACATGTTAAATAATGGAATAGAACTGTATTTTTGCATCATGTGCACAATCAATGCATAATGGGATCACTCCCGAGTGATGAGGAGTGAAGAAATCTCCAGTCCGTTGATGGATGAGCTTGAGGAAAGGTGAACACTGTCGCGAGTGTTCACTCATGCTATACCGGTATGAGCCATAAGGTGAGCAAATAAGCATGTATAATAGCGATGCATTGCGTTAATGAAAAATGATGATACATCTTGATCACACGAATGCTCATGTTATTAATGATTATGGTTATAAACTGTTTGTTTATTGTTTTATTATGTGCTTGCTGAGTCATGGACTTACCCTTACTTTATTGTTATTTTTAGGTAAACGTTAACAGCATCATGCATGAGATGGGGTAGCACATGTGTATCACATGCAAACACTACACTTATATAATTCATATTAACATGCTTTCATTAAATATAGCATCATGATAATTCCCTTAATGATCTATTATGCTTGATTATTATTAGATTGATGGATTGAAACTTTGGTTAATTTAATTATAGTTGATTTATTATTATTTGTTGCTATCCAATGTACCTAGAGCATGGTTCCAGTATTTCTTGGGTACAGGTATCCCAAACATTTCTCGGGTGCCTGTATCCCGGGCGTTCTTGGCATGTATGATCAAGCTATAAAAGTTAATCATTTATGCATTTTTATAGTTTAGTTTGTTGTTTTGTGACCCGTGTTGACGATATTTATTCCATGCATACTTTGCTGGAATTATTGTTAATTATAGTGTAAATTAGCAGTGAATAATTTAGGTGACATTTTGAGCTCTATGTTGAGCCCAGTCACTACAGGGCCCTCCATTTACCATAAGGAAAATTTATCTGCACATCGTGGCATGCTAATCTTGCAATGCATGAGGTGATAAGGAGCGAGCTACTGCAGTAGTACGACAGGAGAATAGGTCCTAATACAATATAATTGGTTCATAAATAAGTATAGAAGTTAATTAATGTAACAATGCTGTGACATTTATAAATTGGATTAATTTGACAATGCTATTCCATACGTTAAGCTTAGAGGGTATGCGGGCATGGATTAACCTATGTCTAGTTGTTGATCATCCAAAATCAGGGTAATAATAAAAATGCTAGACACATTTCCTGGTAGAATATACCATATGACGAGATGTCAACCACCTTATCTGATTTTGATGTTAAACATGTATTATCAAAACCGTCATTTATCTTCAAAGTAATGTATGAGATCTGTTCAACTAGCACATTAAAGACCAGTTTGAATCCTCCCTGAAGCATAAGCAAAGTGGTAAAATATAAAAAGTATGATTGCTGCAACAGAAGAAATTTTAAAGCTTCTGCAAAGATGTAATAGCTCATGTTCACTCACCATTTTTGTATCTATTCCTTCCATATGAATGTCAAAAATTTAGATACAAGATGAATAAACCATGTGGCACTAACAGCAGAATGCGTACACGTTACCCTTTTTTCAAGCCAAAAATTCGTAGCAATCAGCATTCATCATGTTACCTGAATAAAAATTAGCAAAGCCCGTAACAGTTAACCTTTTGTCCACTGGTATTCCGTGTGTCACTTCACTGTTCATTTAACTTGTCTGCAATGTGGCACTAACCAAAGAAGCTGTTGACTGTTGAGAATGCAGCCACAAATTTTCAAGGGATGATTCCATTATAGCTGAGCCACAGATAATCAACTAATGCTGCTCCTTCAATCAACCTACCACTCTGATCAACAGGTTAGATAACAGTGGCATGTGCCTACTTTGATGTAACTGACAATGTTTGTGGCAATTCAACAAGCATGTGCACAGGCATAAAATACATCTGCAGGGAAATTATGCAGATGATAATGCCTAAGAAAAGCTGCAAAGCAGAGGGGATAAAGCATGTGTTAGCACTAATAGATAACTACATGGAGCTTCATCTCCAAACATGTAATAATAGAAAGGAACATGAGTAAAATTGACCACGAACACAAGGACTCCCACAACAAAAAAAGAAAACACACACACACACAAAGTACCTGAATCGTAGCTCTCAAACTGAAAAGATATACAGACAAAACCATTGTTAAAAGCATGGCCATTGAAGTTGAGTACACCTGTTCAAACAGAGGTTCATGAAACAATCTTTCAACTTTGATTTCATAAAATTAAAATGATGCAAAAAAAAAGGCATAACCTTCTTATTATCATGGTTAGATGAGTAATAATTATTGGCACTTATTTCAACCAAATGCTACGACTGACAAAAATATTGATTTCAATGCATTTCACCACAAATCATCACAGGTCTGCAGGAACAAGCTTGAACAGCATAAAACTAGACAACTCACGAAAAAGTGTTAAGGAAGAACTAGTTCGGTAGAGTGAAAATCATGTATTTAGCATGCATGAACAGCCACATAAATCCTGCTTTTGGACGCAGGATATATTTATTATTAACTTTCCATGTTTTCTTCGGCACAGATGTACAGCACATCTAAAGCATGCTCTAAAGGAGCTTGAGCAGCCAAGTCAACCAGTTTTCTCTGACAAATAGCAGCACAACTAATTGACATGCAAACAAAATCCACAGTTTCACTTTACAGGAATAAAATATTATATTTTTAGCTGGCTGCTAAGAATAAATGTTCTCACCTTCACTATATTGTCCGAATACTTCATCAACCATGAGACCAGCAGACCAGTAGACCCTAAATTGAACACAACCATCCATGTTGTGATAGAATAGCCATTAAAAAGACGCTGCCACCATGGACCCCTCTCAAATCCAGCTTTGAAGTCACCATAGACAAGATATCCCATGTTGAATATAACTCCAAACCTGACAGCACATAATATGAATATGAAATAGTGTTTGCCAAGCTATTCATGGGATGGTCTTGAGAATGTTTGGATGCAAGCACATGCATAGTCAGGAAGCATGCGCACTGAGGGTGATGGGTTGGGAGTTTGGGCTGTGCAATTCCTGATAATGGACCAGTGTTAGATATAGATACCTACGTATATAATTGTACATTTTGCCAGTACAGGCTATCATTATTCTTCTTCATCAAGTATTCGGTGTAGACACCAGCTAGTGCAGAAAGACAAGCAGAAAGTATTCCAAGCATGTAACCCTGAAATGGTGCTGAGAAAAGAGAATCACATGGTGCATCGCCACATCCTTTCACCTGTAAGAGAAAGAAAAGGTTACAAGGCTGTCCAGATATAGTGACTTAGCACAGTTACAATAAAATGGGCAAAGAAGAACAAAATAACGATCTTTGTTTGTCTTTAGACGAGATTAAAAGAAAACAATAGAAAAGATCCAAAAACAAGTGGGTCACTCCAACTTGAATTTTAGCAATAAAAGAGATCTCATGATGATTGGTAATGGGGGAATATTATCACTTGGACTTGGTACTAGCTTGATGCATGACCCTTACTGCCAATAACTAAATAGGTGGCCCAGTATTCTTGTCTGATAGGCATTTCACTACTAAATTACGGACCATATACTATAGTTAATGTATATACTGTTTAGTCCTAAATACGAAACTCAAAGCTACAGGCAAACAGAAATCACTTTCTGCTAGTAGTCTTAGTTATTAATATAGGAAAAGACCTCAGGTCAAGGGATTAAATAGCTTCTAATAACTCTCAGAAGCTTCTGGTTTATCCAGCAATCATATGACCGTTCACCTAGGCGCTAGGCGCTAGGCGGATGAACACAAAACAACAAGCATCAGTCCAAGCTTATGTATATGTTGTATGTATGCATGTGTAATTATTTAAGAAGAGATGTTACCTTAGTGTGATGCAAATATATTTGATGACTTGAGTCACTTGATGTAATGATCTTGATGAGTTGATGTAAAAATTAAATATACTGCTAATTTCTAGTGCTGCACTACTGCTGGCTGCTGCTGCTACTAACTACTAAGACCGAGAGACTAGTAATGCTAGCACTGTGCTGCCAAATCTACTACTGCTGCCAAGCCAACCCAATTGAAATCAGCAGACGGCAGAGAAAGGGAGAGACCGCGAGAGCCTCCCTCAATGAGGAAACTGAGAGAGAGAGAGGGCAGAGGAGGTGCGCCGAGCCGCCGACCTGGGAAACGACGGGACGAGGCGCGGCGACGGGGAGCCCGGTGCGCGAAGGGGACCGGCCCGGAGGCGGCGCGGGACGTGGAGGAGGCGATGCGCAAAGGGGATCCGGGGAGGAGGCGGGGTGCAACGGGGATTTAGGGAGTAGGCAGTGCGACATGGAGCCAGGGAGGAGGTAGAGGGGAAGAAATCGTGGAGCTAGGGTTCGGGAGTGACCACGGGTGAATCCTATTCCGTCTTCACTTACCTCTTTTTCTCCCACGTGCACGCCCAGCACCGCCTCGCACCGCCTTGTGCCGCCCCAAACCGCCCAGCTACCGCCACGCCATGCCCGCTCCGCCTGGGTCCACCTTGGACCGGCGTTGACCGCCTAGGCGGGTCGAGCGCTTAGGGGCCCGATTGAGGCTGAGTCGCGGTGGTTGCTCTGCGCTTAGCGCCTAAGCGGCCGCCTAGGGGAACATTGCATATGACAGCTTGTGTTCTTGGTATGAACATCTTAAATCAGATTTCTATATATATATATATATATATATATATATATATATCTATATATATATATATATATATATATATATATATATCTATATATCTATATATATATATATATATACTTTCTACTCCCGGGAGTAGTTACTCCCACCTCTGATATACCACCTAAAAGAACTCGACATACTTCATTATCACTTTGGGTATACTCATATACTAATTATAAGATACTCCAATGTGAACCACACGAAAAATTTGCAAGAGAGTCCATAGTTTTTAGTATATTTTATAAATACCTTCATATTCGCACATAAAAAAGGAGTATGTCTAAAAAATTATACATACCACCCCTGAAAATGTGTAAATACCACCTATGTGATCTTATATACTCGTATACTACACATACATACTCTCGGTTGCGCAAGATACTCCCTACGTTGTAAGATATGTGAGATACGGAATAGGGAGTAACTATTCCCGGGAGTAAGAAAAAGGCTTCCTATATATATATATTCAAAAAATTGTAGAGTTATGCCTAAATAAGTGCAAAAATCCAATCTTGGAGCATATATATCAGGAGTAGATAACCCTCATCAAAAAAGAAAAGCAAAAAATCCAATCAGATCTTCCCTAATAACACGCTCACAAAGTTTACGACCATCACAATGAAACAGACTTAAATATGTTTTTGCTAATATATATGTACAACAAGACTAAAAAAAGGGAAACTTCATAACATTAACAAACCTGGCTTGTAGTTGTTCCAACAGCCAGTAATACAATTGCCATCCATTGTAGATTTGACAAATTCCTTTTCAAGATAAGCCTAGTACAATTTGCAGAGAACAAGAGCATTAGTCAATCAAGGGAATAAGAATAAAGCACCAATTGCACGGAATATACTTTGGTTAGCATGTTGGCTCTACTAATTGGGCAACTAACTGAAAGAAGTACAAAAACCAAATCATGATCCCAGTTCATTTAAGTTTTCAGACAGAAAGATAAGATTATTGATATCTCGATTACCACAAGCACCGTAAGTCTACAGCAATGTGTGCATTTATTAGGTGAAAATTCTTCCTTTGTGATGCAAGCCAATGGAAAATATAAGCATTTCAATGCATTGATTGTACAGAGTAGGAAACAGGAACAATTTTTTTACCAGAAGAACTGAACGTTAAGGTAGCTGTGCAGAGAGATTGGGGGTTATATATTATGCCAAAATGTCCATATTCAAGGCAAATCCTAAACAACAAAACAGTGAAATACAACAAATCACACTTTGAAAACTCAAATGGTCAAGAATGACCTGTCCACAAGATATATGCTGAGGATAATCGGTAGTATGGTCAAGCTAAGTGCTTAAGATTGGATCAAAAACAAACTAGACTTCCCCATCACTTCAATTATTTGGAATCAGTTTGACTAGTTTCAAAGTTAGGAATGCACCTCAAATCTGAGTTTTGTTAACAGGAAGCAAATTCTGAAGTGGAACTGCACCAAAGATGGAATGCAGACCTAGTTTGGATTCTATCATGTCAATAGTGTTAGGAAGCATAAGCGAATGAACATTGATTGCTGTGAAGAGTTTGGCACACCTGAACAAAATTCCTGTTGTGACGATTTTCAGGTTTCCCATTATCTGGTAAGTAGATGGATCAACATAGGTCAAGGTCGCAAACTGGACATTGTTGTGGATAAGGTATATGACTGAAGGAACAAGATACAGTCGCACACTCCTCCACTCCTTTGTCATCCTTGGTGGTGATGAAGACTGACATTCCTTCCAAAGGAAGAAGCTTGAGACAAACAGCTGCATCAAGAACAGGGTAATGTCAACACTGGAAAAAAGATGAATAATTGTCTCCAACATGTTTGCACCACTTAGGGTAAACAAATATAAATGTCCAAACATTCTTAAGGGCCATAGCATAAGATTCAAGGGAATAGCAGTATATGTACCTTGAAGAGTTCTGCAAGAAACGGAATGGTGGCATAGTCGTACTTATATTTGCCATTGCTCTGAGAGAGGGTGGTCAATATACCCTGCAGGGACATGCAAGCCAATCAGAAACATTATAATTAAGAAACCAAGTCAAGCAACAACTCGTGCAATATTCCAGGCTTGTTTAACTATGACTTTCATGTCTACTTGTTCCACTCCGGTACTCCCATTCTTAGGCTCTAGATTGCGCAATGATCATGATCACTCATTTAGAAATCAAAATTTCCCAACTACTCACAGCCAGGTCTTTCCAGTTCCACCAAAACCAATCCCCTGTACGTCGGCGCACAACCATGTACTGAACTACTTAACTATAACTATTTAGGCAAAATTGAGACTTGGAGCGCATCTCGCTACCAATCAGGCCACTCCGGGAGTCCAGGCTACCATTCATTTGTATCGCATTTCTTTCCAAGAAGAGAACCGCAACTGCATTTGGGCACACCACCGCAGATCGAAACCGCCGCCGCGTCCCTTGCGCACCTCATCAAGAAACAAAAACCCCGCACCAATCGAATTGCGCAACCAATTCCCGTTCCAAGATAGATCTGGCCCGTTATATTGTGATCATATCGCCAGAAAAAGAAGGGGAAAAGGAGGAACGGGAAGGGTTTAGGGGGGTTACCTGCGAGCTGGTGAGGACCGTGAGGAGCGCGGCCACCAAGTACCACTGCATCGTCTCCTCCTGCTCCCTCGTCGTCCACTGCTCCGCCTCTCTCTCTCTCTCTCTCTCTATCTCTCTCTCTCTCGTACTATTGCTGTTTGGGAGGGAGGACAGAGATTGAAGGAGGCAGCGCACCGAGGGCGAGGGTGAGAGTCAAGAGAGCAGCACTTGGAGATTTTCAGAACATGCCTTTCAATATCACCCCCTCGGTTTTCTTCGGATACCTGTGTCAACCCGTTTGCAATTTTGCCTTAACTATTTGGATAACATGGGTTCGTGTGATTTTGAATTGTGATCACCGGACGGTATCTCTATTTTTTTTAAAGTACAATGCAGACGCACACATTCAACATACATCATCACACACATAATCATGGATATGTATCTCTAACTTTGTATATGAATGAGTAGTACTAAGGGTACTCCGATTTCTCATTCGATGTGCCTCGAGATTCATGCTTCCCGACGGCCAGTGACAGGTGAGGTTAGATTGGGATTTACTAGTCTGCGGCTAGGGATGGCAATGAGACTCATTCTCTGTTCCCCAACGGAGAATTCACCTATTAGAGGATGGACATAGAGCTATTTCTTTCCCCACAGGGATGGTAATATACAAATTAAAATTCCCTATCGAGTGAAGCGGGGATGTAGTCATTCACCTACTTCCCATCCTTGCTACCTGCATGGCCCCCGATAAGATATGTAGGCCACTAGCCCACTACCGCACAACCCGATAAGTCGATAGCCAGATAATCTCATTTGCATCCTTTACTTTCCAGATGCTAATTAATCAAAAAATATTGTTATTTTAGCATTGCATGTGGATGTTCATAGTCATTTTATAACATTATGGATCTTATTTTCTCTTTTTTTTCGGGATCCAACTTTCGGGTATGGGTCCCCATGGGGTCCCGACAACCCGATGGGGACGGAAAGCAGAGGGAGAATAGCACCCAAGGACGGGGACGAGGAATTTTTCATCTCTCGGGGATAGGGATGTTTCACTACTCCCCGACGGGGAATGGCCCCGTTGCCATTCCTATGCGCGGCCCTATATTTTGGAGGGGCTACAATGACATGGCGGTAGACGGCGATGACGTCGCGGGCTACGGGCTATGAGCTCAGATTAATCATTGGGTTGAAATAGCAAGAACGGCGGCTAATTGTAACATCCCGAAAATTCAAACTCAAGTTTATTGTACCAAGAATAATTGTTGACTTATTTTTTAGCATGTTTATGATTTTTTTCCTAAATCAATTGTTGTATTTGCATGCAAATAGTGACCTTAAAAGAATTTTAGAGAACAATTCAAGGCAGATAAAAATCTACAAAATTTACACAAACAACTGCACCGTGTCAGGAGCCGACAAAAAAATTCTTGATTTTTTGAACTCAATTGCTATATTTAGGAATTCTTCAAACCCTTCAGCCATTTTCAAATCTGTTTTTTTTTGTAACATCCCAATTAGGAGCCAAGTTTACAGCTATTGCACTCTATTATATTGTGGAATCTAATTCGTTACAATAAACTTTACGAATTTTAGCATGATTATATAACGGCAGAGCGAGTACATACTATGATGGAAAATTAGGAGGAAAGTTTACAGCTGTTGCGCTCTATTATGTAGTGGAAGAATTAGATACAATAATCTTTACGAATTTCAATAAGATTATAAATACTTATATGATCCATTGTCTGGATCACGATACAGATTGCAACATTGTACGATCCTACGACGGAGTTGCCATGACAAACTAAATAGTACAAGGTTTTTTTTGCTTAATTGTAGGAATGGGTAGGATCGGATGTTGTTGTGTAGGATTATGCTTGGTATGAATAAGGATCACAACACCGATAATAAACTATATCAACATATTGTTAGTTAAAACACTATTTAGCTGTTTACAAATAATTCTAAATTAAACATCATTCTTATAATAGATTTCAAGTGTTTAACTTGAACATTTTCAATTAAATAAGTTCAACTAAAATAAAATAAATTAAAATGATTAACTAAATTGGTTTAATTAAATAAATATAAATAATCATACCTACATTTAAAATTTCACAAAATACATACCTTTATTTCTTGCCCTTTACCCATCAATCATCCACCTTTTGCTTCAAGATCCAAATCTGTTTATTTTTTTGTAACATCCTAATTTTTGTGTCTTTTTGAAAATTTTAAAATAAAAGGAATCAGTTGAATTTTATTGAGTTTTTTAGAGCTTAATTTGAAATCTCAGAAATTAAAAGCAATTTAATATGAATAAATCAAACTTTAATTAAATTCAAAACTGGTTTATTGATTTTCTAGATTTTCCAAGTTCTTTTGTCATTTCTTGGAGTTCAATTTAATTTATTTCTTTTCTATTTTTCAAAAAATTCTTTTCGTTGTTGTAAAATTTAATTTCAATTAATTATTTTAAAGTGTTGGATTTCTTTTGGAGTTTTTGCAATTATTTAAATCCAAGTTCGAAATTCAAATCCAAATTCTAATTCTCAATTCAATTCTCGTTTCCAAATCCAAATTCAAATTTTGTAATTCGATTTGTTTCACGAAATATCTTCGGCCCGAGCCCAATTCTTTTTCTCCGGCCCACCTCCTTTTCCCCTTTTCTTCCTTTCCCCTTTTTCTATCTTTCTTTTTTCCTTCCTTCCTTTCTTCTCTCTCCTGGCCTTCCTCTGCCTCTACTCTTTCTCGAGTCATCCAGTCGTCAGTCGCAACAGCCCCTCGCCCCGACCGTGCCAGTGTGTGCCACTCGGCTCCCGGCCACACTAGCCCCAACTCCAGCCGATGCCCTAGCCGAGTCGGACCCTGGCCGAGCTGCTCCCATGCCGCCGCCGTGCGCCATTTCTACTTCCACCAATTGCACCCTACCCCCATGACCATCACCACATCGTTTTGTCGTCAATGCTCGCCTTCAAAGCCTGAGTATTCATTTCCCTCGACCGTTTTTCCATCGTGTGCGCGAATTCAAGTGTTGACCGAAACAATCGCCCGATGTTCGCTCATGTTCCTCATCGCACTATAAAGTGAGCACTGCGTGCCCGTTGTTCCCCTCTTCATTTTGCCTCAAGCCTCGTCGTCTATCTCCCCTCCAATTGGTCGGAACACACGATGCCACCGCCTTCTTCCCCAAAACTGGCCAAGTCGCCTTCGCCTCGATCTCCTTCTCCGGTGGGATTCGAGCTGAGTGAACTGTGTCATGTCACGTTCCCAATCATCTTCTACCCATCCCTCACCTCAATTTGGTCTCCCCGTCGCCGGAGCAAGACGTCGTTGCCACCACCTCCATCCCACCGCTAGTTGCCGCTACCGCACCGCCTCGGCCACCCTCGCGTGGTGCAGCACCAAGTAGCATTGTTACTGATTTGGCCAAGAGTGGGCCAGGTGCAAGCAGAGCAAGAAGAGAGCAAGGTCTACGACCAGTTCTTGATGGTTTACGACCAGTTCCTGAGAGTCCACGACTAGATCCACAAGGTATACGACCAGTTCAAAAAGGTCTAAGACCAGTTCAGGAGGGTCTACGACCAGCTCAGGAAGGTCTACGACTAGCTCAGCTAGGTATACAACCAGATTCAAGAGTTCTACGACCTGTTCCACGGGATCTACGACCAGTCCTCGGTGGAAGGAGCACTCGTCGGGAACAGTACTCGAGATGGGAACAGTACTCGACGAGAATAGTATTCAGCGGAAGTACTCGCTGGGAATAGTACTCAATGGGAACAGTACTCGGTGGGAGGGGTATTCGGCGTCAACAGTACTTGGTGGGAGCAATCTACGACCAAGACTAGGAGGCCCACGACCACGTCTAGGTGGTTCACGACCACGACCAGTTGGTTCATGTGAGGACCCCAGTTTATTTGGCTTGTAATGCTTAACCAACCACCTGGCCCTAGCATCACAAATCAAATAAACCAAGCCTCGAGATATGTATACTTCCCAGAACTGCAGTATACACACCTCTTCACAAAATTATGCATCAACTCCATTCTAGACATAGAATCCAAACATCACGATACTAAACAGTAGACAACAAAGTAGAGTTATTACAACAGAGGGCCGACCGGCCAAATGACAAACAGATGACAAAGTAAACAGCGGAAGCAAAAGTGCCATAAGATGGCTATAAACAAAAGCCAATCAGTGTGCCTTAGCCCACAAGGCAACCAACCGGACCGCCAAGCTAGTCGTCCCAGAACCCGCACATCTCACAAAAGTAAGGCCCTTGGGGCTCACCTTCTTCCTCTGCAACAGAAACATTAAGCAAAGCAAATGAGTACAAAAATGTACTCGCAAGACTGACGTGTGGACTAGCAGACCTATGCATAACTACATGCAGGCTTATTTGAGTGGAGGCTGTATGGCTCATTTTAGCACAAAGCAATCTTTATTTGCAATAATGTAATACATTTAAAAGCAAGTTGGCAATTCATTTTTAATGTTGAAATAACAGCAACAGCAATAACAGTAAGTAGATGACAACAATCTGGAAGTGACTAACCCATTAGTCACCACGACCATAGCATGAATTACCCATTCATGCCACCCATGTCAAATTTTAATTAAAAGGTTGTAGTCTAGTTCTTACGGGGCGTATCCGAGCATGTCCATAACCTAGGATGAGGCTATTCGAATAGTTTTAAACCCTGCAGGTGTACCAATGTACCCACACTTCAGACCACCTTTTTGCCACAAAAGCACACTTCCGAAGGTATGCCGGCACAGCTAAGTCTTACGAGACATTTCCAATATTGTGTATTAACTACGAGCCACTCGTATGGATAGAAATCCATACGCTTACATGGTAAAGCCAAAAAGACAACTACCCACAAAGGGTAAAGCCTTTCGGACAACTACCATGCTCCCAACACCATCCCTCCTGCGACCCCCTGCGACTCGGAGCCAATACACGCCAAAGTACTAAGTCAAGAGAGGTCCCATACCCTCTAGTGTGGTTAGCACGCAAAATGCTCAGAACGGTGGCGCAAGTAACTCGGTCCTTAAATGACTCGGGCACCATTCCAGTCACACCCAAAAGCACACCAACATACCGTTGTGCCCAAGTTCAAATCATTTTATTTTCAGTTTTTAATTTTCACAATTAAACATAGCATAAATACTGAAACAAAAGTTATAATAATTTTGTGTGATCAAGGTTACCGACTAAGTCGATAACTGTCCATTTCTACCGATAACTAAGCATGTCTAAGCAGTTGAATTCGTGTCTACTAAGTGACAAGAGATCATCCAACGATCTCCAATCACAGCAAATAACCTAGGCTCAGGTAGTAGAGGAATATCATTTACCTGCAGATTATGCAACTAAAGGGCCCACTAACCATATTTTAACACAAAATAGCAATGCATACATACCAGTTGCAAACAAAATATTAGTTTGAATATAAAGGGATTAATATGATTAAACCGCTTGCACAGTTTTCTTTGCTCAATATGTTGTTGAGGCTCACTCTCGATAATACTAGAATCGTCGCAATCTATCGATCGAGCAAAAAGAACGAATAAGAACAAGTAACACCGACAAAAACCAAAATTCAATTTAATTTCATGAGCACAAATTTCACACAGCAGCTAGAGCATGATTTTACAAAATTTTAGAAACAGAGAACATTTTATTTGGAGATATGAAGAATTTTCTAAGTTAGAAATACATAAAAACACCATTTAATTATTTATCAAAATTTTATGAATAGAGACATATCCAAAACCTATTCTGATAAATAGTACATTAAAATGAAAATTTACAAAATTGGTTTCATTTGATTTGGAGCAAAATTGAATTAGTTATGGATTTTCTAAGTTAAATGAATTAACAGTGCAAAAGAAAATCAATTCGGAAATTTCTAAAAGCATTAAATCCTTTTCTCACGGCGCACCCGACCCACGATCATCGACCGGTGGTAGAGCGAAAACTCTTGACTGTCGGCTTTGACCAATGGCGCCAACGGCGACGTCGAAGGCGTATTTTATGAATACGTCTTCGGCTTACCAAAAACGTAATCCTAACCTATACGCACCGAAAAACGCGTTTCCTGAAAGAGAAAACATATTTTCAAAGTTTACACAAACACTTAATCGGTAAAATGGGCCCACATGTCATGGACTCAAAGGATAGATAACGACTAGATTAAGATTTCTAAATGCACTTAACTCCGGAGGGGTCCACATGTCAGTGATATAGTTAAGCGGAGATTAGCACTAAAGAGGGAGGTTAAACCTAACGCTGCCGGCGGCTTACCGATGCTCACGAGGACGGCGGCGCGGCCGCACAACAGATCTAGAGAACCAGAGGGTCCCTGGGCGAGTGGGTTATACCTTCAGGTTCGCTGAGACCTCGCGAACTCGATGACGGCGACGCAGGCCCACGGAGATGGCGGCGGCGACCTGGCGGCGAACAGAGGCGGAGAAGAAGCTACGGCTCACGTGGAGAAGATGCTACGGGCTTCGAGAAGACTCCGGGAGGTGCGCCTAGGGATCGCCTCGGCTCCAGGAGCAATACGCCCAAGATAACGTTGACGAAGGAGGTCCGCGGCGGCGAATCACCGTGCTCGGAGAAGAACCGGCCGCACGCCCTCAACGATGCACCAAAGGCGAAAAGGAACCCACCGTAAGTCTTAATGGAGAAATGCGATCACAAGGGATCAGGTGCTGAAGTTAGAGACTCACCAGAACACCCTAACGGCTACGGGGCCGAGGCTACCGGAGGCGGAGACGACGAAGTCGCTCCAGGCGATTCACTGGATGCCAAGGACCCAGGCTGGGCAAAATGGAAGCAGCGTTAAGTGTGGATCACGATGGTGAGGTTGCGGGCTCGAGGGCGGCTCCGACACGGCGGCGCTACCTTCGTTTCCTTCTCCGGCCAAAACAAGGAATCGAGCGGAGAAAGCACGAGAATGGGAGCGAGGAGGAATGGGTGAGCTCAGTGGGTAGATGGGCTCCCGGCGATCCTCTGGAGGCGGACACGCGTCCACGAAGTGGCAGCGACGAGCTGCGTGGCACACATGCGCGAACACCAACGAGCTCCGGCAGGCAGCGAAGACGGCGAGGACGAACTTGATAAGAGGGGCCCACTCGTCAGCGACAGCGACGAAGCGGCGCGAGCCGAAACCAAGTGTGGCGCGAACAGTTGGTTTGACTCAATCAAGACGACGCTGTCCGCTAGATCCTAAATGGACGGTCGAGATTCGATGGCATAATAGGACAGTCCGAATAGATCAGGCGCACGAGGGCCGTGCGATTTGCATCGGACGGTCGCAAGTGATTGGACTCGGGCGGTGCGGCTAGTTGGTGCGGTCGAGCCGAGCGGCGCGGTCGGACTCGAGTCCGAGCCCGATGAATAGTGACTCCAGATTTTGATTTTTAAAAGGCTGAGAAGATTGGGGAATTTTTAGAGGTATCTCCGAAGCTCCAAAAATTACGAAATTTTTATGGTAACTCCTTTGGACAGAGAAAAACGTTGAATAAATTTTCCAGAAATTTTTATGCAGTGCATTGTTCCCAAAAAAATTCACAAGCTGCTGCCCTAGGGATTTGACCAGAATTCAAACTGGTTTGACTTGCTCTTTTGAAATAGCAAACAAAATCTAAAAATTGTGAGATTTTGCAGAGAGGTTACAAGGATGGTCAAGAAGATAGGAAAAATACTTCCAGAGGATGATCACAAGTTTTTGCCTATGTTTTCTCTTTGGAGTTAAGATTTAAGTGATATGTTCTAATTGATTTCAAAAATTTCAAAAGCAACAAATCTAGCAAAAGCTCCAGAAATTCAAACATGCTCAAAAAGTTTTAAATTATACTTATTTTCACATATTTGAAGTACAAACTTGAGTTCTGGATGTTACAAATCTCCCCCCCCCCCTTACAAGAATCTCGCCCCGAGATTCCGATCAGTGGGAAAAGAAAGATGGGTAGTCTGCACAGAGACGATCTTCCCGCTCCCAAGTTGCCTCATCCTCAGAGTGATTCGACCACTGAACCTTTAGGAATTTGATTGCTCGATTCCTTGTCCTTCGTTCAGATTCTTCAAGAATGCGAACAGGACGCTCGCGGTAGGTCAAATCTTCTTGCACATCGAGATTTTCCAACGGAGTTTCCTCGGTCGGAATACGGAGGCACTTTCTCAAATGGGACATATGAAATACATCATGCACCCCCTCAAGTGTAGCTGGCAACTCCAACTTGTACGCAACAGCTCCCACTTTCTTGACGATGCGATAAGGTCCAACATATCGAGGAGCCAACTTGCCCTTGATGCCGAAACGCCGATGCCCTTTTAAAGGCGAGACTTTGAGATAAACAAAGTAATTGGGCTGGAAACTTAACTCACGGCGACGACGATCTGCATAACTCTTCTGCCTGGACTGGCCACTCGCAGATGCTCGCGAATCAACTGAACATGCCTTTCAGCCTCATTGATAGAATCTGGGCCGAAAAACTGCCTCTCACCAGTTTCTGACCAGTTCAATGGAGTTCTGCACCTCCTCCCATACAAGGCTTCAAACGGTGCCATGCCGAGACTAGCCTGAAAGCTGTTGTTATAGGAGAATTCCGCAAGCGGCAAACACTTCTCCCAATTCTTCCCATAGGAAAGAACACAAGCGCGGAGCATGTCTTCCAAGACTTGGTTAACTCGCTCCGTCTGACCATCGGTTTGGGGATGATAAGCTGAGCTGAAAGAAAGGCAGGTCCCCATAGCCTCTTGCAACTTGTGCCAAAACCGAGAGGTGAAAAGAGAACCACGATCTGATACAATCGTTCGTGGCACACCATGCAAGCTCACGATGTGGGATATGTAGAGGTCTGCCAATTGACTCACATCAATCTTAGCCCGCACTGGAAGAAAGTGGGCTAGTTTCGTCAACCGATCAATGATGGACCATAAAGCGTCTTTCCCAGAGGAAGTACGGGGTAAACCGGTGATGAAATCCATACCAACGGAATCCCACTTCCATTCGAATCGGCAAAGGTGAAGAAGACCATTGACGCCGATGTTCACCTTGACACGACAAAGACACGTCGCGACTCAAAGAACGAACTTGGCAATCTCGCGCTTCATTCGGGTCCACCAAAACCTCTGACGAAGATCTTGGTACATCTTGGTGGCCCCGGGATGGATGGACAAGGGGGAATCATGGGCTTCGCGGAGAATCAAATCCCGCAATTCCATGACTTTTGGAACCACAAGCCGCTGTCCAAACCACACAACACCGTGCTCATCTTCTGAGAAACACTTGGCTGTCCCATTCCTGATGTTTTCCTTGATGTGACCTACACCATCATCTGATTGTTATGCCGCCTTGATTTGATCCACCAAGGTTGGTTTCACAACCAAAGCAGCAAAGGTACCGTGCTCAATCAAACCCAAGTTGAGCCGCTGAAATTCTTCAAGAAGGGCAGGCTGCTGCTCTTGGAGCATCAAAGTATTGCAATACACCTTTCGACTCAGTGCATCGGCAACAACATTGGCCTTGCCCGGATGATACTAAATGCCCATATCATAATCTTTGATCAATTCCAACCATCTTCTTTGCCTGAGGTTCAGATCCGGCTGGGTGAACAAATACTTCAAGCTTTTGTGGTCAGAATACACCTCACAGCGGTTAACGATCAGATAATGCCGCCAAATCTTAAGTGCATGAACCACAGCAGCTAACTCCAAATCATGGGTAGGATAGTTGAGTTCATGAGGCCTCAACTGCCTTGATGCATAGGCCACTGCTCTGCCTTCTTGCATAAGAACACAACCGAGTCCCTGACGAGAGGCATCGTAAAAGATATCAAAGCTCTTGTGGACATCGGGAAGAACAAGAACAGGAGCTGATGTCAACCGCTGCTTGAGTTCCTGAAAACTTTCATCACAAGCAGAGGACCACACAAATTTCTTGTCCTTCTTGAGCAATTCAGTCATCGGCTTCGCGATCTTGGAGAAGTTCTCGATAAAGCGACGGTAGTAACCTGCTAAACCAAGAAAACTCCGCACATCGGTGACTGACTTGGGCTGACCCCAAGATAGCACGTCGCTAACCTTGCTCGGATCCACAGCTACGCCTCCGGCTGAAAGAACATGGCCCAAGAATGCCACTTCCTTCAACCAGAACTCGCACTTGCTGAATTTCGCATATAGCTGATGCTCACGCAGCTTTCCCAACACAAGCTACAGATGCTCAGCATGCTCTTCTTCACTCTTGGAGTAGATAAGAATGTCATCAATAAATACCACCACAAACTTATCCAAGTATTCCATGAATACTGAGTTCATGAGATTCATGAATAGGGCGGGAGCATTGGTCAAGCTAAAAGACATGACGGTGTACTCGTAAAGACCATAACGAGTAGTGAAAGTCGTCTTCGGAATATCTTCAGCCCTGATCCTGACTTGATGATATCCCAATCTCAAGTCAATCTTGGAGAATACCCGGGCTCCAGACAAATGATCAAAAAGATCATCAATGCGGGGCAAAGGATACTTATACTTTACTGTCACCTCATTGAGCGGACGGTAATCAACACACATGCGCAAAGTCTTGTCCTTCTTTTTCACAAAGATCACTGGACAACCCCAAGGATACGAGCTAGGACGGATAAAACCCTTCTCTTGAAGCTCACCTAGTTGCTTCTTCAACTCCTCCAACTCATTGGGAGGCATCCGATACGGCGCCTTCGAAATTGGAGCAGTACCTGGCAGCAACTCAATGACAAACTCAAGGTCTCGAACTGGAGGCATCCCAGGCAAATCTTCGGGGAAAACATCCACGAAGTCGCAAACTGTGGGAACATCCTGAATCTCCAAGGCTGACTTTGCTTCAAGTGCACAAAGGTGTGGCCCTTGCAGCTGCGGTGAAAACCCAACCAGTTTGCGTGAGGGGCTGGTGAGATAGACAATCTTCCTGGCGCAATCAATTTGTCCCAAGTGTTGAGACAGCCAATCCATGCTTGCTGAGTTAAGCAGGATAAGATTTGCCAAGAATCTTACACCTTCAACTTCAATAGGAACATCCCGGCATTCTAAATCAACTGTCATTTCTGAACCCGGAGAGCGGATAAGCAGAGGAACCGTCAAAGGAACACAGTGGAGACCACTAGCAGCAGCAAATGATCTCGAAATAAAAGAATGCGAAACTCCTGAATCAAATAATACTGCAGCAGGACGAGTGTTAACAAGAAGTGTACCCAGCACAACATCAGGCGCCTCCTGAGCCTCCTCAGCCTAGATATGGTTGACTCGGCCACTCCCCACACCCTGGGTCTTCTAGATGATCTTCTGATCAGGTGGGTGACCACTCCCCTGCCCGCGTCCTCCATTAGGACGAGGGGCCGCTCCAATCTTCTGAGGGCAACTATTCGCATAGTGGCCCTTGTTGTGGCAGTGGAAACAAGTGACCTCGGCAGTCGGGTTACGGGGGCCACCCTGCTGCAGGGCCGCAGGTGCGCGTGACTGAATCACTCCATTCTAGACATAGAATCCAAACATCACGATACTAAACAGTAGACAACAAAGTAGAGTTATTACAACAGAGGGCCGACCGACCAAATGACAAATAGATGACAAAGTAAACAGCGGAAGCAAAAGTGCCATAAGATGGCTATAAACAAAAGCCAATCAGTGTGCCTTAGCCCACAAGGCAACCAACCGGACCGCCAAGCTAGTCGTCCCAGAACCCGCACATCTCACAAAAGTAAGGCCCTTGGGGCTCACCTTCTTCCTCTGCAACAGAAACATTAAGCAAAGCAAATGAGTACAAAAATGTACTCGCAAGACTGACGTGTGGACTAGCAGACCTATGCATAACTACATGCAGGCTTATTTGAGTGGAGGCTGTATGGCTCATTTTAGCACAAAACAATCTTTATTTGCAATAATGTAATACATTTAAAAGCAAGTTAGCAATTCATTTTTAATGTTGAAATAACAGCAACAGCAATAACAGTAAGTAGATGACAACAACCTTGAAGTGACTAACCCATTAGTCACCACGACCATAGCATGAATTACCCATTCATGCCACCCATGTCAAATTTTAATTAAAAGGTTGTAGTCTAGTTCTTACGGGGCGTATCCGAGCATGTCCATAACCTAGGACGAGGCTATTCGAATAGTTTTAAACCCTGCAGGGGTGTACCAATGTACCCACACTTCAGACCGCCTTTTTACCACAAAAGCACACTTCCGAAGGTATGCCGACACAGCTAAGTCCTACGAGACATTTCCAATATTGTGTATTAACTATGAGCCGCTCGTATGGATAGAAATCCATACGCTTACATGGTAAAGCCGAAAAGACAACTACCCACAAAGGGTAAAGCCTTTCGGACAACTACCATGCTCCCAACACCATACCTCCTGCGACCCCTTGCGACTCGGAGCCAATACACGTCAAAGTACTAAGTCAAGAGAGGTCTCATACCCTCTAGTGTGGTTAGCACGCAAAATGCTCAGAACGGTGGCGCAAGTAACTCGGTCCTTAAATGACTCGGGCACCATTCCAGTCACACCCAAAAGCACACCAACATACCGTTGTGCCCAAGTCCAAATCATTTTATTTTCAGTTTTTAATTTTCACAATTAAACATAGCATAAATATTGAAACACAAGTTATAATAATTTTGTGTGATCAAGGTTACCGACTAAGTCGATAACTGCCCATTTCTACCGATAACTAAGCATGTCTAAGTAGTTGAATTTGTGTCTACTAAGTGACAAGAGATCATCCAACGATCTCCAATCACAGCAAATAACCTAGGCTCAGGTAGTAGAGGAATATCATTTACCTGCAGATTATGCAACTAAAGGGCCCACTAACCATATTTTAACACAAAATAGCAATGCATACATACCAGTTGCAAACAAAATATTAGTTTGAATATAAAAGGGATTAATATGATTAAACTGCTTGCCTGGTTGCTGCTGCTCAATATGTTGTTGAGGCTCACTCTCGATAATACTAGAATCGTCGCAATCTATCGATCGAGCAAAAAGAACGAATAAGAACAAGTAACACCGACAAAAAACAAAATTCAATTTAATTTCATGAGCACAAATTTCACACAGCAGCTAGAGCATGATTTTACAAAATTTTAGAAACAAAGAATATTTAATTTGGAGATATGAAGAATTTTCTAAGTTAGAAATACATAACAACACTATTTAATTATTTATCAAAATTTTATGAATAGAGACATATTCAAAACCTATTCTGATAAATAGTACATTAAAAATGAAAATTTACAAAATTGGTTTCATTTGATTTGGAGCAAAATTGAATTAGTTATGGATTTTCTAAGTTAAATGAATTAACAGTGCAAAAGAAAATCAATTCAAAAATTTCTAAAAGCATTGAATCCTTTTTCTACCGGCGCTCAGCCGACCCACGGTCACTGACTGGTGGGGCCGAGCGAAAATGTTGACCAGGTCAGCTTTGACCCAGCCGGCGCCAACGGCGACGTCGAAGGCGTATTTTATGAATACGTCTTCGGCTTACCAAAAACGTAATCCTAACCTATACGCACTGAAAAACGCGTTTCCTGAAAGAGAAAACGTATTTTCAAAGTTTACACAAACACTTAATCGGTAAAATGGGCCCACATGTCATGGACTCAAAGGATAGATAACGACTAGATTAAGATTTCTAAATGCACTTAACTCCGGAGGGGTCCACATGTTAGTGATATAGTTAAGCGAAGATTAGCACTAAAGAGGGAGGTTAAACCTAACGCTGCCGGCGGCTTACCGACGTTCACGAGGACGGCGGCGCGTCCGCACAGCAGATCTAGCGAACCAGAGGGTCCCTGGGCGAGTGGGTTATACCTTCAGGTTCGCTGAGACCTCGCGAACTCGATGACGGCGACGCATGCCCACGGAGATGCCGGCGGCGAGCTGGCGGCGAACGGAGGCGGAGAAGAAGCTACGGCTCACGTGGAGAAGACGCTACGGGCTTCGAGAAGACTCCGGGAGGTGCGCCTAGGGATCGCCTCAGCTCTAGGAGCAGTACGCCCAAGATAACGTCGACGAAGGAGGTCCGAGGCGGCCGGAATCGCCGCGGCGGCGAATCACCGTGCTCGGAGAAGAACTGGCCGCACGCCCTCAACGATGCACCAAAGGCGAAAAGGAACCCACCGTAAGTTTCTGTGGAGAAATGCGATCACAAGGGATCAGGTGCTGAAGTTAGAGACTCACCAGAACGCCCTAACGGCTACGGGGCCGAGGCTACCAGAGGCGGAGACGACGAAGTCGCTCCAGGCGATTCACTGGATGCCAAGGACCCGGGCTGGGCAAAATGGAAGCGATGTTGAGTGTGGATCACGATGGTGAGGTTGCGGGCTCGAGAGCGGCTCCGACACGGCGGCGCTACCTTCGTTTCCTTCTCCGGCCAAAACAAGGAATCGGGCGGAGAAAGCACGAGAATGGGAACGAGGAGGAATGGGTGAGCTCAGTGGGTAGATGGGCTCCCGGCGATCCTCCGGAGGCGGACACGCGTCCACGAAGTGGCAGCGACGAGCTGCGTGGCACACATGCACGAACGCCAGCGAGCTCCGGTAGGCAGCGGAGACGGCGAGGACGAACCTGACAAGAGGGGCCCACTCGTCAGCGACGATGACGAAGCGGCGCGAGCCAGAACCAGGTGTGGCACGAACAGTTGGTTTGACTCGATCAAGACGACGCTGTCCGCTAGATCCTAAATGGACGGTCGAGATTCGATGACATAATAGGACAGTCCGAATAGATCAGGCGCACGAGGGCCGTGCGATTTGCATCGGACGGTCGCAAGCGATTGGACTCGGGCGGTGCGGCTAGTTGGTGCGGTCGAGCCGAGCGGCGCGGTCGGACTCGAGTCCGAGTCCGATGAATAGTGACTCCAGATTTTGATTTTTAAAAGGCTGAGAAGATTGGGGAATTTTTAGAGGTAGCTCCGAAGCTCCAAAAATTCCGAAATTTTTATGGTAACTCCTTTAGACAGAGAACAACCTTGAATACATTTTCCAGAAATTTTTATGCAGTGCATTGTTCCCAAGAAAATTCACAAGCTGCTGCCCTAGGGATTTGACCAGAATTCAAACTGGTTTGACTTGCTCTTTTGAAATAGCAAACAAAATCTAAAAATTGTGAGATTTTGCAGAGAGGTTACAAGGATGGTCAAGAAGATAGGAAAAATACTTCCAGAGGATGATCACAAGTTTTTGCCTATGTTTTCTCTTTGGAATTAAGATTTAAGTTATATGTTCTAATTGATTTCAAAATTTTCAGAAGCAACAAATCTAGCAAAAGCTCCTGAAATTCAAACATGCTCAAAAAGTTTTAAATTCTACTCATTTTCACATATTTGAAGTACAAACTTGAGTTCTGGATGTTACAGTTCACAACCACAACCAAGTGGCTTATGACCACCCCCAGTTGGTCTACGACCACGACCAGGTAGTCTATGACCAAGTCCAGATGGTCCACATCCACGTCTCTAACCAGGTGATCCAAAAACCAATATGGCAAGTGAAAAAGATAGAAAGATCGGAAGCCAAAGATGGGCCAGGAACAGAAGAACATACGATTTGTTGACCAGATACATCTGGATTGGTTCCATACCAATTCAAATCAGTTTTATTAGGAAAGTAAGAGTCCGTTTTGGATGTTCAGTTTGCTTCTTAGGGATAGAGTCCAGGTATAACACGTTTTTAGTTTGTTTTGGCCTCTTTGGCCGTGAGTTTGAGTTTGATCCGGCTTTAGGCCGTGCGCATGTTTTTGGCCGCACCCTTAGGTGCCAATATAAGGCCTAGGCATAGCCCATTGTAAAGGGGGTCGAAAAGATATGTTATGAGTTAAGAAATAGATACCAGAAAATCACCATAATTTTGGTGGCAAGGTTATCGTGTTCTTGAGAGTTTCGAGAGGAATTACTCTTTGGTGTGTTGAATCCAATTGAGGTGTTGGATTTTTACTCGCTGGAACTTCGGTTCTACTACCCTTTGTTCACGTGCTACGGTGTGCATGGGAGAAAGTTTATCCAGATTTATCAAGGAGGTCTTGTTATTCTTATGTTGCGCAAGAGCTAACGACTAAAAGAAGCTATCATCAAGTCGTACCATGAAAGTTTGGGCCAAAATAACGCGGTCCCGCTATCTTGCTAGTTGGTTCCACATCAGGTGGTATCAGAGTGCTAAGTTGTTCATGGTGATGTTTTGCTTGCTATTCAAGATGGTGAATTCGGCTGGTAGTGTGCATGGCTCACATCATGGAGCTTATGAAGAGGTGTTGCACGTCGAGGGGGAGATGTCAACTGCTTTCTGCACGAACCTTGAGGCAACCAATCGACACTTTACGGGAAGGTGTAACACGCTACAACAAAGCATTAACAAGATACGTGTCGAGTTGGTGGAGCACATTGATCGGGTGGAGAATCATATTAATGTGCAGTTCATTGAACAAAGACAGGCCAATGATATTCGGTTCGCTGCTATAACCAACTCACTGCAACGTTTGAAGCGAGCCTTAGGACTAAGAGGTGGTGCTGCTGCTCCTGTGCAACCACTACCATATAATCGGTGCCACGACAATCATCACATCGGGGATGAGTTCTTCAATGATAATTTTGATGAGGTCCGTTCAGATGGTGCTTTTGGTGGAAACTACTACAACCAGGAACTAAGATGTGGCTACAACAATCATCGTGGTGCTAGTCACGCGCCCAATTTTTTTTGAGCGCAATGGCGGTGGTGCTGGTCGCAACCGCGACGACGATGGCATTGGGAGACTGAAAATTTCCATGCCGACATTCAATGGGAGATCAGATCCAGATGTGTACCTAAAGTGGGAGATGTGGGTGGATCAATTTTTTGATAGCCACAATTTCACTAAGGAGAAGATGGTACGCTCTACGTCAATTGAGTTCACTGAATATGCTCTTGTTTGATGGAACCAATTGTGTTGTGCCGAAGGACGACCGACACATGGGGACACATGAAGAACATCATGAAGCTGTGGTTTGTGCCGACACACTACACTCAAACTGTAACATCCCAAATTTCCAGTGTTTTTGAAAAAAAAATTCAAAATTTAAAAGTAACCATTTGACTTTACTAAGTTGTAAAAACTTAACTTGAAATTTAGAAATAAAAACAATTTAATTTGAATTAATCAAACTTCAATTAAATTAAAATTAGTTTATTTGAGTTTTCTGGGATTCAAAAGTTAAAATTATTATTTTAAGTCTTTTATTGCATTTTCTGGAATTTAGAAATGGTTTTCCTTTTGTCCTGAAATTGAAATTTATTTTATTTACAAAATTAAAAGCTAAAATATAGTTAAAAGTATTTTTATTAAATCCTAAATAAATTCTGGGGACTTTTGTGAATTTTCCTAGAATTTTTGGGCTATATTAGCTATTTTCTAAAAAGGCTTTGCTTTTCTAGTATTTATTTTATTTAAAAAGGTATTTCAAATCCCCTAAAAGCTTTTGGGCCGAATTCCACTTTTGGCCCATTTCTTTTCCGCTCCCTCAGCCCACTTCGCTAGCCCATTCCCGCGCTAAGCCCGCTCCCACGCCCCTCTCCCTCTCGCCCGCTGACGAGTGGGTCCCACCCATCAGTCTCTCAGCACCTTCTTCCCCACCCCCTTCTTCCTCGTGCGCCCGCCTGCCATGGATGTGGCAGGAGCTTCGTCGCATCCCACGATTTCCTCCCCCTCCTCGCCCGAGATCGCGCACATTGAATTCTCGGTTTCGCGCCGCCTCTGCCCCCCCGTCACTTCCCTTCTTCTCTGCGCGAAATCCCGGAGCACGCGAGCCTCTCCGCAAGAACCAACCGGCATCCCACGCGCGACCTCCACCCTCAGCCCTCCTCATCCCCTATTTAAGCACGCACCGGATGCGCCACGACCGCCTCTTCCATTCCCCTTGTTCCCCCTTTCTCCCTCGCTCTCCTTCAACCCCATTTCGTGAAACCCCGCCGCTGGCCGAGCTCCACTCCGTCGCCTCTAGAGCTGCCACCGAGCCTCCTCCGCCGCCTCCATCACCTCATCCGGCATCGCAAGGTTGCCGCCTTTGCCGTGCGCACCTTCCCACCCCCTGGAGCCCCTCGGACCACCGTTGCCGCCTTCAACCGCGTTGCTCCGTTGTCGACCTTGAGCTCCACTGCATTGTAATATCCCGGTAGTGTGTTGCACTAGAAGTCAGAAGGGAGAATCGGTTCGGGAGATTATTAAGCGGAATGTCGGGAGGGACCAATTGGAAAGATTTCAGTGCTGCAGTTGTAGAGGGGGGAAAGAGCAATTTTTGCGGCAACCTGGGCTAGAGCCCATGGCCCAAGAGGGGCCCAAGGGGTGGCCGCCATAGCCTAAGGGGGGCGCCTCCCCTTCCCAAACCCTAGCCGACCCCTCCCTTCCCCTTCCTCCCCACTCCCCAACCGGCCGCCACCTCCCTCCACCCTCCCTTGCGCACCCTCCACCTCCCCACCACCTCCATTGTGCTGGCCAAGGAGGAGAAGGAGCTCCATTGCACCGGCCAAGGAGGAAGAAGAAGGAGAAAAGAAGAGAAGGAGGAAGAAGAAGAGGAGAAGAGAAGGAAGAGAGGAGAAGGAGGATCGTCTTCGGGCTGATCTTCGCTGCTCAGCACGTCGTCAAGGGTAACGAGATGTTCTTGTAGGGTAATTAGTCTTGGAAGAGATTTTGGGTTAGTCTTTGGTTAGATGGCATTCGGCCTGCTGTTTTGCAGTTTCGTCCAGTGGCTTGCGGGGTAAATTTCATGTGGTTAGAGGATGACTCTGGAGTTTTGGTCTCCTAGAGAGTTGTAGGTTGTGTTCTTAGCTTTCAGTGCCGCCAAGTTCACCCAAATCCGATTAACGGTTAGTGAGTTATGATTTTTGTAAGATTGCTGTTCCGCTGCTCTGTCAGCAATTAGGCAGTTTGTAGAAAACCGATTAAAAGTGATGGTTAAAGTGGAAATCTGAGAACCCCAGTATAACGAAAGTTGTAGATAATCCTTCCAGCTTTCAGGAAAACTAAAGATCATGGAATTCGGACGAACGTAGAGAAAGTTATGATAATTTCATTATTGCTGTCCAGAGACCCGACGCGAGAATTGATACTCTATTGTTTAGTTTGGTAGGGCTAGTAAAGGGCCGAATCAGAGAACCTCACCAACTAGGTTTAGAAGGGGAATTCAATAAACTTTTCAGATTGTCCAAGATCACTCCATTTGGATTTCTGTACATTTAGTTATGATTTTTCAAAGGGGGCTGTTCTCTGGTAAAGAAATCTGACAGCCAGCGTTAGAGATGGGGATTGCGTTTAGTGGACGATGTACTCATTTTGTGTTTATGGTTTTGTTATTAGACCTTTATGGTAGCCTTAGCTTGTCTCAATTGTATGTCCAGGTGTGGGTTTGGCTCCGGGAGCAGTATCTTATCCTCGACATCCACCTTCGCACGGTTGAGGCAAGTGCATTGTTGTTAAATGGGTGTGATTGATTGGCTATGTTTGTGTGCTATTTGATATATGGTTGCATAGCAAGATGGCTTACTTGATGAATGTTTAAGTATGGTGATGGCTCAAATTATACTTATGCTTACTATGGTTCAATGTTGTCGTCTTTTGGTAAACTTGATAATGAATGAGAGATGAGCATTTGCATATTGAGAGCATATTGAGGCTTGGTCACGCGGTGACCAAGCATGTTTCCCTTTGAGAACTCCGTCATGAATGTGACGGGCCCGAGATCCCCTCACTCGTGGAGTGTGGGCTTGAGGTCCCTGTTACTTGCGGAGTAACGGGCAATTGGTCCCTGTGCGTGCGCAAGACAGCATGGGTATGCGGCGGCGGTCGCATACTCTGCATTACCGGTGTAATGCACACAGAAAGTTAAAGATAAAGGTTCCTTGAGCATTGCATTTGCATATGAGATGTTCTAATGTTGATCTCCTTTATATGTATGTTGATGTTATAGTTTCTTCATGTACTTGCTGAGTCTGTGGACTCACTCTTACTTTTATTGTTGTTTTAGGTACCCGAGCCAAGAATGACATGCATGGGGGGAAGTAGACTGCTAGTCACACACATACCACATGAACTAAATAAAGTTGAATGATCTTCAGAACGGGATTGATTTTAGATTATTATGTTTTGTCTTATGCAATGGATTAAATGTAATAATGATGAGTAGTGGATCTTTATATCTCTCTAGTTATGTTGGATTCTTAGCATGTCTTTGATTATCTTTTGATGTCTTTGGATGAAAGTTTTAGTTAATATTTGATTAATCTGTGTGTTGGAACCTTCGTGTAATTACCTTTACAAGGGAGGTTCTGCCGAAATTTTATTAAGATTGTCTAGTCTAGAGTTATTAGAGGTTGTTTAGTAGCATTCCAGGTTCATGTCGAACTGGGGTGTTACACGCATTTTCGGTCACCACCAGGGACGACAAACCACGTCATTAGGTTCGCCATCTCGTGGGGAGTCCAGCGCCCACCTTCATTGTCGACGCCGCGGCCGGGACCGTCGTTGTTGTATGCGGCCGGAACCCTAGCGCTGGGATGACGTCATCCGTAGACTTGGCCGTCCGCGTCAGCATCCCCATCAATGCCTTGCCGTGTGTCGCCTGTGTGGCAGCCCTGTCATCGCCACGTTGGCAACCTGCGTGGCACTCTAGCCCTAAACCCTCATCCCGAACCTTGTAGACCAAGTCTACCATGCACATACTCTTTGATAGTGGGCCCCACGTGTCAAAATTCATTTCTTTTATTTTGTTTCGGCCGAAAATCCACAGCTGACATCAGCCGATGTCATAAACCCATTTTACTTTACAAAAATAATTCCAAAAATCAGGAAAATCCCTTTTGATTTTCAAACTTCCAAAGGTCATTTCTTCTCCGTTCAAACTCTGATTTGAGTGATTCAAATTTCTAAATTCATCTAAATTAATTATATTTCTGTTGGTGATTATTTGGTAATTATTTGGAATTTATTTAGGATTATTTTATTTATTTGGCTTTGTTCGCACGTATAGATTTCGGCATTTCAGACGAATTCTTGGACCCGACGACCGAAGCTCCTCAACTCTTCAACAAAGGCAAGTCATAGACCTTTGACCATGTCATACCCACTTTACAAAACTATATTGTTTGATATGAACATGCATTACTAGTTTTATATTAATGGTTTTGGGAGTAGATAATTGCCTAATTGTCATTATGTCTCCTTGATAAATTGTGAATGACATGTACACTTGAACACATAGGAGGGGTAATTTTAGTTGGACATATTTTAGTACCAACTTGGGTATCGTATTTGCTTAGCCATGCTTTAGCTATTCGACGGGATTCATGATCACATGCTCATATGTTTAAACTTGACTTAATGAAATATGGAATTATGGCACAGCCACTGATGGTAAAAGTTTGTTGTGCCATGGCAAGGGTTACCATTTGGCCGGGTTGAACACAAAAAATGATTTCATACTCAAGCGAATGATCGTGCAGTAAAGGAGGTGTAGTAAGCACCCGGGGATGAGGATGCTTCGCGTGAGTAGTCTTTAAGGACTTAACTTTGTGCGCCATTGATCTGGGCCATACCGTACAACCACATGTCCAGGATAGGGTGGACCTGGTTGAATAATTAGTAATGTGTTGATTCGGTTCTGTTTTGGTTGTTGAATTGGCGCAAGAGGGGGCTAGGATGGCGAATCCTTAGCGAGCAGAACCGAGTCAGGACAGAGCTTTGTAAAAGCCTTGTGATAATCATTTAGTCACACGCCTTCGGAAGCGTGAAATGCCTGATAGTATAGATGATTATATCTTGTGGTCAAGCTGTACAACCTCTATAGAGTGTAAAACTATTCGAATAGCCGTGTCCTCGGTTATAGACAATGCCTGGTGATTTCACACGAGGGGTAGATTTTTATAAAAACTATGGAGTAGTGGTTTGGATGAAATGGTTGGGAAGTGAACGGGGTGTTCACTAGTTGTTTCAAAGAACTGAATTACTTATGTATTACTCTTTTAACTTGTGCTCTTCAATCTACTTACTATATTTACTATCAACACTGTTTTCTACAAAATAACTATAAAGCTATCCTTGTCAAGCCTTGTATGAATATTATGTTCATACATTTCCTTACGACTTGCTGAGTACTTTAAAGTACTCACAGCTTTATGCCCTTTGTTGATCAGTCATTGAAGAAGAACCAGGGAACTTAGAGTTCTATGAGGAGGAGTACTTTGAAGACTATGTGAATTAGGTCGCATCCTCCACTCGATTACCTATGGGCATGTCGAATGGCTACCACGAGGTATTTTGGATCCGCTGCAAGTTATCTTTTGATGTTAAGCCCTGCGTGGCCACTGTTGTAAGACTTTGACCATAAGGTCCTTTTGCTACCTACTAATATTTTCTGCTTCATTTTGATCTGATTGTATAGATATGATTTCATCTATGTTGTAATTATGCGAGCTAGCTACTGATCTGGGACTAGTTCAGAATGCACAGAGGGTCTCGGGGTTGCATACTCGGGGTCCCGATAGAGATGGTATCAGAGCAATATCGACTGTAGGACGCAACCGTAGTTAGCATGGTCGTTTAGTCAAAAACTCAAAAATTTATTTTATAAATCAAACCAACTGATTAACTTGAATAGTTATTCTTCTCTCATCTTATCTATTCTTTTCTCGTCTATTGTAATATCTTCTCATATCATTCTTAGAATCTTACATCTTATCTTTCCTGAAATTTTGTTTTCAAATTTAAATGATCTCTCGTACCTCCGTAATCTCTATAGGATCGAGTCTTGTTTCAGATCGACTGCCTATATAAGTTAGATTAGAAATGCCTCAGTAGAGTGACCCTTCTCAGCTTTAGTACCGATAGTCCGTGTAATAGGATCTTCTACTAAAGTTTTGTTGCTTCTTAATAGCTTTTCGACTATTTGTTCTTAGGGTCTAACCAACTTTTCCCAATTAGGTTGTTCCATCCTTCCCTCTTGTTCTCTATCGTCTATTGTGCTTTTTTCTCTTACCTACCATGCTTTCTTCTTCTCGTCTATTAAACCTGGAAAGATTTGTTTCAAATGGTTCAGACCCGCAACTCTGCAAGTCAAGATGAGCTCACGAACCCCAATACACCACCTCCTCTGGCGTAACAGTAGATCAAAGTCTGGGTCAGGTTATGGCAGCCCAGACTCAGCTAATGAACACTATAATGCAAAATATGAATCAAATGATGAATCAGCAGAACCAGACTGCAGCTGCCCTAGTCACAATGCTGAATCAGAACAACCAAGCAGTTGCCATGCGACCACCGCCACCACTACCAGCTTTCCCTCAGTCAAGGCTAGCAGAGTTCATGAGGATCCATCCACCTACCTTCTCCAGCTCCTCTGAGCCCCTGGATGCAGATGACTGGCTGTGCTCGATAGAGAAGAAGCTCACCATCGCCCAATGTGACGACCGTGAGAAGGTTCTTTATGCTGCGCACTAGCTTGAAGGAACTACCGCATAATGGTGGGAGAATTACTGTGCCACCCATGAGAACCATAAGAACATCAGCTGGGCTGAGTTTTCAGCAGCTTTCCGCCACTCCTATATTCATGATGGAAAGGTGAAAATAAAGAAGAATGAGTTTCGTGAACTGCAACAAGGAAACATGTTGGTGAGTGAGTACCTCAATACGTTCACTCAACTCTCGCGATATGCTCAAGAGGACGTTGCCACAGATGATGCACGTCAAAAGAGATTCAAGCGAGGACTCAACCCTAGCTTGAAGGTCCAAGTCATTGGTAACGACTATGCGGATTTTCAGCACCTGGTGAACAAGGCCATACTCATAGAAGAACCTCGTCGTGAGCTTGAAGAATCTCATAAAAGGAAGATGATGCAGCATGGTGCTCATCAAAGCCATTCACAGAGAGCCAGGATGAATGTGCAGTACCCTGCCCGTTTTTCTCCTCTTGTCACATTCAAGACCCCTACAATAGCACCTCGCCCATCTACTCTAGGATTTTGTAGCTCCGGCAACAACTGTGAGGACCCGAGGTATTTAACTCGTAATACTTAACCTCCAAATGGTTCTAGTATTACCAATTAAATATCCTAAGCCTCGGTGGACATGTACTTCCCAGAATTGCAGTACACATACACATTTACAAAATCATACATCATTTCCATACAAGCTTACAGTACCAAGTCTAGCAAAATACATACATAATATAAAGTTATTACAGCAAGGGCCGACTGGCCAAATGACATCAAAGTGACAGAATGAACAGCGGAAGCAAAAGTGCCATATGATGGCAATAACAAAAGCCAACCGGTTTACCAATTTCCCACAAGGCAACTGACCGGGCCGCCAAGCTAGTCGTCCACACCGCAACAAAACTCACAAAAATCAATCCCTTGGGGATCAACCTCCTCTGCAACAATTAAGCAATGCAAATGAGTACAAAAATGTACTCGCAAGACTTATGAGTAATAAGCCTATACATAGCTACATGCAAGCTGAAACAAGGGAGATGATCATATGGTTCATTGGACGCATAAAGCAATTTTCATTTGCAATAATGTAATAGATTGAAGACAATTTGTCAAATCTATTTTTAATTGTTGAAATAACAGCGAGGTAACAATAAGTAACATAAATAACAACCTAGAAGTGACTAACCCAATAGTCACCATAAAATAGCACGAATTACCCATTCATACCACCCAATTCAAGTTTTAGTGAAAAAGGTTATAGTCTAACTCTCGAAAGACCTCCCCAAGCGTGTCCATAACCAAAGACTTGGCTATTCGAATAGTTTGAACCCTGTAGGGGTGTACCAATGTACCCACATGTCAGATCGCCTTTTTGCCACAAGATTAAGCACACTTCCATAGGTATGCCGGTACGGCTAAGTCTTATGAGACGTTTTCCAATATTGTGTATCAACTACGAGTCGCCCGTATGGATATACACCCATACGTTGCATCGGAGTCATTGTAAAGCCAGGAGTCAACTGCCCATATAGGGTAAAGCAACCTAGACAACTACAATACCCCTCGGTGTGGAGAACCTAGAAATTATTCCACTCCCGTGCACCCAACACATAAACACCATTCTCATTTTACCACAACACAACACACACATCCTCCTACGACTCGGAGCTAACACACGCCAAAGTACTAAGTCAAGAGAGGTCCCATATCCCTCCCATATGGTCAGCATGCAAAAATACTTGGTTTAGTGTAACAAGATGTTCGGTCCTTGTTGACTCACGCACCATCCATTTACACCCAAAAGCACACCATCTTACCATTGTGCCTAAGTCTAAAATAGTTTGTTTTCAGTTTTAGTTTTCTCAAATTAACATAGCACAAGGTGCTGAAAATAAAGTCATAATAAGTTTTTGTGTGATCAAGGTTATCGACTAAGTCGATAACCGCCCAATTCTACTGTTCCAAGCATTTCTAAGCAATAACAACTCGTAGACTACAAGCTAAATGATAAGGGTTCATCCAACGAACCCTAAATCACAAAGGACATAATCCTAGGCTCAGTAGTAGAGAATAAACATTTACCTACAGATTATACATCTAAAGGATCAACTAACCGACAATAGTTTAACAGCAAAATAGCACATGCACACATAAACTTTGCAAACAAGATATTAGAGTTTGGAAATAATAGGAGCAATATGATCAAATAAATGCTACATCTGCTTGCCTTGCTGGAGATCACTGTCTTGCTGCAGAGGATTTCTCTCGTACTCAATAATTTCTTCGGAACCTATCGCAAGAACGAGAAAATCCAATAAAAACGACGAACTCCGAAAAAGACTCAAAATCCAAAGTCAATCAAAATCCATGAAATTTACACAGCAGGAAGAGCATGATTTTAAATGAATTTAGCAACAAGAATTACTAGATTTGGACTAAGCATGCAAAAGTTATAGCCTAAACAATTTGAATCGGCTGGAAATTCCAATTTAATAGCTTTCTGTTACTGTTCATTGCACAAATTTTTAGAAAGTTTGTGAACATGAAAATTTTATGGTAGGCAGAGCATGACATTCTAAGCATAGCAAAAATTAGTTCACTTCATTTTGGAGTTAAAATGATTTTCTTATGATTTTTCTAAGTTATAAAAGTAAGACACAACATTTTCAGAGGCAAAGACATAATTAAAACCTACTCTACACTAAAGTATATTACCAGAGGAATCTAACACATTTTAGTTTACTCGATTTGGAGTTTCAGAGAATTACTTATGCATTTTACAAATTTAAAGGAATTTCTAGAGCAATAATTAAAGCTAAACAAGTTAATACAACCTACACAATTTTCTGGTACAGGAAAAGGTTCAAACACATTTTTAGATTAAAGTTCAGTTAAACAGAGATTTTAAAAAAATTGAATCATCTAAAAAGGAGTTAAAACGAATTACTTACACACTTTTGAAAATTCATAGTTCACAAATAAAAGACAACTGGTTTTTTTTATTAACTAATGATGTGGAAACACATGGGCCGTTTATCTTGAATCGGACGGGCCACGCGATCAGACGTGTTCAGCGCGCGAGCAGCCCGTGCTCAAGCTCAACCATTGGATTAAATCAAACGGCCCAAAACGAATGAAACATTCGGAGGTCTGAACGTTCTAACCATTTTCGTCCGGCGATCTAAAGATGGATGGCTCAGAGCACAATATCGTTTCGACGGTCCGAACGTTCACGAGATCTGAGCCGCAGATTTAGAGATGGACGGTCCAAAGGGGCCTGGGACGTTGGAAAGTCTGAACGTTCCAACAGATCTAGGCAGTTGGATCTAGATCTGACGGTCCGGAGATCAAGGAAGTGCTGCGCAAGCGCACGGGGGCTTAAGTGCGCAGGCCCACATGTAAGTGACACAAAAGCCTTTTAGGACAGCCATTAATTACTAACAATGATTAGCAATTAATGAACACAATCTATATCCTAACGACAAAGCTACAGTGACGCCCGCGTACGAAAATAAGACTGAGTTCATTCCCAGGCTCACCGTCGGCGACTCTAGTCACGGTGGCGCCGACTAAAGACAAAAATGGCTCCGCAATAGCATTGCGCACCCTACGGTAACACTCACACCAGCTACACCAGCCAAGAACGATGGCGAGCCGGAGATAAGCGGCGGTGCTACACACGACTGAAAGCGAGAACAGTGCAAAAGCTCCGCATTGTCCAAAGAAGTGGGTGCCACAGCATCTAAGGACTAACAAGAAGCTAACTTAGCGCTGGAGAGGTTCGAAGAGGGCCGGAGAAGCTTTCGCGTCGAAGAACCGTGCCGGAGCTGGAGAAGAAGACGATGAAAACATAGCCTGAGCAAAACGAACACAACCGCGTGGTAAGTATAGCTTCACTAAGGCTCATAGATGGTCCACGAGCAAATAATTGACGAAGGAAGCCACTTACCGGAGTTGAGGAAGAAAGGGGTGATTTCGGCTGAAAAAGAACCAAACTCAAAATTAGATGATTTCTATGAATGCAATCCAAAATTGAGTTAGGGGAAAAGCTTAAAGTGCTAAGGGGCGCAAAAGGATGCGAAAAGAAAAGAAATGGAACCACTGAAGCGCCGTCGAGGAAAACAGAGCTTCATGGCCAACAATGGCGTTTTTGGGGATTTCAGGGTTTGAGCTCCAGGAAGTCGAAAGGAAGCTAAGGTGGTGCTGTAAAGGAACACAAAGAGGAGCTCTAGGGCATTTTAAAGCTGAAGGGCAACGACAAAAGCGAAAACGGAGCTTCACGGTGAACTCGGTTCACACACTACCATGGACGAGGTGGAGAGGATAGGAGCAGCTGAGGATGGCGACCTAGGGGGCGAAAACACACTGACGGCATTAAATTCCAAGGACAAGGAGCCGTTGAAGGTGACACATGAAGTTGACAAAGGCTCTCTCCCATGCCCTGTTCTGTCACACTAGCACAGGCACGAGCGCGAGGAAGAAGATGATGACCTAGACCAACGAGGGCCCACATGTCAACGAAAGAAACCAAGGGCTCAGGTCAAAAAGAAACGAAGGGGTTAGGTTAAGTTGAATCAGAAAATCTGGACGGTGGGATTAGAAATGGACGGTTTAGATTGAAAGTAACGTTCGAAAGGTCCAAACGTTCAAAGTAATCTCAGCGGTTGAAAGGAGATCCAACAGTCCAAAAAGAACGCGCCACTTTAGAGAGCCCTGGTGCGCTTTAGCTGGTTGGGCTCAACCAAAGGACCCAGGTTTGACTCGAACCCAAATAGTAGAGTTGACTAGGGTTTGAATTTGAAGCTGAACCTTTGAGGAATTTTTAAATGGAGCTACATGGCTCCAAAAATCCCAAAATTTTTACAGGAGGTTCCCAACTCTAGGATTGACCTTGTATAAAATTTTCAGAGGTTTTTATGGAAAAAAATTTTCTCCAAAAAATTCTTAAGGTACTGATCTAGGGTTTGACCAACAGTCAAACTGGTTTGACTGGCCTCTTAAAATATTCAAACAATTTCTAAAAATTGTGAAATTTTTCAGAGGAGACACACAATATCCCTAGAACCAAGGAAAAATATTTCCAGAGGATGATCACAAGATTATCCAAAAAAGTTTCAAATGTTCAAGACTTAAGTTAAAAGAGGCTTGTGATTTTGAATTTCCATAATTCCTTTACAAGAATTTTTCAGAACAATGAAACGACAACAAGATACAAGAAAATTTTTAATTTTTTCACATTTTCTTACATTTGGAACACAAGCCAAGATTTGGGATGTTACAACAACAATAGCAACAACCAGCAGCCAAAAACCAACAATCATGTACCGGGAATCACTTGTTTTAACTGTTAGTAGTTGGGACATTATGCCAGCAATTGCCCACAAAAGCAAGGCCCCTCTTCTGTCAGATTCAACTTGGGAGCTACTCCAACCAGAACCCCCATGGCAGGAGCCGGACGTGGAGCACCCAAGACTCCAGCTGCACCAACCAAGACCCCTTAGTCTTTTGGGAGAGGCCGTGTGAACCATATCATGGTGGAGGAAGCCCAGACAGCCCCGGATGTCGTGCTGGGTAAGTTCCTAGTAAATTCAACACTTGCTACTGTTCTGTTTGACTCTAGAGCTTCGTATTCGTTTGTTTCTCGGATTTTGTCTACAAAGCATCAGTTAAAGGTTTCAAATCTTAAAACTGCCTTGTTGGTTCAATCCCCCGGTTCGGAGTTGAGTACGAACTAGGGCTGCCCAGAAGTTAAGGTGATCATAGAAGGGGTAGAATTTCTAGCCAACCTGATCATCATCGACACCAAGTCCTTATATGTGATTTTGGGTATGGATTGGCTTGCTAATCACCAAGCAATCTTAGATTGTGGTGGTAGAAGCATCACTTTGGTCAGTCTAGTTGGGACTAAAGTAAAATTTGAAGCCTCCACGGAGAAGCATGATGGAGCACTAGTCTACGGTGTCAAGGCTGTATCCTTGGAAGATATGCTAGTGGTTAGAGAGTTTTTAGATGTCTTTTCGGATGAGTTGCCTGGAATGCCACTGGACAGGGACCTAGAGTTTGTCATCGACCTAGTTCCGGGAACTGCACCTATCTATAAGAGACCCTACCGTCTGCCTATTGATGATTTGGTTGAGCTGAAGAAGCAAATCGAGGAGATGCAAGCTAAAGGATTTGTGCGACCAAGTTCTTCACCTTGGGGAGCCCTAGTGATCTTCATTGCAAAGAAGGATGGTACCTAATAGATGTGTGTGGATATTGTGCACTCAATGAAGTCATCATCAAGAACAAATACCCTCTACCTAGGATCGATGACCTGTTTGACCAGTTGAAAGGAGCCGGAGTGTTCTCCAAGATAGATTTGAGGTCAGGACACCATCAGTTGAAGATTCGTTAGGAGGATATTCCCAAGACAACTCTCTCAATTCGGTATGGGCTGTATGAGTTCATGATCATATCTTTTGGATTGACCAATGCCCCTGCTTACTTTATGAACTTGATTAATAAAGTATTCATGGAGTATTTGGATAAGTCCGTCATTGTCTTTATTGACGATATTCTAGTATACTCCAAAAGTGAAGAAGAGCATGAAGAGCATCTTCGCTTGATTCTAACTAAGCTTAGAGATCATCAACTCTATGCCAAGTTCAGCAAGTGTGAGTTTTGGATAAAGGAAGTTACCTTCTTAGGACACGTTATGTCTGCAGGAGTTGCTGTCAACCCCAGCAAAGTGAAGGATGTGCTCAACTGGGAGTCGCCCAAGACAGTGCCTCAGATCAGAAGTTTCCTTGGTATGACAGGATACTACCGCCGATTTATTGAAGGATTCTCCAGAATAGCAAGACCCCTCACTTAGTTGCTGAAAAAGGAAAAGAAATTTGCTTAGACGCCAGAATGTGAGCAAAGCTTCCAAGAGTTAAAGAAGCAATTGACCAACGCTCCAGTGTTGATTTTGCCTGATGTCTGAAAGGATCTTGAGATTTTCTGTGATGCATCACGACGAGGTCTTGGTTGTGTCCTGATGCAAGAAAGGAAGGTAGTAGCATATGCTTCACGTTAGTTGAGACCTTATGAAGCAAATTACCCTACCCATGACTTGGAATTGACTGTCGTAGTGCATGCCTTGAAGATATGACGTCATTACCTCATCGATAATCACTGTGAAGTTTACACAGACCATAAGAGTTTGAAGTACATTTTCACTCAAACTGATCTTAATATGAAGCAAAGAAGATGGTTGGATTTGATCAAAGGTTACAATATTGGAATCCACTGCCATCTAGGCAAAGCTAATGTTGTAGCGGATACTTTAAGTAGAAAGGTCTATTGCAATACTCTGATGATCAAGGAAAGTCAGCCTGCACTATATAAAGAATTTCAAAAGCTCAAGCTTGAGTTGGTTGAAGAAGGATGCCTAGCTGCTCAACCCACTCTTCAAGATCAGATCAAGAAAGCTCAAGTTGAAGATGCAAATATCAAAGAGATCAAGAGCAATATGAATAAGGGTAAATCCCTAAGATTTTCAGAAGATGAGCAATGCACCATTTGGTTTAATAAACTCATTTGTGTACCAGACCAAAAGGAACTTAAGCAGTTGATACTCAAGGAAGCGCATGAAACTTTATATTCCATCCACCCTGGAAGCGCATGAAACTTTATATTCCATCCACCCTGGAAGCACTAAGATGTATCAAGATCTCAAGAAATTTTACTGGTGGCCTAGCATGAAGCACGGGATTGTTGAATACATAGCTCAGTGTGATGTATGCCAGTGAGTTAAAGCTGAGCATCAAAGAAATATACTTGGTCAAGAAGGTTGTTGAAAATCTTACAACTACAAGGTAGTCGTGGAAAATCTTACGACTACGAAGTGTTCGTAGTATGGTAATCAGAAGTAAAACCTTTTCGACTGGTATTTTATTTGACCAGAAAAAGACATGATCAAGGAGGTAATTTCGCTTGAGGTGTGAAGACAGCCTTAGTTTTCTTGAACAGGCAAATCAAAGAAAATCTGTCTGTTTGAGCAATTCCCAAAGCGGTGGGAACCGTTGAGTTTCCACGGTGTTTCGTTTCAAGTGTGCAGTTATAAAAACTTACCACAGGGGTGGTTTTAGGGTTCTTACTTTCCCTAAATCGCTTCGACTATTCATCGGGTTCTCACGTTCTCCGTCGCCAGTCGAACCGTACGCTTTCTTGAAACCTATCCAAATCCAAACCTCCCTCTCTTGAGAAAGATAGATGGAACCATTTCTCAATGGGCCGACTCAGAGATGGACAAGGCGAAGATGAAAGCTCTAGTCGCCGCTGGGAAGATTCCAGAAAAGGTACTTGTGAAGTGGATTTCGGCTGTTGGGCAACATTGGCCGTTAAGGGAGATTGGGCAAATCCCCGTCTTCCAAGCGTATTGCGAATGCGGCTTTCGATTGCCTGCTCACCCTTTCCTCACACTCATACTTGAGCACTTTGGGGTGGAATTGGTGAACCTAGGTCCCATGTTAAGTGTGTTCGTGTACTTGTGTGAGGCATACCTGTGGATTCCAGCGGACCTCGAGCTTTTCGAGTATTATTATGGAATGGCCCGACAAGCCGGGATCGCCGAAAGTTATGGTCTGAAGCTCTATGATGGCATGTCGAAGGAGTATATTCAGATGTTCACCCAGTAATCATGGCCGGGGTGGAAGAACAGGTGGTTTTACTGGAAGACCACCAACGAGGATAGCCTTTCTTTCATGGGGAGGGCTACCGAGAAGATTTCTTCCTGGGATTCGACTCCCAGGGATCTTGACCGGATCGCCCCTTACATTCAAACCATAAAAAGACTTGAAGAAAGAGGGACTCACCGGGTGGCACGTGGTGAAGGATTTCATCATGTGCCACATCTGACCTTTGAAGAAGCGAGTGCCTCCCATGTGGAGGTGCTCGGGACCACAAGACCCAACCAGAGATTACGAGTCGGGTAAGTGAATTTTCGACTTAGCTCTTGTTTTGGTTGTTCTCTAGTTGGTCTACTGAATGTTTTATCCGTTTACACAGATCTTCCACAAGCAGAGATTGACATTCGAGTCAAACTCGTTTGTGAGAAATCCCATCCACCCAATGTGGTGGCTCCTCAAATCCTTGCGGTGGTATCCGAGAGGAAAGGGTGGAACGACTAAAGGTAATCAAAGACTGATTTCATCTTTAGGATTTCATAGTCGTAGAAAAGCTTACAACTGGGAGGTTGTCGTAGGGAAACTTACGACTAGGTACTGGTCATAGAAGATCTTACGACCAGGAGATGATCGTAGAAGAGCTTACGATCATGAGACAGCCGTAGATGGACTTACGACCGCTTAGTAATTATTCCTTTTTCTAACTTCTGCAGAAAGTCGGCATGGAGGACCGTCAAGACGATGAAGAGGTCGTAGTGTTTGTCGTTGGGTCGGTGGCTCAGGAAATCCATACTCCTCCATCTAAAAAGCGGTGACTCGTGAAAGTCGCCGACAAGGACGACGTGGGCTCAAGCTCTGCTGATCCGACCAAACCTTTCACGAAATTCGCTGCAGAGCTGGCTGCTGCAGAGAAAGAAAGGATGGTCGAGACAGTCGAAGCTCTTAAGTGCAAAGCCCCAAGGCCAAGGTACCCTTTTATTATGACAAGAAAGCTTTCGTAGTTTCTGCCTCTCGTGGTTTTGTCAAGCAACTAGAAAAGGAGAACTGGAAGGACTTTATGTCTTTTGTGAAGGAAAATGCTGCGCCAGCGGAACCCATGGTCGAGGGAAGTGTTGTTCTTGGGGTGGTCGAGATTAGTCTCCACCATCTGGAGAGTCAAAAGGTTCACGAGGTGACTCCTGCTCAAGACCCACGACCAGACGTTGTCATGGCTGATCCCATCCTTCAACTCGAGCTCCGACCAGATGCATTCGTAGAGAAGAAGTCGATGAAATCTTTCGTTGGGAAGGTTACTTCCAAATTCCTGGTCAAGTCCAGGATGCAGAGGTATGTAAAAAGATAAAAGTGTAAGAACAGTATTTACTTTTTGTTTTTCACAATTTAACATGCTTTCCCTTTTGTGATTTTAGCCCAAGTCCTTCAGCCCCCAAGGATGCTTCTGTCGAGAAGCCCGCTGCCACTTCTTCAGCAACTGAAGGAACAACAGCGGTAGTGGTCGAATGATCGACCACTATTCCTGTGGTGGAAGAAGATGTCACCACTGAAGTTACTACGACCACTGAGGTAGTCGTGGAGACGGAGATGGTAGAGGTAGTGGCAAAAAGCTCTGGTCAAGGTGGTGGATCATCTGATCACCGCGCTGGGAAGGAAGTCGTCGTAGATGTTCCTCCCGGTTCCCGAGGAGAAGCTGTTGTCACTGAATCAGAAGAAGAGGAGTACTTCAACTTCTGTTCTGATTTTTTTAGCCCTGCTTCCATTATGGAATCTTCTGCCATTAGATCCCAAGATCAAGTCCCTCACCCTAAGGATATTCCAAACCGTGGGGAGATTTTCGATGACAAACATCTCGAAAAGGTTTGGTGGGACCGTGTTGAAAAGATGGATGGGCTGAAGAATCCAGCGATGGTAGTCTCTATGTTTGCTCAGACGAGCATGAATGTAAGTATCTAACGACACTCATATGCATGGTTTTTCCTCGCTTCTCATTATCTTCCTTTTTTTGCAGAAAACTTTGGAATAAATTACCACTGTTTGTGAATAAGATTGGCAACTTGTCAAGCTACGACAGGAGAAAGCGGAACTCTACGAGCAGGCAGAGAGATGGTAAGTCACTGATACTCGTAGTCATTTATGTTTCGGCCACCTGTACAGTACTCAAGGAGGTTGTCGTAGAAAATCTTACGACTTGGTACTGGTCATAGAAACACTTACGGCCAAAAAGTTGTCGTAGAAAACTTACAACTAGGTATTGGTCATAGTAGGACTTACGACTACCTGTTTAGTGCTCATGTCTACTCTTAACCTTTGCAGGTTTAAAAGTCACGAAAAGAGCTTGGCTGATTCGCTCGACTATGAGAAAGTCGAGACGAAAAAGTTAAGGGCAGAAAAAGAGGACCTTCTGAAGAAGCTTCAGGAGGCCAACTCTGCTAGTCAAAAGCTGCAGGGACAAATAAACAGTAAGTTCTGAACTTAAGACTGCTTATGTCATTGATCTTTATCTCTTTAATTCTTATTCCTTTTCTGGAAAAAGAGGTTGAAGTGGGAACGCTCCAAACCGAGGTCCATGAAAAGACCTTGGTTATTCGCGAGATCTCCCGCATCGCTAAAGACAAAGATTAGGAGATCGAGAAAATGGATTCTCGACTAGCAGGTAAGCAACTCTTTACCTGTGACCAGTTTGGTTTTTGAGTCCTCTAAGAGTTATTTTGTCTGACCAAATTTTCTCTTTTCAGAGCAAGCGATCGAAATAAAACAAATTCGTGAGGCTTCGACTCGTAACCAGGAGGAGATCAAGTCGATGAAGGTCAACCTTCAGGACAACATTTCTCTCTTGAACAATATACTCAGTGGGCTACGTGCTGAGGGGATTGCTCCCCATGAAGACACGATATCTGCTCACATGAGTGCTCTTGGGGAACAAGTCGGGACTTTACAAGAGTTGGTAACCACTTTGAAGGCCAACCAAACTGACTCGATAAAGGAGGTGCTCAAAGGTGCAATAAGTTATGTCTTGGCAAAACTTGAACCCCGTGACCCCAACCTTAGTCTGCAGCCAATCGAATCCGACTTCGACTGCTCTAGAGTAGAGGTGTAACATCCCAATTTTCAGAGCTTAAAAATCTTTTAATAGTTAGTAGGGAGCAAATTCACCATTTGGATTTTATTTGAATTTAATTTCAAAAGCTTAATATTGGACTTTACAATCAAAAACATTTAATGTGAATAATCCCAACATGAACAATAGCCAAAACTATTTTATTTGGGTTCTATGTGCTCAGATATATTTTCTAGATTTTTCTAGAATTTTTCCGAGTTCATTTGCTATTTCCTATTGCTTATTTGAATTTCTGGTATTTTCTAAAATAGAAAACCTATTATTAATCTCAGAAATAGTCTCGGGCCTAATTTCCCGCCTCCGGCCCATTCCCTTCGCTGTGCCGGCCCATCTCCCGCCAAACTGCCACCGTAAGCGCGCCGCTTCGCCTCGCCATCGACGTGGGGGCCTCACGCCGTCCGCCGCGCGCGGCCGTCTTCGCAAGCGCGCGCGCCCGCCCGCCATGTTTCCGAGCCCAAGCCTGCACGACAACGCCTCCTTTCTATCTAAAACCTTTCTAGAAAACGTGCCAAATCTTATCCCCATCTCAACCGCACCTATTGCCGGTAAAATCATATCCCGAATCGGTTCAAAATCGAAATCCATCTCGTGGTCGTTTTGACTCTTTTAGGGTTTTCACCGCCACACGCCACCGTGAGCCCTCCCGACTTCTATAAAGGCCCCGAGGATCGCCTCGCCCCCGCATCGAAGCCCCCAAACCCCGTAACCCGAGAGCCCTCGCGCTGCCCCGCCGATTCTAGGGTTTTCACCCGCAGGACTCGGTGAGCTCTTCCGCCGCCTGCCGTCCGAGCCCGCCGATCGCATCACCAAAGATCGCACGAGCATAAGCTCTCGTGCCATCCACTTCACGGAGCCGCCAATTGCCCCGTCCGACAAAACCCGTGATCCTCCGCCGCCTCCAGCCGCCACGCCACTCGAGCCCTCCGCCGCCGTGAGTGCATCCTGCCGCTTTAACGAGGGCTACCTTCTCGTACCACCCGGTCCGCCGGAGCGCCACGATCGCCGCTGCGGTCGCCCGAGCATCGCCGCCGTCGGGCTGACTCGCCGCCGCATGTTCGCCACCTCACGCCACTGGTGTCGTGCTTGCGTGGCGCCTGCGTGGCAGCCACGGGTGCGCCTACGTGGGCAGTTCACCGGACTCCGAAACCCGAGGCTCGGTAGACCTAGTCTACCGTGAGCCGAGCCACTGACATGTGGGTCCCACATGTTAGGCCAACTGTCACCCCGTCCGAACGTCCTCAGCTGACGTCAGTGTTGCGCAATATTCCGATTTTTCTTCAGAGAAATAATTCGGGAAATTCTGGAAAATCAAAATTAGGGTTTCTTCTAGATTTCCAATCTTCCAAAGCTCATAACTTTTGCATCCTAACTCCGATTGAGCCCATTCAAATTTCTAAATTTGTCTAAATTCAAGCTCTATTTATCTGAGATTTTTATTTAATTTTTGGAGCTTGTTTTGCCTCTGTTATTTATTTGTTTTGTTTGTTTTTGTTTCGTTTGCGAGTAGACGTCGATTCGTTGGGGAATTTTGTGGAAGAAGGAGCACCCCAAGATCAAGACCAGTACATAGACCTTTTCCAAGGAAAGTCATACCTTTGATCATCTTGAACCCAGTTTTCAAATTACTTTGTGTTAAATTATTGCATTCTACTTTAATTATTTATTTAAATGCTTTGGGCATAGTTATTATCCAAATTGTTATCGCACCTTGGCCTTGTATGTCATAATTCCTTGTCACCCTAGATTGGTTATTAGTTGGTAATATTATAGCACCAACGTGGGTTGGTTAGATGCGAGTACAATTTCTTGGAGGTTTTGATCGTCCGCTGTACGTCGGCAACAACTGGATTGTGAATGGACAGAACCGTGGAGTGATCTGTCGCCTGACGATCTACGCCAGGAGGAACGACAAGGCGAGCCAACCTTCGCACATCTCTGTGAGGAAGATCACTTGGCTGGAAGGTATTCAGGAGTCGTCGCGCTTGGCCATGCCGCGATTCGCAACATCTACGCGACGGAGCTTCAAGACACCGCCTCGTTACCACCCAGAGCCGCACTGTGGACTTGCCAAAGACGCTACCCGCCCACGTATGAGAGAGCAACGCTACTGCGTGCACCTCGCACGCTCGTGGCCGCCAGAGGAAGCCTTGGAGAGAACCATCACGAGTTAGATCATGTCTATGAAACCTTGCAGAGTCAAGAGAAGGTCGCCACTCGCAAGAGATCCTCACGACCAAGTCCCCAAGAAGAGGAAGACCCCGAGGAGGATTCTAAAGAAGATCCGAGGAAGGCCCAGCTTGAGCCCAAGAAGATGCAGAGCCGAGGAGCGGCGGAGCGCTTGCACGAACGCCTGCTCTCGCTGCACCGCCTCGTGGCATCAGATCGGGCCGCCAAGATGCCGGCTCACTTCCGAGTCTACACACCGCCGAGCGCGCGCGGTTGTGGAGGCTTTCTTGAGTAGTTGTCTTAGTTTCTGCTTTTCGTGCTTAGCCAATTTCGCTTAGTGAGTCGCCTTTAGGCGTAGTTTTGTGTGCTTAGGTCGTTGTTTCTTTTGTGTGCAGTATGAGTGCAAAGGCCCTTAGGCATCTATTGCACCATGCTAAGACCCTAAGTAATAAAGGTATTTCATTTGAGTTTCTTGAGTCAGTGTTTTGTTGGGTTTAACCTACCCCGCTAGTTCTCAACTTATCTTATGCTTGCTACCTTATCTAACCCATGGAGCTTCGCGGATGGTTCAAACTCGCCAGATCGCGCTAGTGGTTCCTGCACTCAAAGACCGAGAAGCAATGAGCAACCACCGCAGGAGCGCTCCGCCACAAGTACCCCAATTAACTTGCAAAACTTTGAGCTTTCATGGCAAAGACAGACTCACCGATGAACACTATGATGACTCGATGCAAGCTATGCACAACCGTAACAACAACAACAAAGAATCAACAAGATGGAGACCCACCGCCATGGTCACCATGGACCATCCAAACTTGCGTAATTTATGAGGACTCGTCCGCCAACATTCTCCTGACACGCCTCCAAAGGGAAGCGATGATTGGCTCGAGTTATTGAAAGAAAGTCGCTGATCACTCGGCAGCCGATCGTGAAAAGGTTCCAGACGCCACTCACCGGATGGAAGGCACCGCCGCCGAATGGTGGAGAACTTCGCGTCGCCCATGAGACGCCACAGATATCACCGGAAGAATTTTCTGCAAAGATTCCGCCAAGATCACGCACTGAAGGCATTATCGATCCAAGAAGGATGAGTTCCGCGCTCTCAAGCAAGGAGCTATGTCGTTGTCCGACTACCTCAACAAGTTTTCACTAGCTCGCTATGCAATGGAAGATGTAGCTACGCATAAGGCTCGCGTAGTCATTTCTGAAGGACTAAACACTGGCCGCAAGTCGCTTTGATCGCCATACTTTTCCCGATTTTCAAGAGTGGTCAACAAAGCCTTTGTTTTGGAGGACAAACGCAAGGAACGGAGGATAACCGCAAACGCCCGATGGCTCGCAGCAAGGGAACCATCAATCACAAAGAGGGCAAGAACAAGTGCAAGACACAGTTCAATGTGTTTCCACCCTGCACTTCGCTCAGAGCACTGCACCAACTTCAAGACTCGCCCACCGCCGTAATTTTCGCAACCCCGCACTGTCAACCCCAATTGGAAGCAACCAACAGAGCGCACAAAGGTCCGCACGCTGCTGCCGGCCAGACATTTTGCCAACCAAAGGTCCGCAAAGGGGAACAATCACTCCAAAGACGCTTCAACCTTGGAGCTACTCCATCCAAGACGCCAAAGACGTGCATCAACCGTGGAGCTGCAAGTCGCCGGTCAAGCGAGGAGCACCACATCCGTGATCGAGGCCGTGTCAACCACGCCACTTTGGAAGGAGCCCAGAATCACCGGACGTCGATCGGGTAAGTTTCGTTAACTCAAGACTGCATCGCTTTTGTTTGATTCGAGCTTCGCATTCGCTTGTTTCGGAATGTTTGCAACCAAGAATAAATTGGAAGTTATGCAACTTAAGCATACTCGTTAGTCCAACACCGAGCAGAGCTAAGTACTAGAGTGGGATGTTTAGGAGCTAAGTTACTCATAGCGGAGTTGAGTTTCTAGCCAACCTAATTGTTCTAGACACCCAAACCCTAGATGTCATTCTTGGCATGGATTGGTTATCCAAGCACAAAGCCGTGCTAGATTGTGGCCAAGAGTCGAATAATGAGGATGCCAAAGGAAACAAGGTAGAGTTTCTAGCCACCTCAGTTCGTGATGGACATTTGCTAGTAAACAGTTTGAAGACCCTTTCCTTGGAAGAAGTACCAGTGGTCAGTGAATACCCGGATGTGTTTCCGGAGGAGTTACCAGGAATGCCACCGGATCGTGACATTGAGTTTGTGATCGACCTAGTGCCAGGGACAGCACCAATTTCAAAGAGACCTTATCGGATGCCAGCCGATGAATTGGTAGAGATGAAGAAGCAGATAGAAGAACTTCTTGAGAAAGGTTTCGTGAGACCTAAATCGTCGCCATGGGGAGCGCCAGTATTGTTTGTCAAGAAGAAAGATGGAAGTATGAGGATGTGTATTGATTACCGCTCTCTCAACGGTTACTATCAAGAATAAGTACCCACTACCCTGATAGATGATCCGCTTTGATCGATGAAAGGAGCCGGATTATTCTCAAAGATCGACCGCGATCAAAGTTACCACCAACTAAAGATTTGTCCTAAGGATATACCAAGACCGCTTCAACGCGGTATGGACATTATGAGTTCTTAGTCATGTCTTTGGTCCGACTAATGCCCCGCATACTTCATGAACATGATGAATAAAGTATTCATGGAATATTTGGACAAGTTCGTAGTTGTGTTCATTGATGATATTCTAGTGTATTCCAGGTCGGAGGAAGAACACGCCGAGCATTTAAGGATAATATTGGAAAAACTCCGAGAGCATCAGCTGTATGCCAAGTTCAGTAAGTGTGATTTTTGGAAGAAAGAAGTTAATTTCCTTGGTCACGTGATGACAGCCGAGGGAGTAGCAGTTGACCCCGGTAAAGTTAAAGCAGTGTTACATTGGGAGCAGCCCAAAATCAGAACTCAGTTCGCAGCTTGGGAATGGCAAAGTTATTACCGCTGCTTTCATCGAAGGATTCTCATCGATTGCTAAGCCCCTTACGCAATTGTTGAAGAAGGAGAAAAAGTTCACTTGGACTCCAGTCTGTGAGGAAAGTTTTGAAGAACTGAAGAAGCGTTTGACTTCAGCCCCAGTGTTGATTCTGCCAAATATTCGAAAGGATTTCGATATCTATTGTGATGCTTCGCGTCAAGGATTAGGATGCGTCCTGATGCAAGAAGGAAGAGCCGCCGCTATGCATCAAGGCAATTGAGACCTCACGAGGAGAATTACCCTACCATGATCCGAATTAGTCGTCGAGTGCATGCTTTAAAGATTTGGCGCCATTACCTCATCGGTGTCGCTGTGAAGTCTACACGCATCATAAGAGTCTAAAGTATATCTTCACCCAGTCAGAGTTGAACATGAGACAGAGAAGATGGTTAGAATTGATCAAGGATTACAATCTTGGAATCCACTACCATCCCTGAAAAGCCAACGTAGTCGCAGACGCCTAAGTCGTAAGAGTTACCGCAATGCTTTGAAGTAAAGGAAAGTTGCCCGTAACTTTATGAAGAATTTCAAAAGCTAAAGCTAGAAGTTGTGTCCGAAGGATTTGTAGCCAATTTAGAAGTACAACTACCCCGAGAAGCAAATTCGTGAAGCACAACCAAAGGATCCCGTGTTGTCGGACATCAAGGTCAAAATGGCGTATGGAAATTCAAAGATTTCACCAAGGATGATCAAGACATACTGATTAATGGTCGATCTGTGTACCGATATCGATGGTCTAAGACGCTTAATCTTAAAGGAGGCCCATGACTCAAAGTATTCGATTCACCCCGAAGTACCAAGATGTACCAGATGTTAAGACTAAATTTTGGTGGCCAATCAAACGAAAAGTCACGAGTTCGTTGCCTTGTGCGACACGCGCGTAAAGTAAAGGCGAACACTGAGACCAGCAGATTCGCGCAACCATCAAGATTCTAGAATGGAAGTGGGAAGAGATCGAATGGATTTTATCACCGGTTTACCTAAGACCCAATCGGTTACGATTCGATCCGGGTAATAGTCGATCGCCTAACCAAGGTCGCCATTTCCCGCCGGCCAAACCACATACTCGTGAGATCGCCTTGCGAGTTGTACATGGCCGATTGTCGGTTTATACGGTGTGCCCAAAAAGATAGTGTCGATCGAGGATCCCGCCACCTCTCGCTTTTGGCGAGCTTGCATGAAGCATTGGTACCCATCCAATTTCGCATCGCGTATCATCCACGCATGATGGACAGATCAAAGAGTTAATCGATATTGGAGGATATGCCGAGAGCTTGTGCTCTAGCTAATCCACTCGATGGGATAAAAGTTTACCGTATGGAATTCTCATACAACAATAGTTACTGCTAGTCCGCAAATGTCACCATTTGAAGCTTTGTACGCCGCGCTCAGAGAACCCGTTGAATTGGTCGAAACAAATTAACGATCGCTTTGGTCCGCACATCATTCAGAAGCGTAAGAGCAAGTGGCCATGATCGAGAAAGATTGAAGATAGCTCACCCAGCGTAAGAGCTATGCGCGATAATCGTCGCCGTGGCCTCGCTTTGAACCCGAGGATTTCGCTTATCTTCGAGTTACCCCGCCGAGGTGTCAAAAGGTTTCATGCCAAAGGGAAGCTTGCCCTAGGTATGTTGGTCCGCTCACGATTTTGGAACGCCGTGGAGAAGTTGTTACGCTTGAGCTACCGCATCGTTAGCGTGAGTACATGATGTCTTTCATGTCTCGTAGTTGAAGAAGTGTCTTCGTGTGCCAGAAGAGCAAGCCCCGTTGGAATCAATTGACTTGAAGGAGGATCTTAGCTACAAGGAGCAGCCAGTTAAGATTTTGGATGTCGCAGAGCGCCTCACCCGAAGCAAGACTGTTCGTTTTTGCAAGGTCCAATGGAGCAACCACTCAGAAGGAGAAACAACGTGGGAACGTGAAGAAGAGCCGAAAGCCGAGTTTCTAGCCTTTTCTCTAGCTAGCCCAATCTCTGGTCGAGATTCCTTTAAGGGGGAGGTTTGTAACATCCCAATTTTCGAGCTTAAAAATCTTTTAATAGTTAGTAGGGAGAAAATTCACCATTTGGATTTTATTTGAATTTAATTTCAAAAGCTTAATATTGACTTACAATCAAAAACATTTAATGAATAATCCCAACATGAACAATAGCCTAAACTATTTTATTTGGGTTCTATGTGCTCGATATATTTTCTAGATTTTTCTAGAATTTTTCCGAGTTCATTTGCTATTTCCTATTGCTTATTTGAATTTCTGGTATTTTCTAAAATAGAAAACCTATTATTAATCTCGTAAATAGTCTCGGCCCAATTTCCGCCTCCGCCCATTCCTTCACTGTGCTGGCCCATCTCCCGCCAAACCCGCCTTCGCGCAAGCCGCCTCCCCATCGACGTGGGGGCCCGCGACGTCTTCCGCCGCGCCGGCCGTCTTGCGCAAGACGGCCGCGCCCGCCCGCCATGTTTCCGAGCTCCAAGCCCGTACGACAACGCCTCCTTTCTATCTAAAACCTTTCTAGAAAACGTGCCAAATCTTATCCCCATCTCAACCGCACCTATTGCCGGTAAAATCATATCCCGAATCTGGTTCAAAATCGAAAATCCATCTCGTGGTTGTTTCGGACTCTTTTAGGGTTTTCACCGCCACACGCCACCAGAGCCCTCCCGACCCCCTATAAAAGGCCCCCGAGGATCGCCTCTCTCCCCGCATCAGAAGCCCCCAAACCCCAGAACCCGAGAGCCCCTGCGCCGCCGTCCCCGCCGATTCTAGGGTTTTCACCCGCAAGGACTCCGGTGAGCTCTTCCGCCGCCGTCAGTGCCGTCCGGAGCCCGCCGACTGCATCACCAGCATCGCACGAGCATAAGCAGTCTCCTGGTGCCATCCACTTCGCCGAGCCGCCAATTGCCCGTCCGACAAAACCCGTGACCCCTCTGCTGCCTCCACCGCCACGCCACTCCCGAGCCCTCCACCGCCGTGAGTGCATCCCGCTTCGCTTTAACGAGGGCTACCTTCGTACCACCCGTCCCACGGAGCGCCGCGATCGCCGCTGCCGGTCGCCCAGAGCATCGCCGCCGTCGGGCTGACTCGCCGCCGCATGTTCGCCACCTCCGCCGCTCGGTGTCGTCGTGCTTGCGTGGCGCCGCGTGGCGACCACGGGTGCGCCTACGCGGGCGCTTCACCGGACTAAAAACGAGGCTCGGTAGATCTAGTCTACCGTGAGCCGAGCCACTGACATGTGGGTCCCACATGTCAGGCCAACTGTCACCCCGTCCGAACGTCCTCAGCTGACGTCAGCGTTGCGCAATATTCCGATTTTTCTTCAGAGGAATAATTCGGGAAATTCTGGAAAATCAAAATTAGGGTTTCTTTTAGATTTCCAATCTTCCAAAGCTCATAACTTTTGCATCCTAACTCCGATTGAGCCCATTCAAATTTCTAAATTTGTCTAAATTGAAGATCTATTTATCTAAGATTTTTATTTAATTTTTGGAGCTTGTTTTGCCTCTGTTATTTATTTGTTTTGTTTGTTTTTGTTTCGTTTGCGAGTAGACGTCGATTCGTCGGAGAATTTTGTGGAAGAAGGAGCACCCCAAGATCAAGACCAGTACATAGACCTTTTCCAAGGCAAGTCATACCTTTGATCATCTTGAACCCAGTTTTCAAATTACTTTGTGTTAAATTATTGCATTCTACTTTAATTATTTATTTAAATGCTTTGGGCATAGTTATTATCCAAATTGTTATCACACCTTGGCCTTGTATGTCATAATTCCTTGTCACCCTAGATTGGTTATTAGTTGGTAATATTATAGCACCAACGTGGGTTGGTTAGATGCGAGCACAATTGCTTAGCCATGCTACGAGTCTCACATCTCATGTAAGTTGCAAATATTAACTATGACTAAGTGACTATGGAACTTTGTGTAAAACTGTGTGCTATGTGTTGTTACTTCGTGATGGCATGTGTTGCACTAAAACCAACTGGGTGGTAAAGGATTTAGACTGAGGCAAGTGGTGGAGACTGTGTGACATGGTGGTCTATGTGATGGGAATGATGGTCTTTGTGACTTAGTTAGAAAATGGAAGTCTTGCCTTGGTCAATTAAGGACTTAACTTTGTGCGCCATTGAACTGAGCCTCATCAGACGACCACATGCCCGGTATGGGACGGGCCTAACTTAGTAAGTTATGGATTCTCGCATTGATGTTCGTGGATAGGTTAGGTCAGTGTGACAGGTGGAGGTGTGACTACTTGGTGGTTGCATCGCGGGACGATCGCCTTCCCCGTCCAATGTGTGTGTTATACCAATTCTATGTGAGCCGGTATAGCGGTTTGTAAGCACACTGGGAATGTCAATGTTTGAGATGAAGTTTCCGAACTGTTTTGTTACGATTGGTGCTTGCTACACTAGTTGTATCTTGTGGGTAAAGTGTACAACCTCTGCAGAGTGTTAATTAATCTATTCGAATAGCCGCGTCCGCGGTCATGGACATGCTCGGGGATTTCACACGAGGGGTGGTTTTCATAAAATATTGGGATGGGAGCTGTGTGATTTAAGTCATATGGCTGTGTGAAAGAATTTGATTAAGCTATGTGTCTTTGTGGAAACGACTGTTAAATTAATATTGTCTATTTGTTTTGAATTATGTTTTCAATCTATTATTGTATTCAATTGCAAATGTTGCTTTTACGCAAAAGAACCACATAAGCCTTTTATTTGGAATAAGCCTGCATCTATACATTGCATTCTGTGGTATGATTTGCGAGTATGGTTGTGTACTCACGCTTGTTGTAAAACTTGCGCCCAAACCTACGTAAGAGGAGGAGTCTACGCCGCTGAGGAGGAGTTCACCAAGGCCGATCGCTCGTTAAGGTCCGGATCCCGCGGTTGCTGTGGTGAATTGGTGGGATCTACGCTGAGTTTTCCGCTCATTCTTGCTTTATTTCCGTTAGCCCTGCGTGGCTTAATAAGTGTAAACTCGACCATAAGGTCAAAACCCTTATTTGTTATTCAAACTAATCGTTTACTTTATTTATCGCTTGTGTGGATCGATATTTATCTGTGTTAACCCTGTGTGCACTAGCGTGATCCTGGACTAGTGCAGTATACACAGAGGGTTCCAGAATCGTAATTCTGGGTCCCGACAAGAGGCAAAGCGGCTAATTGAAGACATGCAACCCGTCAACAAGAAGGTTTCAGAGGAGATGCAAATGGGATCTCCTTCGTCAGAGTAGCTTGCAAAAGGAACCTGCAAAGATAAGCTTTTGTTGATGCATATAATCCATCCTTTTTTCTGCAAATCATCTTATCGAGTAGTTAGTAACTTAAAAGATAATAAACGGAAGTAAGACTAAGAGCTGAAGTCATATTAATAACTTTATCCTAGCCCCCGACTATTTGCTTAGTTTATTTAGATAAATTAAGTAAATAGTGTGAAATGGGTTTATGAAAACAGAGAAGTTTGGTTAACTTATAGTTTTCGATCATGATTATCATGCACTGGTCGAAAGAGTAGGAACGAGTCGACGCTAGGAAGTTCCTTCTAGTGGGCAGGACCATGTGCAGAGATGAAAGGTTTCGACTAGGTGATGTTACCATCTCTGACAAGATTAATCAAATCAAGAACGACAACTTGAGTTAGATAAACATCTAGAGGACCTTATAAATTTGTTCTACCTTTTTCGGTGGACTCGATAGGTTTGCCCTGGTAGCAAGAGTAGGAAACAAGGCGACACTAGAAAGTTCCTTCTAGTGGGCAGGACCACGTGCGGAGAGGAGAGACTTCGACTAGGTGTGTTTCTTCCTCCGACCAGTTGGAACGAATCGAGCTGACCAAAAGTAGTCGAACAAATTGAAAAGTACTCTTCTTAGAGTATTTTTTGAAATCAATGAAGAAATAAATTAAGGTAAAAAGAGTTGGCTTAAAATCTTTCGACCATGTTTTTTGAACTCAGCATCTTTGTACTGGCAGCAAAAGTTAGGAACAAGGCAACACTAGAAAGTTCTTTTTAGTGGGCAGGACCACATGCAGAGAGGAAAGGCTTCGACTAGTTGTTGTTACTTTCCTTCGACCAGGGTAAAGAAAAAACTAGGCGTATGAAAAATGATCGAAAGATTATAGAATCACTACTCAATATAAGACAATAAAGATAGAAGGAACCTAATACTTTATTGTCGTGGTGGTTTGTTACACATAAAATGTAATACCCTAAAATATATTCGAAAGGATGTAACCGGGAGAGAATGAAATACTCTGAAAGCGAGAGAAGCAATTAATCGGGATAGAATAATTTAATCGGTAGAGATTAATTTAATCGGGGGAAAGATTTCTTTAGAAAAGCATAAAAGCAAGAAAAGAGAGGGGGTTTTCCGCATTTAGATGGCAACCTGGGCTTGGGCCTAGGCCCATGTAGGGCTGGCCGGCCATAGGGGGGGAGGCGCCACCCCATCCCCCAAACCCTAGCCGCCCCCCACCTTTCCTCCCCCTCCACCCCCTTGGCCGCCACTTCCTTTCCCCTTGCGCTCCTCCTGTCCAGCACCTCCCACGCCTCCTTCCCCTGGTTGCTCCCCTTGCGCCTCAATCTCTCCTCCAAGATCCCCTCCATTGTTGCCGGCCAACAGAAGAAGAAAGGGCACCTTTGCAGCCGGCCAAAGAAGAAGAAGGGAGGGAAGAAAGAAGGGAGAAGAGGAAAAGGTGGGATCGCCATCCGGGGTTCCAGGGTAAAGACAGGTTCCTCGTGTTGTATGATAGTCATTAGAAGCATTTGCCATTAGAACGATTGCATCGGTTATATTCTGTTCTCTGTTCAATTTTGACCAGTAGCTTGCGCGGCCGATTTCATGTGGTTAGAGGCAGAATTAGGAGTTTGGATCTCCTAGAGAATTGTAGGTTATGTTCTTAGCTTTCGTTGGCCGCCAAGATCGCCCAAATCCGATTAACGGTCTGGGAGATATGATTTTTCTAGTGTTGTTGTCCTGTGGTTCTGTCAGTTTCTGGCAGTCTGTGGTAATTGGGTTATATCTGCTATTTAAAAGGAGAATCAGAGGATCTCAGAATAACGAAAAATGTGGTTAATTTCTGTACCTTTTCATAGAGTTAAAGAACATGAGATTTGGACTTTCGTAGCAAAAGTTATGGTGGTTTTAGCGTACTGTCCAGAGAACCCGACGAGAATTCTGTCGTCTGATGTTTGGTTTGATAGGGAAATTAGGGCAGAATCAAGAGGGCTCTCAACTAGGTTTATTTAGGTAATCCAATTACCTTTTCAGAAAGTCTAAGAGCATCTTAATTGGACTCCGAGCAGGAAGTTATGTATTTTAGAATTTGGTTGTTTCAGTAAGCACCAAAACGATCGCTAGAAATTGGGGTTTTGTTAACACTTGAGAGTTAGCGAGTTTGTTGTGTTATTATTTAAGCGCTTGGTCCAGAATGTTGGTCTTAGATTGGGGTACCTTTGTGTTCAGTGGAAGCGCGGTTCCAGGGGCAGCACTCTCTTCGCGCCCACCGCTCGCACGGTTGAGGCAAGTATTCGGCCATTATATGTGTATGCTTGTTTGAAGTGTTTGTGATGTATCGTGATAGTATAGCCATGCTTGCTCGTTATGAGATGAGTACCGCTTACCTTGATGACATGCTAGTATGGTTAAATGGATCTATCAGATGCTGTTATTGATTACATGTCAATGAGAATTTGAGGTATTCTTGCTTATGAATATATTATCATGGTGCATATGCATGTTGTGGGCATACAGTGCCTTGGTCACGTGGTGACCAAGCACATACTGATTGAGGTCCCCGTCATGAAGATGACGGTTGAGGTCCCTACATTCGTGGAATGTGGGCTATGAAATAAAGAGGTCCCCATCATTAAGTGATGGGCAAAGGTCCCTATACATGTGTTGTATAGGCTTTGGTCCCTGTGCTGAGAGGCACGCACAAGGGTATACAATGACGGTTGTATACCCTGACACCCGGTAAAATGCGAAAAGAGATAAAGTTCAAAGAAGTATTGCATTGGTTGCATATCATGAGATAAATGGCTATGTTTAGTATAATGCTATTGTGGATTATCGATGCTATGTTTGAGTTCATGTTTATAGCCTTGTTGATACTTGCCGAGTCTTTGGGCTCACTCTTGCTTTAATGTGTTTTAGGTACCAGATGGTGAACGACATGCATGGGAGGGAGTAGAAGTTGATGCACTCACTACCTCACACCCTTAAGGCGTTTGCCACTTAGCTTCAATTTATAAACAAATAGACTGTTCGATTATCACCCATAGATGGTTTGGTTTGAGATTCAGATTATTTGTAATAATGAGATTGCCAGTTTTGGTTCATTCATTGGTTATCATGTATGATTGAGTAAGTTTGATTATGAAAATTTGTTATATGCCATGATTTAATGTTGAACTCTCGATATAGCTAATTAAACAAAGGAGGCTCTGCCGAAAATTTGTAGGTTGTGTTAGAATAGTTTAGTTCCAGTAGCATTCCAGGCTCATTGAGAGTTGGGGTGTTACAGTTGGTATCAGAGCGGGCTTTAGGTCCGTGGTTAATAGAAAAATATTAAATTGACACACTGTGCATAGTAGGTGGGGTTGGGAATTACATGGCTTTCGCATTATCTGTTGTTATGTTTCATTTGTTGAGCAATTGTTGAATTGCCTCTGTACTATCTTTCTTGCCTATGCTATGATATGTTATGATAACCTATATCTATGAATCGATTCAATGATTGCCATGAGATGATCATGTATAATCATATGTGATCATATTGTTTATGCGTGTCGATATTGGTGGTTAAGAAGAGGAGGCCGTGGTTGTGGCCTCAGACTTTGTCAGGTCATACCACCGTTCGTGGTAGACGAATAGAGTAGTTACCCAGAATACCTTAGTTGCAGGAGTTAGCGTGAGCTGCTTTAGAAAGTTGATTTCTTTCTTGCCCTCAAACTTGGCAAATTTTTGTTTTGTGGTGGATGGTGAATTTCTCTTGGGTTCGTGGTTCATGTTAGTTGTTGTACGGTCTTTAATGGTTCTCTGAAACAAATATTAGTTTTCTAATTGTTGAGTTTTTTTTTACTACTTGTGATCTTCCTCAATTGGCAATAATGATAATTCCTTGGTGGTTCTTTTTTTTCTCATTGGAAAAGAATGACTCATGTATTTGTTTGATAGTTTGGGTAATGAGAGTTTATGTTGCAAGTTTATTAACATGAGAAAGCTTTGGCTCTATGTGTTCCTTTTGGATTATTTCGAGTGTTGAAGTTTAAGGCATCTCTTTTCCAGTGGAAATTGTTAAAATTCTTTTATGATACCTTGTTATGGTTAAATCAGATATTGTAATCAAATAACGTGATATGGTATGGGTATCAAGTTGAGTCATTGGTATGGTGCATAATTAAAATTAATTAGTAACCTTGGAAGTGAAATTGATTAAGTTGATGTTGTCTTTTTCTAGTTCTTGATGAACTGTATATATGAGTAGTGACTGAGAGTATGTCCATACCTATTTGGAGTCAAAAGAGATATTAAGAAGTATGGATCATTGATGAATTAGTCTGGTCATTAAAAACGTTTAGGTTGCTAAATTTGTTGGGCTCTTTGGTTCCCATGGATCAATTTAAAAGTGTGGAAAGGGAAACTTGAGGAAATGCTAGACTTACATATTCCCTAGTATGATTAGCTATTAGAATTGTGTACAACCGGTTGAATGGATAGAATATCGATGGATCTAGAATTTATGGGAGGAGTTCCATGTAGTTCTTCTGTATAGAATGACGCGATGAATTTGGTTGTAGTGTTGATGAGACTTTTGATCGATAGAAGGTTTCATTTTTGAAGTTTTAGTGTAATTCTTGCCAAATCCAAATGTGAGGAGGAACAGTTGAATATGTGTTTGTTAATATCCATGTGATTTGGGAAGAAAAGTAGGTAGCAACTAGATTTCATAATGAAGCTGCTTGATAACAACAATGGTTGTAGTATAACTATTGTGTGTTGAAGTTTGATGATGAGTATCGCTAAAAGTTGAACTGATATGATATAATAGGTGGCTTATGCCCACATGATTGTGAAATAATCGGATGATAATGTGTCCTTGATGAAAAGGTTTTGGTAGGAACTTTTCAATTGTGTAGTAGACCCCTTCTAAACTTAAGATGTCGATGTAGTGAGGTTGTATAGTTTTGGGTATACTCTCATTTTGAAGATGGGATGAAAAGGTAGTATGGAACAATTTGGTGAAACTTTGGGGCTTTCTAATGGAATAGTTGATGATAAATATTCGTGTTCAGAGTATATTATTCTTGATGTTAGTAAGATTATCTGCAAGAGATTCTGACTTGTGTGGGCGGAGATGTTTATTTTAGAAATAAAGTAATTTGATTGTCTTTCGTAATGTGAATTTAGTAAAAGTGTTTCAGTTTTATGCTGGTGATCATTTGGACCTCTTGAGTTATGTGGTGATTGAGTTGCTTTGAGGAAAGTGACATGTTGAAAGATTTTATTGGTTCTTAAGTGGTTCCTACGATTTGGTCTTAAGAGCTTATCTTGTTTAAGCGGTAAAGTGATGTAGTAATCACGTAAAATAACTTTCATGGTAAAAGGAAGGAGTGAAGTAAAAGAATTTGAGATTTAAGTCGCGTTTCGCAACTTCCAGTTTATTTGAGTGTAGTTAAACCTTATGCATTTTGTTCCATAAGAATTTATCAACTTTCAAAGGGCAACACTTTCTTCGCATTTGTGGTTTGGCATTCGCTATAGCAGACTTGAACTCTCACCGTTGACTTCCTCTATGTTTTCCAGTTCTTTGCCTAAGTAATTATTTTTCCTTGGTCCTGTATTTACTTCAAGCAGTAAATGTCTTCATTTGCTTTTTCTTTTGAGGAAGGATCCACCAATTCATTTCACATTGGTTTTCGAAGTGTTTATTCAATGTGGTTGTGAGACCTTGGATTGTAAGTTAATCGGGGAGCGTTGAAGGATGAACTAATTTCGTGTGTAATTCTTGGAGAGAATTTTATCTATACAGAATGTTTTGCCTTTGAGGCTAAACGATTGCATGGTTGCAACCATTAGAACCTATGAAGATTTGTGATCCAACATCCATTGTTCAATTCGGTGGAACATTAGAATTTTTGAAGGAATGGGGAATCTTACTCGATTTATTAGAGTGTCACGATTGGGTACCTTGCACGGTTGTTGCAGATGAATTATGATGGTGTTGTAATGAGAGTAGTATTAGCAAAGTAATCGACCGTTAAAGCGATTAATGAGATAGTTGAGATCGTTGGATTATTGCCAGAAAGACTTGACTTCGTAAGTAACTCTTTAAGAGTTAGAATCTTTATAAAGATAATTGTGACAAGAAGATGTTCTCATGTTAATATTAAAGCGAGTATGTATGGATTGTGAAAATTTTAGGATTTTAATAAGAGGTTTTCCTGTCTTCTTTATGAGAAGTTCATCAGAGGCGCCTTGGAGTTTATTTTGGGCTTTGCATTTTTATGCTATGACTTGGGTCGCCAATGATTATGTGTAGAGGAAGTAGATTAAGGGTGGATTTCAACAAAGAGGATGATTATTGATAGAGCCCTTTTGATGAGGTATATGAATGTGAGAGCTAGGAATTTCAAGTTGTTTATTTCTAAAAGTTTGAGGTGACGTGATTGTGTATGTGTTCTATTTTGAGGTGCTATGGAAGTCATCCACAAATTAATCATGTCGATCGAGGAGTTGTTGAGAGAAAGTTTTTGGTGGCGTCGATAAAGCCTTTATACGGTTGTGGATGATGTATTTCGACTTGAGCGTAATGTTGTGAATGTCAATTTAAAAGAGTAGAGTTAGTGTGTTTTATGATGAACTGAAACTCCAAGTTGATGGAGATTTATTCCTAAAAGAGATACTGAGAATTTGATACTACCTCAAAGAAGTGAATCGTTTCCTCGATTCTCATTTGAGTTTTGTGTTGTTGACCAATGTTTTTTTTTGTAAGTTGGGTTTGACTCGATCTTGGTATGTATGGTTCTTATCGATTCAGGAAGATAAAGGTAGTTTTTGATTTGGGCATTTAAGATGATTCCTCCTTTGGTTTTCGTGATGTTTATTCGCAAATCGCCACATGGAAAGTGGAAATGTTTTCGTGATAAATCTTCGATTTCGATTTGACCCTTTGGTGGGAAGTTGGTTTTACGTGGTTCGATGAGAATCCTTTCCTTTAAGTTGACTCGCTTATAGTAGAGTTTGTTCAAAGCGAGTCTTGTTGTGTGTTTCGTTAAAGGAGGTGATCCTTGCTTCAGTGAAGAGTTCATTTGAAAGGTGGAACGATGGTTTCGTGTTCTGTGTGTATGTCGTGTGGTTCGGTATCTTTGGTAAGTTTAACCCAAGATACTCTGGCTTGTTCTCGCTAGTTGGCCTATCGCCAGGATCGCCTCGAGTCCATGCGCGGAGTATGTAACGTCATGTATGTTCTGGTGTTTAGTGAGTACCTGGGAAGGTCAGAGAGAGTGTTGAGGTTTACACATGGGTATACGTTTGGGTGTTATGTTCACGTCGGGTACATCTTGTTGGTTTTGGTTTTGATTGTGGTTGTTGTTGTTTTCGAGTAGATGACAGTAGAATTCGGGTCGACTCGCTTAAGGGGGTAGAATGTAATACCTAAAATATATTCGAAAGGATGTAACCGGGAGAGAATGAAATACTCTGAAAGCGAGAGAAGCAATTAATCGGGATAGAATAATTTAATCGGTAGAGATTAATTTAATCGGGGGAAAGATTTCTTTAGAAAAGCATAAAAGCAAGAAAAGAGAGGGGGTTTTCCGCATTTAGATGGCAACCTGGGCTTGGGCCTAGGCCCATGTAGGGCTGGCCGGCCATAGGGGGGGAGGCGCCACCCCATCCCCCAAACCCTAGCCGCCCCCCACCTTTCCTCCCCCTCCACCCCCCTTGGCCGCCACTTCCCTTTCCCCCTTGCGCCTCCTCCCTGTCCAAAGACCTCCCCACGCCTCCTTCCCCGGTTGCTCCCCTTGCGCCTCAATCTCTCCTCCAAGATCCTCCATTGTTGCCGCCAACGTAAGAAGAAAGGGCACCTTTGCAGCCGGCCAAAGAAGAAGAAGGGAGGGAAGAAAGAAGGGAGAAGAGGAAAAGGTGGGATCGCCATCTGGGGTTCGCAATCTGCAGCGGCTTCAAGGGTAACGACAGGTTCCTCGTGTTGTATGATAGTCATTAGAAGCATTTGCCATTAGAACGATTGCATCGGTTATATTCTGTTCTCTGTTCAATTTTGACCAGTAGCTTGCGTGGCCGATTTCATGTGGTTAGAGGCAGAATTAGGAGTTTGGATCTCCTAGAGAATTGTAGGTTATGTTCTTAGCTTTCGTTGGCCGCCAAGATCACCCAAATCCGATTAACGGTCTGGGAGATATGATTTTTCTAGTGTTGCTGTCCTGTGGTTCTGTCAGTTTCTGGCAGTCTGTGGTAATTGGGTTATATCTGCTATTTAAAAGGAGAATCAGAGGATCTCAGAATAACGAAAAATGTGGGTAATTTCTGTACCTTTTCATAGAGTTAAAGAACATGAGATTTGGACTTTCGTAGCAAAAGTTATGGTGGTTTTAGCGTACTGTCCAGAGAACCCGACGAGAATTCTGTCGTCTGATGTTTGGTTTGATAGGGGAAATTAGGGGCAGAATCAAGAGGGCTCCTCAACTAGGTTTATTTAGGTAATCCAATTACCTTTTCAGAAAGTCTAAGAGCGTCTTAATTGGACTCCCGAGCAGGAAGTTATGTATTTTAGAATTTGGTTGTTTCAGTAAGCACCAAAACGATCGCTAGAAATTGGGGGTTTTGTTAACACTTGAGAGTTAGCGAGTTTGTTGTGTTATTATTTAAGCGTTTGATCCAGAATGTTGGTCTTAGATTGGGGTACCTTTGTGTTCAGGTGGAAGCGCGGTTCCAGGGGCAGCACCCTCTTCGCATCCACCGTTCTCGCACGGTTGAGGCAAGTATTCGGGCTATTATATGTGTATGCTTGTTTGAAGTGTTTGTGATGTATTGTGATAGTATAGCCATGCTTGCCTGTTATGAGATGAGTACCGTTTACCTTGATGACATGCTAGTATGGTTAAATGGATCTACTGTATGCTGTTATTGATTACATGTCAATGAGAATTTGAGGTATTCTTGCTTATGAATATGTTATCATGGTGCATATGCATGTTGTGGGCATACAGGTGCCTTGGTCACGTGGTGACCAAGCACATACAGTTGAGGTCCCCGTCATGAAGATGACGGGCTTGAGGTCCCCACATTCGTGGAATGTGGGCTATGAAATAAAGAGGTCCCCATCATTAAGTGATGGGCAAAGGTCCCTATACATGTGTTGTATAGGCTCTTGGTCCCTGTGCCAGAGGGCACAGGCAAGGGTATACAGCGACGGTTGTATACCCCGCATTACCGGTAAAATGCGAAAAGAGATAAAGTTCAAAGAAGTATTGCATTGGTTGCATATCATGAGATAAATGGCTATGTTTAGTATAATGCTATTGTGGATTATCGATGCTATGTTTGAGTTCATGTTTATAGCCTTGTTGATACTTGCTGAGTCTTTGGGCTCACTCTTGCTTTAATGTGTTTTAGGTACCAGCAAGGTGAACGACATGCATGGGAGGGAGTAGAAGTTGATGCACTCACTACCTCACACCCTTAAGGTGTTTGCCACTTAGCTTCAATTTATAAACAAATAGACTGTTCGATTATCACCCATAGATGGTTTGGTTTGAGATTCAGATTATTTGTAATAATGAGATTGCCAGTTTTGGTTCATTCATTGGTTATCATGCATGATTGATTAAGTTTGATTATGAAAATTTGTTATATGCCATGATTTAATGTTGAACTCTCGATATAGCTAATTAAACAAAGGAGGCTCTGCCGAAAATTTGTAGGTTGTGTTAGAATAGTTTAGTTCCAGTAGCATTCCAGGCTCATTGAGAGTTGGGGTGTTACATAAAACTTGCGTAATTGGTCAATGTTCCAAGAGTTTGAGAGAACCCGGTTGTCTTTCATTGCTAGTCGTACTGAACCTGGTCGCGTAACTTCGACCATAGTGTAAGGACCTTCCCACTTGGGGGGAAAGTTGATTCCGATTAGACTGGGATTGGATGAGCTTCAATACCAAGTTACCTACAACAAGGCTACGAGGTTGGACCTTACGATCGTAGTATCTGCGCAGGGCTTGTTGGTAGACCATTGAACGGATTAAGGCTTGGTTTCTCTTCTCTTTGAGCAGGTTGATGTCGTCCGCTCGAAGTTGTTCCTGGGTGGAGTCGTTAAATTTTTTGACTCATGCTGACCTGATCTATAGTTCTGGCGAAAGCATGGCTTCGGCACCGAAAACTAGGAAAAAGGGTGTTTCGCCTGTAGCCCGACTAGCAGTCGTACGGACTACCCATAATACCGAGGGTAGTTCTTGTACCCAAGCCCCCGAGCGCTTGACAAGCTGGTCGAAGACTCGAGTTTTGATTCCCTGCATTATTTGGCCATTTGCTCTTTCGACTACCCCGTTGCTTTAGGGGTGGGCAACATAAGCATGACACAGCTTGGTACCCAACTTGTAGCAAAATTTCTAAAATTGTATGCTTGAAAATTGCCTACCATTATCTGTGATTATTCGACTTGGGACTCCAAACCGAGTAATCACACATCTCATCATGAACTGCTTTGCTGCTTTTGTTGTTATCCTAGTCACAGGCTCGGCTTCAATCCATTTTGTGAACGTATAAATAGCCACAAAAAGGAACTCGAAGCCACCTGGAGCTTTGGGGAACGGTCCTAGGATGTCGAGACCCCAGGTCGCAAAAGGCCAAGATAGAAGGATTGTTTGTAATGCCTGAGCCGGTTGGTGTATCTGCCTGCTATGAAACTGGCATTGTACATATTTCTTAACCAACTCTTCGGCATCATAGAGGGCTGTTGGCCAGTAGAAACCTTATCAAAAGGCCTTACCGACCAGCGTTCTGTAGATGGGAGTCATCTAGGTATCCTCATACTCTAGACAGGTTGTCTCAATAGGAGGTGCTTCTAGTGTTTTGACTAGACACGGCTTCTGGAGTTACTCCAAGAAGACTTCTTTTGGTACTTCCGATTGGGAAGAAGCTATACGAGCTGCCTGGTCTGTGAGGAAATTATCATTTTGAGGGATAAATTATACCTCGAAGCCAAAAAAAAATGATTTTCAAGCTTACGAACTTTCGATAAGTACCGAGACATTGTCGGGTTAGAGCACTGGTACTCTTTTTTGACCTGATTCACGACTAGTTGAGAGTCTCCTCTCACAAGTAGTTGGTGAATCGAGAGCGCTTTCGTAGCTCGTATGCCTGCCAACAAACCATAGTATTCTGCTACATTGTTAGTAGCCTGAAAGTTTAATCGGATAGCATACTTTAATGTCTCTCCGGTAGGAGATTTCAGGACCACCCCAGCCCCTGAGCCACTTAAAGTAAGTGACCCATCAAAGTACATCATCCATTGATCGTGGGAATCGTACTGGGGATCCTAAACAGGTTCAGGACTTGTCCATTCGGCGACAAAGTCTGCCAAGATATGGGATTTAATGGTCGTTCGGGACACAAAATGGAGGTCAAACTCCCCAAGTTCTACCGACCATTTTGCCATGCATCCCGCTGCTTCCATATTCTGAAGGACCACTCCTAAGGGAAACTCAGATGGCACAATTATCTTGTGCGTCTAAAAATAATGCCACAGTTTTCTCGAAGACATGAGGAGGGCATATAGAACTTTTTGGATCTAAGGGTAGCGCTCCTTAGGCCCATGTAAAACTTTACTGACGTGGTGAACTGGTCATTGTACGTTGTCACATTCTATGACCAGTACTACGCTCACTGCCGGTGGCATGACAGCTAGATAAATTAAGAGTGTCTCTTCTGATTTCTGAGAAACCAGAACAGGTGCACTCGTAAGATACCTCTTGACATCCTCAAAGGCAGCGTTTGCCTTTTCCAACCACTCGAAATTGTAACATCCCAATTTTCTGAGCTTAAAAATCTTTTAAATAGTTAGTAGGGAAAAATTCACCATTTGGATTTATTTGAATTTAATTCAAAAGCTTAATATTGGACTTTATAATCAAAAACATTTAATGTGAATAATCCCAACATGAACAATAGCCAAAACTATTTTATTTGGGTTCTATGTGCTCGAATATATTTCTAGATTTTTCTAGAATTTTTCTTGAGTTCATTTGCTATATTCTATTGCCTATTTGAATTTCTGGTATTTTCTAAATTAGAAAACCTATTTAAAATCTCAGAAAATCAATCGGGCTGAATTCCTAAACCCCAGCCCATTCTCCCCGCGGCACCTCCTTAGCGACCCGGCCCGCTTCCACAAGGCCGTCTCCACCGACATGCGGGCCCCGCATGTCAGTCTCTCTCTCTTTCCTTCGGAGCGCCCGATCATCCTCCACCGTTGGATCAAGGATGAACGGCTAGATGCGCGTAAGGCAACCGGAGTTGTCCGAATGTTTCTTGGATTGTGGGCCGTTCGATCAAGATCCAACGGTCAGATCTCGAGTCTGTTTTGCGGCGCGCGTTGCGCGACGCGGAATCACGCGAGTAATGTCACCGACGTGTGGGTCCCGGCTTGCCACGCCGTCTTCGCTCCCGAATCCGTTAGGGATACGATCTCCGCCGCCTCCGCTTTGGGCGTTCGTGCCTGGACTCTCCCAAGCCGCCCTATATAAGGAGGGGTAGCCCTCGCCTCTCGATCTCAACCCTAGCCGCCACACCTCTACAACCCTAGCCGCGCAAGAGCCCGAAGATCGACCGCGCGCCGCCAGCCCGACGAGCTCGTTCTCGCCGTCGGTGCGCCGCGCCTCTTCGTCTGCACCGTTGGCATCGCACGGAGCTCCTCTACCTCCTGGTGGCTTTCGTCTCGCCGGAGCGTCACCGGAGCGCCGTTGCCGTCAAACCCGAAGCCTCTCCGCCGCTCTTTGCTTGCCGCCGACCACCTCCGTTGTCCCCGACCACCCGGAGTTGCACCCAGAGGTTCGCAATAGCGAGAGCTACACGCCGGTACCACTCACCGCCGGTGTATCGCCGCCGCTCGCTGTTGCGTCGGAACCGAAAGCGCCGCGCGCGTCGATGTCGGCCACGCCACCGCCACCTCAGCCCTCGCGCTTGCGTGTCGTCCCACGTGGCGCTGCGTCAGCGTCCACGTGCGTGCCCATGTGGCATGGTCCACGGGTTCCCGAGTCCAGAGGCTCGGGGGACCTAGTCCACCGTGAGCCTAGCCTCTGACGTGTGGGTCCCACATGTCAGAGATTTCTTTATTTATCTTTTCCGAAATCCTTAGGCTGACGCCAAGATTTCGCAATAATCTGATTTTCCTTTAGGAAAATAATTGAAATTCATGAAATCTTGATTTTCAGTATTTTATGTATTTTCAATCTTCCAAAGGCCATAACTTTTGCATCCTAACTCGATTGAGCCCATTCAAATTTCTAAATTTGTCTAAATTGAGATCTACCTAATTATTATTTTTATTTAATTTTTGGAGTTAGTTTTGCCTCTGTTATTTATTTGTTTTGGTTGTTTTGCTTCGCTTGTGCGTGACGCCGATACTTGGAGTTTTCGTCAAGAAGGCTTCAACCAAGTTCAAGACCAGTACATAGACCTATTCCAAGGCAAGTCATACCTTTGATCATATTGAATCCCAGTTTTCCCAAATTATATTGTGTTAAATTATTGCATTTACTTTAATTATGTATTTAAATGCTTTTGGGCTAGTTATTGATCCCACTTGTTATGTTCACCTTGCCTACCAGTATACCTTCATCTTTGTCGCCTAGATTGGTTTATTACTTAGTTGGTATTAACATATTGCCGACATGGTTGGTTAGACCGACTAGAATTGCTTAGCCATGCTACGAGTCATCATCTCATATGAGTGCAATTATGAAACCGACTAAGTGATTATGGAACGTGTGATAAAACTGTGTGTCTTGGTGCTATTACTCGTGATGGCATGTGTTGCACTAAACCAACTAGGTGGTAAAAGATTTAGACCGAGGCAAGTGGTGGATCTTTGTGAACCGGTGGCTTTGTGATTGAGATTTATCTGTGTGGTTTAGCTAGAAAATCGGAAGTCTTGCCTTGGTCAATTAAGGACTTAACTTTGTGCGCCATTGAACCGAGCTATACTGCATTTACCACATGTCCGTGACAGCTTAACTTAGTAGGTTACTGAGTTTCAACATTGGGGTTCGTGGATAGGTTAAGCTTTGTGATATGGGATCGTGTGAATAGGAACGCCAATGTTGAGACAAAGTTGCCGAACTGTTATGTTACGATTAGTGCTAGCTACACTAGTTGTATCGTGTGGGTAAAGTGTACAAACCTCTCGCAGAGTGTTAATCAATCTATTCGAATAGTCAGTGTCCTCGGTCATGGACAACGCTCGAGGATTTCACATGAGGGGTAGTGTTCATAAAATGTGGGATTGGGAGCCGTGTGATCTCAATCATATGGTCATGTGAATCAATCGCTTTAGCTGTGTGTCTTTGTGGAAACAAGCTGTTAAATTAATATTGCTTATTTGTTTTAAATTATGCTTTCAATCTATTATTTGTATTCAATTGCAAATGTTGCGCTTTCGCAAAATAACCACGAAGCCTTTCCTTTGGAATAAGCTCCGCATCTATATATTGCATTCGTGGTATGATTTGCAGCACGGTTGTGTACTCACGCTTGTTGTAAAACTTGCGCCCAAACCTACGTATGGAGGAGTCTTCGCCGCTTTGAGGAGGAGTTTGTGGAAGAAGGTTGATCGCTAGGTCATCGATCCCGATCGGTTGCCCGTGGTGTCTTGATTGGAGTTTGCCGAGTTTATTTTCGCTTCATTGCGGTATTTCTTTAGTGTTAGCCTGCGTGGCTTAATAAGTTGTAACCCGACCTTAAGGTCAAAACTCTAAGTTGTTACTCAAACTATTCGCTTATGTTATATTTCGTTTGTGTGGATTGATATTCACCTATGTTACATTGTGTGCACTAGCGTGATCCCGACTAGTGCGTAATACACGAGGGTCCGCAGTGCATTTTGGGTCCCGACAGAGGTGGTATCGAGCCATACTTGTCAGAGGTCTTGACCTTAGTTAGATTGGCCGTCTTTAGAGTGTCCAAACTATTTTCTAAAGGAAAATTAACTTGTAAAGTTAATCAAATGCTTAACTCTCCTCATATCTCTCTTGCCTCAACTTTTGCTATAACCTTTTCTTTCCCATTGTTTTAAAGTTGCTCTTACCGGTTAAATGTCTGCCTTGACAGATGCCTCGCCTTGAGACCTATGGTGAGCGTTGTGGAGGTTACGCCACTAACTTTGGAAGCTTCGCAGTACTTGGAGGTTTTGATCGTCCGTTGTACCGAGGAAACAAGCGGATGGTGGATGGACATAAGTGGGTGCGATCCGTCGCTGACGATCTACGCCAGATGAACACCAAGGCAAGCCAGCCGCTGAACATCTCCGTCAGGAGGATCACTTGGAGTGAAGGAATACAGAATCGTCGCGCCTGGCCATGCTTCGGATCTACCACATCTACATGCGCGAGTTGCAAGGAACCGTCTTCCGCTACCACCCAGAGCAGCCGCCGTGGAGCTACCTGCACACTATCCATCCACGGAGGGAGAAGAAGATGCCACAGTGGTACACCTCGCCCGGTACGTCGTCGCCCAAGAGGAATCCATGGAGATGATGGCCGCTGATCTAGATGGTGCCTACAAGAGCTTGCACCAAGCTGAAGAGAAGATCGCCATCCTGGAGGAGATACTGGACGCCCACCACCAGGCAGACCAAGAAGAGGAAGAAGATCTAGAAGAACATGAAGAATCTGAGGAAGATCCAGAGGAGGTGGAGCGTAACCGAGGAGCTGTCGCGCCATCGACGCCTGTTCCTGTTGCACCAGTTCCGGGGCACCAGGATCAGTTTGCGAAGATGCCAGCACAGTTCAAGGTCTACAGCCGGCAGGAGCGCAACCGTGGTTGTGGAGGTTACCTCAGCGACTGAGTTCGCTAAGGCCTAGGTTCGCAGTTGAGGCTTAGTGTGTTAAGCCGCGTCAGTCTAAGCCTAGTTGTGTCGCCCTTTAGGCGTTAGATTGTGTGCTTAGGTTCGCTATTTTCTTTGAGTGTGAGTATGAGCTGCAAAGGCCCTTAGGCATCTGTTGCAAGCCATACTAAGTTCCTAAGTAATAAAGTTGCTTTTGGTTCTCTCAGTTGTTGTTGGGTTTAACCAATCCCCGCTTAGTTCTTAACTCACCCCATGCTTGCTACCTTATCTAACCCTTGAGCTTCGCGGATGGTTACAACTCGCGACGCATTGCAAGTGGTTCCGGTACTCAAAGATCGTGAGGCAATGAGCAACCAGCTACAGGAGCGGCCCATACAAGCACCCCAATTGACTTGCAAAACTTTGGAGCTTTCATGGCAGCACAGACTCAGCTGATGAATACCATGATGACTCAGATGCAAGCCATGCACAACCAGAACAATAACAACAACAATCACCAACATGGAGCCCCAGCTGCTCATGGTCACCATGGACCATCCAAACTTGCAGAATTCATGAGGACTCGTCCACCAATATTTTCTGGACATGTCTCACCCGTGGAAGCTGATGATTGGCCGGGTGATTGAAAGGAAGTGCGATCACCCAATGCAGCGATCATGAAAAAGTCCTCTATGCCTCTCACCAGTTGGAGGGCATCGCAGCAGAATGGTGGGAGAACTTCTGCGCCGCTCATGAGGCACCACAGAATATCACTTGGGAGGAATTCTCTACAGCATTCCGCCAATACCACGTACCAGAAGGAATTATTGAACTAAAGAAAGATGAATTTCGTGCCTCAAGCAAGGAAGCTTGTCGTTGTCCACTATCTCAACAAGTTCTCGCAACTTGCTCGCTATGCTTTGCAGAAGATGTTGCAATGCATAAGGCTCGCGAGTCATTTTCTCAAGGGATCAACATCGGACTTGGTCAATCTCCTTGCACATACCTTCCCGACTTCCAAGAACTGATCAATAAAGCTTTAGTCATGGAGGATAAGCGCAAGGAATCGGAAGACAATCGCAAACGCAGATGATCCAAACAGGAGGCCGCGTTCCAACAGAGCAAGGACAAGTGCCACCGCAGCTTCAACGGTTTTCTCCACGAGAACTCCGCGGACACCGCACCAACCTCAAGACTCGTCCAGCTTGCTCGTAACACTCGCACTCAAAGACCGACCAACGCTAATCCAAAGGTCAACAAGTCGCAAGAGCCTGTGGTGTGCTACACTTGCCGTCAACCGTGCCACTACGCAAATCGGTGTCCACAGAGGAAGGATCACTCGATTCGTTTCAACACGGGAGCTACACCGAATAAGACACCGCACGGTCACCAACAGGAACTTTCCACGCCCCAACCAGCCGGGAGGAGGGACGCATCCGTGGTCCGAGGCCGTGTCAACCACGCCACCGAAGGAGCACGAAAGCACCGGGCGTGCGATCTGGGTAAGTTCTGGTTAATTCGATACCGCATCGCCTGTTTGATTCGAGCTTCGCATTCTTTTGTGTCCGAAGTTTTGCAACTAAGAATAAGTTGGAGGCTATACAACTTAATCATACTCTATTAGTTCAATCGCCTGGAGCAGAGCTAAGCTCTAGAGTGGGTTGTTTAGGAGCTAAGTTACTCATAGCTGGAGTTGAGTTTCTAGCCAACCTAATTGTTCTAGACACCCAAACCCTAGATGTCATTCTTGGCATGGATTGGCTATCCAAGCACAAAGCTGTGCTGGATTGTGGCCGAAGAGCCGTAACGGTTGAGAGTACTGATGGAAGGAAAGTGGAGTTTCTAGCCACATCAGTTCGTGAAGGACACTTGCTAGTAAACAATCTGAGGACCATTGCATTGGAGGATGTACCAATAGTGAGAGAATACCCAGATGTGTTTCCAGAAGAGTTACCCAGAATGCCACCAGACCGTGACATCGAGTTCGTCATCGATCTAGTGCCAGGGACAGCGCCAATTTCTAAGCGGCCTTATCGAATGCCAGCTGACGAGTTAGCAGAAATGAAGAAGCACATTGAAGAACTTCTCGAGAAAGGTTTTGTAAGACCAAGTTCGTCACCGTGGGGAGCACCAGTCTTGTTTGTCAAGAAGAAAGACGGAAGCATGAGGATGTGTATCGACTACCGTTCTCTCAACGAGGTCACTATCAAGAATAAGTATCCATTGCCCAGGATAGACGATCTGTTTGACCAGATGAAGGGAGCCGGAGTGTTCTCAAAGATCGACTTGCGATCGGGCTACCATCAGTTGAAGATCTACCCTAGGGATATACCAAAGACCGCTTTCTCAACGCGGTATGGACATTATGAGTTCTTGGTCATGTCATTTGGGCTGACGAATGCCCCAGCTTACTTCATGAACATGATGAACAAAGTCTTCATGGAATACCCGACAAGTTTGTAGTGGTGTTCATTGACGATATTCGTTTATTCCAAATCGGAGGAGGAACACGCAGACACCGAGGTTAATTTTGGAGAAACTCGGGAGCATCGCTTGTATGCCAAGTTCGGTAAGTGTGACTTTTGGAAGAAGGAAGTGGATTTCCTTGGCCATGTGATGACCGCCGATGGAGTAGCAATTGACCCAGAAAAGTAAAGGCGGTGTTACATCGACCACCACCCAAGATCGAACCCGATTCGCAGCTCTTGGGGATGGCGAGTTATTACCGCCGCTTTATCGAAGGATTCTCATCAATTGCTAAGCCTCTTACGCAATTGTTGAAGAAGGAGAAAAGTTCACTTGGACTCGGCTGTGAGGAAAGTTTTCGAGAGTTAAAGAAGCGCTTGACCTCACTTCGGTGCTGATTTTGCGGATATTCGCAAGGATTTCGATATCTATTGTGATGCTTCGCGTCAAGGATTAGGATATGTCCCGATGCGAAGGAAGAGCGCCGCTATGCGTCAAGACAATTGAGACCTCACGAGGAGAATTACCCTACTCATGATCCGAATTAGTCCGTAGTGCATGCTTTAAAGATTTAGGCGTCATTACCTCATCGGAATCATTTGTGAAGTCTACACGATCATAAAAGTCCAAGTACATCTTTACCCAATGATCTGAATATGAGACAGAGAAGATGGTTGGAATTGATTAAGGATTATAATCTTGGAATCCACTACCATCCCTAAAAGCCAATGTAGTTGCAGACGCTCTAAGTCGTAAGAGTTACTGTAATGCCTTGGAAGTAAAGGAAAATTTCCCAGAACTTTATGAAGAATTTCAGAAGCTAAAGCTAGAAGTTGTGTCCGAGGGATTTGTGGCCAATTTGGAGGTACAGTCTACCTTGGAGAAACAGATTCGTGAAGCACAACCAAAGGATCCCGTGTTGTCAGAAATCAAGATCAAAATGGCAGAAGGAAAATTCAAAGATTTCACCAAGGATGATCAAGACATACTCTGGATTAATGGACGTATCTGTGTACCAGATATCGATGGTCTAAGGCAGTTAATCTTAAAAGAGGCCCATGACTCGAAGTATTCGATTCACCCTGGAAGCACCAAGATGTACCAGGATGTTAAGAATAAGTTTTGGTGGCCAAATTTAAAGCGAAGTCGCAGAGTTCGTTGCCTTGTGCGACACCGCCGAAAATAAAGGCGAACACGAGAGACCAGCGGTTTGTCGCAACCGCCAAAGATTCCGAATGGAAGTGGGAAGAAATCGGATGGATTTCATCACGGTTTACCCAAGACCCAATCAGTTATGATTCAATCCGGGTAATAGTTGATCGATTGACCAAGGTCGCACATTTTCTCGCGACCAAAACCACGTACTCGGAGATCGCCTTGCGAGTTGTACATGGCCGAATTGTCGGTTGCATGGAGTGCCCAAGAAAATAGTGTCGATCGAGGAGCTCGGTTCACCTCTCGCTTTTGGCGAGTTTGCATGAAGCATTGAGTACCCATCGAATTTCGATCGCTTGTCATCCACGAGCATGATGGACAGGTGAAAGGGTCAATCGATATTGGAAGATATGCCGAGCTTGCGCTCTAGCGAATGCTACCCGGTGGGATAAAAGTTTGCCGTATGCAGAGTTCTCGTACAACAACAGTTATCAAGCCAGTCTGCAAATGTCGCCATTTGAAGCTTTGTATGGCCGTGCCTGCCGAACCCCGTTAAATTGGTCAGAGACAGCTGAACGTACAGTGTTCGGGCCAGATATCATCCAAGAGGCAGAAGAACAAGTTGCTATGATCAGGGAAAGGCTAAAAATAGCCCAGTCAAGGCAGAAGAGTTATGCTGATAACCGCCGTCGAGATCTCGATTGAGCCGAAGATTTTGTCTATCTTCGAGTGACCCCGCTCAGAGGTGTCAAAAGGTTTCATGCCAAAGGGAAGCTTGCCCCTAGGTATGTTGGCCCGTTCAAGATTTTGGAACGCCGTGGGGAAGTTGCTTACCAATTGGAGCTACCGCAGTCGTTAGCAGGAGTACATGATGTCTTCCATGTCTCGCAGTTGAAGAAGTGTCTTCGTGTGCCAGAAGAGCAAGCCCCGTTGGAATCGATTGTTTTGAAAGGAGATCTTACCTACAAGGAGCAGCCAATCAAGGTTTTGGATGTCGTAGAGCGCCTCACCAGAAGCAAGACTGTTCGTTTTTGCAAAGTTCAGTGGAGCAACCACTCAGAAGGAGAAGCAACGTGGGAACGTGAAGAAGAGCTGAAAGCCGAGTTCCCTAGCCTTTTCTCTAGCTAGCCTGAATCTCGGGGTCGAGATTCCTTTAAGGGGGGGAGGTTTGTAACATCCCAATTTTCTGAGCTTAAAAATCTTTTAAATAGTTAGTAGGGAAAAATTCACCATTTGGATTTATTTGAATTTAATTCAAAAGCTTAATATTGGACTTTATAATCAAAAACATTTAATGTGAATAATCCCAACATGAACAATAGCCAAAACTATTTTATTTGGGTTCTATGTGCTCAGATATATTTTCTAGATTTTTCTAGAATTTTTCTGAGTTCATTTGCTATATTCTATTGCCTATTTGAATTTCTGGTATTTTCTAAATTAGAAAACCTATTTAAAATCTCAGAAAATCAATCGGGCTGAATTCCTAAACCCCGGCCCATTCTCCCCGCCGTCACCCCGACTTCATGCGGCCAGGCTTCGCTGGCCAAGCCGTCTCCACCTGACATGCGGGCCCCGCATGTCAGTCTCTCTCTCTCTTTCCTTCGGAGCGCCCGATCATCCTCCACCGTTGGATCAAGGATGAACGGCTAGATGCGCGTAAGGCAACCGGAGTTGTCCGAATGTTTCTTGGATTGTGGGCCGTTCGATCAAGATCCAACGGTCAGATCTCGAGTCTGTTTTGCAGCCGCGCCGTTTCGCACGCGGACTCACGCGAGCTGTGTCACTGACGTGTGGGTCCCAGCTTGCCACGTCGTCTTCGTTCTCGAATCCGTTAGGGATACGATCTCCGCCGCCTCCGCTTTGGCGTTCGTGCCTGGACTCTCCCAAGCCGCCGCCTATATAGGAGGGGTAGCCCTCGGTCTCGCATCTCAACCCTAGCCGCCGTCACCTCGCGCAACCCTAGCCGCCGCAAGAGCCCGAAGATCGACCGCGCCGCCACCGCCCCGACGAGCTCGTTCTCGCCGTCGGTGCGCGCGCGCTCTTCGCTCGCACCGTTGGCATCGCACGAGCTCCTCTACCTCTGGTGGCTTTCGCTCGCCGGGCGCGCCACGAGCGCCGTTGCCGTCAAACCCGGCCTCTCGCCGCTCTTTGCTCGCCGCCGACCACCTCCGTTGTCCCCGACCGCCGAGTTGCACCTGAGGTTCGCAATAGCGAGCTACACGCCGGCACCACTCACCGCCGGTATCGCCGCCGTTCGCCGTTGCCGTCGGAATCGAGCGCCGCCGCTCGATGTCGGCCACGCCACCGCCACCTCGGCCCTCGCGCTATGCGTGTCGCCCCACTTGGCGCCGTGTCGGCGTCACGCAGCGTGCCCATGTGGCATGGTCCACGGTTCCGAGTCGAGGCTCGGTGGACCTAGTCCACCGTGAGCCTAGCCTCGGCGTGTGGGTCCCACATGTCGAGATTTCTTTTATTTATCTTTTCCGAAATCCGAGGCCGACGCCATTTCGCAATAATCTGATTTTCCTTTAGGAAAATAATTGAAATTCATGAAATACGATTTTCAGTATTTTATGTATTTTCAATCTTCCAAAGGCCATAACTTTTGCATCCTAACTCCGATTGAGCCCATTCAAATTTCTAAATTTGTCTAAATTCGAGATCTACCTAATTATTATTTTTATTTAATTTTTGGAGTTTGTTTTGCCTCTGTTATTTATTTGTTTTGGTTGTTTTGCTTCGTTTGTGCGTGACGTCGATACTTCGGAGTTTTCGTGAAGAAGGCTTCAACCAAGTTCAAGACCAGTACATAGACCTATTCCAAGGCAAGTAATACCTTTGATCATATTGAATCCCAGTTTTCCCAAATTATATTGTGTTAAATTATTGCATTTACTTTAATTATGTATTTAAATGCTTTTGGGCTAGTTATTGATCCCACTTGTTATGTTCACCTTGCCTACTGTATACCTTCATCTTTGTCGCCTAGATTGGTTTATTACTTAGTTGGTATTAACATATTGCCGACATGGTTGGTTAGACCGACTAGAATTGCTTAGCCATGCTACGAGTCATCATCTCATATGAGTGCAATTATGAAACCGACTAAGTGATTATGGAACTGTGATAAAACTGTGTGTCTTTGTGTGCTATTACTCGTGATGGCATGTGTTGCACTAAACCAACTGGGTGGTAAAAGATTTAGACCGAGGCAAGTGGTGGATACTGTGTGAACCGGTGGCTTTGTGATTGAGATTTATCGTGTGGTTTAGCTAGAAAACTGGAAGTCTTGCCTTGGTCAATTAAGGACTTAACTTTGTGCGCCATTGAATCGAGCTATACTGCATTTACCACATGTCCGTGACAGCTTAACTTAGTAGGTTACGGAGTTTCAACATTGGGGTTCGTGGATAGGTTAAGCTTTGTGATATGGGATGTGTGAATAGGAACGCCAATGTTGAGACAAAGTTGCCGAATCTGTTATGTTACGATTAGTGCTAGCTACACTAGTTGTATCGTGTGGGTAAAGTGTACAAACCTCTGCAGAGTGTTAATCAATCTATTCGAATAGCTGTGTCCTCGGTCATGGACAACGCTCAGGGATTTCACATGAGGGTAGTGTTCATAAAATGTGGGATTGGGAGTGTGTGATCTCAATCATATGGTCAGTGAATCAATCGGTTTAGTGTGTGTCTTTGTGGAAACAATCATTAAATTAATATTGCTTATTTGTTTTAAATTATGCTTTCAATCTATTATTTGTATTCAATTGCAAATGTTGCATTTCTGCAAAATAACCACAGAAGCCTTTCCTTTGGAATAAGCCTGCATCTATATATTGCATTCTGTGGTATGATTTGCGAGTACGGTTGTGTACTCACGCTTGTTGTAAAACTTGCGCCCAAACCTCTGTATGGAGGAGTCTTCGCCGCTTTGAGGAGGAGTTTGTGGAAGAAGGTTGATCGCTAGGTCATCGATCCCACGGTTGCTGTGGTGTCTTTGATTGGAGTTTGCCGAGTTTATTTTCGTTCATTGCGGATTTCTTTAGTGTTAGCCTGCGTGGCTTAATAAGTTGTAACCCCGACCTTAAGGTCAAAACTCTAAGTTGTTACTCAAACTATTCGTTTATGTTATATTTCGTTTGTGTGGATTGATATTCACCTATGTTACCGCTGTGTGCACTAGCGTGATCCTGGACTAGTGCAGAATACACAGAGGGTCCAGAATTGCATTTTTGGGTCCCGACAGAAACCCTCGTGCTTCTTTAGAATTTTGAAAAAAGGTAGTCCTTATTCTCCCAGGCGTGCGATGAAATGACTTAAAGCCTCCATGCATCTGTGAGTTTCTGGACTTCTTTCTTCATGGTCGGAGGGCGCATTTGCACGATGGCCCTTATCTTTTCAGGATTTGCTTCGATTCCTCGTGTAGAGACTAGGAATCCAAGCAATTTTCTTGAAGAGACTCCGAACACACACTTTTCAGGATTGAGTTTCAAGCGATGCTTTCTGAGGTTGTCGAATGTTTCTCATAGGTCGGTGATGTGATTAAGTCGTTTGATGCTTTTTACGACTAGATCGTCAACATAGGCTTCCAAATTTCAGCCTAGTTGAGGTGAAAAAGTCACTTGCATCAAGCGTTTAAAAGAAGCGTCGGTTTTTTTTAGACCAAATGGCATTTTGATGTAGCAAAATATACCAAATGGTATAATAAATGCGATCTTTTCTTCATCTTCTAGACACATATTGATCTGGTGATAACAAGAATATGCATCAAGAAAACTTAACACTTCACAACTAGTAGTACAATCAACCAACTGATCGATATGAGGTAAAGGGAAATCATCTTTTGGACAAGCTTTATTAAGATTAGTGAAGTATATGCACATACGCCATTTGCCGTTTGACTTTCTAACCATTACAGGGTTGGCCAACCACTCTGGGTGGTCGACTTCGCTTATAAAGCCTGCTTTAAGTAGCTTGTCCAATTCTAACCTAATAGCATCTCTTTGATCAGGGGCAAATCTCTGTAATTTTTGTTTTATGGGTACTTTGTCAGGCCATAAAGCTAGCTTGTGCTCGATCACTTCCCAAGGGACTCCGGGCATGTTGGACGCTTGCCACGTGAAGACATCTGCGTTTGCTCGGAGGAAAGTAATGATGGCGTCTTCCTATTTGGGGTCAGAAGTATCCCCGATGAGAATAGTCTTCGAGGGCTCCTCTACGTCCAGGGGAACCTCTTTGACTTGGTCGTTCGAATTTGGTATAGCTTTAGGCTTCGACTGCTTGGTCGAAGGCTACCCTTTATTTTCTTCTCGAGGTGGTATTTGACCAACCACCTCGAGGGATCGACGGTCACAGGTATGCGCCATCTTCTTATAGCAATGAATTGTGATCACTCCTTTGGGACCTGACATCTTAAGACATTGATTCCCATAATGAGTAGCTATTAAGAATTTTGCCAAAGTTGGTCATTCGAGTTTGGCGTTATATGCCATATTGAAATCGACAACATCAAAGGAGATCTTCTCTGTCCTGAAATTACTTGGTGAACCAAATGTTAAAAGAAGAGAAACTTGGCCAATAGGTTTGGCCGAAGACCCTGGTACAATTCCATGAAAAGAGTATCGTATCGGTCTTACCTTAGTCCTGGGTACCTGCATCTCGTCCAGAGCACTCATAAACAGAATGTTTAACGAGCTACCACCATCAATTAACACTCGATTTACTGGACAATTGTTGATGGTGGGTTCGACCACGATCGAAAATCATCCTAGTCAAGTCGAAGGGATCGGGCAGTCACCCTTCTCAAAAGAGATGGTGACTTCCAACCACTTCGGTAATTTATTTACAAGAGGAGGGTCAATAGAGTTTACCTCACATTCAATAGCTTTGAGCTATCGTTTTGACTCGTATGCCGATGATCCGCCATAGATATGTTCGATGGTGTGCTGCGAATCTTGGAACGACATCTCCTCGTCGTCGCCCGACTGCTTACGACCACTCGTTTGCCCTACCTTTGCCTTGGTCGAAGTATGGTTTAGAGCCTTGTGGCTCCTTATCGCTTACGGCTAAGACTTCTTTGGAACTACTAGCTTGAGCTTTTTGGCCCTTCGTCTTATTCTTGGATTTCTTGACCTTCTTATCCTTCTTGCCGTTGTCACCCGCCTCTTGAGGAATTTTGGCATCTTGATCGATGGTTTTGTTCCACTCGACTGCTTCAGCGGTAGCTGCATATCGATCGGCCATCTCGAAGAGCTCGGCGATGGTAGCAGGAGGATTCAAAGCAATGTCCTCTATAATTCTTCTACTGCGGACTCCCTGCATAAAGGCTCTGATAACATATGAGTCAAAAATCTCTGGAATTGAATTACGAACTTGACAGAAATGCCTGATGAATTGGCGTAAGGTCTCATGATCGTTTTTTCTCATCTGATGCAGGTCATCCTCTTTTCCAGGGTGATTGTAGGTGCCCTGAAAGTTGGCCTGTAGAAGGTTGCAGAGATGTTGCCACGAGTAGATCAACTCGAGTGGTTAGTTTAGCAACCACGATCGAGCGGGCCCTTCGAGCACAGTTGGAAGGTAGTTCGCCATGACGCGTTCTCCTCCTCCTACTGCTCAACAACAGTTGTGTAGATTTGGAGAAATTCGATGGGATTTTGTGAGCTATCAAACTTCTCCATGTTGACTGGTCGAAACCGAAGCAGCCAGTTAACTGCTCAGAGGTCAGGTGAAAATGCCTGACATCCGGTAATGACTTTCTGATGCCTTCTCTGTAGTAAAGAAGGGTTTACATCACCAGGTGATCGTACTCGACGATACCCGATCACAGGTGGACTTGACCTATAGTAGGCCTCAGCCTTACGAGGGAAATACTTCTGGTATTCTATCTGCTGCTACGAATTTTTGGTTCGGAGTGGTGAGCGATCACCTCTCGATCGTCAGTTGTTCAAGGAACCTTTCTCCGACTGGAGTTAGGGGAACAACGTGACCTGTATTCATGCTGATCTCTGTGTAGTGAGTCGTTTGAACGACTGGTAGCTGTCGGAGTTGTACTGCTATGACTTCCGGAGGGGTGTTGACGAGGATGCTCGAGTTTGGACATTGTGCTTCGAAGCCTTCTGCGATCTCTTCGACGAAGAGGCCGTACCCTGGTGCTCCAGCAAGCTCTCAAGTTGGGTTCCCGAGCATGTCATTGATCTGTTAAAGTTCCCGAGCTTCTTCCAACTAATACTGAACACGCCCAGGTAGAGTTCTCTGGGTTGTAATTCTTTTCTATCAGGTCATCTCAGGATCACCCACATCTGACCCTTGAGTTTGCTTCAATGGAGTGCGATTATGTCAAGGACTTCCCTCACGCTCATCAGAGTGTTGACTCTGTGCATCACCGGAGGTGTTCTTACCATTGCCACGAGAGGGTGTAGTGTGTGATCATCGGGGAGCATCCTCAAGTCTGTCTCTTGGAGAGAGATCATTATCTAAGGGAAGGATGAAGACCTCCTGTTGGTGATCTCCACCTGCACTCGATGCCTCATCGCTCGAGGAGTAGTCGAGAGACACCATCTGGCGACTTGGAGTAAACCCCTCCAAGAAGGGGAATTCCAGATCATAACTGTCTCCGTCCGCAAGTGAGCCCTACAAAGGGATGGTCAAACTCGCAGGAAAAGCATGCTTCATCCCCTCCTTTGTGGGGTTAACTGGAGAGAAAGGACCACCAGGTGCTGATGAAGCTCCGGAATGATGGCTTCCAGAACATGCCTCGCCAAGTCGGACTACCTTAGGTGAACTTGAACACTCGGAGGAAAAACTCTCATCGTGTTGTGAGTTTGCCTTGACGCAGTCCTTGTTGTGGTCGGATTGACCCTTGCCCTCTGAGGAAACTGATCCCTCAGTTGGATGTACTGTTGTGGGGGATAAGGATCCCTCGTCAACTCCATCGGTGGCATGGTCTCCGGGATCTGATGAAATATTTCCGGAGGCAGCATCGCCATCGGATGAATTACTAGGCTTGTAATCGAAATCAGCATCCATATCGATATCTGCATAATCGACCAAGTCGAATCAGTTCTCCTCATTCCACTCTCCTGCCATGGAAGCATTAAGAGAAAAAGAGAATATATTGACAAGGAATTACCAGAAGATCCCCATGGATAGCGCCAACTGTGAGTGTTTTAGAACCGATCTTACGTAAAGATTATTTGATTCGGGGGTCTCCACAATTGATCACACAGAAAGAACGACACAGGGATTTTTATACAAGTTCATGCCTTCTCCAGAGAGAATAACAACCCTACTCCTGTGTGTATTGTATTGAGTATGTTGGTTACAATCAAGGTAAAGTCTAATACTTATGCTCCCGATTGTCTTTGCCCCTATCATCTCTAACTGAAACCTTTAAATAGTGCGCGGAGAGGTAGTCGTTCCTCCAGGTCAAGAGGTGCCTTATTATTTCATATAACGGACGTAATAATGGTAGTAATCACTGGAGTAGTAACCCCTCCACGTCGCCTGGCAGTTACTTGTCAGAGATAATGGCGCGTTACGTGCAGTTACTCTAGATAATAACAGCGTATATTAACTGCTTAGATCATGTAATCAATAGAGCTTACAGACAAGTGGGCCCAATTGATTACGGGGCGGTCGTAGCTGAGCTGATCGTAGAAGAACTTACGACCAGGGGGTAGTCGTAGAAAGAGTTACGACTAGGTACTGGTCGTAGAAGAACTTACAACTAGAGGTGATCGTAGAAAAACTTACGATGTTGAAGTAGTTGTAGAAAACCTTACGACTGGGCCATGGTCGTAGAAGAACTTACGACCAGAGGTGATCGTAGAAGAACTTACAATTATGAGGTAGTCGTAGAAGTATTTACGACTATAGGGGTGGTCATAAAAGGACTTACGACAACCTGGTTGGCTTCTCCCTTAGGACCATAAGGGGTATACCTAAGAACCGTATGACGGTATATTTACCCATAATAAGAATTATAGATAAATAATAAAATTAGGATTGTTAGATCCTCGTCAACAAGGATAGTATGTCAGCATGGAGTACCAAAGAAGATCGTGTCAGATCGAGGATCTCGGTTCACCTCAAGATTCTGGCAGAAGTTGCACAGCGTCTTGGGTACCAATTTGAATTTCAGTACAGCCTACCATCCGCAGACAGATGGCCAAACAGAAAGAGTAAATCAAATCCTAGAGGATATGTTGAGAGCCTGCGCCCTAGAGAACCAGATCAGTTGGGATCAAATGCTCCCCTATGCATAATTTTTCATACAACAACAGTTATCAATCAAGTCTGCAAATGTCCCCATTTGAAGTCCTGTACGGAAGAAAGTGCAGAATGCCCTTGTATTGGTTGGACTGAATTATGGGAAGGACAAGTACTTGGACCAAATATCCTGAAGGAAGTTGAAGATCAAGTTAGGTTAATCAGAGAAAAGCTGAAGACCGCTCAAACCAGGCAGAAAAGTTATGCTGATAACCGTCGCCGAGAGTTAGCCTTTGCGCCTGGAGACCATGTGTATATAAAGGTGTCACCTCTCAAAGGAATGTGTCGTTTCAGAGTAAGTGAGAAACTTGCACCAAGATACATTGGACCTTATCCAGTTCTAGCCAGAAGAGGAGAAGTTGCTTACAAATTGGAGCTCCCACCTCAGTTGTCAGATGTGCATGACGTCTTTCATGTATCTCAATTGAAAAAGTGTCTGTGTGTGCCAGAAGAGCAGATGCCGCTAGAAGCAGTGGACCTGCAAGAAATCTCACCTACAAGGAGCAATCCGTCAAGGTTTTGGAAGTAGTAGAGCAAGTGAAAAGAAGCAAGATCATCCGTTTTTTTGCAAAGTCCAGTGGAGCAATCACACTAAAGAGGAAGCTACCTGGGAGCGTGAAGAGGACCTGAAGGCCGAGTTCCCGCACCTATTCTCTAGTCAGCCTGAATCCCGGGGTCGAGATTCCCTTTAAGGGGGGGTAGGTTTGTAACATCCCAAATTTCTAGTGTTTTTGAAAAAATTTCAAAATTTAAAAGTAACCATTTGATTTTACTAAGTTGCAAAAGCTTAACTTGAAATTTAGAAATAAAAAGCCATTTAATTTGAATTAATCAAACTTTAATTAAATTAAAATTGGTTTATTTGAGTTTTCTGGGATTCAAAAGTCAAAATTATTATTTTAAGTCTTTTATTGCATTTTCTGGAATTTAGAAATGGTCGCTCTGGTCGTCGATCTCTCGACCACGACCTGAGTAGGTGCTGCAGTAACAATCTCGGTCTTCTTAGCAGCTGGGGCTTGACTGCTAGATCCTGACTGGTTGACACCTCTCTTCCTGCCATGCATCTAAAAGAAACAAAGAAAAATTATTAAATTGTAGTCTTAAGAAAAAAAATCAAGATTAAAATTAAGCTTATACATACCTGCATGCATTCTTTGATGAACTCTGCAGACTCCCCAATTAAACTGGAGGGTTGGTCGTCAAAGGAAATAGGCTCAGAGCCATCCCTTACATTCTTCAACACCATTGAAGTCATTTCTTCGATCACCTCCTCTGGCAAGACTTAAAAACAAAAAATTTATAGACTTAGTAATACTTATATTACAAAATCTTAAACTACAAAAAACCTAGAAGAGCAACATACCTCTAGGGCTATCCTTGGTCGGATCTTTTTTCCCTTGCAGGGCCATTTTCTTCAGAGGGCTGATCTTGTGATGGAGGAAGTCATGAATAATCCTCTGACCAATTAATCTGGCAGCTACCAAGGAGATGACTGAGTCAACCAGTGTTTCCTCCTCAGCTGATAGCTTTAAGGAGGTCTTCTCCTTCTTTGAATCCTAAGCAGAACAGGTTAGTGGAGAACCTCTAGTGTACTTCAAGAGGCTACCTCCATGAATTTCGGAGTAAAATCACTCCTTCTAATAATCCCACCATGTATCCTTAATTGGAAGTGGGGGATACTTCTTGGACATTTGGTCCTGGAGTTTAAAATAGGTACTCCCACAGTTCCCCTGACCTCTGTTGTTACGAGTGAACTGATAAAAGTATCTAAAAATACGAACAGGAGGGGGAATACCAAGGAAAGCTTCGCAAGAATACGAAAAGACACTAAGAATTATGATAGAACTTGGCCCTAGGTGGAAGAGTTCTATCTTAAAGTAATCTAGGATATCCACCAAAAATTCACTATCTGGCAGATGAAAACCTAGCTTTACAAAAGAAGAAAAAGGATGGTCCAACCTTCTTGCGGAATTAAAGCATTTTCATCACCGCAAGGGTTCCATTCGATCAAAATCGCGCCAGAAGGTATCCTTCATCTTCAAGTTCTTTAATCCTGCTCTTAGAAAAAGTTAAAGCTCCAAGAATCCCCATGATCAAATATCAAACAAGGATTTTTTTTTAAGAAGGAAAAGTTCGGGAGCAAAGATGAACCGGAGATGAAGAGACTCTAAGGCGAGAGATGGAGATTGCAATGAGTGAGAATAGTGGTGAAGGTAAAAAAGGATGTACTTTTATCCCTTTTACTGTGAACCATTCGCCCACTTACCGCAACCTCTGGATATAATTTTCAAGAAAATCGAACTTTTTTTCTTTCTCCCACATTTTCATTAAATGATTGGAATGATTGTGCCAGATCGAATCTTATCGATGCATGTTTTGAGACAAGAAAGCCTTAAGTAAATATTTTTTTTATTTTCTTAAGCCTTGGAGGCTAGCTGATAAGGATTCTTGACTAGGTCAATCTTTTTTTATCAAAGTAGAGTTCCTGTCAAAGGAGGCTCACTTTATAACGGTTATGAACTTGCGACCAGTGTATAAAGAAAGTCTGATTTCCTTTATTACGACCAAACTGGTCGACGATCAGTTTGAGTCATGAGACAACCAACTGTGGACATTGCTTGTTCGGTTATACAAGTTTGGACAATCTCCGACCAACTAATTAGTCAGAAGACATGACAGTTACCTACGTAACTAGTAGGGAGGTGGTTATTGGCGCATCTGGCAACTTACGACAGTTGATTAAAGGACGCGGTAGTTCAAGACTCTCTTGACGAACGTGTGTGAAGATTAGAGGCACCTTTAATGATATTAACTGTCACCCATTCAAATACTCTAAATGTGGTAGCCCATGTATTCTGTAAGAAATAAATAAAAACATATATATAATCAGATTTAACATCAATTCTATAACATTCTCGTTGTATTTTCATACATAAACTCAATGTGTTCATAGCAATAAAGGGTCTTTGTTTTGATAGCATTCTCATATCATTTCTTAGATAAGCTCGATAGGAAACCCCGTGTTCCGATCATCGTCACGGACCTTACTACCATTTTGCATAGTGGTTCAGTGCCGATCTTAATTTCTTAACTTTATTCTTTCAAAAAATCTTAATTTCTTAACTTCGTATTAAGGATACTGTTACTCTTGCAAGAAAATAGTCAGAAGTTAGTTTAGTTTGAAACCATGGTCTAAATGGTTCAAACTGCTCTTGAAGGTGTATCAAGAACATGTAACATGAAAGGGAAAATAAATAAATTTCCATCGACTATTTTTTTACACTTAAAATGTTTTACCAGGTAGAACAAAAGCAATAGAAAATTACAAGAATGCCTCCGTATGACTGAATATACAGAAGACCTCAGATCAAGAGGCAGGACGCAGGACAATCAAGAAGCAAAAAGAAGAATGAGAACTACCCTCACAAGCTGAGGTTGAAAAGGAATTCTGGAGATCTACACTAACTTGAAATCTCCCTATTATGAGTTGCAGCTATGCCATTGATTTATCCCCGAGCTTCTCCGCAACTTGTGATTGTGCTGTGTTGGCCTGTCACTGCATGACTCTTGTGACTCAGCATGCCAAATCCGCGCCTCATTTTCTCAACACTGTAATTGTAATCAAATGTCAGAACAGCCACATACACTTCGACTAGCGTGGACTGTTCACTAAAAGATATAGGTGTGGTCCACGGCAGAAAAACCACACCAATTGAACAAATATTGTAACTGTTTTGAACACGACAACCATGTGCGAATTGAAGCCATTGATCACGACATACAATAGTTCCAAGAATTTTGCTGAAATTCTGTCCTTAAGAGTAATGCGTATGCTGTATAGTCAGGATTTTGCACTACACATAAGCAACTGTTGATATGAACAATCTTGACAACACTATACTATTCAGTCACATGGATAGTAAACTAATGTAGCTCTTGATTTGATGAGGTTGAGAACAGGATTTCCAAAAGTTACGTGTGTGCATGGTTTTTTATGTCTTCTGGCAGTCGTAAAGACCATGCTCTGCAGCTTTTAATATACGATAGCACCTGGCACTTCTTAGATCTGAGACCGAAGCTGTTGTATCATTGCTAAACACTACTACTAGTTTACTGTTCAGAACTATATTAAGTTGAAAAATGCAGGAGAAACAGAATTTAGAAAAATGAAATGAAGTAGGGTACCTTTTCAAAATAGACCTATAATTCATCTACCAATAGAATAATAGAACAGATCTTGTTATTTTATTATCCTGATTCTTGAGCATTTTTTAGACATCTTAGCAGGATCAAATTCAAAGATGTGGTGCCACCATATATCTGATCATCTCAACTCTAGTACTATTAGTACAAGGCTACGAGGAATGTATCTTTTATCCATCATATATGATTTATGAAAGCTTTTCAAAAGAAAAGATTTTTGAAGAAGCATGAAGCCTCGTAGCAGTAAGAACTTGATTGATATTTGACTGCCACAACTACAATGTCTCAGTAATATTATATGACATGCTTATGAGATAACTTTAGCAACTCAACAAGTTCCATATCTCTGTGTATCCGATGGGGACAATAAGCACAATACATTAACATATTTGCTATAAGGTTCTTGAATTCATATAATAAAATTCATTGGCAATAGATTTGAGATGACCTAGATTGTTCTACACAAAAAAAAAGATCCTAAATTCAAGCTATATCACTACAGGAAGAGGTATCACAGCAAGATTATTGTATTAACTGCATTAGGTGACCAAGCTAGGAGAAATTTATACAAGTGAGGAAATTCAGCCACTAATGGAAAGAATCTGGAGTGATTAGTATTATCACCCACGGTTTGCTGCGGGTTTTTTGGCTGATGATTACTTTTACTATCAACACTAATGAAAGTATTCCTAGACTATAGTCTCCAAAGGGTGCCATAAAAGGATGTCTTTTCATGAAACAATGCATAGAGTTTTATAAACTTCCACCCTTCCAACTAAAAGGTGTCTAATCAAAGCATCTCTTAAGTATTTAAGATCTAAGGGTTACTATTTTAATTGAGTTTGATCTAATGCCTATAGTTTTAAATTTGATGTGGCACATTTAGGAGGTTGCTTTTATTTGCAATTTTAGATGTAAGGAGGATTTGCTTTCATAGAATCTAAAATGATTAGCAAGATACGTACGTTGGTGCAAGCTTGCCAACGCCATAAAGCTCTTGACCAGATGCTTCATCTGAAACTTGCCCAGAATTTTCAACTATATAAGATCTGTCAGGGGAATCAGAGAGTCCTCGAGCCACAAGTAAATCCAAATCCTTCTGGTGAAGTTCTCTCCCATTAACAAATATGCCAGTGTTTCCACCAGCACAGTTCTTGGGCATAGGGTAATTAAACTCTGGAATATAAGGCTGCAAGCAAAAAATCCACTTATCAACACAATGCGGGACAAGGAAATGCACAAAATCTGACAGCTGCTCTTACAGGTATCATGCCAAGGCAGGGCCGCCCCATAACACCCCAGAACCCAGCACGGTAGTCATACCTAAGTAACAAAATATCAGACAAAATTTTGAGTACATATTATTACACATTTACTATACGAATATAGGCAACTAACTGAACTTTTCTAAGTTAGTGAAGCTGTAATACCACGAAACACTTTAGAAAGAGAACGAAAAGGATTATTAGGGTTTTCTGAAAAATAACCTTCTTAGGGACGTGTGCGTAATTAAGCAAAAGAGGATATATGGAAACGGAATGCTTTGGGATTTTTTTAAAGAGGAGTTGTTTCCCTTCTTCTGTCCGCTCGGCTGCCCGCGCGTGTGCTCGCCCGCCCGCGCGTAGCGCCTGCTGCAGCGCTCGGCTGCCCGCTCGCTTGCCTGCCCCGTGCCCTTGGAGCCGCTGCCGAACCTAGCCTAACTGCTGCATGCTGCCCTGCGCTAGCTGCACATGAGTACTGCTGCTGCGGCTAGAACTGTGCTTCATGATTTGCACTTGTCAATCATCTTAGCAACAGTAGAGAGAAAGGAAGGAAGAGGAAAGGAGGAAGAGAGGGGGAATCTCGCGGGAAGACGGTGTTGCTCGTCGCAGTCTCCGGGGTAATGATTAAGTTTTCACCTCTAGTTGTTTATTTTATCTAGATATTAAAAACAAAGTTAGAGAGAGAAATAGAAAGTTCTAGTCGGGGGAAATCAATTAGTAGATTGGTTTAGTCTGTTGTTTTGTTGTACTGTAAATATGGGTACTGATGGTGCGTAATTTGGGAATTTTATCTACTAGATAATTGAAGAGAATTTTGGTAGCTTTCCTAGAATATTTAATAATGTCAATCGGATGATTAGATTTCGAGTTACGAATTTTGTAAACCTGCTGTCTAGAGAGTTGTCGTCGTTTGGCAGCAGCTTGGTAATTTATAGATTAAAATTTAAATGGACTAATTAGGGTTTTTCTCTACATGAAAAGTATAGATAACTGTCTAAAAATTCTAGAAAGTCCAAGAACACGAATTGTGGAATTTTTCGGGAATAAAGTGTGTGTTCCGTAGAAACCCCACACCCTTTATTTATAGTCTTAAAGTAGAGTTTAACTCTAATACAACTCACTATTTGGATCTAACACAAACTCTCCAACACTCCTCCTCAAAATGGGCCAAAGATATCAATCATGTCCATCTTGTTACATATTGTAGCGACCTCACTGGGACCTAACCCTTTAATAAAACAGTCAGCCAATTGTTCACCAGACTTGACATACTCCAACTTCAATATTCTGTCATCGAGCTTTTCCTTGATGAAAAACCTATCAATCTCAACGTGCTTGGTACGATCATGCTGAACTGAGTTGTTAGCAATATTGATTGCGAATTTATTGTCACAATGCAACACCAAGAGATTATTCCTCCATATTCGAAGCTCAAACAATAACCCCTTCATCCATATCATTTCACTCGCACTTAACACCATTGCTCTGTACTCTGCCTCTGTAGTAGACCAAGCCACAACCTCCTGCTTCTTGCTACTCCATGACACAAGGTTACCTCCCACAAAGATGCAATATGCAAAGGTAGACCTCCTATCATCCACACTGCTCGCCCAATCAGCATCGTAATACCTTTCCACATTCAGATGTTGATTCTACCCGAACCAAATGCCTTTTCCAGGGCTACTATTCAAATATCGCAGGATTCGATAGACAACATCTATGTGTCCTGTTCTGAGATCATGCATATATCGACTAACCACACTTACTGCATATGAAATATCAGGTCTTGTATGACACAAATAGATGAGACGCCCAACAAGCCTTTGATAAGCTTCCTTGTCAACTGGATCTCCCGACTCAGCACATAGCTTGTGATTCCTATCAATAGGTGAAGCAATAGGGCGACACCCAAGCATACCTGTTTCTGCCAGCAGATCAAGGACGTACTTCCTTTAGGAGAGAACTAATGTGAGGACCCCGGTTTATTCGGCTTGTACTGTTTAACCATCCACTTGGTCCTAACAGTACAAATCAAATGAACCAAGCCTCGAGATATGTATACTTCCCAGAAATGCAGTATACACACCCCGCTACAAAATCATGCATCAATTCCATTCATACACATAGAGCGAAGCAAAAGCAACAAGCGAAAGACATAGATAATATAAAGAGAGTTATTACAAAGAGAGGCCGACTGCCAAAATTCATAAAGATGAGCAGATACAGTGAAGCAAAATGGCCATAAGATGGCGATGAACAAAAGCCAATCGGTGTGCCTTTACCCACAAGGCAACCAACCGGACCGCCAAGCTAATCGTCCCAAACAGCGCATAACACACTCACAAAAGTGAGGCCCTTGGGGCTCACCTTCTTCCTCTGCAACAATTAATATTAAGCAAGCGGATGAGTACAAAACTTGTTTTTGTACTGCAAGACTGACGTGTGAGATAACGAACTATAATTAACTACATGCAAGCTTTATTTAAGTGGATGAGGCTTTGGACTTATTTTCAGCATAAAGCAAGTTTTCATTTTCAATAAGGTAATAGATTCAAAGCAAGTTTGCAATTAACTTTTATTGTTCAAATAAAGAGAGACAATAATAACATAGATAGAGAACAACACCAACCTAGAAGTGACTAACCCTAGTCACCACAACAATAGCATGAAGTACCCTTCATACCACCCATGTCAAGTTTAGGTTTTTAAAAGGTTGTAGTCTAGTTCTTGCACGACCTTACCAAGCATGTCCATAACCTAGGGCGAGGCTATTCGAATAGTTTTAACCTGCGGGGGTGTACCAATGTACCCACACGATAGACCGCCTTTCCACCGACCACAGTTAGCACACTTCCTTTGGTATGCGGGCATGGCTAAGTCTAACAAGGCGCTTTCCAATGGGCGATGCTAATTAAGAGCCGCAACCCACGGAGAAGGACACATTAGGCACCTAACCGGTGCGCTAATGCTCCCCTCCAAACACCACACTCAAGAACACACCCACCAACCAACTCATAATTAACACCTCCCAAAGTACTTAGTCAAGAGAGGTTCCATATCCCCTCGTGTGGTTAGTACGCAATAAGCGCTTGGCTTAGTGACACAAGTAACTCGGTCCTTGGGGACTTAGGCACCATTCCACACACCCAACAGATCACATCAACATACCATTGTGCCCAAGTCAAGATATAGTTTTGTTTTGGTTTTTGATTTGTAAATCAATAAAACACAAGGGTTGGACATAATGGAGTAGTATAAGTAGTTGTGTGATCAAGATCACCGACTAAGTCGATGATCGCCCAATACGACCGATAACTAGGCATGGCTAAGCAATATTCATTCGTAGTCTACTAAGTGATAAGAGTTCATCCATCGAACTCTAACCACGACAAATAACCTAGGCTCAGGTAGTAGAGGATAACCATTTACCTACAGATTATGCAACTAGAGGTCTAACTAATCAATTTAACAACAAAGTAGCAATGCATACATAGAAGTTAAACAAAATATTAGACTTTAAAAGTAATGGGATCAATGGGAAATGATCAAGCGCTTGCACTGCTTGTTGTTGCTCAACTTGTTGCGGAGGGTCGTTCTGGGGTTCCGCAAATATCGAATCCTAAGCGAAAGAGCGAAAACAACCAATAAGACGAGCAACACTTAAACAAAAGAGCAAGCAAAAATTATCCAAATCGTGAAATTTATACACAAGGTAGAATACGGTTATACCTAGACATAGGAACTGGAAAAACCTAATTTGGATTTGTGGTGCAAAAGATATTCCCTAAAAACCTATTTTCTACCATAATTAGCACTGTAGCAAAAATATTTTCTAGAAAGGTTTTGAAGCTGAAATTTTTATGGTAGCTACCTACTGGTATAGTGATAATCCATATAAATTTTCAGGTCATTTGAAGTTACAACGAATTAGTTATGATTTTCTAAGTTCTAAAACTAGGACATCCTTTATATCGTAGCAAAGACCACTAGCAAACTGGTCCTTCACTAAAGTTCATCCTAAAGGAAATTACCAAAATTTAGTTCGCTCTATTTGGACTTACAGAGAACAAGTTATAGATTTTCTAAGTTTTTATAGCATTTTGGAATATTTAAAAGGGTGAAAAGGCTAAAATCGATTCACAACATTTACGGTTCTTAACGGGCGGAAAACATTTCTAGATTAATCTCTAGCCTAAAGAAAATTAACACTACTAAAATCACCCAAAAGGACCTATAATGACAAAGATATGAATTTCTAAAGTTTTAACAACATTTTCAAGTGGAAAGATAAAACTACAGAGAAATTATATCCCTTAACGAAAGAAAAGACGTGGTTGATTATGGACCGTCGATCTGGATCGAACGGCCCACAGCGCCGCAGCGCACAACACACCCGCCAAAGGCACCCACGGAGGCTCACCGTTGGATCAAGATCCAACAGTCCGGTCGAGATGGCAATCGGACCGGCGGATGCCCGCCCATCTGGGGCCGTCGATCAAGCGATGAAGGGTGGGATTGAGGAGCCTTCGGACGATCCAATTGCTCCCACGATCCGACCATAGATCCAAGATCGAGCGGTGAGGTTGCTTGAGCCGTTCACGATTTGAGCAGGACTCACGACAATAGGGGCCCACCGGTCGGTGGCGCTAAGTCACATGCCGGGTTTAAACACACGCGCGCGCGGTGGGTTTGAAGATGGCGGGCCTGGTCGATGGCCAGGAGGTGGGTTTAGGACAGCTAATGATTACTAACCCATGATTAACAATGATTAGCATTAATGAGCGTCATTCGTGTCCGAACGATATTACGACGCTGCCGTTTCGTCCGACAACGAACCGAGGTGTTCCGACTTGTCGCCGCAACCCAAGGCACGGCGGCGGAAACTAGGTGCCAAAATGGAACGCAATAGCATAACGCACACACCGGGACCATCCACACCGTCGGTGGTGTCCCGAGCAGCGGCTAGCCGACGATGGCGGCGGCGACCAAAGCGGCGAATTGCATAATGACCAAAAGCTCATGCGAACCATTTCAGCGAGTGCCAAAGCTTCTAGGGGCTACTAGAAGGGTACACGAGGGTAGGGAAGGTGCCGAGGGGTCGGGCGACTCCGGCGACGAAGCGCGCGCAGACCAAGAAGAAAAAGTGGAGCAGCGGCTGAGCAAAATGGGGAGACCGGGTCATCACAACATCTTCCCAATAGCTCGGAGATGCCACAAGAGCAAGGAATTAGAAAAAAGCTCCTTCTGGCGAGGAGGGAGAAGGGGTGCTCACGGCGAAAGAACAATTCCCCAAAATTGAGTGCTCTGTGAAAAGCAACTACAATTAAGTTAGGGTTTTGTTCCGGAGGGGAGAGGCACCTGCTGAAACGAAAAGAGAGGAAGCAACGCTGGAGCACGGTTTGCAGGGAGCTCCACTCAACAATGGCGGCGAAAGGGTTACGGAGATTTGGGCTCAAGCAAGCAAAGAGAGTGCACGCTGGAGCTCAAGGGGTAAAAAAGCTCTGAAGGTCTTGAGGGCTTAAGTAGCCGAGGGACGAAGAGCGGCGCGCACACGCTCCGGGATGGTCTTGGTCCACACGGCGTCGCGATCGCTCGGGCGGCGGGAGCGAGTGCTCGGCGACTCGAGGGCGGTGCAGCGTGCATTTAATGCGCTGCGAGAGGAGCCGTTTAAAGGGCTCAAGGAGGTGACAAGGCACCCCTCCTCTCACGCCATGGCGTCTGAGCACGCCCTTGTGAAGGAGGAAGATGACCAACGACGCGGCGCCCCCGCGATCGGCGGCACAAAGCGGCTCGAGTCAAACGTGTTTTAGTGGGTTGAGCCCAACCCAATAGATCTTGGCCGCGGATGAGATTTGAGCGCCACGATCGATCGCTAATTGTAAAGACGAAGTGAACCAGTGCGGTCTCGCGGTTGGATCGAAATCAACGGTGAGAATCACATGGCAGCCGGAGTTGTCAGAATGCCTACGAATGAGAGCCGTTCGATGGAGATCCAACGGTCGACGCACGCGCCGCTTCGCTCGGCGCGGGTTGCGATTAGTTGGCTCGGTCGAGTCAAGTGACTCGAGCGAGCGACTCGAGTCAATGAGCAGTGCAAACGATTAGGGTTTGATTTTTAAACCTGAAACTTTGGGGATTTAATTGAGGCATCAAATCAACTCCAAATTTTATGAAATTTTAACTGGAGCTTGCTGACAATGGGATCAACCTTCCATAAAATTTCCAGAGATTTTGGAGCACTTTAATTTTCTCAAGAAATTCCAGAAGGTGATTTGAGGTTTGACCAAGGTTTGACTTGCCTCTAAAATATTTCAATTAATTTCCAAAATTATGAAATAATTCAGAGGTGTTACCAAGCAACCCTAGAACCAAGAAAAATTATTTCAAGGGTTTGAAACCAGATTTCACCAAGGAGGTTGTTGGCTTGATAAATGAGGCTTTTGATTTTGAATTTCCCAAAATTCCTTTACAATTTGAGAAAAGTTTCAAGAGTAAAAGGATGAAGGAAAAGTTTTAATTTACCCTCAATTTCTTACATTTGAAACACAAGCCAAAATTTGGGATGTTACAAACCTCCCCCTTACAAAAATCTCGTCCAGAGATTTGGTTCACTCGGAAAAGAAAGAGGGTAGTGCACGGAGGCGATCTTCTCGCTCCCAAGTAGCCTCATCTTGAATGGTTTGACCACTGAACTTTAATGAACTTGATGGTCTTGTTCCTTGTTCTTCGCTCGGCCTCCTCGAGTATGCGAGCAGGGCTGCTCGCGATAGGTCAAATCTTCACGAACATCCGGGGTTTCCAGAGCTTCCTCTGTTGGAACACGGAGGCACTTCTTTAGTGGGACACATGGAAAACATCATGTACCCCGCAAGTGCGTGAGCAATTCCAACTTGTAGGCGGCGGCTCCTTTCTTCTCGATAATACGGTAGGGACCGACATATCGAGGAGCTAACTGCCCTTGACACCAAAACGCGGTGACCCTTCGGAGGAGAAACCTTGAGATAAACGAAGTCATTGGGCTCAAAGCTTAACTCACGGCGGCGGCGATCCGCATAGCTCTTACGCACTGGATTGAGTGTGCGCAAGCGATCACGAATGAGTGGACTTGACTCTCGGCCTCATTAATCGAGCCGGCCAAAGAAAGGTCTTTCACGGTCTCGGACCAGTTCAACGGGTTCTACACTTTCTTAGTATAAGGCCTCGAATGGTGCCATGCCGAGACGGCTTGAAACTGTTGTTATAAGAAAACTTCGGCGAATGGCAAGCACTTCTCCCAATGCTTCCCATAGGAAAGGACACAAGCTCGCGACATGTCCTCCAAAACTTGGTTGACCCTCTCGGTCGACCATCCGTTTGGGGTGAAATCTTGAAATAAAAGAAAAGCGAGTTCCCATAGCCTCTTGCGGGCTATGCCAAAATCGAGGCGTGAGCAAACCAACCACGATCGACACGATCGTCTTTGGTACACCATGCAAACTCACGATGCGGGCTATGTAGAGATCCGCGAAGACCTACTCGAAGGTCGGTCTTGACAGAAGAAAATGAGCCACCTTAGTCAATCGATCGATGGCGACCCGGATAGCATCATTCTTCTTTGGAGGCCGGTAGACCGGTGATAAAGTCCATCCCGACCGAATCCCACTTCCACTCGGAATTGGTAAGGGTGAAGCAATCGGTGGGCGATGCTCGGCCTTGACACGGCGACACACGTCGCGCTCGACAACGAACCTTGCGATCTCCTCTTCATTCGGGTCCACCAAAATCTCATCCGGAGATCATGATACATCTTCGTGGCCCCGGTGAATGGACAAGGGAGAATCATGGGCTTCGCGGAGGATCAAATCCGCAACTCCATGTCCTTTGGAACCACGGCGTTGCCGAACCTCACGACACCAAGCTCATCTACGGAGAAGCACTTGGTGTTCCCTTCTTGACATTTTCCTTGATGCGGTTTACTCCAACATCCGATTGCTGGCGCGACTTAATCCGATCCACCAAGGTTGGTTGTACAACCAAGGCGGCGAGGAACCATGCTCAACCAAACCCAAGTTGAGGCGCTGAAACTCCTCGGAAGGGTGGTGAGGCTCTTGAAGCAACAAGGCATTGCAATGCGCTGCGACTAAGCGCATCCGCAGCGACATTGGCCTTGCCGGATGGTAGTGAATACCCATGTCATAGTCTTTGATCAACTCCAACCATCTCCTTTGCACGAGGTTCAGATCGGTTGGGTGAACAAATACTTTAAGCTTTTGTGATCGAATACGCCGCAACGATTACGATTAGGTAATGTCGCCAAATCTTAAGTGCATGGATCACGGCCAACTCGGATCATGGGTAGGGTAGTTGAGTTCATGAGGTCTCAATTGCCTTGATGCATAGGCCACTACCTTGCCTTCTTGCATAAGGACACAACCGAGGCCTCGGCGAGAAGCGTCACAAAAGATATCGAAGCCGGCGGACATCGGGAGAACAAGAGCGGGAGCGGTGGTCAATCGCTTTTTAAGTGCTTGGAAACTTTCCTGCAATCAGCGGACCACGAGAACTTCTTGTCCTTCTTGAGCAACTCCGTCATCGGCCGCTATCTTGGAGAAATTCTCGATGAAGCGGCGATAATATCCCGCTAAACCAAGAAAACTCGAACCGGTGGTCAAGTAGGTGACTCGAGAAAGCACGTCGATCTTGCTAGGATCCACAACTCGCCCCTGCCGAAAGAATATGGCCTAAGAAGGCTACTTCCTTCACCGAGCGCGCACTTGCTGAACTTTGCATACAGCTTGTGCTCGCGAAGCTTGCCCAACACAAGCTTCAAATGCTCGGTGTGTTCCTCATCGCTCTTGGAGTAGATAAGGATATCATCGATGAAGACCACAACGAACCTATCCAAATACTCCATGAACACCGAATTCATGAGGTTCATGAACAAGGCCGGGGCATTGGTTAAGCCGAACGACATGACAGTATACTCGTACAAGCCATAACGAGTAGAAAAAGCCGTCTTTGGAATATCCTCAGGTCGAATCCGAACCTGGTGATATCCCACTCTCAGATCAATCTTGGAGAAAACTCGAGCTCCAGTTAATTGATCGAAAAGGTCATCGATACGGGGCAAAGGGTACTTGTTCTTTACCGTTACTTCATTAAGTGGACGGTAATCAACGCACATGCGCAGCGTCTTGTCCTTTTTCGGGACAAAGATGGCTGAGCATCCCCAAGAGATGAGCTAGGCGGATGAAACCCTTCTCTTGAAGCTCACCTAGCTGCTTCTTCAACTCCACCAACTCAATTGGGTCCATTCGGTAAGGCCTCTTCGAGATCGGGCGATGCAGGAACCAACTCAATGACAAACTCGAGGTCTCGAATCGGTGGCATCCACGGAAGGTCGTCGGGAAGACATCAACAAAGTCACAAACCACTGGACTTCACTAATATCTAGAGCGGGCTTCGCCGAGCGCGAAGAGATGCGGACCCGCGGCCAGCGCGAACTAACCTCCGCGGAAGGACTAGTGAGGTAGATGAGCCTCCTAGCGCAATCAATTTGTCCCATGTCTTTGAGACAACCAATCCATGCCTAGGATTACATCTAAGCTCGCCGATCGAAGGAGGATAAGGTTTGCCAAGAATCCTACCCCTTCTATCTCAACAGGACATCCCTACACCTGACTCGACTCTCAACTCCAAGCGGAGAGCGAATGAGCAGCGGGACCAACAATGGAGTAAAAGGAGACCCCACAGCGACAAAAGACTCGAAACAAACGAATGAGATGCTTTGAATCAAACAAAGCGTAGCGTGGAAAGAGTTAACCAAAAGGGTACCCAACACGGCGTCGGTGCCTCCTGTGCCTCCTCGCGGAGATGAGGTTGACGCGACCACTACCCACACCTTGGGTAGCGGGGACAACCTTCGGTCACGGGAAGAACCACCTCCTGCCGCGTCCTCCATTGGGACGAGGGCGCTCGATCTTGTTAGGGCAACTATTGGCATAATGCCCCTCGGTTGCACGGTGCAAGTGACCCGGCGGCCGGATTGCGGGGCCACCTGGCTGGTTCGCAGCGCCGTGGCGGGCACGGCTGCGGAGGGCGAGCTGGTCTTTGGCGGCCTCGGTGGTAGTGAAGCCACGAGCGGGCCCAGGTAGGCCCGCCCGACACGGGGCGAGAGGCGGCCTGTGCGCACCGCTGGGCCTCCCACTTGCGCTATGGGACTCGCCAGCGCCTTGGCCTTGTGCTCGGCAACAATGGCCTTGTCTACCAAGGCACGAAGTCGACAAAGTCCACAATGGAGAGCTGTCTTGCGGCTCCTCGGACAAACCCTCCATGAACTTCTCTGCTTGGCCTCATCGGTGGCCACCTCGGATGGAGCATAACGAGCCAAGTGGTTGAACTCGTGCAGTACTCCATCAGCGACTTACGCCCTTGCTTGAGCGAGAAACTCCTTCTTCTTGACTTCATCAAGCGGCGGGGATATGAGCTCGACGGGCGCCGTCGGAACTCATCCCAAGAGACGGTGTGGCGGCGGTGCATGGCCAAAAGTTCTCCCACCGGAGAGTGCCGCTGAAGGCGATGGGAGGCAAAGAGTGCTCGTCTGGTCGAGCATCGAGCAACGTCGAGCTTACGCTCAACTTTGACGCGGCCCATCATCTGCGTCCCAATGGGTCCTCGGACACGGAGAACGTGGGGCCGTGCGAAGAAACTCGGCAAGGCCCCACGGGTCGATGTCCACCCCTTGCCGGATCACGAGGCACCGGAAGGGGCGGAGGTGTTGCGCGCAATAACATCCAGCGAGACCCTCCGTCCTCTGAGCAGTTGCGCTCGATCCAAGAAGGACCTCACCATGGTTGGAGGAGGCGAGCTCCTCATCAAACCAGTCGCGACCACGGCCGCTACGAGTACCTCGACCATCTGCTTCAAGAATTTTAGGTTAGAAACCAAAACACTTATACTAGAAGTTGATGAAAGCGAAAAGCTAACGATTAGGGAATGAGATATCACCCTAATCAAAGCCAAGAACGACAAGTAAGCAAACTTTAAATGTTTCCAAAAAGCTCCAAAACCGCAAGGAACTTCAACCAAGCTCAACTTCCCAATGCCATCAACCCGTATTGAATGAGCGAGCAATGGTGTGAGAAGATAAAAATTTTCAGCACACTACCTTAAATCTAACATTACTCAAAAGCAAGGTTAAGGCGATAAAAATAACGTTAGATACTTAGCTAACTAGTATCACTTCTTACCCTTTTATTCCCACAATATTTTTAGTTGATTATCCTCTCATTTTCTACCCTATTTAGAACCTTTGAGCTTGCTGTCAGGAAATTGAACGATCGCTGTCCGATTTTGCATCCAAGCTTCTAAGCCGAACTCTTCAACTTCCAAGCTTCAAAATCTTGTAGAGGCGGCTAACATTTCAATTTGCCAAACTCATCGGTTCCCAAACCCAATTAATCGATAATGACTATCTTTTGAGAGAAGGAAAGGGAAAATACTTTTAAAACTCAATTTAGAGCAAGACGAGAGATGAAAGCTAAGATAGGTAAGGAATAAAATCCGAGAACTTACTTAAGCTTTCACAAGTCATTTGACCCTTTGAAATAAGGTTTTCAAAATATCCTAAGGGCGACCAAGCTTGGGTTACTACGGTCGGAATGGCTCGATACCAACTTTGTGAGGACCCGGTTTATTCGGCTTGTACTGTTTAACCATCCACTTGGTCCTAACGGTACAAATCAAATGAACAAGCCTCGAGATATGTATACTTCCTGCAAATATACACACCCCGCTACAAAATCATGCATCAATTCCATTCATACACATAGAGCCAAGCAAAAGCAACAAGCGAAAGACATAGATAATATAAAGAGAGTTATTACAAAGAGAGGCCGACTGCCAAAATTCATAAAGATGAGCAGATACACAATGAAGCAAAATGGCCATAAGATGGCGATGAACAAAGCCAATCGGTGTGCCTTTACCCACAAGGCAACCAACCGGACCGCCAAGCTAATCGTCCCAAGCAGCGCATAACCTGACTCACAAAAGTGAGGCCCTTGGGGCTCACCTTCTTCCTCTGCAACAATTAATATTAAGCAAAGCGGATGAGTACAAAACTTGTTTTTGTACTGCAAGACTGACGTGTGAGATAACGAACTATAATTAACTACATGCAAGCTTTATTTAAGTGGATGAGGCTTTGGACTTATTTTCACATAAAGCAAGTTTTCATTTTCAATAAGGTAATAGATTCAAAGCAAGTTTGCAATTAACTTTTATTGTTCAAATAAAGAGAGACAATAATAACATAGATAGAGAACAACACCAACCTAGAAGTGACTAACCCTAGTCACCACAACAATAGCATGAAGTACCCTTCATACCACCCCGTCAAGTTTCAGTTTTTTAAAAGGTTGTAGTCTAGTTCTTGCACGACCTTACCAAGCATGTCCATAACCTAGGGCGAGGCTATTCGAATAGTTTTAACCTGCGGGGTGTACCAATGTACCCACACGATAGACCGCCTTTCCACCACCACGGTTAGCACACTTCCTTTGGTATGCGGGCATGGCTAAGTCTAACAAGGCGCTTTCCAATGGGCGATGCTAATTAAGAGCATGACCCACGGAGAAGGACACATTAGGCACCTAACCGGTGCGCTAATGCTCCCCCAAACACCACACTCAAGAACACACCCACCAACCAGCTCATAATTAACACCTCCCAAAGTACTTAGTCAAGAGAGGTTCCATATCCCCCTCGTGTGGTTAGCACGCAATAAGCGCTTGGCTTAGTGACACAAGTAACTCGGTCCTTGGGGACTTAGGCACCATTCCACACACCCAACAGATCACATCAACATACCATTGTGCCCAAGTCAAGATATAGTTTTGTTTTCAGTTTTTGATTTGTAAATCAATAAAACACAAGGGTTGGACATAATGGAGTAGTATAAGTAGTTGTGTGATCAAGATCACCGACTAAGTCGATGATCGCCCAATACGACCGATAACTAGGCATGGCTAAGCAATATTCATTCGTAGTCTACTAAGTGATAAGAGTTCATCCATCGAACTCTAACCACAGCAAATAACCTAGGCTCAGGTAGTAGAGGATAACCATTTACCTACAGATTATGCAACTAGAGGTCTAACTAATCAATTTAACAACAAAGTAGCAATGCATACATAGAAGTTAAACAAAATATTAGACTTTAAAAGTAATGGGATCAATGGGAAATGATCAAGCCGCTTGCACGCTTGTTGTTGCTCAACTTGTTGCGGAGGGTCGTTCTCGGGTTACCGCAAATATCGAATCCTAAGCGAAAGAGCGAAAACAACCAATAAGACGAGCAACACTTAAACAAAAGAGCAAGCAAAAATTATCCAAATGCGACTAAATTTATACACAAGGTAGAATACGGTTATACCTAGACATAGGAACTGGAAAAACCTAATTTGGATTTGTGGTGCAAAAGATATTCCCTAAAAACCTATTTTCTACCATAATTAGCAATCAGAGCAAAAATATTTTCTAGAAAGGTTTTGAAGCTGAAATTTTTATGGTAGCTACCTCTGGTATAGTGATAATCCATATAAATTTTCAGGTCATTTGAAGTTACAACGAATTAGTTATGATTTTTCTAAGTTCTAAAACTAGGACATCCTTTATATCAAGAGCAAAGACCACTAGCAAACCGGTCCTTCACTAAAGTTCATCCCTAAAGGAAATTACCAAAATTTAGTTCGCTCTATTTGGACTTACAGAGAACAAGTTATAGATTTTCTAAGTTTTATAGCATTTTTGGAATATTTAAAAGAAATGAAAAGGCTAAAATCGATTCACAACATTTACGGTTCTTAACAGGCGGAAAACATTTCTAGATTAATCTCTAGCCTAAAAGAAAATTAACACTACTAAAATCACCCAAAAAGGACCTATAATGACAAAGATATGAATTTCTAAAGTTTTAACAACATTTTCGGTGGAAAGATAAAGCTACAGAGGAAATTATATCCCTTAACCGAAAGAAAAGACGTGGTTGATTATGGACCGTCGATCTGGATCGAACGGCCACGCGCCACGCGCGCACAAAGACACCGCCACACAAAGACCCACGGAGGCTCACCGTTGGATCAAGATCCAACGATCCGGTCGAGATGGCAATCGGACCGGCGGATGCCCGCCCATCTGGGCGTCGATCAGCGATGAAGGGTGGGATTGAGGAGCCGGACGATCCCAATTGCTCCCACGATCCCGCCATAGATCCAAGATCGAGCGGTGAGGTTGCTTGAGCCGTTCACGATTTGAGCGAGGACTCATCGACAATAGGGGCCCACCGTCGGTGGCGCTAAGTCACATGCCGGTTTAAACACACGCGCATGGGTGGGTTTGAAGATGGCGGGCCACGTGTCGATGACCGAGGAGGTGGGTTTAGGACAGCTAATGATTACTAACCCATGATTAACAATGATTAGCATTAATGAGCGTCATTCGCGTGTCCGAACGATATTACGCGATCGCCGTTTTCGTCCGACAACGAACCGAGGGTGTTCCCCGGCTTGTCGCCGCAACCCAAGGCACGGCGGCGGAAACTAGGTGCCAAATGGAACCGCAATAGCATAACGCACACACCGGGACCATCCACACCGTCGGTGGTGTCCCGAAACGCGCTAGCCGACGATGAGCGGCGCGACCAAAACGGCCAATTGCATAATGACCAAAGCTCCGCGAACGAACCATTTCGCGAGTGCCAAAGCTTCTAGGGGCTACTAGAAGGGTACCGAGGGTAGGGAAGGTGCCGAGGGGTCGGAGCGACTCGGCGACGGCGGCGCGCAGACCAAGAAGAAAAAGTGGAGACGACGGCTGAGCAAAATGGGAGAGACCGGTCATCACAACATCTTCCCAATAGCTCGTAGATGCCACAAGAGCAAGGAATTAGAAAAGAAGCTCCTTCCGGCGAGGAGGGAGAAGGGGTGCTCACGGCCGAAAAGAACAATTCCCAAAATTGAGCCGCTCTGTGAAAAGCAACTACAATTAAGTTAGGGTTTTGTTCCGGGGAGGAGAGGCACACATGAAACGAAAGAGAGGAAGAAACGCCATCGAGCACGGTTTGCACCGAGGAGCTCCCGACTCAACAATGGCGCCGAAAGGGTTACGGAGATTTGGGCTCAAGCAAGCAAAGAGAGTGCACGCTGGAGCTCAAGGGGTGTAAAGAAAGCTCGAAGGTCTTGAGGGCTTAAGTAGCCGAGGGGACGAAGAGAGCGCGCGCACGCTCGGGATGGTCTTGGTCCACAGCGTGTCGATCGCTCGGGCGGCGACGGCGCGGTAAGCTCGGCGACTCGAGGCGGTGCAGCGACGTGCATTTAATGCGCCGCAGAGGAGCCGTTTAAAGGGCTCAAGGAGGTGACAAGGCACCCCCTCCTCTCACCGCCATGGCGTCTGACGCGCGCCGCGCGCGGAAGGAGGAAGATGACCACGACGCGGCGGCCCACCATCGGCCGGCACAAGCGGCTCGAGTCCAACGTGTTTTAGTGGGTTGAGCCCAACCCCAATAGATCTTGGCGCGGATGAGATTTGAGCGCCACGATCGCGATCGCTAATTGTAAAGACCGAAGTGAACCGAGTGCGGTCGTGATCGGTTGGATCGTAATCCAACGGTGAGAATCACATGGCAACGGAGTTGTCCGAATGCCTACGAATGAGAGCCGTTCGATGGAGATCCAACGATCGACGACGCTACGCGCTTCGCTCGACGCGCCGGTTGCGATTAGTTGGCTCGGTCGAGTCAAGTGACTCGAGCCCGAGCCCGACTCGAGTCAATGAGCAGTGCAAACCGCTTAGGGTTTGATTTTTAAACCAAACTTTGGGGATTTAATTGAGGCATCAAATCAACTCCAAATTTTATGAAATTTTAACTGAGCTTGCTGACAATGGGATCAACCTTCCATAAAATTTCCAGAGATTTTGGAGCACTTTAATTTTCTCAAGAAATTCCGTAAGGTGATTTGAGAGGTTTGACCAAGGTTTGACTTGCCTCTAAAATATTTCAATTAATTTCCAAAAATTATGAAATAATTCAGAGGTGTTACCAAGCAACCCTAGAACCAAGAAAATTATTTCAAGGGTTTGAAACCAGATTTCACCAAGGAGGTTGTTGGCTTGATAAATGAGGCTTTTGATTTTGAATTTCCCAAAATTCCTTTACAATTTTCTAAAGTTTCAAGAGTAAAAGGATGAAGGAAAAGTTTTAATTTACCCTCAATTTCTTACATTTGAAACACAAGCCAAAATTTGGGATGTTACAACTAAACCATTCGAAGAACGGGCAATCTCAATCCCAAGAAAGTATCGAAGAGGTCCAAGATCTTTCACCTTAAATGTCTCTCCCAGTTTTTTCTTCAAGGACTTGATTTTCTCGGCATCATCTCTAGTAATCACAATATCATCAATATAGACTGCCAATATGGTGATATGTGATCCTCTATGCCTATAAAATACAGTATGATCTCCATTGCACTGAGAATAGCCCATACTACAGACTACACACCTGAATCTATCAAACCACACTTTTGAAGACTGTTTCAGACCGTATAAAGACTTCTTGAGTCTACACACTTTCCTCTCAATCTGTCTGTTCTTAAAGCCTAGAGGAATCTCCATGTATACCTCCTCTTGTAAATCACCATGTAGAAAAGCATTATTCACATCCAACTGATGTAGAGGCCATCCAAAGTTAGTTGCACAGGAGATCATCGTTCTTATCGTGCTCATCTTCGCCACTGGTGCAAAGGTCTCATCATAGTCTATCCCATATGTTTGACTCTAACCTTTTGCAATCAACCATGCATTGTATCTTTCTACCTTACATTCAGGAGTTTGCTTAATTGTAAACATTCATTTACATCCTACTGCCCTTTTTCCCGCTGGAAGTGGAACAAGATCACATGTCTTATTCTTCTGAAATGCACTAAGTTCCTCTTTCATTGCATCCTTCCACTTAGGATCCTGCTTAGCAACTTGCCAATCCTTTGGAACATGTACTGTCTGAAGATATGCAATGAATGCTTTATATGCAGGTGAGATATGGGAATATGAGATGAAGTTTGCAATGTCATGCTCAAAGCCATACCGGACTGGAGGCTTTCCTGCATTAGCTCTAGTTTTCCTACGTTATGCAAGTGGTAATTCTAAATGAGAGTGTTTAGAATGAATATTACCACTCGCCCCAAGGGGAGGCAAGGAACTTGATGGAGAGAGATCCGAGGAGGGATTTGGGACTGGATCAATTAGAAGTTGTTCAGGCTGTGGCAAGGATGGCTGTTCAGAAAGCTCCGCCGTTGGTGGCTCAGGTGCTAACTGCTTGTCTTTCGGCTTCTCCCTCTGTTTCCCAAAGCGTCTTCGTTGATAAACCTTCAATTCTTTTGGAGCTATCACATCTCTTGCATATTCTGTTAGGTTTGGACACGAAATTGTCCCTACAATAACTTCTTCTCGTTGACTCTTCTTATTCTCCCCCTCTCGACTATCACCATCGGTGATAGGAGAGAGCTCCAAATACTGATCAAGAGTACCTCCACTTGTGTAGTAAGGCTCAAACTCCCGGAATGTCACATCCATACTCAAGAACAACTTTCGTTCAACTGGGTTCCAGCATCTATAGCCCTTCTGACTTGATGAATAGTCTATAAAGATACATTTCAATGCTTGTGGATCCAGCTTGCCAACCGTTGGTCGGTGGTCTCGTACAAAACACACACAACCAAACACGGCTCAGATGTCCTCTTATCCCACAGTTGTAGCACTCCCTATCATGTGGTATGGCGTATGCGGATCTAACCGGGTTGTTGTCCCTCATTACTCGTAGTCGAACCTCTTCCTGCACCATAGCTGAAATAGCCTCCTCCATGGTAGGCAAGTTTGCCAAGTGAAACATGGCAGCTCTTCTACTCTATCACATTTGTTGCCCCGGAGTACATGTTGCTTAGCGTTTTTCACATTGCTAGTGCACTCTACATCATCTCGACCATCCGAGCGATGGATGAAGACATCGAAGTTAGCAACCAAGCTACCACCAGAGAGTTGGTGGTGTTCCACATCCTCCAATCCATGCTTGCCTTGTCTGCAGGCTCAACACAAGTTTCCCGCAGGTAGTGCTCTACCCCCTTCGTCCTCAGAATTAGCTGAGCTCTTCTAGACCAACTCAAGTAATTCTTACTTCCTTCTAACTTGACATCATTCGGCATCAACTCCAGCTTTAGGTCAGATGACCCTACATCAGCCCTCAGACCTATCATACCTGCCACGAAGAGGTCCTGCAACATACTTCTCATGTCACCTTGAGTTACTAACGAGGAAGTAGTCTCAACAACAGCCTTCATGTTCTTTTCTACCGCCCTCATTGCGGCTTCTTCTTCCTCCTTCCTCGCAACCTCAATCTCCTTAGGGGTCATCTTCTCAAACAACTGGAGCAATGCAAATCACTACCAAAATATGCCGCGTGTATCTCTCACGATCACGACAAATCTTCACGTATCAACGTTCTGCTGAACCTCGATGACTGCCTTCACAGTTACCAGAATCATGGAGATCTATGACATAAATTTTTTTCTTCCCGAACCAATTGATTTGTTTTTCCTTCTTCCTTTTTTCTCTCTCTATCCCTTTTTCTTCTTCCTGAGATTTTCCACCCGAGTGCACAGCAAACCAAACCCGAGCGCTTCTTCCTCCTGAGCGTAGCCTTGCCTGATCTCCTCCCTTCTCCTCTGCCGTCAGCCTAAGTGATGGCCCGAGCAGCAAGTAATAGCCCGAGCGACGACAGCGGCCCGCGTGCTCGCGTGGCCCGAGCGATGGCCCAAGCGGCGGCCCTAGCAGCGACGACGGCGTGCGCATGCTCGAGTGGCGGCGATGGCAGCCCGAGCGGCTGTGACGGCCAGCGTGTGCTCGAGCGGCTTCGAGTTGAACAGCGGCGGTGGCGGCGACGAATCTTGATGGATATGTCTCTGTGTTGGCTTTTGCCGCCCTTCAAGGACAGCATCCTTGACTGGCGGTTAGCATCTCTTTTGGACAGAGCATCTTGGACTAGCTTTAGGACTAGCTTTAGAGGACAGAGCATCTAGGACACAGCATCTAGGACACAGCATCTAGGACAGAGCATCTAGGACACAGCATCTAGGACAGAGCATCTAGGATAGAGCATCTTAGACTAGCATATGCTTGGCATATGCTTGGCTGGTTAGCCCTATAAATATGTATCCCCAACCCCTCAGGTTGGCATGGCATTGTGAAGAGAAATATACAAGAAAAATTGCCCCATCTCCAAGTGTCATCCTCTCCATGAGAGTAAGGATCTTGCTATCACCAATAGTAAGAGTCCAATGACTAACAAGTGGTATCGAGCTTGTGTATCCTCGTAGCCCGAGCATCTCCCGCTCATCTCCTTCTCCGGTCTCGCAGCAGCCCAATGCAGAGCAGCAGCAGCTCCGGCCGCCCACACTCACTCCTCTCCGAGAGGCGGCAGCTGCTCGTCGGCGCCTCTCCACGCAACACCCCGATGCGCGCCATGTCCGCAGAGCGCCTCGCTGCGTTCGGCCGCCTCGAGCACGCTGGAGTCGGGCCGGACGGCCGAGCTCGCGCGCAGCAGCAGCGAGCGAAGCGGCGGCAGAGACCGCGCAGCGGCGCAAAGGGCGCCGAGGCGGCACGGCGAGCGGCAGCAGCCGGAGGTGGAAGCGGCGGCGGCGGCAGATGCGCGCGGCGGCGCGCAGCAGAGGTCAAGGTCTGCGCGCGGCAGCAGCAGCTCCATCTCTGCCGATGACAAAGCCGACGCGACCTTGAGCGGGAGAGGGAGGCGCGCGAGGGCGAAGCGGCGCGATGGGCGCCGCGCACGCCCACGAGCTTGGCGGCGGTCGACAGCGCGATCGCGATGATGGCGCCTCGAGGAGGCGCGCGACGGCGGTGGCGCTCGAGGAGGCGCGCGCGGCGGTGGCGCTCTGAGGAGGCGCGCCGCGACAACGGCGGCAGACGGTCGATAGAGAGCGCGCCTTCACGAGCTGTGGCTCTCTCTCACCGGACCGGTACCGTGGTTACCACGGGTTCCAGGCTGTTGTCAGGGACGCCGGCCCCGGCGGTGGGTGGCCTACCCTCACCAAGGCCAACTACGCCGAGTGGCCGCGGTGATGAAGGTGAGGCTCTGTGCACGCACATGTGGGAGGCGACCGGCGCGGCGACGCCGACTACGACCAGATCGACGGCGCTGATGCCCTCATCGCCGCAGCCCCGCCCGAGATGCGCTTCGCTCTCCAACAAGCGATCGCCAAGGAGGCTTGGGACGCCATCGCCGCGCACGCATCGGCAGCCGACCGCGCTCGCAAGTCCACACCGCAGCACTTCGCGCGGAGTGGAGACCCGGCCTTCAAGCCGGTGAGGACGTTGATGACTTTGCTCTCCGCCTCAACACTCGCCGCAGTTGGTAAAGTTCGCGACGACACCTACAAATGAGAGAGAGTCGCCGAGAAGCTCTTTCGCCGCGTCCCGAGAAGTACAAGCAGATGGCTCGCCGATCCGGTCTCTGACCTCTCCACGATGTCGATCGAGGAGGCGATAGGTCGCCTCAAGGTCGCCAACAATGATGAGCCACGCCTCTCGGGACCCGTCACCATTGGCGGAAGCTCCTCCTCACTCGGAGGAGTGGGCGCGCCAAGGTGACAGGAAGAAGGGGAGCCTTCTTCCACGGCGCAGCGCGCATGCGTGATAAGCGCGGCAAGCGCGCAAAGACGCCGTGCATGGGCGCGAGGACGTCCGAGGTGATGACCGTGGAGGCGCCAGGCGGCGCTACGGCAAACAAGAGCCGACGAGACGACTCTTGCTACAACGCGCAAGCTCGGTCATCGGGCCAAGGATTGTCGATACCACGACGCGCCAGCCCACATCGCGCAGCGGAGGAGGAGGAGCATCCGCTCGTTCATTGCTCAGCGAGCATCGAACTACCTCCGCGGCACCGCCGCAGCGGCTCTCCTCCACCTTGACGAGCCAAAGCACACGCCTCTTCGCGAAAGTTCCGACAACAAAGAAGACCGACGGTGGTGCCTCGACACCGCGACACCCACCACATGACCGGCGACGGAGTTCTTCTCCGAGCGTGACTCAGCGCTCGAGGCTCATGTCAAGTTTGGGGACACCTCCGCGTTGAAATCAAGGACAACGCTCGCTCTAGGATCGGGATGGCTCGATTCCTCCAAGGAGACACACAAGACTTAGGGGAGATTGATGGATAAGTCTCAGTGTTGGCTTTACCGCCTTCAAGGACAAGATCCTTGATCAAGCGGTTAGCATCTCTTTGGACAGAGCATCTTGGACTAGCTTTAGGACTAGCTTTAGAGGACAGAGCATCTAGGACACAGCATCTAGGACAGAGCATCTAGGACACAGCATCTAGGACAAAGCATCTAGGACAGAGCATCTTAGACTAGCATATGCTTGGCATATGCTTGGCTGGTTAGCCCTATAAATATGTATCCCCAACCCCTCAAGTTGGCATGGCATTGTGAAGAGAAATATACAAGAAAAATTGCCCCATCTCCAAGTGTCATCCTCTCCATGAGAGTAAGGATCTTGCTATCACCAATAGTAAGAGTCCAGCGACTAACAAATCTGAGGTGAGTACGGTTAGGGTTAGGGTTAGGGTCAGGGTTGGGTGGTGGGGGACGGCTCTGATACCATGTGGAATTTTTTGGGAATAATGTGTGTGTTCCGTAGGAACCCCACACCCTTTATTTATAGTCTTAAAGTAGAGTTCAACTCTAATACAACTCACTATTTTGATCTAACACGAACTCTCCAACACAAATTTTGGTTGGGTAGAATAGAAATTATGAAAATAGTTATCCTGTTGTCCAGAAGATGACAGAACTGTCTTCTGGGTTAAAATCGGAGAGGGGGTAAATGATTTAATTAGGAATCGTGGCTAACTAAGAAATTGTGGGGAATTTTGTGTAGATTCCAGAACTGGTGTGGTTTGCCATGATAGGACTTGGGAGTCAAAAGTTATGCCATTTTTAGTACTAGGTCAAATAGGGGTGACTGTCCGGTAAAGGGGGAGTGTGGCGGATTTGGGAAACATGCAGGAGCGATGACGTTTAATTGTTGTTCCTGTACTACTGTAGCTTGTTATTGAGATTGGGTGTTTACTATAGGAGGAGTGGCGTCGGGTTTGCGGTCATCCTCTAATCAAACTGTTCCTCGCAACTAGAAAAGGCAAGTGCATGGTAGACAGTGATCAATGGTTGATCACTGTATATCCTTATCTCTCATTACTATTATTGTTTGTGCTTATATTTTATTTTATTTTTTTGCAGGCAATGTGAATGGTCTTGAATTATTTTGTATTGTTGGATATGAGAATGATAGTCGATGACGATATTGACGAAACTATGAATAATTATGCATTCATAAACATCATTGCATTTGAGAAGGTGATCATGTTGATCAAACTCCACGGGAGTGGAGGTCTCCGATCCTTGAGGAGGACAGGCTTGAGGGTGTGTTATCGATGGGTGAACACTCACGTTATACCGGTATACGTGAAAGAAGTGCATGTGGATATGTAGTGTAAGGATGCATTGAAAAAAATATTTGACGATTGTGTGTGAGAATAAAGAGAAGAGATTTGCATGAATGAGCATGAAAGTAAAGTTAAGAGAACAGGTGATGATAGTGTGTCATTGACGGGTGAATACTCACGCTATACTGGTATACACGAAAGAAGTGCATGTGGACATGTAGTGTAAGAATGCATTGAAAAGAAAATATTTGACAATTATGAGTGAGAATAAAGAGAAGAGATTTGCATGAATGAGCATGAAAGTAAAGTTAAGAGAACAGGTGATGATAATGGTGTTATTGATTTCTATTGAATTAACATTGTTCATTATCTATTGATGTATTTTCTGAGTCGTGGACTTATTCTTGCTCTACTGTTGTTTTTAGGTGACCATTGATGGCGTTTCGCTTAGGAGGGGTTAGTGTACGTGGAATAATTATGTACTCTTACACTTGATTCATTTGTCATGAGAAACATTTACTTCTTTATGATGGAATAACTTTTAAGACATGATAGATATTGAATAATACTAGATGATTGATTAGGACTTGTTTATTCATTCCATAGAATTTGTTCTATTCGTTTCGTGCCAATTTTGGATTAATACCTTGCTATGCTTCCCGAGTTTAATTATTTATGATTGTCAACTCTTTATTCATATTTAATTGTGACCCGTGGACGGGTTTTGATAACAAATTACTTGCTATAATTTTATTGTAAGTGGATGTAAATTAATTTATCAGGGTAGTTTAGTGGCATTCCTAGCTCAGTGTTGGGCTAAGGTGTTACAGTTGGTATCAGAGCGAGCTTTAGGTCTGTGGTGAATAGATTAACAATTTAGGTAAACTTAATTTGCTAAAATTTGCTATAGGATTAGTAAAATTAACTAAAATTTGCTAATAGCTAATTAACTTCAAATTTGACACACTGGTGCACAGTAGATGGGTCAAGCATTACATTTGTGTTTCCGTTATGTCGCATTGATTTATGTTATGAGATGATGTTGTATGCTTATGATTTGATACATGATTGTTATGTATGATGATAGTCGATGCCGAGATGTAGGGATCGTGGTTGTAGCCATGGGCATAGCCAAGTTGTATTGACGTTCGTAGTATGGGGATAGTGAAGGTTTTTCTCGAGTAACTTGGTTACAGAGGTTGGGGATGAGTTTTCTTGCAAATATTGTTGTTTTATTTGAGTTTGCATTTGGTTATTCTTGTTACAGTAGTGGTTGATGGATTTTATTTGGCCTGTGGTTACCATGCAGTTAATAAGTTTTCATTGGTTTTATTTGTTCCTTAAAGCAATTATTATTTTCCCGACTATTGAGTTGTTTTTGCTACTTATGAACGCTGTTAATTTGTAAGATTGGTCTTTTCACGAGAGTTTTATCTTTTATTGGAAAACATGACTCATTTGTTTCGGTTGGAATTTGAATAACGGAAATGACCATTTGCGATTTCTTTATCATGTGGAAGCATTGATCTTATGTAGTTCTTTTGGAGTAATTTGAGCATTGAAGTTAATGCCTCTCTTTTATAAGAGAAAAATGTTAAAACCCTTTAGTGATGTCCTATTATGACTAAGTGAGAGGTTGTAATCGTAGAAATTTAATTGATGTGGTATGGGTTATCACGTTGGATCTGTAGCGTGATGCATAATTAAACTTAACCAGTATCCTTGAAAGTGTAGTTGATTAATTTGATGTTGTCTTCTAGTAGTTCTTGATGAACTACAATTATGAATATGGCTATATCTAATTGGAATCAATAGAATTATTAAGAGGTGCGGAACATTGATGAACTGGTTGATCATTAAGATTGTTTAAATTACTAAACTGCTTGGAGAAATTGGGTTAATTGGTTTTTTTAGGATTAATCTGACCGTTAGGGATGGTTAAGTTAGGGAGGTGCTAGATTATTGCCTTAGTAGATATTAATCTTGAATTTGGCTTCTATTTGGCTATTTGATGATCTTATATAAATGCTAGATTTACCAAATTCTTATGATCTTATCATGCTAAAATGATTGAAACATGTATAAAAGACTAGATAAACGTTGATATATCGCTTTGTGAACCTTATTTCATAAAATATTATGTTATTAAAACTTTAGTAATATTAATGTTGAATATGTGTTTGTATACCTGTGTGATTGCAAATAGGGATAGGACCATAAATGTTTTCATGGTTAATATGATTGTTAGTTGTTAATGATAATCTCCACAGTACAATTAGTGTACGTTAAAATTGGTGTTGAGCATCACTAAGAATTGAATGGACGAAATTTAATAAGTGACCTTTATTAGTGTGTGTTGCGAAATTATTGTATGATAGTATGACTTTGTTAAAAGAGTTTTGTTTCAATATTGTGGTTTATGCACTAGGTTTTCCCTAGATCAAGTTGATTGTCGCAATTTTATTGAGATAACAAAAAATATATATCATGAAATAATTTATGGTGTCTTTTGGGAGTTTTACGATGAGATAGTAGGCTATGATGATTCTTGCTAAGAGTGTATAATGATGAGGTTAGTAAGACTGTGAGTAAGGGATGGTGAGGGAAGTGTGGATTCTTTCAGAAGTAAAAGAATTTGATTGTCTTTTGTTATATCGTTTAAATGAAATGTTTGGAGTTTTGAATTTGTGAAATTTTTGGGGTCCAAGATTGGTGAAGTTAATTATTTTTTTGAGCTTTGCATTTTTATGCTAGAACCTTGGTGGCCTAAGGATTATGTGAAGTAGTAAAACCAAGTGGATTCCGAATAGTGTGATAATCATTGATAGCATCCTTTGGGTGTAGTATATGAGTGTGTGTGTGTGTGTGTGTGTGTTGTGAATTTCAGGTCAATTATCCTTAAAGGATTAAGGTGATGTGATGGTAGGTGAAATCTATATTGATGTCCATTGGAAAATATTTGTTAAAATAATTCCTTTAATAGAGGTGTGGACTAGAGTATCTTTTTATGGAATAGTACAACCCCTCTAGATGCGTGTGGTTGTTGCTTTCGGGTTGAGCAACGCTTTGAGGTCACCGATTAAGAGGAAGGAGTAGTGTGATAATTTAGAATCTAGGGATTTAAACGAAAGTTTATTCCTAAAATAAAGATTGAGGAAAAAGAGTGCCTTCTTGATTAGTGAAATACTCTATTGGATCTTGCTTGAGCTTTGTGTTTATGGCGAATGCAGTTGCAAATTGAGTTGCTTTATGTTGGTTCGTAGTCTTTTCCAGTTAAGAAAAAAAAGATTGTTTTGGGCATTTAAGTGATTTCATATTTGGCTTATGTGGTGTTTTTCTCAAACTGTCTATTTGGAAAGTGAAAAAGTTTCAAGATGAATCTTTTGATTTTGGATTGGAGTCTTTTGGAGGGAAGTTGGTTATGAGTTGGTTGCATTGTGAATCCTTTTGTTTTCAGTTGGATTCTGTTTGTAAAAGAGTTTGTTTAAAACAAATTCTTTTGTGCATCCCTTGATTAAGGGAGGTGCTCCTTGTTAAAGTGAAGAGATCGATTGAGAGATGGAACAAGAGTATCGTGTGTTACATGCAGGTTGTGTGGTTTGATACCAAAGGGAAGGTTGGTCCAAGGTATATTGGATTGTTTCTGGAAGTTACGAGGATTTTGTAAGATAGTGTATCACTAGAATCGTCTCGAGTACTAGCGCAAGGTACACAACGTTTTGTGTGACTCGGTGTCGAGGGAGTACTTGAGAAATCTGGGTGTGAGGTTTCGTTAGAGCCGTTGACCCACGAGTAAGACCGTGCCTTCGAGTCATGTCTGTTGAGTGGCTCTGGAAAGGTCGGGACGAGTAATAAGGCGTAATACATCAGTTACGTCAAGGTGCGATGTGTTAGAATTAATATGGGCTGGGCCCATTTTTAATTCTAATTAATTCCTGGAAAATCCCAAAGGCTCATGTGCACATGCTAAAACTAGTCCCATATGGAGAGTTGAATGGGAGTTACACCACTTTAAAAGGTGAAACGTGGTAGCTGCCTTGTGGAATTGGAGAGAGCCAATACACACACGCGCTCGCTCGCTCGCCTCGCCACGCCTCGCCTCGCCGAGCCGTGCCGTGCCGTGCGGGTGCGTATGCGTGTACGTGCGTACGCAGGCGTGTCGGGTGCGTGCGCGTTTTTTTTCTTTATCTATTCGAAAATCAAAACGCACCAACTCGTACTGAATGGTATTAACGAAGGTTGTAGTAACGGTGTTGTTACTGGGGAATAATGGCTGCGGTTATTTTTGAGTAATGGCTGCAGATTACTAGTGAATAATGGCTGCGGTTACTGGCTGTAGTTAATACTGTTCTGGCCTCTTCAGTTTTGCTAATAAGAAGAACAAAACACTGTTCTGTGAAGTATCTCTCCACAAGAAAAGACTAGAAGAGAAGACCTCCTGCGATCTCCATCCTGGCGAGGCGCGTGTACGGTCGCACCAGGAGAGCAGACCTCCGGAACCCTCGTCTTCGAAGGCTTGCACGAGCGAGGACGAATAAGGTTTTTGGGGAGCGCTCGCGCGACTGCTCGCTTCTTCCTCTTCATTCGATTCTCTGCTACGTCTACATCAACTGCACGACTACTACCACTACGCCATGATGAACGACAATCTAGTCAAGACTCCTGCTGCTGCTACTGGATCTAGAGCTCCTACTGCTGCTACTCCTTCTACTGGATCCGGGTATGCCTATCTTGCACATATTTGTTGGTTAGTTTTTTTATCTGTTGTTAACATGAACACTGAGATAGATATACTAATTTATGTTCTTCTGGATCTTAGTATGGCTATAGTGTTCGTGTTCATTTACTTTGTGAAAATGATTAGAGCAATTTTCATGATTTATCTACCATATTTCTGGATTAAAGTTATTCGAAAATGCTCATATATTCAACACGATGGTCGCATCAGACCGAGCAGAAAGTGGCTTGGGAGCTGGAGCCTCACATTTGCGAGTGATATCCCGAATTGATCACGTCGGGTACGTGTTAATTGTTGTTTATTTCAGTTGTGATTGTTCTCTGAGTAGAACGGCGAGTAAAATTCGTGGTCGAATTCTGTTTAAGGGAGGTAGAATGTTTTCTGAAACACTTTAGAAAGAGAACGAAAAGGATTAGTAGGGTTTTCTGAAAAATAATCTTGATGACCTATGCGTAATTAAGCAAAAGAGGATACGTGGAAACGGGATGCTTTGGAATTTTTTTTAGAGAGGAGTTGTTTCCCTGGAATGGGTTGTGCGGCAAGAGTTGGTTCGTGCTACGGTAAAAGGGGACGCGGGGAGAGGAGGATCCAAAATCTAGGAAACCCTAATAGTTTTGTTCCTCTGTTTTTCCGTGCGCCGATAGCCATCATCGCCTTCTTCTATCGCCTGTGCTTTTCCCACTCGGCAAGCATCGCAGCGCCATTTGCCTACGTGTGTGCTCGCCCACCCGCACGTAGCACCTACCGCAGTGCTCAGCTGCCCTCTCGTTTGCCTGCCCCATGCCCTTGCAGTCGCTGCCGAACCTAGCCGAATTGCTGCATGCTGCCCTGCGCTAGCTGCACATGAATATTGTTGCTGCCGCTAGATAGTTGTGCTTCATGATTTGCACGTGTCAATCATCTTAGCAAGAGTAGAGAGAAAGGAAGAGAATGGGGGATGAAAGGACGAGAAGGAAAGGAAGAGGAAAGGAGGAAGAGAGGGGGAATCTCGCAGGAAGACGGTGTTCCTCATCGCGATCTCCGGGGTAACGATTAAGTTTCACCTTTGGTTGTTTATTTTATCTAGAGATTAAAAGCGAGGTTAGAGAGAATTAGCAAGTTCTAGTAGGGGGAAATCGATTAGTCGATTGGTTTAGCTGTTTTGTTGTACGGTAAATAAGGGTATTGGTGGTGCGTAATTTGAGAATTTCATCTACTAGATAATTGTAGAGAATTTTGGTAGCTTTCCGTAGAATATTTAATCATGTCGATCGGATGATTAAATTTCGAGTTACAAATTTTGTAAGCCTGCTGTCTAGAGAGTTATCGTCTTTTAGCAGCATCTTCGTAATTTGTAGATTAAAATTTAAATAGACTAATTAGGGTTTTTGCTCTACATGAAAAGTGTAGATAACTGTCTAAAGATTCTAGAGAGTCCAAGAACACGAATTTTGGTTGGATAGAACAGAAGTCATGAAAATAGTTATCCTGCTGTCCAGAAGATGACAAAATTGTCTTCTGGGTTAAAGTTAGGGGGTGTAAATGATTTAATTAGGAATCATGACCAACTAAGAAATTGTAATTTTGTGTAGATTCCAGAACTAGTGTGGTTTGCCATGATAGGACTTGGGAGTCAAAAGTTATGCCGTTTTTAGTACCGGGTCAGCAAGGGGCGACTGTCCGGTAAAGGGGGAGTGTGGCTGATTTGGGAAACGTGTAGGAGTGATGACATTTAATTGTTGTTCCTATACTTCTGTAGCTTGTTACTGAGATTGGGTGTTTACTGTTGGAGGAGTGACGTCGGGTTTGTGGTCATCCTTTAATCAAACTGTTCCTTGCAATTAGAAAAGGTAAGTGCATGGTAGACAGTGGTGAATGGTTGATCACTGTATTCCTGTATTACTCATTACCATTATTGTTTGTGCTTATATTTTATTTTGGAAAAATTGGTTCCATAGCATGGAAAGGTACTCATTTTAGGAAAACGGCATCAAAAGATTTCCGTTTAGTTTTTTAGCACCGAAAGTTTGTTACTTTTCGTTTTCTACCATTCCGTCCATTCTCGGTTGTTTTGGCTCATCCAGTAGAGGTGAAATGACATCTATGCCCTCTAGTTCAATGCATTGCCCCTCGTCTTGATCAAATGAAGTTGCATCCTTGCAGGCACACAAAGATTTCCAAGCCCATCCCAAACTGACCCTAGTAACAGCCTAACATTACAACCGATGTAGAGGAGCAGGGTAGAGCAGAGCTCACCTACCCACTCACTCGCTCACTCCTCGTCGAGCTTGGCAGCCAACTCAGGCAGCGTGGGCAGCAAGGGGTTCTTGCGCGAGAAGCAAGCGTCGCAGTAGTTCCCCGCCTCCGCACCATAGATGTCGTGCAGCTTGCTGAGCGAGAGGAAGGCGAGCGAGTCGCTGCCTATCTCCCGGCGCACGCCCTCCTGGCCCATCCGGTTCGAGATCAGCTCCCCTCACTCGGCGTGTCGATCCCGTACAAGCACGACCCCACCACCCGCGTACCAGGGAGTCGTCCACCACCACCACACTCTTGCTGTGGATCACGCCGCGCACGGGGGCCAGCTTCAACTTCACGGCCAGGTCGCGAATCGCCTGCGTCCGCTGGATAAGCTGCGCTAGCTGTAGTGCCACCAGATCAGGCCCTACTGGAACTCCAACCCCGATGCATGCGCGAACCCGAGCGCCGCGTAGAAGACGGAGTCCGGCATTGGGATGACCACGTCGACACCCGGGGCGGGGGACTCCTCCGCGAGCGTGCGGCCGAAGGCGGTGCGGCGCTCGTGGACGACATGCGCGGACACGACCGAGTTGGGGAGGGCAAAGCAGATGTGCTCAAAGATGCAGGCCCGACGGGGGCGGTGCGGGACGAGGCAGGCCGAGGACACCGACATGTCGCGTCGTTCGACGACGACCACCTTCCCAGGCTCCACCTCGCACTCGTCGGTCGCGTCGATGAGGTCCAGAGCACATGTCTCAGTAGAGCGGCGAGGGCCGGTGAGGGGCGGCATTTGGCGAGCGATGAGGGCCGATGAGGGGCGGCAGCGTCCTGGTGCGGGAGTGAGCTATTGGTTTTGGGCGATCTATTTTGGAGGGTCAAGAACTGAAGGCAAAGGCGAGGAGATGCAATGCATTGAGCTAGATGGCATAAACGTCATGTCACCTCCACTGGATGAGCCAAAACAACTGAGAATAAACGAAATGGTAGAAAACGAAACAGAACAAATTTTTGGTGCTAAAAAATTGAACGGAAATCTTTTGATGCTATTTTCCAAAAACGAGTACCTTTCCATGCTATGAAACCAATTTTCCCTTTTATTTTTATTGCAAGCAATGTGAATGGTCTTGAATTATTTCATATTGTTGGATATGAGAATAATGGTCGATGACGATATTGATTAAGTTATGAATAATTGCGCATTTATAAACATCATTGCATTTGAAAAGGTGATCATGTTGATCACAACTCCACGAGAGTAGAGGAGGTCCCCGATCCTTGAGGAGGACGGGCTCGAGAGTATGTCATCAACGAGTGAACACTCATGCTATACCGGTATACGCGAAAGAAGTGCATATAGACATGTAGTGTAGGGATACATTGAAAAGAAAATATTTAACGATTGTGTGTGAGAATAAAGAGAAGAGGTTTGCATGAATGAGCATGAAAATAAAGTTAAGAGAACAAGTGATGATAAAGGTGTTATTGATTACTGTTGAATTAACATTGTTCATTATCTACTGATGTATTTGTTGAGTCGTGAACTCACCCTTACTCTACTGTTGTTTTTGGGTAACCGTTGATGGCGTTTCGCTTAGGAGGGATTTGCGCATATGGAATAATTACATACTCTTACACTTGATTTATTTATCATGAGAAACCTTTACTTCTTTATGACGGAATAACTTTTAAGACATAATAGATATTGAATAATCCTAGATGATTGATTAGAACTTGTCTATTCGTTCCATAGAACTTGTTCTATTGGTTTCGTGCCAATTTTGGATTAATACCTTGCTATGCTTCTCGAGTTTAATTATTTATGATTGTCAATTCTTTATTCATATTTAATTGTGATCTGTGGACAGGTTTTGATAACGAATTACTTGCTGTAATTTTATAGTAAGTGAATGTAAATTAATTTATCAGAGTAGTTTCCTGGCATTTCAGGCTCAGTGTTGAGCTAGAGTGTTACAGAAGCACAGCTGAAATGTAAAACTCATATGATGAAACCAAATATAGATTGCAGCGTGAGGAATTTACCAGTAATCTCCGGGACAGATTTCTCCAGCTAGCTTCTCAGCCTTCCTGACAGCACGATCAGAGATAGGAAAGCCATTTACAAAAACCCTTGCTCTTCCGTTGTTAATTTTGAAGCTCTTTTTTATGAGATTGGTGAGAAATGAATCACCCGCCTTTGTCGCCCTAGTGTGGCCAGCATCTTGTGGCACATTTAATGTATCTTGTGCATATTCAGGATTATCAAACTCATTGTCTGGAGACTGCGTCCCGTTTGCTACACATACATCATTTATTGAGTTCTGCTTGCAACTTTCAGTTAATAGTATAACCTTTTCATGTTCAGAATGGGCACCTCTACTTCCTACTATAGAACCTTCAGATGGTGAGAATCCACAATGATCACGACGTGGTAAACTTGGTACATGGGAAACCACATTGGCTTCAGGAGGAAGATCCCTGGACTGAGGACTGTCCTCAGAAGTAGTCCCTAGTGGGGTATGTTTGCTCTCTGATTCACTTAAATTTGAGTGCAGATCTTTTTCTTGAGACTGGTGGCTTCCTGAAGAAAAACAATATGGTGGAAGCAACCTATCATCAGCAGTAGCACGCTCGTTCTTTTCCAAGTTATCACCGATGCTATTTTGCAGTGCAGCAGATAAATGTGTACTTAGCGCAAGTTCTGATACATGGAGCCTGCTTCCATCAAGCTTGACTACAATTGCATGTGAGCATGATCCACACCGCAATCTATACCCCTTCCCCAACAAGGAATGTTTGTTTGGTAGCTGCAGCACTTCATAGCAATTGTAGCATATTGTGAAAGGAGCACCACCAGCAATCGGCTCACAGGTTTGTGCAGGCTTCTTGCTTATATTGGCCCGCAGGTGATTCCTCTGTAATGAAGTATTAGTGCGTTTTGAATTGTATCTTTGCTGACCAAACAAGGGATCTTCCACAGGATAAGCCCCGTAACAGTTTAAAAGATATGGTGCCTTTTGATCATTGAAACCCACGGGAGTTTCCTTTACAGGCAAGAACTCTCGGTGGTAGCAATGCAAGCAAGAACAGGCAGTCTGATGGTAGAAACCTTCGTGGTGACAAGAGAGGAGAGGGTCAGGATCATGCTGTCCAAAGAAATAGTTATCGAAATTTTTCCATGGGTAGAGGCCAGCAGGATAGCTAGAGGCTCTTGCATGTGCAATGGGCTCCACATATCCATGAAGATTTTGTTGTGTGGGCAACGGAGCATAAACATGCGGAATGCTAGGACTTTGCACATTTAGGGACGGAGAACGATGAGAATCCTTCCAATGCAATTGAGATGGATCATGCCTCAATTGACTCAACTGTTCATGAGTGCCATACGAACTTGAGGCATCCGCTGCTCTATTGGCTGTAGCGCTTCTACCCGGCCCATCAGTTACCTCACAGGATTGCTGCATCTGGTCTCTCAACTCGTCAAGCATCCTCAAGAGCTCAGCACGGTCTTTCTCAAGGCCCCTGACTCTGCTTGGGCCATCCAAGTCCCTATCATTGGCATGCTCCCTGTTGGAATTTCTGTACCTTGAAGTTAAATGGTAGTTGACAGGGCCTTCTCCTTGGTAAGCATTGGGTGGAATGCCATCGGTTGGGGACCTTGGAGATATGTCAGATATACCTCTTACTCTCACTGGTTGCGCCATTTCTCCATTCTCCCCATTACGAATGCGCCTGTACTTAGCTTCCCTGCCATCATCTCTAATGGTAGCTTCGACATTGGAGATACTTGGCCCTCTTGTAATCCGATTATCATCACGGTTGTAAACTGATTTAGTGAGCAAAGCTGACATTCTATTGGGTACTGATCTACCATCAGTGCTAGCTCCAGATATTGCTTCAGATGCCACTGGCACACTCTCCAGTACTTCAAGGTATTTCACATTTCCATTATCAGAGGTATCGGAAGCTTGGGCTGAGTTCTTTTTCTTAGCTGCAAAAGTTTCAGCAGAGGAACAATGTCATCTCCGGTTTCATATTACCACTCAATGATAGAGCTTAATTTGGCATGTAAAAAGGAGGCTGAAAGAATACAAGTCATATTATGACAAGCATATTATGATATTAACATGGATCTCAGAAGGATGTGCAAAACACGACCACTTCTAGAGTCGCGCCAATGACATTGCTTTTGGCTCCCATTGACCCCAAAAGCAACCTTGAAAAGCACAACAGGAGACTAGAATGCAATAAGGATCCTAAACTAATCGCAAACGTCAGGACATACATTGGATATAAAATTACTGAATCATCATCAAGTAATTTAAACAATGTAGGTCAAACTCAGCATATCTTTTGTTTTCTTAAGCACAATGTGATGTAATAGAATTAACACCAAGATTTAAAAAAAAAACAAAGCTTCCTGCACTGGTGACAAGCGTTTCTCCAGTCAGAGGTTAAGAACTAGCCATAAACTAGAGCTTTTAGCTTCAGTTTAAGAATTTCTTTTTTAAAAGTTTAAGTAATTAGAGTTCTTCTAAGTTTGTCTTGCAAGAAACACCAATAAAATTGAGACCTGATCCTCAAAATCAAATCCTCATATGCTTCTCAGAGGGGACAAAAATTTCAGAAAATAATATGGATAAAATTCAGAAAATTGCATGTGTTCCAAAAAAAAGGGCAAAAATGAGGCTACAATCGAACCTTTTTCATTTCAAAGAGGGGGGAGGGAGAGGGGGTGTTCAAAATTCAAATTAAATCCTAAAGTTTTAAACTTTCTGCAAGGCAAAAATTGGAAGACAAATTTGTCTCCACAAAAACGAAATATCTCCCCAAATTTGCAGCAAAACGTGAGGACTGGTTCATGAAAAGAAAATATTCCCCGCAGCAAGTGTCAATGTCACCAAGACAAGCTGACAAAGTGCAGGGATTTGGATGAGCCGATTCCCTAATCCACCCTAGTTGAAGACCATGGAAATGCAGGGGATTAAACCCAAATCTTTTACAGAATGGAAGGGGCAAAAAATTCTGAAGCCAATTAGGAAAAGAACAAGATTTACTGACAAGAATGTAATCGACGAGTATAAACAAAAAAAATGCCCAAAAATCCAACCTTTTCCTCGTGCCTTCTTCTCCTGTGATTAATGGAGAACGGCAAAAGCAATAAATGAAGTAACAAAGTGAAGGGAGGAGAAAGAGAGATGCGCACCTTGAAGGGTGGCGCCGCATCCGCCGCAGACATAGACGGAGTGAACGGGCAGCTCCGGCAAGAACTTGTCGCATTTGGGGCACCGCACCACCCTTATCCGCGCCGCCGCCGCCGCGGCCTCGTCCCCTTCCATTCCCGACTGCCCCCCTCACGCAAACAGCCTCTTCCTCTTCCTCTTCCTCTTCCTCAGCATCCCCGTCACAACCACCACCTCCTCCGCATCAAACGAAGTAACAAAATCCACCAGGAAGTGCTCAAGAATCCCCAAGAAACTCCAAGATACACTAGACTCGTACAAACCAAGAACAGCAAGAGCGCGAAGAACCCTCTCACCTCAACCAAGAACTGCAGCCTAGCCGACAAACGGAGAAAGAGCTGCAAGCAGCTGGGAACGAAGGAAACTACGAAGGCGTTGGAGGGAGGGAGGGAGGGAGGAGAGAGAAGAAAAGGCGGGGCTGGCTGAGGTGGGAACTAAAAAAATATAGAGAGGAGAGAGCAGATCAGGCGCGTGCAAATTTAATCGATCTGTCACGAGCTCATCTCGGTCTCTGACTCCAATGCTCAGCTTTGCTAGCTGCGCCTGCGGCTTCGTCTTTCGCTCTCTTCGACGAGGGGAGCCACGAATTTGGAGCAAAAAATGAGATCGTTTTAAATGGAAAAGATATAAGTAGTTCAACCACACGTTACTTGATTTTTTTAAAAAATAATATTAATTCAAAAGATAATTACAAAAAATAGTCAAAAAAAATTACAAAACTAGGTTCTTATCACCATTTAACCTAGCGACATGAACCTATTTACTGCTGGTCACCGTTCCAACTGTCTATCATTATTTCAACTGACGAATTGCATCGAAGAGTGTGGCAAATTGCCAGTTGAACTAGCGACAGAGGCTATCTATATATACCTCAAAATTCAGTGAAAAAGTCATTTTAATTCTGAAAAAAAAAAGAGAAGAGAGAGGAGGAGAGGGGAAAAGAAATATAGCGAAGCCCTGCCAATTCCTCGCGGAGGAGAGAGGCGGAGCAGCAGATCCAATCACTCATTTTGCAGGTAAATATTCTTACAACTTTGTACATAAATTCAAAATCTTATAGGTTAGCAAATAAAAATAGCGACATAGAATTCAACAGATTACATAATTTTAGCTGTATTGTTGTTTGATATAGTACATCATTTTAGCTGTGTATAGTTTAGTTCATTGTATAGATATTATTTATGTTGATGTACTAGAATGATTTAAAATAAATCCGTAAAAATACTAAGAAAACTTTGTATGTTTTTATTTTTACACGGTAAATATTTTGTTAATGCTAAAATACTTTTTAAACTAGAAAAATAGGAAAACACCGCTAAAAATTCTATAAGAAATCTAGAGTAGATAATATGATATATAGAGCTGAATCAAAATATTGTGAACTTAATTTTTGTTTCCATTTGTACATAGTAAATATTTTATAAATGTTGGAGACACTTTTTAAACAACAAAAATGGTAAGATACCTACTAAAAATCTATAAAAATTACAGAGTAGCTAAATAGAGTATGTAGAGCTTAATCAAAATAATCCCAACTTAATTTTGGTTTCCATTTGTGCACGATAAATATTCTGTTAATGCCGAAAGTACTTTTTAAACCTGGAAAATATGAAGACACCTCTAAAAATTTTACAACAAATTCAGAGTTGCTACATAGAGTATGTAGAGCTAAATTAAAATATTGTGAACTTAATTTTTGTTTGCATTTGGACACGATAAATATTTTATAAATGTTGGAGACACTTTTTAAACAAGGAAAATAACAAGATACCTATTAAAAATATATAAAAATTGCATAGTTGGTAAATAGGGTATGTAGAGCTTAATTAAAATAATCTTAACTTAATTTTGGTTTCCATTTGTGCACCGTAAATATTCTATTGATGCCGAAAATACTTTTTAAACTAAGAAAATAGCAAGAAGCCTCTAAAAATTGTAAAAAAAACCAGAGTTGCTACATAGGGTATGTAGAGCTAAATTAAAACATTGTGAACCTATTTTTATTCCTATTTGTACACGGTAAATATTTTGTAAATGCTGGAGACACTTTTAAAACAAGAAAAGTAACAAGATACTTATAAAAAATCATAAAAATTACAAAGTGGCTAAATAGGGTATGTAGAGCTTAATCAAAATAATCCCAACTTAATTTTGGTTTTCATTTGTGCACGGTAAATATTCTGTTAATGTTGTTGTTTGTATATGTTACGTAGTATTTACAATGTATGCATTGAATTTTCAGGTATAGCGGACTCAGGAGATGTTGCGCAGTGGTCGTATGAGTTGCTTGGCCCGACCATTGATGCGCATCACCATAGCCACCTCAGTACTATCCTCCCCTAAGAGGGCGAGGCAGCGATCAAACCTTGAAGACCTCACTCAGTCACGCCACACACTGCCACTTTTATAGACTGAGATGACAACACACTGCGATGCTGCCTTTTTAGACCGAAAAAAACACACTCTACCTTTTAAGACCAAAAAGACCGCACCCGGTGACGCCACGGGCTGCCACTTTTGCAGACTGAGATGACAACACACTGCGGCGCTACCTTTTCAAACCGAAAAGACCACACTCCGTCGTGCCACCTTTTTAGACCGAAAAGAACGCACCACAACACACCACACACTACCACTTTTGCAGACCAAGATGACAACACACTGCAATACTACCTTTTTAGATCGAAAAGACCATAGTCCACCAAGCCACATTTTTAGACCAAAAAGTCCCTTATAAAAGGAGGAAGAAGAAAACTGAAGGAGAAGAAAGCTGAAGGAGAGCACTACACCATCACACCCTACACTTCACCAAAGCATCGTTCACACAACAGAGAGGAAGGAGATGTCGGACTTGTCGGCGAACTTCTACGCGAAGATACTGCGGAAGTGCAAGTGGTTTGCTGAGAGTGTTAAACACTACTCGGATTGTTCTATGAAGGAAGCGTCAGTACCACCGGAGTTCCCACACCTACAATGTGTGTGCGAAAAACCGTCCAAGATCATCCAGTCCAAACACCCAGCGACGGCCGCCCGGGCGTACTACACATGCGGGAACGTCCTTGTAATCGAATCTTACACACACATAGATTTTTTAAAACTTACGTTCCATTCCACAAATCCCTAACTACATCTACGCATAATGGCAGCATGAGATGCGATGCGTCTTCTTCCAATGGATCGATGGCCCGGACATGTACGATAAGGCGTTCATCAAGTAGAAGTACATGTTGAATTATACGATGCGAACCGACATCTTCAAACGCTAAAAACCTGATGTACCGACCCTACTGAAAAGGCATTGGAGGAGCCTAGGAATGCAGGGTATTGGTGGAGGACCCCCGAACAGGAAGCTGAGTACGACCAGATCGAGCCCGCGGCGGGGAAGGCTCCTGCTAGTGAGACCAGCAGCCGTCCTAGCACTCCCCATCATCTGGGTGCAGTCTGGATCGAAGAGGCTTATGTTTAGTTTACATCCTGATTATTAATTTAGCCATATGTTGTGTTATCCTAACATCATTCAATCATCCAGCCTGTCTCTAAAACAAGGCTGAGTTTGAGACTGGCCACCACCGCGAGCAGTCTAGAGACAAGGGGAAGGGACGGATGGGCAGCCAGAACTAATTTATTTCGTTCCAATCAACCCTTTTTTGGATTCCAAAAATACGTTTATATATCGTAGGTGTATTTCGGTTTGTTGATTCGTACATATTGGCGTTTCTAATGTACGTAACCAAACCCAGCGCACCATGTAATTCGTAACTAAATTATGAAGTCTTTCAAACTTAAATCCCTTTTTCCAAATATTTTGAATATTAAATTTTACGTAATCTTTTCCCGAAGGAATCAGTTCCACGAACAATAAAATCGTGACAACAACGCGCATGGCAACCCTAAACCCAATTTTTTTTTCATTTCACTCCGAAGGGGGCTTTGTGTTATTGTGCCGCCGAACTCGCATCCCAAATTACATCGTCGATCTCGCATTTTCTAATCCATATTTTGTTATCGTCTTCAATTTCGAATTTCGAACTACGCGAACAATTCAAGGTATTACCAAAAAAACTTCGTGAAATACACTAAATCTTTAGGCTGAATTCTCTACACATAAATTTTTAAAAAATATATTCCCAGGTTCCTGCCGCCAATTGGAATGGCAATAGGGTCCTATCGCCAATTGAACTGGTAAAATTGTCCTGCCGCTAGTTCAGTTGGTGACAAGAACCTCTCCGTACTGTTGCAATTGGCGACAGGGATACTATCGCCAATTGGAACGACGACAGGAAAATTTTGCCATTGCAAATAGTGATAGTGGCCTATTTTGTCATTTTTTTATTTTTTTGTAATTATATTTTAAATTAATATTATTTAAAAGAAATTCCACGTTACTCCTAGTACCTGTTTGGGATGGCTTCGACTTCTGTTTCACGCACGGAAAAGCCGAAAGCCATCCCAAGCGGGCATCTTTCATTACCAGTTTTTCCAGATGCTGGAAGCCCCCATTTCAACTTTGCCCCTAGACTTCAAGGGTAATTACCCGCTTTTGCCACTGAACAATCCCACCCCCACCCCCATGCTCGCCCCAAACCCTAGCATGTCCCCACAGCCTGATTGCCCAGTCCTCCCTCCTGGCTGCTCCATCCTCCCTCTTCCTCCAAAGTGACGCTGCCGCCCTCCCCTTCTCCTCCCCCGAACGGCACCGCCCTGCCCTCCTTGTCCTCCCTTGAGCGGCTGCCTCCCCGCCCTCCTCCTCTTCCTCCTGAGCAACGCCGCCGCCCCACCCTCGTCCTCCTCCCACGAGCAGGCAATGCCACGCCCTCCTCCTCCCCCAAGTGGTCGCCGCCAACCTTCTCCTCCTACGAGTCGCCGCCGCCCATGCCGCCTACCTTCTCCTCCCTCGAGCTGTCGCTGCTCGTGCCGTCCTCTGTAACACCCTGCTTTTCTAAACCTTTTGAAGCTTTCAAAATAAAAAGAACCAGTTGGTTTATTGGTTTGTTAAAGCTTAAAGCCTGAAATTTTAAAAGTGATTTAATTGACTAAACCAAACTTCATCTAATTCGTTTTGGTTTAGCTTCGAGTTTGTTGAATCTTTCTGGTTTTCGGTCTCCTTTGTTTGTCTTTCTATCCCTAGTTCCAAACCTCCTAGCTTTTCTTAAGCTCGGGTTTGTGTTTCAAACATCCATGTTGCCCATAATTCAAATTCAAGTTTGAATTCCTCCTTTTCCGTTCTGGCCCTCTTCTCTTTTTGGCCCTTCCTTCCTCCTTGGGAGTAGCTCGTTGCTTTCTGTCACGACCTTCTCTTAGTCATGACCTCCTCTTGGTCACGACCTCCTTTTTGTAAAGACAACCCTCTCGGTCGTAGCTGCCCTTTTTTGTAAAGATGACCCTCTCGGTCACAACTACCTTTTTTGCAAAGGCGACCCTCTCAGTCGCAACTACCCTTTTTGTAAAGACCACCCTCTTGGTCAAAACCACCTTTTTACAAAGACCACCTCCTCCTCAGGACCTCCTCCTGTGACCACCCTTTTGGTTAGACCTCTCTCTTGGTCACAACATTTTCCTTTGACCTTGATCAAACCCTTTGTTTGAACCAGTCCTACTCACTTTCTCCTTCCTACACATTTGCTACAGAAGTCTTTGAGCATTAAATATTGTTGCATTGCATTAAATGTTGTCACCTCTATTGTACCCATCTCCCCCTCTTGTCTCCTCCCTTACCTGCTCTCGTCCCCTTGCTCACCTGCCGGCTGTGCGCCTATGCTGCGCCACCATGAATCCCATCGCTATGCCCTTGTCAGCCAGTTCTCCTACCTCCTCTACAAATAGCACACCAGGGAGCCTTTTGCCCTTTTCCACTCTATCCATTTTCACCTCAACACTTCTGCTCTCTTGCTCTCGTCCCGCAGTTCTTTCCGTTGGACCTCCTTCTCTAAAGCTTTTTGTGTTGGATTTCATTTGGATCTTTATTTGAGCTTTATTTGATCCTTCTATATTCTCTCGTGTAGAGTTCGATGACACTAGGGAAGCAGAGTTCGCTGAAGAAGTAGATCTTCAAGCTTTCGAGTAAGGCAAGTCATACTTTTGATCATATTGCACCCAATATTTCAAATTATGTACCTTCCGTTTTAAAATTACTACTACATGCGTATTTCAATTCAAGTACTTTAAATCCCTGTTTTAACTTGATAGTTATTCCCAAATCCTTTGTACACCCAAACTTGATCGTCTTTTGGACCTCCCTTGGTACCGTAGTTAAAAGCTAATTGATATATTAGTATGAACTAGAGCATGTTGCAAAACTCCATGCTTAGCCCAAGCTTAGCTCAAAAATCTTTAATTTGAGGAAGTTAGCCAAAAGCTCAACTCTGTTTTCAATCGTTGCCATGGTATGGTCAGTACCATAGAGTTTTTCTGAAATATTTTAAATGTGGTAAGCAAAGTGAAAACCGGTTTGGACTTGGGTGAAATAGATGTTTGGATGGGTGCATGTTCATGCACGGGATCGATCCATTTCTATGGTCGATGCCCAGAGTTCTGTTGGTTGTCGCCTAGGTCAGTTAAGAACGGATCTTCGAGTGTATTTTGCTATGCCTTTTCGTACTACCACATGTCCTGAATGGATAGGACCTGGCTAATTAATTTGCAACGTCTCACCGTGGTTGTGCCATCCGGTTGTGTGGGTGTCTTTCACGACCTACTTTCATGTATTCCCACATGGCGCAAGAGGGGGCTTGAATCCAGCAAGTAGTTAGCCCAATGGAAGCGAAACCTCAGCGAGGAGGGACTACGGTGGGATGGCGCATTGTAAAGGCCTTGTGATAATCTCTTAGTCGTACACCTTCGAAAGTGTGTGAGCAGACAGTATAATTGATTATCTCTTGTGTATAAAGTTGTACCACCTTTGCAGAGTATAAACTTATTCGAATAGCCGTGTCCACGGTCAAGAACATGCTGGCAAAGCTGCTCAAAGTTAGATCTTGGTTTTGTTTTCTAAAGGCTTTATTACCTTGTTTTGGATCTCTATCCAAATGGGTTTTGGACGGGTAGCCCTGAGCAGTTAGCTTTGTGATAGGAGGATATCCTTCACCACTTATTGATGAATGTTATCTAACTATGAAATTGTGGTTTAGAAAATGAATTTTAGTATTGTATATCTGCTTTAGAACTTAGTACAATTAATTAGAAAGAAACTTGGCTTTGTGCAAATCACTTCTATATGCCTTCCTTTGTTAAATCCTTGCATGCATTAATCTGTTACTTGACGAGTGTGACTTGCGAGCACGGTTGTTGTGCTCACTCTTGCTTGTTGACAAGCAGGTAAAGAGGTCTTCGTAGAGGACCAAGAGGTCCTGGACGACTAGGATACGCCCCCAGCTGATTGCTTGTGGTGAATCAGGTGGCCCTCGACTTGTTTTTTTTCCACTGTATTTGCTCTTGGCTTTGTACCCTTTTGTAATCAACTCAAAATTTTGTTAATATAGTGACAATTGTATAGATATGTTATCATCTCTTGTTTGATTGTGTACACTAGACACTGATCATGGGACTAGTGGGGTATACACAATGCGGTCCCGGGGTACTTGTGCCTTGGGGACGCGACATCCTCCCCCGACGCAAATGTCACCATCCTCCATCGACGTCGTTGTTGTCGATTTTTTAATTTGTTCGATTTTCTTTATTGTCTTTTTTCTATTGTAAATTAATTATTTATGAAATAAATGTTTATTATAATAATTATTTATTGCAATAATTATTTATGTAATAATTGTTAATTGTCGTTATTTGCGTTAATTGTTGTTAATTGTGGTCAATTGCGTTAATTATCGTTAATTACAATCAATTACGATAGTTGTCATCCATTGCGTTAATTGTTGTTAATTGCAGTAGTTATCATAAAGTGCCATCAATTGTCATTAATTGTCGGTATTTGTCGTTAAATGACATCAAACAAGCCATCATTTGCCTCACTGGCATTTCAGACATTTCTCAACTTAGAAGCTCCAGCCAGTCGACCTAAAGGGCCTATTTGGCACAACTGCAACTTTTCTGAAAAGTGGCTTCTGGCTAAGCTGAAGGGCTAAATGGCTATAGGGCCGAACAGCTAAGTTGAAAAGATTTGGTGTTTGGCCGTTTGGCTTTTAGGTAGGCTATGTGGAGCTTTTATGTTGGAAAATATCTAAAATACTCCTGAGTCAAATGATGGCTTGTTTGATGCAGCTTAACGACAATTAATGATAACTAACAACAGTTGACGACAATTTACGACAATTACCGCAATTAATGACAATTAACCCAGTAGACCGTATTGAACAACAATTAACACAATTAACGTAACTAACAACAATTAACTATAATTGATGGCACTTTACGACAACTACCGCTATTAACACAATTGACTGCAATTAACAACAATTAACGTCAATTAACACAAATAACAATAATTAATTAATTCAATAAAAAAATTATTATAATTAACAATTATTACATAAATAATTGCAATAAAATTTCATTACAACAAAAAATTATTAAAATAAATAATTTTTTGCAATAAAGAATTATTACACACATAATTCATTTACAACAAAAATAAAATAAAATAAATAAAAAGAAAGAAAATCGGGTTGTTGTGGGTGTGGCGGCGGGGGGAGTACGACTTTAGCAGTGGCTGCACCGAGGGAGTAGGAGGGAGGAAGAGTGAAGAGGGAGGAGCGGGGGGCGGCGGTGGGCTCTAGAAGAGCTCAGGGCGAAGGGGTGGCACCACGTGGGGAGAAGGAAGAGGAGAAGGGGCACCAGTGTCGGTGGGGAGAGGAGGAGGGGGCCGACCCAAACCCTAACCCTAATCCCTGTACCCCGACTCTGGTATATTCTCTCCCGACCCATCACCCCTCCCTCTTACTCCCGCGTGGCGCCACTCGCCCTCCTCCTCCTTCCGCGTCGGCCCCTCCTCCTCCCTTGCCTGACGTCGCCACCCCTCCAACCCGACCTCCTTCCGAGCCTCCCACGCCGACCCCTCCTCCCACGTTGGCCCCCTCCTCCCGCGTCGACTGCAGCAAAGAGGGAGGAGCGGACAGCGGTGTCAAGCTCGGGAGGAAGAGGGAGGGGGTGGCAGGGTGGCTGGGTCGGGAGAGAATAGAGCAAAGTCGGGGCGAGGAGGGTTAGGGTTTGGCTCGGTTGCGGGGCAGGGGTTTTGTGCGATGGCAAAAGTGGGTAAATACCTCTGAACTTCAGAAGTGAATGCAGAACAGGGGCCGTGGGAAGCTGCCACGTAGCAGCTTTCGGCTTTCTCACGTTATATGTGGCTTACGGCTTTGGAAAAAGTGATGAACCCGAAGGTCCGATTGTTGGCCTGATCTTTCGATGAGAACAATAAGTTCGGTAGGCGTCACTCAACTCTCACGATCCTGGCTACGAACACGCAAGGCTCGAAACCACGCAATCGCTGAACTGATTGACAAGTCGTTATCAACCGTGCACGAATACCCGGTTGACGACCACGAAGTCGATTCTCGCATACACCAAGAAGCACGCAAGAACAAGATAAATAAGCAATCTGAAATTGCGAATAAGAATGAAATATTTGATAAATTGGGATTTCGAAGCGGTATTATGGTTGGTCTAGTCGACACAAGCCAATACACGAAGTTGCATAGAAGCTAACTTTTAACTAAACAAAATCCCCCGTAAAACTAAAGGGGTGCGGCCTCCTTATATAGGGGAGAGGAAGTTGTAACATCCTAATTTTGGGCTTGTGTTTCAAATGTAAGAAAATGAGTAGAAATTAAAACTTTTTCTTACATCTTGTATTTCCTGTGTGTACTAAACAATTATTGTACAAGGGCTATGGAAATACAAAGTCACAAGTCTTTGATCCAAATCTCGATCCTTCAAAAACAATCTTGTCAAACCTTTTGATCATCCTCTGGAAATATTTTTCCTAAGTTCTTGGGACGGTATGTGACCCCTCTGAAAATTTTTACAATTTTTAGAAATTGTTTGAATATTTTGAGAGGTCAGTCAAACCTGTTTGACTTTTAGTCAAACCTTAAACCAGTACCTTGTAGAATTTTTGGAGAAAAATGCATAGCATTAAAACCTCTAAAATTTTTACACTAGGTCAATATCTAAGTCAGCAAGCTCCTGTAAAAATTTCAAAATTTTTGGAGTTATTTTGCTACCTCTAATAAATCCTCAAAAGTCTTAGCTTAATTTTAAACCTAAAGCTGATTCACTGTTCCTTGGGTTGAGTCGGACTCGGGCTCGAGCCACTTGGTTGAGCCTAATCAACTAACTGCACCGGGTCCCCTTTTAATCGCGCAGTCGATATCAGCCATAGGATCTAAATCAAACGGCTCGGGGAGATGGTGCCGTTCGGGCCGCCGTGAACGCGCCATCTAATTTAGACCGTTGGATTAAGATCCAACCGTCTTGGTTCATTGGGCTGTTCGGGTCACCCGAACATCTCAATGGATCCCAGCCGTTCGATCTTGATCGGACCGCTCTGATTGCTTGGAGTGTAAAAACCCTCGGCTGGACCCTTTGAATCGTGACCGTTCATTGTCAATCCAACGGCCATGATTTCTTTTCTGTTCTTCTTCCTCCTCTGTCTCTCCGTGCGCGCGTGCGTCCATGGCAGGAAGAAAGAGAGAGGGAGGGTGGCTTGTTGTGTCACTTCGAGCGTGCCTCGTCAACATCACTCTGTGGGGCATTAAATGTGCCCCAGGATTTCGGCTCCTCCATCCCGAGTCTCAGCTGCTCCCATCACTTCTTGGTCCATGACCGTGCTATGAACCGAGCTCACCGTGAGCTCTTGTTCTTGCTCGAAACCCTAATCCTTCCTCTATTTAAACCCCTCCAGGTCCTCCTGGTGTTCCTTTACACCACCCCTAGCTCTTCTCTGTGTTTGAGCTCAAAACCACTTCAAATCTTCAAACCACCATTGTTGACCCGAGGAGCTCCAATGTGGATCTGGGTGTCCAGTGGTTCACCTTCAATATTTTTTGCACCCTTTTGAGCTCCTCAACTTCCTTTATATTTCCCCTAACTTAATTTTGGGTTGCATTCACAGGAATCACTCAATTTTAAGTTTGGAGATTTTCGGCTGATTTCACCCCCTTTCTTCTCCAACTCCGGTAAGTGGTTCTTTTTGCAATTGCTTACTTATGGAGCTCGTGGGAACCTTGATGGAGCTATTTTGATCACCCATTGGTGTTCATTTTGCTCAGATTGTCATTTTCGTCTTCATCTTCCTCGGCTCCGGTGGACTTCATCGTGTTCAAGTCTTCCCCGGCCATCTTTGAAGCTCCTCTCGGTTCAGGTAGCTTCTTATTAGTCCCTAGAAGTGTTGGCACTCGCTTTCCTGGACCGCAGCGGAGCATTTTGCTATTTTCATGTTTTGCCGAAAATGGCTCCATCTTAGTTTTCCGGCTCGCCGGCGTTCTAGACCTCCACCGCCGGCGAGGTCATCACCATTGGGTTCGCATCGCTATTGCGAACCCATTTTGGTTTTTGGTTGGCGCCGCCGCGACCGAAGTCGCCGGCGACAAGCCGTGGAAGCCACTCGGGATTTTGCCAGCCGAAACTCCCGTTTTCGTCAGTTATTTAGGACATAATTAGTGCCTAATCATTGTTAATCATTGAGTGTATTAATTATGTCCTAATCAAGCCTAATGTCTCACTAGCATGTGGGCCAAATCCTCTGAAAACACCCGCTGGCTTTAACCTAGTGCTTTCGGACATCTTTAATGCTAATGATTGTCATTAAATCCTGTCTTAACACTAATGTGTCCGAAATTACCTTTTTGGGTCACTGACGTGTGGGCCCTCGGTCCTTGATCACCTCTGCTAAAAAGCTTTAGGACACATTAATTGCTAATCATCACTAATCATTGGTCATTAGTAACTTTAGTTGTCCTAAAGATCCTCTCTGAGTCACTGCCATGTGGGTCCCATGCACTGTGCACGTGTGTTAAAGCTCGTGTTTGTGACTCGCAGTCACTGACATGCAGCCCCACATGTCAGCGCTCCATTTTTGCACTTCGATCTTTGGCCGCCGTCCATTTCGCGATCTGTGGTCCAGATCAATTGGGCTGATCGGGTCACCCGATCCTCCCATTCGTCGTGGACCGTTCATTTGTTGATCTGCGATCCTGATTCGTGTGTCGTTCGCGAGGTCCGAACCTCCCTCGTTCTTGGCCATCAGATCTTTGATCAACGGTCGCGATGGGTTGGGCCGTTCGGGTCACTCTCACGCACCCTTCGCGCGCGCCGTTGGATTTCAAATCAAGGGCCCATAATTGTCCACGTCGATTCTTTTATGTTAAGTGTTGTTTATTTCTGTAAGTATTTATTTAGCAACTGAAAATTGTATAAAAACTTTAGAAATTCATATCTATTTCAAAATAGATCCTTTTTACATGAAACCAACCGTAATAAATTTGTATTTCACTAAAGTTTAATATAAAAATGCTTTTAGCTATGCTTCTGTGGTAGAAAATTCTGTAATCCTTGATAGCTTGTTTTCTGCCATTTTTTATATATTCCAGAATTGGATTAAAACTTAGAAAATGCATATCTTTTTCTGTATATCTACAAATTGAATGATTTTAACTTTGATAAATTTGTTATTAACTAAAATTTAATCTAAAAATGGTGGTAGGCCTAAATCAGCACCAGAAAAATATGTTAATAAATTTAACCTTCTTAGTAACAATTAAAAACTCATTTAATGTTGTAAAAGACACAAGTAATTCTCTGTAAATCCTAAAAATATGAAATTGATGCTAGAAAATCCCTCTGTTAGCATACTTTAATATGTAATAGGTTTTGCACATATGAATGTTTTTGGAAAATGTAATATGCTAGTTTTGCAACTTAGAAAAATCATAAGTAAATCATTATAACTCCAAATTTAGTAAACTCAATTTTGCTATCATAAGGATGTCATAATCTACTTGCTATAAAAATTTCAGAGCTTAGATCATTCCAGAAATTTTCGATATGAACAGTACCAATAATTAATTTAGGGAATTTATAGGCTGAGAGAACTAGTTTTAACCATAACTTTTTCATGATAAGTCCAAATGAAGTAATTCTTGTTTCTAAAATTGTCTAAAATCAACCTCTAGCTGCTGTGTAAATTTCATGGGATTTGGATGTCTTTTGCTATTGAGTTTTGTTTGGGGTTCTTCGTTCTTATTTGGTTTTATCGCATTTTCGCGTTAGGTTCCGAAGATATTATTGAACCTGAGAATCCTCCTCTGCAGCAAGAAAAAATCCAGCAAGACAAGCAGTTTGATCATGTTAATCCCTGTATTTTAAGTATTTATGTTGCTTACAAATTCTATATATGCATTGCTACTTTGTGTTAAACTATTGTCGTTAGTTTACCTAGTAGATGCATTTCCTTAGGCAAATGATTATCCTCTACTACCATGAGCCTAGGTTATTGCTGTGATTTAGAGTTCGTGGATGAGCTCTTGTCACTTAGTAGTTTGCGAATTGATTGCTTAGCCATGCTTAGCTTCCGGTAGAAATGGGCGGTTATCGACTTGTCGATAACCTTGATCACATAAAACTTATTATGATTTATGATTTCAGCCTTGTGCCATGTCTACTTATGAAAACTAAAACTGAAAACAAAATGATTTAGACTTGGGCACAATGGTATGATTGGTGTGCTTCTGGGTGTGACTGGAATGGTGCCCGAGTAACAAGGACCGAACATCTTGTTACACTAAACCAAGCATTTTAGCGTGCTAACCACACGAGAGGGTATGAGACCTCTCTTGACTTAGTACTTTGGCGTGTATTGGCTTCGGGTCGTAGGGAGTCGCATGAGGGATGGTGTCAGGAGCATTGTAGTGTCCGAAAGACTTCACCCGTGATGGGATTTGTTGTCTTTCGGCTTGCAATGTAAGCGTATGGGTTTCTATCCATACGAGCGGCTCGTAGTCAATGCACAAGATTGGAAATGTCTCGTAGGACTTAGCCGTGTCGGCATACCTTCGGAAGTGTGCTTTTGTGGCTTAAAGGCGGTCTGGAGTGTGGGTACATTGGTACACCCCTGCAGGGTTAAAACTATTCGAATAGCCTCGTCCTAGGTTATGGACACGCTTGGCAAGGTCTTTCAAGAGTTAGACTACAACCATTTTAAACTAAAACTTGATGGGTGGTACGAATCGGGGATTCGTGCTATGTTGTGGTGGCTATTGGGATAGTCACTTCCAGGTGGTTACTTGTATGTATCTTTATTTTGCTGTTATCTTGACAACAAAACAGATTTGCAAACTTGCTTTTAAATGTATTACATTATTGCAAATAAAGTTGGCTTTGTGCAAAATAAGACATACAACTTCCACCTAAATAAGCTTGCATGTAGTTTATGAATAGGTCTGCTATTCTACACGTCAGTCTTGCGAGTACCTTTGTGTACTCAGTTATCTTGCTTAAATGTATTGTTGCAGAGGAAGAAGGTGAGCTTGAGGGGCCTCACTTTTGTGAGCTGTGTTGTGGTAGCTTGCGAGGCGTCTAGCTTGGCGGCCCGGTCGGTTGCCTTGTGGGTTGTGTGGCTAACCGGTCGACGTTTGTTCTAGCCTTCTTATGGCACATTTTGCTTCCGCTGTCATTCTTGTATATTGTTCTATTTGGTCGGTCGGCTCTTTTGTAATAACTCTACTTTATGTATGTCGTTGTTGAACTTAGTGATAAATGTTGTATGGAAATGATGTGTAATTTTGTGATGATGTGCATGTGCTGCAATCCTGGGAAGCATATGTCCATCGAGGCTCAGAATGTTTAATTAGTAATGCTAGAACCATTTGAAGGTTAAGTGTTACTAGTTAAATATTCCGGGTCCTCACAGGAAGTCGCAAATGTCTAAACGCTAGAAATGTGGTACTATTCATAGGTTACTATTCACATGAACAGTACCATGAACAGTAACCGTGAACGGTGTGTACGGCCCAGGTGGAGGCGGCCGGCCCAAATAGGCCAAGGAGGTGGCCGGCCCAAATAACCTAGAATAGTGGGTACTCTTTGGGCCAAATTATTGATACAAATACAAGGCCCTCGGCCCAATGTGAGGTGTCGCAGCACCAGGTATAAGTGAAGTAAATTCGTCGGCACGTTGGAGTAGCGTCTGACGCAGCCGAATCGATGGCAGTCGAGTAATTTGGTTGGAGGTGGGGTAGCGGTCGTATCCGGCAGGTTGATGTCCTCATCATCCTCCCTTTCTTGCATTTGAGTCGTCCTCGACTCACGCTCATCCTCCAGCGGCAAAAGAAGATTTAAAACTTGGAGCAACACATTCTCATCTTTCTGCAAAATGTTAGCAATAGCAGGTGCCAAAGAAATAGAGAAAGCTGTGGAAATGACAAGTGATTGTGCATGCATCAAATCATCACAGGTATATTTTCTCATAGCATTCCTTTTGCAACTCAATTTGCAAGTATAAGTGAAGTAAAAAGTAGAGTTATGCACTGCTCGTTTATGAAAGAAAATTATCCTCAACTTTTGTAAGTTAATGGGTAACACAACAATTGATTTCAAAGTGCACAAGTCATGTATATAATCGGAGTTCAATTGAGTAATAGCAAATACATCTAGCAAGGGTGAGAAGATTTGTACATTATTATTCAGATTGTCAATGCTAGATGGTGCAATAATAGATGAACATATAGGTATCGGATAATCCACAAAATTCAGCACACAAGAATTGTTGTTTGAAACAACAAGCCTCAAATCAGTCATGTGATCACAAGTTATACATATTCGATATACAAGAAATTGATTGTCTACACCATAATCTCCAATCAAATTAAACTTATATCTAGGGGCGTAGGCACTAAGCAAGGATTTCGAACATGCAATTACAGAAACTTTTTCCATGGCATGTGACAATTTCATAGGTGGATCCAACATAATGTAACATAAAGAGTCAGCAGGAGAAATTCTAGTCAAAACGTCTTTATGTCTAACCAATTCCACATGATCATTGTATGCGATTAAATCATCACATGAATCATTCAAAACAGTAGGTAATTCAATTATTTCAGCACATGGTGCACTCAAGTCAACAGGTAATTCAACAAGTTTATCACATGGTGCAGTCAACGCAGCTGGCGAATCAATCAAATTATCACAGGATTCATGCAAATTCTTAATAATATCATGGTTATTGTTCTTAGATTGAGTGTTCAAATCAGTACCTTTGGTATTACCTTGTAGGCTCGACTCAGATGATGTTGGTACTGGAGTTGGTGAGTAGTCAAAAGCTTTTCCTTCTTCTTCTTGCTCCAGCTCAATTAACAATGAGCGAGCCAAAGGTGCAAGACAACGAGACAGAGTAACGCTCACAGCAGCAGGGGCGGCAATCATGGTAGATGCAGCAGCAGGAGAAACAACCGAAGATGATCTTGATGCGGAGGTTTGTACCGTGCGCTTATTTGTTTCATGTACACGTGAAGGTGTAGTGGAAGTAGACAAAAAAGCACGAACGGTCTTGGATTGTCGTCCCCTGATTTCTTTTTCAACTTGGCAAGCAAGACAAAACAAACGAGTGATAGTGGGAGGTTTATAAACAAGTTTATTCCGAATTTGATGGTTTAATCCTCCTAGAAATCTCGTTATCTTCGCATCTTCAGTTTCTTCTAAACCACAACGAGACAAAGCAGTTTGCAAATCTTGATAATAATCCTCTACAGAACTACTACCTTGTCTTAAGCGTTGCAATTTATTAAGCAATTCACGAGAATAATATGAAGGTACAAATCTATGTCTCATTACTCTCTTCAAATCATTCCATGTTCTAGGTATGTTCTGATTAGTACGACAGTATTCACTACACCAAATAGATGCAAAATCATAAAATTCACGAGTAACAGCCCTAACTTTTAGATGATCATGAAATTTATGGCATGCAAATAATTGTTGTACAACTAATTCCCATGTGATATAAGCATCAGGATCATAATTCCCAGTAAAAGATGGTGCAATGAAGTTAATTTTATGAGACGCACTATCACTATCATATACCTCCCGTGGTGAAAAAGCTTGTCTCAAGTGTGCATCTTCCTCGTTCACTATCTTGCATTCCTGTCCAATGGTTCGAAGAAGAGGTGGATATATCTTGCAATCATTCCGTGAACCTGCCATAGTTAGTAGAAGACAAGGAAATAAATCACAAGATATGTCCCTATCAACTACTAGGTTCTGGAGACTCAACCAAGTCACTCACACTCAAGCTTATACCCAGTTCTTACAAGTTCTTACCAATGCAGCAAGGAAGTGGTACAACCGGTGGCTGGTTCGTGATACTCTCACTTGCGACCAGCTCAACATTGCGAGGAACGACACCTGCTGAGTTAGTAGGGAGTGGAGCTCGGAAGGCTAGTACGTAGCAAAGGAATAGCAATTATTCAATTCAGTATGCAAAGTTGAAAAGTAGTTCAAAGTACTAATCACAAGTGCTGGTCCTAGTCTAAACCAAGCCTAGCTAGAGCAACTCACAAGAACGACTAGGAGCAACAAAGGCGGGCTAGCACAAGAACAAACACGCAAGCGAGCAATGGATGAATTATGCCCAACTGAATAAGGAAAAAAAATCAAGAAAAGAGGCCGCTCTGAAATTTGTTTTGCTTCTTCTTCTTCTCCTCCTTTTTTTCCTTTCCTTCTTTTTTTTTCTCCTTTTTTTTCAACCTCAAGAACGCCACTGGGTACCAAAAAGCATGAAATTTTCAGGTTGCTATAGTAACCAAAAAAATATGATTTTTTTACTGTAGCAATGGCGAAAAACTGAGTCTTCTGACGTCGGTGCCCCCCTGATTTTCTTTGGCAAACTGAAATTTCTTTTGCTCAGCTTTTTTTTTCTCTCTCTTCTGTCTTTCTTCTCAACTTTTTTTTTTGCTTTCCTTTTTTTTTCTTCTCTCTAACCCCTTTATTTTTATACCTCAGCAGCTACCAAACACAGAAGCTACGGGCTTAATGAACCCGAAAACACAAGAAAGTCACTGTGCAGCAAGAGCACTTGATTCTCCACGCGAGAGCAGCGGCGGCTCAGGCTCCCAAATGCGGCGGCAGGCGGCGGCGATCGGCGTTAGCCGCCCGGCGGCGGCCTATCCCAATCTTGTGGCGGCGCTCTCGACGGCTGCGGCGGTTCCCGAGCCGCGCGCAAGGTGGCGGCGATCGCGCAGCGGCGGTGGCGTTGAGGGGCTTGAGGCGCATCGGCCGCGCGAGGCGGCGAGTCTGCGAGGCGGCGCGGGCCGATGGAACCGCCGTGGGAGACGCAGGACCGACGGAGATGGCAGCGATAAATCGGCGTCGGGCGTGCGGAGGCGGATCCAAGCCGGCGCAAGGTGGCGGCGCGATCGCTCGGGCTGCGCGCGGCGCGGCGGGGTGGAGATGGTAGCGGCCGGTGGTGGCGTGGCGGTCTGCAAGGTGCAGGAGCGCAGCAGCGGGCCGAATCCGAGGCGGGTCGGCAATGGCGGCGTCGCCGGATAGCGGCGGCTCGGGCGTAGGCGGCTCGACCGAGGCGGCGCAAGAACCGACGACTTCGGGCGAGGCGAGCAAGCGGCGGCAGGTAGCTTCGGCCGGTGGCCTAGCGGCTCGAGGAGCGAGCCTGAGGCGGCGCGGCTCGGCGGCACGGCGGCGGGCGATAGCGCCGGCTTCCCCTTCGGCGACGACGCGGCCCATGTGGCGGAGCGGACCGGATCCGAAGGAGAGCGACGTGCTGCGGCCCGTGCAGCAGCGGCCTGGAGGCGGCGCCTTGTCGGGCGACGGAACCGATTGAAACTGTTTTTTTTTTGTTTTGTGTATTTATGCCTCCTGATGAACCCGATTGGGTTTGCTGCGACGCCGCTGACTGGATGTTCTGCTTGCGCGATGTAACAACGAGCAATGGATTGATCTGCTTTTTTTTTGGCTTCAACCCTAACCCTAAAGATGCTCACGGCAGGAAAGGAGAACAGACTAGGCGAACGACAAGAAACCCTAAAACGAGACTAATCTAGACAGGAAACCAGCACTACGACTCGACGATGCAACGACAATTCAACAACGCAAACTAAAAAGAAAAAAATTGCAAAGACACAAATTGGTTTGGACGATAAGAACTAACCCTAACTTTTTTTGATTTTTGTGGCTTTGGACTGTAGGAAAAAAATTCTCACCGATGAACTTGTAGCTCTGATACCACCTGATGAACCCGAAGGTCCGATTGTTGGCCCGATCTTTCGATGAGAACGATAAGTTCGGTAGGCGTCGCTCAACTCTCGCGATCCTGGCTACGAACACGCAAGGCTCGAAACCACGCAATCGCTGAACTGATTGACAAGTCGTTATCAACCGTGCACGAATACCCGGTTGACCTGACCACGAAGGTCGATTCCTGCATACACCGAAGAAGCACGCAAGAACAAGATAAATAAGCAATCTGAAATTGCGAATATGAATGAAATATTTGATAAATTGGGATTCCGAAGCGGTATTATGGTTGGTCTAGTCGACACAAACCAATACACGAAGTTGCATAGAAGCTAACTTTTAACTAAACAAAATCCCCCGTAAAACTAAAGGGGTGCGACCTCCTTATATAGGGGAGAGGAAGTCGCAAATGTCTAAACGCTAGCAATACGGTACTATTCACAAGTTACTATTCACATGAACAGTGCCATGAATAGTGTGTACGGCCCAGGTGGAGGCGGCCGGCCCAAATAGGCCAAGGAGGTGGCCGACCCAAATAACCTAGAATAGTGGCTGCTCTTTGGGCCAAATAATTGATACAAATACAAGGCCCTCGGCCCAATGTGAGGTGTCGCAGCACCAGGTATAAGTGAAGTAAATTCGTCAGCACGTTGGAGTAGCGTCTGACGCAGCCAAATCGATGGCAGTCGAGTAATTTGGTTGGAGGTGGGGTAGCGGTCGTATTCGGCAGGTTGATGTCCTCATCAAAAAGCCGATGGGAAGCCGCCTGTTTGGGACGGCTTCCGACTTTTCCGCGTGAAAATCCAAAGCTGATGTTGTCCCAAACAAAGACAAAAGCTAGACTGCCAAGCACCCAAAGTCTTCAGCTCAGCCGTTTAGCCCTGCAGCCATTCATCCCTTCAACCCATCTGGAAGCTGCTTTTTAGAAAAGCTGCAGCCATCCCAAACAGGCCCCTAGTCTACTAAGTTGCTTATCCTCTGATCCCATCGTGCTTCTGCCTTGTTTTTGGCCTATTTGGAACAAACAATCGGTGGAGGAAAAACAAAGGATCCAGGATTCCTGGTTCTTAGGAAAATACTATTTACTTCCTTTGGTGTTGGAGAAATTTCACAGGAAAGAAAACATCCGGTCAGACTGGATGGAAATTTTCCTGCGATCGACCACATGTGTGGGAGAGAAACAGCAAAATAGTACTCATCGCCAAAGCTAACACCGAGGCCGTCCCAGCCGCCTGAGGTGGAGATGGAGCCATTGACTGATTGCTAGAGCTGAAGCCGTTGTTGTCGCCAAAGACATTTGTGCTACCACCCCCTCAAACTCCTCCACGAAGCCTTCGCCGTCAGCCCGCCACATCCCTCCACCATCATCATCTTCTCGTCACTGCCGCCACACACCGGGACGCCACCGTTGTGCCTTTTTTCCTCACTCGACTGGAGTCACCCGGACATGTAGTCGCCACTCAAGTTAGCATCACCGGCCATTAACCTCGATCCCACCGTCATCTCTTGAGCTTACCTAATTTAGCGCTGGCAATTGAGCTCACGCCACTAACCTCAGCGTGACCAAAGTTGCCACTTAAGACGTCGTGCGCACAACGTGCCAGCATGGAGGGCTTGCATGGCTTAGTCCTTATCCTTGTCACACCAGTACTCATGGCATGACAAGCCGGCCATGTCATGCCAACGCACGTGGCGTGACAGAGATGACTTAGGTGCCTCCAGCCCATGTAGTTCTTCCTTTTCCCCAATCCTCCTCTCTTCCTCCCCCACGTCCTCTCTCATCCCCGCTCCCAACCTCCCCAAATCGTGCAATTTGGAGCTGATTTGAAGCCCATAAACTCGTGGAGATCATCCCCCAAGGTAATCTCGCCCATTCCCTCCATTTATTTTGGATAAATTTGTTTAGATTGGTGGATTTTAGATTTTGGCCGAATTGCATATTTGAGCGAAATTGGTTTGAATCGTTGCACTTCGGAGTGAATTGGATAGCATTAGTATGCAATGGTAGTTGAATGTGTGCATATTTTGTTGTGTACATGCGATTTTTTGCAATTTGTGGGTGAAATTGGATGTTGTGGGTAGGGTTTGTCTGGGTAATCGAAATAGGATATGTCATTGTAGTTTCATATAGTTGTGGTGGAAATGTGGCTATTAAATCATAGTTTTATTATTTCCATGAGAATTTTTTTGTTGCCATGCCCCGGGTGGTGGCGTGGCCAAAAGGGTTAGATTGGAAAATATAGTTGGCAGGGAGTTAGTAATAAAATTTTGCTTCAACAAAGGCCTATTTAGTTCAAAAATTCAAGTCCCGGCTTGTCGGACCTTTTGGCAATTGAACTATTTGTTGGTAGTAGTTGACGAATTTTGTGTCCGTTGTATACCGGTTAGCATTAGTCATATATGGAATGGTTAGTACTACTTTGAACTGTTCTATGCATGAATTTGAGGATTTGTAGTTGTTTGGCAGTAGTATGTGTGGTAGTTGGCACCTATGGCATGCAACATTGACTTTGCAATATTTTGTTTGGATTGTTAGATGTAGATGGATAGTGTTGTACGTGTATTTACTAGTGGGCCGGTAGCCAAACAGGAAGTAGTGTCGAGTTTGTTGGCATGGAAGTTAGTGTACTTGTGTTTTATGAATCACCAGCCTTTTGAACTCTTGTGACGAGGATTAAGTCAACCCTTAGATAAGATGAGCCTAGGGTCGTTGTTGGAATAGAGGGGCGGTATGATGTTGGGTTGGGTTTAAAGGTGCATGCCTTGTTGATGCTAATCTCGTGCGATGATGATTGGGACATGTACAAGGAGATTGTGCTCGTATCTCAGTTGTTGTCATTAGAGGTTGCGGTGGAGAGGACAATCGCAGCGATGACATGGAAAAGAATGTAGATGTGGTGAGCAGCACCATGGAGGAAGTTGAATCAGCTATGGAACTTTTGCAAGGCCCCCAATGGAGAAGCAACCATCCCAAGAGGGCATTAGCATCAGTCTTAAAAACTATGCCCCACCGCTGGTAGATTTGTCATATATGCATGTTTCTGCGTCGCACAATCTTAGTGACCCCGTGACTGATTTCAATGGTGTTGTATTGAACAACAAGCTTGACGTGGAGTTGTTTCGAGATGGAACAGTTTGTGACATTGAGTCCGACGAAGGTTGGAGCTCAACCAAAAATAAAGCACCCACTCTGCTCTTCTCCTCGGAGGAAGGCTGGGTTTTTCAAAGTGTAATGGGTGAGATCCCATTGGTGCATGCATTCGAGGATGTCAGAATGGTTGGTAACACGATTTGTGCAAATGGGTTGAAGAGCAGGGATAGCATTGCGAACCCGGGTAATGATGTCATACGCAAGGACATGTTGTTTTCAAACATGGAGGATATGAAGGTTTGGCTGTAAGAATACTCTGTGAGGCACCATCATCCATTTGTAGTGCAACACTCCGATGTGAACAAGAGGTATACCGTTTGGTGTGAAAGGGGGTGTGGATGGAAGGTATGGGGGCAGAAAACTAGGGAAAAGCAATGGAAAATAATAAATGTGAAGCAGCCTCACTCTTGTGGGACTACAAGAGTGTCTGGGAGCACCTTTAGGCACCAGCAGCCTCACTCTTCTATTGCAGGATGCCTCAGCACCAACAGTACGTGTTGCTCATCTCAGAGGACGACAATGACCACCGTGCATACCTTATAGCCAACGAGGATGTAGTGAGATTGCTTGATCCGTTGTTCGATCTTGCATTTAACTTATTGACCATGTGGTGCACTTCACTTATGTCTATGCAAATTTTTCTGGCAGGTACTCCAACCACTTTGGCCTCAGATCCACACCCCTCTGAACTGGGATGAGTGGTACATGTTGTACGTCCGTGAAGTCGATTTCCTTCCCTTGGCGTGGATTGTCACCAACGGGCTTCCCCGCATGGACGATGCTGCACTTACGGTACTGGTGGACCGGTGGCGCCCAAATACGCACACGTTCCACCTCCCGTCAAGCGAGATGATTATCATGTGCAGAATATGACTATGATTCTTGGCTTTCCCATAAAGGGGCTTGCCGTGACTGGAGATATCAATAGAGCAGGTTGACGTGACCATGTTGGCGAGTCAGTTGGTGTGCGATCGGACGATCAAGCTGAGGACGCCAGGGACAATCAATCTTCCACCATGCTTACGTCGTGGCTGCATGCGAACTTCAGTGTGTGCGCACAGGATGCAGATATGGTCACAGTGCAGCACTTCACACGGGCATGGGTGTGGCATCTACTTGGCTCCTTCCTTTTCCCCGACGGTACATGCAATGTCGTCTCCTGGGTATACTTGCCCATGTTGGCTGACTTTGGAGTGGCAACAGGTGGGGTTTTGCTGCCCTAGTTTGTTTGTACCGCCACTTGTGTGATGTGTGTCACTCATAGAGTGCTGACGGTAAATTGGGTGGTTGCACATACCTCCTGCAAGTGTGGATGTGGGAGTGTTTGCCCGTGGGTAGGCCCACTCATGCTATCTTGTAGTTACAAAAATTTGTGTTTTAACAGATTGGTTCTTGTTCAATAAACATGTGACTAAAATCCATCTTCATGCAGGCATGGCCCCTTGACGATCCTGCGTCATTTCCGACGGTAACCTACTTTGGAGCTCCATCATCCCACCTACTGGCCGTCCGAAATCCTAGTACTTAGGCTACACCAATGAGCTTGATGTGATCATTCAAGACCAGGTATAGTTCGATGAGTTACATTGCATGCTGATAATTTGGTTTTAACTATGATTTCATCAGTAGTTTCTTGTAAATCTTCTACATGTCATGTGGCTGCCATATACTCGCGTTGAGGTCATGGAAATGGCGTTGAACCCGATGTGTATGCAGGACGATGGTTTGTGGATGACACTCTCACTGCTTATTTACTTTCATGCAGTGGAGTACCACATGCCCCATCGGGTGATGAGACTGTTTGGCAAGCTTCAAGTATGTCCATCGATCGAGTTCTCGACTGATCTGAACCTGCATAGGTGAGGGTACCTGTCACCATCCGTTTCCTCCGTGCGTTGTGGTTTCAATGTTAACAATGAACTTGTTTGCCTGGCAGGATTAATCGAAGGCAAAGGTATTGGCACACCGATTAGGCCCATAATCACTATGCTTATGTGTTGGAGTGGGCTGACCGATCCAATTGGTCTAGGGACATGCCGCGCATCCATTGAAGGCCTCAGTTTGTGAACTATCTCCAATGGCTGCATGGCATCGCGCGCCTGCAACTTCGTCCTGCCATGACCTAGGTAGACACAAGGGAGAGCCACTCGTCTGGTAAGGATATCATAGATGAGTACGACGAGTTCACACGAACATGCACGTGGCCAGAGAGGGCCCCCATCAATGACTACTATGTGAGTTAATTTTAATCCAAATGGAAAATTCCCATGTCACGGTTGGCGTAGTTATTAGCAATGTTTACCCATTCACAGGGAAGCCAGCTTGCACGCATAAGCAACGGACTAGTGAGGTGGTTATGCTACCTGAGGGTTCGGAGGGGAGCTACAAAAGCATGAGGAACTTCGTTGACGTATCATATGCCTTCATTACCTTACAAAAAAGGCAAATGCTACTGAAAATGAAATCCAAAAATAAAAGAAAAAGATTAAGCAAATTCACTATTTGTTGTTGCTGCACTAAATTATGGTCACTTGCGGGCCACAAGTGATCTTTACAATTTCCCCCAGGCTAATCATTAAATTGGACTCACTAACACCATTTTGACAACCCCATAAAGGCAAAACAGTGTTGCTAAAGCATGTAGCAGAAACACTTTCCTCATATGTTTGTGAAAAGGAATCACTTGATGCACCAAAAGAATTTAGAAGTGAATCAATTTCCATTTGCTCCTCACATTCATACAGGCCATGTAGCATTTTCGTGCCACTATCCAGAGATCCATCTACACCGTTTACAAATGAACTAAACTGTTGGTGTGATATATTGTTCTGTCTATCCTGGGTCATTGGCATCAAACTAGAAGATTCTTCATGACCAGGATTTGTTCCCCATTCAGCAGAATGCATTTCATCTCGATGTTGACAAACATGGCTTGTAGTTGAAAGATGGACGTGTTAAACAACCAATGTCCCAAATAACTTGATGCTGAATGGTTCATGGAATTATGGATTTTAACAATTTTCATTTCTTTAATGCATAGTAATTATGCTAAATTGTGTGAATTATTCATGGAATTGGTCATGGGCTATTTCTTACTCTCCTTTTGTTTGTCCTTGTAGATGATTCACCGCCAATGCAGGCACATCGCAACTAAAATGAACTACACTGTCGCGAAGGATATACCTCAAGCTGCCCCGGCTCGGACTGGCTCATCCCATGCTACGTCATCGCCGGCAATGACATCCACTACTACAACACGAGATGATGATGACGACGATGAAGAGGATGATGTGGATGCCAGATTGCCCGATGAAATGGTCCTCTCGGATCTTGTTGGTGCACCTACCCCGACGCAACCAACTTAGGCCACGCTTCTACGCCATAAATGTCATGACCGCGTAGACATTAGCAGTATCAATGTCATCAAGGGCACCCATGGTGAGCATCCAGCTGCTAGGTTCATGTCGGGCACGGGTCTGATCCGCAAGCGTAAGTGGTGTACTTGAGTGTAGTACTTGTAGCTTTCTGTATGGGATGAATTAATGAATGAATGAAATGATTGAATGAATGGATGGATGGATCATTGGATGATTGAATGATGAATGGATAGATGGATGGATGGATGAATGGTTGAATGAATGAATGAATGAATGATTGATCTGCCAAAAAACTGGGTTAGCCACGCTAGTTCCCACAGCGTGGCAGCTGAGTACTGTCACGCCAAGAGTGGCTGCGTGGCAGGACTTAGCCCCAGAATTGAGCGTGGGCTTGCAACGCCTCTAGATTTGGCCAAGCACTAGTGTGGCAGCATGGTTACGCCACACTAGCTCGCACAACGTGGCAAATATTGTCACGCCAAGAGTAGCGGCATGGCACGACTTTGCCCTAGCCACTGCCAAATTTGCAGATCGAAAAGACAACACACTACGATGCTAGCTTTTTAGATCGAAATGATCACACTCTATCACGCTACCTTTTTAGACCAAAAAGACTGCACCCTGTCACGCCACACACTGCCACCTTTGTAGACTGAAAAGACAACACACTGCGATGCTAGCTTTTTAGATCAAAATGACCACACTCTACCACATCACCTGTTCAGACCGAAAAGACCACACCCTGTCACGGCACACACTGTGACCTGTGCAGACCAATAAGATAACACACTATGACACTAGATTAAGACAAAAATGACTACACTATGCCATGCCACCTTTTCAGACCATTGTCTTGTCTATTCTCCCTCTACTCTCAGCATTACACCCTATTTGCTTATAAAAAGAGGGAGAATATAGGTGTAGGAGAACACTACACCATCACACCTAACACTTCACCAAAGCTTGGTTCACATAACAGAGAGGAAGGAGATGTCAGACTCATCGATGAACTTCTACACGATGATGCTGCGGAAGCGCAAGTGGCTTGCTAGGAGAGCTAAACCCTACCCGGATAGTTCTATGAAGGATGTGGTGGTACCATCAGTGTTCTCACGCGCATAATGTGTGTGTGAAGAACCGGCTAGGATCATCCAGTCCGCACAATCAGTGACCGCCGCTCGGGTGTACTACACGTGCGGGAACATTTGTGTAAGCGAATCTTGCATACATAGATTTTTCACATCTTACATTCCATTCCACATATCCCTAACTACATCTGCGCATAATGGCAGCCGTAGATGTGATGCAACTTCTTCCAATAGATCGACGACCCAAACATGTACGATATAGGGCATTCATCGAGCAGAAGTACATGTTGAACTATGCGATACGAGCCGAGACCTTCGAACGCTGGAAACCTTATGTACCTGACCTTATTGAAAAGGCACCGGAGGAGCCCAGGAAAGCAGGGTGGTGGTGGAGGACCCCTGAACAAAAAGCTAAGTACGACTGGGCTGAATGCGCGGCGGACAAGAGGAAGGCTCCTGCTAGTGAGACCAGTGGGCGTCCTAACGCTCCCCATCGCCCAGGCGCAGTCCAGATCGAAGAGGTAAGTTATGTTCAATTTGCATCCTGATTATTAATTTGGCCCTACGTTGTGCTATCTTAACATCATTCAATCGTCTAGGCCATCTCGCAAAACATGGCGGACTTCGAGATTGGCCGCCGCTGTGGGTAGTCCAGAGACAAGACTAATTAACTTTGTTCCAATCAACATTTTTTATTCCAGAAAGGCGCACATGTATCGTAGGTGTATTTCACATCATTGATTCATCCATGCTATTGTTTCTGATGCATGTAACCAAACCCCGTGTGCCATGTAATTTGCAACTACATTATAAAGTCTATTTCAAATTTTGTTCTTTTTTTAATGGAATCGGTTCTGCAAACACTATAACCGTGACAACAGCACGCGTGCATACCCTAAATCCAAATATTTTCAAGAGGAGGGTGGATTTTCCCCACACATCCCATCAAGACGAGGGTAGATTTTCCATTCAATTCTTGGCGTGGTAGGGCATCCTCAACATCGTCATACAAAAGGCAGGACACAACATCAATATAAAGTTCCACATGACATACTTCATAACTAGTTCATCCCAACTACATAAGAGCTTCAAGTGCTGCCATGCTAACATAGGGGGGATGAGAGAGAGTCATCGAAGGAAGAGGAGGGAGGAAGAGAATGAGTTAGGGCTTGGGTGGGACTGACCAGAAGGTTCTATTGCGCTTTGCCACGCCATGAGTCATGGCATGACAAAGCAGTCCTTCCATGCTAATGGATGCATCTTGGCAAGATTGGCCCCTCGCCGCTCCCGCATGCTGCACCACCTTTGGAGTGCACCAAAGATTGGCATGGCGACATGGTTTAGTCACACCATTACAGACAACGTGGCAAAGTGTCCTACCACTCCACTCGTGGTGGTGTGACGAGACTAGGCCACACAAGCCCTCCACACTGACACGTCATATGCACGATAGCTTACGTTGCAGCTTTGGCCACACCAAGGTTAGTGGCGTGATAGAATGTTTTGGCCAAGCTACGCGTTATGGCGTGACCAAGGGGTTAGAATTTAAAATAAAGTTAGCGAGGGGTTAACTTTAAAATATTATTAAAAAAGGATTAAATAAAAAAATCATGTTTTTCATACTACCCACCCACATGTAGGCTTATCATATATCAATGTGTGTACGTAATCACAAAATATTTTATGATTTACCATATGGCTGGTTAGAAAGTTCTTTTTAATAGACTGGTAATTTTGAATTGTCATAGTAGAATGATATAGAAAACACTATTGTTAATTCAAATAAATACTCTAGATCCCATAATATTATTATTGATTTTTTGCGGCCTCCAAGGTATGACTTTGGCCATTTTTTCTAATTATATATTAGTATAAAGTATAATAAAAAAAGTTGATGGTACATTTTCATGTGATTGATCGTGATACTGTTACATGTATATGATAAATTTTACAAAGTTCAATTCCATGGTTAACCTCACTAAAAGAAACCAAGGGAGTAGAGCATGATATATTTCTCTCAATTAACATTCATTCTCCTCAAGTCAATTAACATGCAATCAATTATCACAAATATTTCTAGTAGTAGTTACAAATAAATGGGTAAATTACAGAAACCCAAGGTACATATGCACAAGTTTCTAGATCGTTAGGTATTTGCAAAAGTATCACTTAGGGCACTCCCAATGCTCCACTCTGTACAATGTCTATAGAATTAATTAGCATCACAATTAGGATTGACGTTGAGGTGGAGGGGAAATTAAAGAAGAGAAAGAGGGAGGTAGTGTCTCATGCAAGACATAGCTCAGGCACACAATCCAACACACAAGAAACAACAAATACTTGCATTGGGGAGGAGGATTGTGTCTAATTACACTATTTTGTGGGACCCACCATATTAACGCGGTACCACCATGCCCATGGTTGCTCTATTGGGCCGCTAGCATCCACCGGCCACCACCGTGTCAGCCGAGCTATGCTTGCGTCGATCTGTCACGGCCACAGCCGCTACCACCCCTGCCTGTCGTGGCCATGGCAAGCCTGTCATGGTCATCGCAAGTCGTCGCCTCTGTGTCGCCCGCCATCACCCGTCATGGCCAACATAATCCAACATCGCCACCACCACATAGCTCACCATCGTCGGATCTGGCTAGATCTAGACACAATCGGTGCAGATCCAGCCAGATCTAGGAGGAGGCGGGCGGAGGATAGGGCATAAGGCAACACTTGGGTATGACGGGAGAGGCAGCACTCGGCGATGGTGGAGGAGGTGGTGTTGGCCAGCGGCTTTGGCCGGTGGTGAGGAAGAGTGTGAGGACCCCAATTTATTTGGCTTGTAATGCTTAACCACCCACCCGGTCCTAGCATCACAAATCAAATAAACTGATCCTCGAGATATGTATACTTCCTGAAGCAAGATACACACCTCGTTACAAAATTAGACATCAACTCCATTCCAAACATAGAGTCCAAACACCACACTACCAAACGGAAGATAAACAAATAGAAGAGTTATTACGCACAAAGGCCGACGTGCCACAAGATACACAAATAATGTAAAGAAGACAATGAAGCAAAGTGCCATAAGATGGCTATAAACAAAGCCAATCGTGCCTCCAACCCACAAGGCATCCGACCGACCGCCAAGTCTAGTCGTCCACGAAACGGCAACACACTCACGTAGTGAGGCCCTTGGGGCTCACCTTCTTCCTCTGCAACAAAAACATTGCTTAAGCACTGAGTACAAAGATTGTCTTTGTACCCGCAAGACCGACGTGTGAACTAGCGCACTGCTCATAAGCTACATGCGAGCTTATTTGGTGGAGGCCATATGTTTCAGATTGCACAAAGCCAATTTTCATTTGCAATAAGGTAATACAATTTAAAGGCAAGTTTGCAATTCATTTTTAATGTTGAAATACAAGAAGGTAATAATAACAAAAGAGTAAAGAAAAACAACCTAGAAGTGACTATCCCAATAGTCACCACAACATAGCACGAATCCCGCATTCGCACTCACCCAATCAAGTTTTAGTTAAAGGTTGTAGTCTAACTCTTGAAAAGCTTACCCAAGCGTGTCCATCACCTAGACGAGGCTATTCGAATAGTTTTTAACCTGCAGGTGTACCACTGTATTCACACTTGCATCGCCTTTAAGCCAAAGCACACTTAGAGGTATCTTGCACGGCTAAGTCCTACGAGACTTTTTCCAATATTGTGTATTAACTACGAGCCGTCGTATGGACGAAATCCATACGCCGACATGGTAAAGCCGAAAGACAACTACCCACTCGGGGTAAAGCTTTTCTGACAACTACCATGCTCCCAACACCATCCCTCCCGCGACCTCCTGCGACCGGGCCAATACACGCCAAAGTACTAGGTCAAGAGAGGTCCCATATACTCTAGTGTGGTTAGCACGAAATGCTGGATAAAAATTCACTCACAAGATGTTCGGTCCTTAATTGACCCGGCACCTTTCCACCACACACCGACGATCACACCAATCTTACCATTGTGCCCGCGTCTAAATCGTTTTTGTTTTCAGTTTTAGTTTTGCAATGAACATAGCACACGATGGATCATAAGAACAATAATAATTTTATAGATCAAAATCATCGACTAAGTCGATGATCGCCCAATTCTACCTAAGCTAAGCATGGCTAAGCAATCAACTCGTAATCTACTAAGTGATAAGAATTCATCCAACGAACTCTAATCACAAAGAAATAACCTAGGCTCGTAGTAGAGATCAATATTTCTCCTACAGATATGCAACTACGGATTTAACTAATCAATTTAACACGATTAAGCAATGCATACATACAATTTGAAACAAAATATTAGATTTTAAAGTATCGATAAACATGATCAAACGCTTGCTTTCGCTCGCCGTTGCTCGTAATGCTCAACTGCTGCGAGGATCACTCTCGGGTTACCGCAAATGTCGAAGCCTAACGATTGAACAAATAACAAATAATAAGAACGAATAACACCGACAAGACTCAAACATACAACAACACCCAAAACATACCAAAACTCACACAAAGAAATAAACATGAACTAACACATTTTTAGAAACAGAGAAATAACTTATTTAAAATGGTGATGCATTTTCTAGCAATTTTCTAAGCTAACATACACACTAAAGCACTAGTTTAAATACTTAACAAACTTTCATGAACAGAAACATAACTAAAACCTATTCTGATAATTAGTATACTGAAAATGACAATTTACAACATTGGTTTCACTGGATTAGGACAATTATTGAAAGAGATACGAATTTTCTAATTTGGAAAATACATAATACACCAATTAATCAATAACCAGAATTTTAGCTAACAGAGACATGGTTGAAACTAATTTTAGTAAATAGAACATTTAGATTGAAAATTAACAGCACTGGTTTCATGCAATTTGGAGAAAAATTGAATTAGTTATGCATTTTCTAAGTTTAAAAGAATTATAAGTGCGACAGAAAACACATTACAGAAATACTAAAGCATTTATTCCTTTTTCTACCCACCGCCAACTAGCCCCAGACACTGACTGGTGGGCCCGCGCGAAAGTGCTGACCAGGACAGCCCGCCCGCCGAAGGTGATGTCGAAGGCGTATTCTAAGAATACGTCTTTGACTTATCAAAGTGTACTTCTAACATATACTCACAGAGAAATACGTTTCCAAACAGAGAAAACGTAATATCAAAGCTACACAACCACCAACTGACAGCATGGACCCACAAGGCAGCGACTCAGAGAATAACATAACGGTTGGATTAAAGATTCTAAACGCGATTAACCAGAGAGGGCCCACAAGTCAGAGACTCAAACTAGACATGATCAGTGCTAAACTTAAACATCACCGGCGTTCACCGGCGCGTCTGAGACGCGGGCGTGGCGCGCGGTGGATCTCGCAAACCGGTGAGTTTCAAACGAGTGAGTGATACCTTCGGGTTCACAGAGACTTCGCGACCCTGCAGGTGGCGACGCGGGTCCGATGGTCACCGGAGTTGAGCTTGCGGCGACGGAGGCGGAGAAGAAGATGCGGCTCCCACGGCGAGGGCGCTGAGCTTCTAGAAGACTCGGAAAGTGCGCCTCCCGCCTTGATCCCGGAGCGTAAAGCATAAGACGATGACGATGAAGGAGGTCCGAGGCGCCGGAATCGCCGCGCGGCGAATCACCGAGCTTGGGGAAAATCGGTCGCACGCCCGCAACGATGCACCAAAGATGAAAATGAAGCCACCGTTAGACTCGGTGGATCGCATGATCCTAAAGGATCGACGTTGAGGTAAGAGACTCACCGAGCACAAACGAGATCGCGGGCCGCAGCAACCGAAGTTGGAGACGAAGAGGTGGCTCCGGACGATTCACTGGGTGCCACGAGCTCGGGATGGGAAAAATGGATGCGGCGAGGAACAAGGAAGGCGGCGAGAGGGTGGCGGGAGCACAAGCGGCAACGAGGTGGTGGCGCTGTCCTCTCCTTCTTCTCCCACTAAACCGAGAAGTGGGCGGAGAGAGCAACAGAGCGGGGAAAACGAGATGTGAGTGATCGCGGTGAGGTAATGAAGGTCTGGCGACACTTCGGAGAAGGACACGCGTCCACGACGTGGCAGCGACGAGCTGCGTGGCACGCATGCGAATTTGCCAGCGAACTCCGGCGAGCCGCGGAGAAAACGAGGACGATACTGACAAGGAGGGCCCACATGTCAGCGACGGCGTTGAAGCGGTGCGAGTCGGACCAAGTGTGGCTCACGATTTGGTCTGACTCGATCAAGAGGATGTCGACCGTTGGATCTAGGATGGACGGCCGAGATCAATGTATGTATTCGGACAGGTCGACGAGACAAGCAATGAGGACCGTGCGATCTTCATCGGACGGCTGATAGCCCTCGGGCTCACGCGGTGCAGCTAGGCGGTGCGACCGAGTCAAGTGGCGCGGTAGGACTCGTGCTCGAGTTGGGTTCGAGCCCGATAAACAGTGATTTCAGGTTTGATTTTCAAAAGGCTGAGCGGGTTTGGGGAATTTTTAGAGATAGCTCCCGAGCTCCAAAATTTCTGAAATTTTTATGGGAGCTTTCTAGGACAGAGGACAACCTTGTGTAATTTTTCCAGGAATTGTCATGCACTGGGTTTCTCCCAATAAAATTCACAAGCTGCTGTCCAGAGGTTTGACCAGATCTCTAAACTGGTTTGACTTGGCCATTTGAAATAGCAACCAAAATCTAAAAATTGTGAAATTTTTCAGAGAGGTAGCTAGGATGGTCAAGATGATAGGAAAATTATTTGCAGAGGATGATCACAAGTTTGAAGGCTAGGAATTTGCTAACAACAATTTCCAATCACAAGAATTAAATTCTAAAAATTGGAAATTGCTAGGGAAAATTTGGAAAACTTCCAAATGATTTGAGGAGACAGCAAAAGTTTTTATTTCTCCTCAAAATTTTACATTTGAAATACAAACCCTAAGTTAGGGCTGTTACAAATCTCCCCTTACAGAATCTCACCGAGATTCTGATCACTGGGAAAAGAAAGACGGGTAGTCTGCACGGAGACGATCTTCCCGCTCCCAAGTGGCTTCATCCTCGGAGTGGTTCGACCACTGAACCTTCAGGAACTTGATCACACGGTTCCTTGTTCTGCGTTCAGCTTCTTCGAGGATACGAATGGGGCGCTCACGATAAGATAGATCTTCCTGCACATCAATATTTTCCAAAGGCGTTTCCTCAACTGGAACACGAAGGCACTTTTTCAATTGTGACACATGGAAAACATCATGCACCCCCTCAAGTGTAGCTGGCAACTCTAACTTGTAAGCAACAGCTCCCACTTTCTTGATGATGCGATACGGCCCGACATATCGAGGAGCCAGTTTGCCCTTGACACCGAAACGACGATGTCCCTTCAGAGGTGAGACTTTGAGATACACAAAGTCATTGGGCTGAAAACTCGGCTCACGGCGACGCCGATCTGCATAGCTCTTCTGCCTGGACTGAGCTACGCGCAAGTGCTCACGAATCAACTGCACTTGGTTCTCAGCCTCATTGATGGAATCTGGACCAAAGAACCGCCTTTCACCGCCGACTGGTTCAACGGTGTTCGCAATACGACCATACAAAGCCTCAAATGGTGCCATACCGAGACTAGCTCGAAGTCGTTGTTGTAGGAGAACTCGCAAGCGGTAGACACTTCTCCCAATTCTTCCCATAGGAAAGAACACAAGCACGGAGCATATCTTCAAGAACTTGGTTGACTCGCTCGTCGACCATCGGCCCGAGGATGGTAGGTCAGGCTTTGAAAGTAAGACGGGTCCCCATGGCCTCTCGCATCGTGCCATAGCCGAGAAGTGAAAAGAGAGCCACGATCCGACACAATCGCTCGTGGCACACCATGCAAGCTCACAATGCGCGAGATATAGAGATCGCCAATCGACCGACACCGAGAGTGGTAAATCGCGCGGAAGTGCGCTACCTTCGTCAATCGATCGATAACAACCCAGATAGCATCCTTCCCTGAAGAAGTACGGGGCAGCCCAGTGATAAAATCCATGCCTACAGAATCCCACTTCCATTCGAGTGCATCGCAAAGGTCAAGAAGACCACGGACGTTGATGCTCGGCCTTGACACGACAACACACATCGCATCTGGCAACGAACCTGGCAATCTCGCGCTTCATGCGAGTCCACCAGAATCTCTGACGCAAATCTTGGTACATTTTAGTGGCCCCGGGATGGATAGACAAAGGCGAATCATGGGCCTCCTGGAGAATCAAATCCCGCAACTCGGGGACCTTTGGGACCACGAGGCGCGCCCAAACCACACAACACCGTGCTCATCTTCGTAGAAACATTTGGCTGATCCATCCTTGATGTTCTCGCTTGATTTTACCCACACCAACATCCGATCATTGTCTCGACTTGATTTGATCCACCAAGGTTGGTTGCACAACCAAGGCGAAGGGAGCCATGCTCAACCAAACCCAAGTTGAGACGCTGAAATTTCGCAAGAAGTGCAGTTGTTGCTCTTGGATCATTAAAGTATTGCAAAGATACTTTTCGCTCGGTGCATCGACGACGACATTGGCCTTGCCGGATGATACCAATACCCATGTCATAATCTTTGATCAATTCCAGCCATCTCCTCTCGCTCGAGGTTCGATCTGCCGAGTGAACAAGTACTTCAAGCTCTTGTGATCGAAATACACCTCACAATGGTTTCGATCAAATAATGCCGCCAAATCTTGAGTGCATGAACCACTACAAGAAGCTCTAAATCATGGGTGGGATAGTTGAGCTCATGAGGTCTCAATCGCTGGATGCATAGGCAACCGCCTTGCCTTCTGCATAAGAACACATCCAAGTCCCTAACGAGGCATCGCAATAAATATCAAGCTCTTGTGGATATCGGAAGAGTAAGGATCGGGTGAAGTCGGTCATTGCTTGAGCTCCCAAAGCTCTCATCACAAGCAGAGGACCACACAAACTTCTTGTCCTTCTTGAGCAATTCAGTCATCGGCTTTGCGATCTTGGAGAAGTTCTCGATAAAGCGGCGGTAGTAGCCCGCTAAACCGAGAAAACTCCGCACATCTGTGACTGACTTGGGCTGACCCCAAGATAGAACATCGCTGACTTTGCTGGGATCCACAACTACACCCCTAGCTGAAAGAACATGGCCCAAGAATGCCACTTCCTTCAACCAGAACTCGCATTTGCTGAACTTTGCATATAGCTGGTGTTCCCGCAATTTGCCCAAACAATCCCGGATGCTCAAGATGCTCGCTTGATCTTGGAATAGATAATAATATCATCAATAAAGACCACCACAAATTTATCCAAATACTCCATGAATACTGAATTCATAAGGTTCATGAACAAAGCCGAGCATTGGTTAGACCGAAGACATGACGGTATACTCGCATGCACTATAACGAGTAGTGAAAGCCGTCTTCGAATATCCTCGATCGATCCTCGACTGATGATACCCCATTCTCAAATCAATCTTTGAGAACACTGGCTCCAAATAACCGATCAAACAGATCATCAATGCGGGCGAGGATATTTGTTCTTCACCGCCACCTTATTGAGAGGACGGTAATCAACACACATGCGCAAAGTCTTGTCCTTCTTCTTCACAAAGATCACCTGACAACCCCAAGGAGATGAACTGGGACGGATGAAACCCTTTGCTTGGAGCTCACCAAGTCGCTTCTTCAATTCTTCTAGCTCATTGGGAGGCATCCGATCACGGCGCTTCGAGACAGGCGACGGCAAAGAACTCAATGACAAACTCAAGGTCTCGAACCGAGGCATCCCGGCAAGTCTTCGGAAAAACATCCACAAAGTCGATACTATGGGAACATCCTGAATTTGCAAGGTCAAGCTTCGCTTCTAATGCACATAGATGCGCCCCAAGCCGCGCGAAAATCCGACCGCCGCTGAAGGGTCGTGAGATAGACAATCTTCCCGCACAATCGATTTTCCCAAGTGTTGGGACAACCAATCCATGCCAAGAATCACATCCGACTCGCTAAACCGAAAGAATAAGATTTGCCAAAAATCCCACCCTTTGACTATGATAGGAACATCCCGACATCAGAATCGCTCTCATTTCCGACCCGAGAGCGGATGAGCAAAGTAATCCCCAAAGGAACACAAGGAAGACCACTAGCCGCAAAGAAATGATCTTGAAATAAAGAATGCAATGCTCCGTAATCAAATAATACCGCAGCAGACGAGAATTAACAAGAAGTGTACCCATCACGACATCCGCGCCCCGAGCCTCCTCACCAAAGGTGGTTGAATCGACCGCCGCCCCGGTCTTCGGATAATCTTCCGTCGTGGGTGACCACTCCCGCCGCGTCCTCCATTAGGACGAGGGGCGCCGCAACACTCGAGGCGTGTATTCGCATAATGGCCCTTGTTGTGGCAAATGAAAACAAGTAACCTCGGCCGCCGGATTGCGGAGGCCGCTCTGTCTTGGATCGCAGCGCACGTGGTCAAAACACGACCGCGGTGGACGAGAGCTGGTGCAGATGGCCTCGGCGCCGGTGGAGCAAAAGAACGGGCCTCGTGCTAGCCCACCGAGGACGAGTGAGGCCGGTGTGAGTAGACCGATGGGCCTCACATTTGCGCTATGGGACTCGCCAGCGCCTTTGCCTTATGCTCAAACAATGGCCTTATCTACCAAGGCCCGAAAGTCGAGAAGTCCACAATAGATAGCTTGTCTGCAGCTCCTGACAAGCCGCCCATGAACTTTTTCCCGCTTGGCCTCATCGAGGCCACCTCACCCGAGCATAACGAGCCGGATGATTAAACTCGTAGAGGTACTCACACCTGACTTGCGCCCTTGTTTGAGCGCGAAACTCCTTCTTCTTCACTTCATCGTGCCATCGTGATGTGGGCCCGATGAAAAGTCGATTGAATTCCTCCCACGCGACCACATGTCCCGCGGCCGCATGGCGAGGTAGTTCTCCCACCATGAGAGTGCCGCGCCTCAAGCCGTGGGACGCGAAGAGTGCCTTATCCTGCGCTCGACACCGAGCTATGTTGAGTTTCGCCAACCATGCGCGCCAATCATCCGCATCGAGAGGTCCTCGAGCGGGAGAAAGTCGGCGGTGTGTGCAGAGGAACTCGCAAGTCCCCGCGAGTCCGGTGGCCGGCACCACCGGCAGGAGTGGAGGTATTCCTAGCAATAACCTCCAAGATGCGCGTCTGGTCCATGCGGTTTCGCTCGACTGAGCGAGAACCTCACCATGGTCGAGGAGGAGGAAGCTCCTCATCATGACCACCTGCCGATCGCTGCGCGCTTCTCCCGCCATCCTGCTTACTAAGACAAGTTAGCAACAAATTTAAGAGCAAGAAAGCCCAAAATTCATGAAAGCAAATTGTAAACAAACACAAGGCAGGATAAAGTTCGACCAGCAAAAATCAGACACATAACTACTCACTTTACACCTTACCCTATTATTCCCACAATTTTTAGTTAGATTAATCTTCCATGGTTCTCCCAAAACTAATTCAACCGGTAGTAACTATCTTTTTGAAAGGAAAGAGAGAAACCAAGTTTTTAAACTGGAATTAGAGTAAGATGAGAGTAGAAGGCTAAGATAGATAAGGAGTAAATGCTGAGAATCTGCCTAGATTTTTATAAACCCTTTTGATACTTTAAAAATAAGCCTTTCCAAAATATCCTAAGGACGACTATGCTTGGGTTGCTACGGTCAGAATGGCTCTGATACCAACTTTGTGAGGACCCCAATTTATTTGGCTTGTAATGCTTAACCACCCACCCGGTCCTAGCATCACAAATCAAATAAACTGATCCTCGAGATATGTATACTTCCCAGAAAGCAGTATACACACCTCGTTACAAAATTAGACATCAACTCCATTCCAAACATAGAGTCCAAACACCACACTACCAAATGGGAGATAAACAAATAGAAGAGTTATTACAGACAAAGGCCGACAGGCCACAAGATACACAAATAATGTAAAGAAGACAATGAAGCAAAGTGCCATAAGATGGCTATAAACAAAGCCAATCGTCGTGCCTCCAACCCACAAGGCATCCGACCGACCGCCAAGTCTAGTCGTCCACGAAACGGCAACACACCTCACGTATGAGGCCCTTGGGGCTCACCTTCTTCCTCTGCAACAAAAACATTAAGCGAAGCACCTGAGTACAAAGATTGTCTTTGTACCCGCAAGACTGACGTGTGAACTAGCAGACCTGTTCATAAGCTACATGCAGGCTTATTTGGTGGAGGCCATATGTTTCAGTTGCACAAAGCCAATTTTCATTTGCAATAAGGTAATACAATTTAAAGGCAAGTTTGCAATTCATTTTTAATGTTGAAATACAGTAAGGTAATAATAACAAAAGAGTAAAGAAAAACAACCTAGAAGTGACTATCCCAATAGTCACCACAACATAGCACGAATCCCAGATTCGTACCACCCGTCAAGTTTTAGTTAAAAGGTTATAGTCTAACTCTTGAAAAGCTTACCCAAGCGTGTCCATCACCTAGGACGAGGCTATTCGAATAGTTTTTAACCTGCAGGTGTACCATCTGTACCCACACACTTGCATCGCCTTTAAGCCAAAGCACACTTCCAAGGTATGTCGCACGGCTAAGTCCTACGAGACTTTTTCCAATATTGTGTATTAACTACGAGCCGCTCGTATGGACAGAAATCCATACGCTGACATGGTAAAGCCGAAAAGACAACTACCCACTCAGGGTAAAGCTTTTCGGACAACTACTATGCTCCCAACACCATCGCTCCTGCGACCTCCTGCGACCCGGAGCCAATACACGCCAAAGTACTAGGTCAAGAGAGGTCCCATATACTCTAGTGTGGTTAGCACGCCGAAATGCCTGGATAAAAATTCACTCACAAGATGTTCGGTCCTTAATTGACCCGGGCACCTTTCCAGTCACACCCGACAGATCACACCAATCTTACCATTGTGCCCGCGTCTAAATCGTTTTTGTTTTCAGTTTTAGTTTTGCAATGAACATAGCACACGATGGATCATAAGAACAATAATAATTTTATGTGATCAAAATCATCGACTAAGTCGATGATCGCCCAATTCTACCTAAGCTAAGCATGGCTAAGCAACCAACTCGTAATCTACTAAGTGATAAGAATTCATCCAACGAACTCTAATCACAGCAAATAACCTAGGCTCAGGTAGTAGAGATCAATATTTCTCCTACAGGATATGCAGCTACGGATTTAACTAATCAATTTAACACAGATTAAGCAATGCATACATACAGCTGAAACAAAATATTAGATTTTAAAGTACTGGGATAAACATGATCAAACTGCTTGCTGGCACGCTTGTTGCTCGTAATGCTCAACCTGTTGCAGAGGATCACTCTCAGGGTTACCGCAAATGTCGAAGCCTAACGATTAAACAAATAACAGCGAATAAGAACGAATAACACCGACAAGACTCAAACATACAACAACACCCAAAACATACCAAAACTCACACAGCAGCCTAAACATGAACTAACACATTTTTAGAAACAGAGAAATAACTTATTTAAAATGGTGATGCATTTTCTAGCAATTTTCTAAGCTAACATACACACTAAAGCACTAGTTTAAATACTTAACAAACTTTCATGAACAGAAACATAACTAAAACCTATTCTGATAATTAGTATACTGAAAATGACAATTTACAACATTGGTTTCACTGGATTAGGACAATTATTGAAAGAGATACGAATTTTCTAATTTGGAAAATACATAATACACCAATTAATCAATAACCAGAATTTTTGCTAACAGAGACATGGTTGAAACTAATTTTAGTAAATAGAACATTTAGATTGAAAATTAACAGCACTGGTTTCATGCAATTTGGAGAAAAATTAAATTAGTTATGCATTTTCTAAGTTTAAAAGAATTAATAGTGCGACAGAAAACACATTACACAAATACTAAAGCATTTATTCCTTTTTCTACCCACCGCCAACTAGCCCCGCATACATCGATCGATGGGCTCACGAAAGTGTCGACAGACACCCCGTGAAGGTGATGTCGAAGGCGTATTCTAAGAATACGTCTTTGACTTATCAAAGTGTACTTCTAACATATACTCACAGAGAAATACGTTTCCAAACAGAGAAAACGTAATATCAAAGCTACACAACCACCAACTGACAGCATGGACCCACAAGGCAGCGACTCAGAGAATAACATAACGGTTGGATTAAAGATTCTAAACGCGATTAACCAGAGAGGGCCCACAAGTCAGAGACTCAAACTAGACATGATCAGTGCTAAACTTAAACATCACCGGCGGTTCACCGGCGCGCACAGAGACGGCGGCGCGGCCGCGCAGTGGATCTCGCAAACCAGTGAGTTTCAAAACGAGTGAGTGATACCTTCGAGTTCACAGAGACTTCGCGAACCCAAAGGTGGCGACGCAGGGTCCGATGGTCACCGGAGTTGAGCTTGCGACGACCGGAGGCGGAGAAGAAGATGCGGCTCCCACGGCGAGGGCGCTACAGGCTTCTAGAAGACTCCGAAAAGTGCGCCTCAGCTCCGCCTTGATCCCAGGAGCAGAAAGCATAAGACGATGACGACGAAGGAGGTCCGAGGCGGCCGGAATCGCCGCGGCGGCGAATCACCGAGCTTGGGGAAAAATCGGTCGCACGCCCGCAACGATGCACCAAAGATGAAAATGAAGCCACCGTTAGACTCAGTGGATCAGGGCGATCCTAAAGGATCAGACGTTGAGGTAAGAGACTCACTGGAGCACAAACGAGCTCGCGGGCCGCGAAGCCGAGTTGGAGACGAAGAGGTGGCTCGGACGATTCACCGGTGCCACGAGCTCGGGATGGAAAAAATGGATGCGGCGAGGAACAAGGAAGGCGGCGAGAGGGTGGCGGGAGCACAAGCGCAACGAGGTGGTGGCGCTGTTCTTCCTTCTTCTCCCACGGCGAGAAGTGGGCGGAGAGAGCAACAGAGCGGGAAAACGAGATGTGAGTGATCGCGGTGAGGTAATGAAGGTCCGCGACACTTGGAGAAGGACACACGCCCACGACGTGGCGGCGATGAGTCGCGTGGCACGCATGCGACTTGCGGCGAACTCGCGAGCGCGGAGAAAATGAGGACGATCATCGACAAGGAGGGCCCACATGTCAGCGACGGCGTCGAAGCGGTGCGAGTCGGACCAAGTGTGGCTCACGATTTGGTCTGACTCGATCAAGAGGATGTCGACCGTTGGATCTAGGATGGACGGCCGAGATCAATGTATGCATTCGGACAGGTCGACGAGACAAGCAATGAGGACCGTGCGATCTTCATCGGACGGCTGATAGCCCTCGGGCTCACGCGGTGCAGCTAGGCGGTGCGACCGAGTCAAGTGGCGCGGTAGGACTCGAGCTCGAGTTGGGTTCGAGCCCGATAAACAGTGATTTCAGGTTTGATTTTCAAAAGGCTGAGCGGGTTTGGGGAATTTTTAGAGATAGCTCCCGAGCTCCAAAATTTCTCAAATTTTTATGGGAGCTTGCTAGGACAGAGGACAACCTTGTGTTATTTTTCCAGGAATTGTCATGCACTGGGTTTCTCCCAATAAAATTCACAATCTGCTGTCCAGAGGTTTGACCAGATCTCTAAACTGGTTTGACTTGGCCATTTGAAATAGCAACCAAAATCTAAAAATTGTGAAATTTTTCAGAGAGGTAGCTAGGATGGTCAAGATGATAGGAAAATTATTTGCAGAGGATGATCACAAGTTTGAAGGCTAGGAATTTGCTAACAACAATTTCCAATCACAAGAATTAAATTCTAAAAATTGGAAATTGCTAGGGAAAATTTGGAAAACTTCCAAATGATTTGAGGAGACAGCAAAAGTTTTTATTTCTCCTCAAAATTTTACATTTGAAATACAAACCCTAAGTTAGGGCTGTTACAATGAGAGAGTGTTGGCTCCATGGCTAAGGAGGAGGCACTCGGGGCCAGCAACTACTAGCGGGGTAGGAGATGGGTGGGCCGGATGGATCGGTGGGAGGAGACCGGAGGTCTGTGTGAGGGAGAGATAGAAGATTGAGAGAGAGAATATTTACTGTCCGGGACCACTAATAGATATTATGCCTTGAGAGAGTTGTTTCTAGTCTTGTGTCTATGTGAGGTGGCCAGCTATAGATATTGCTATGTAGTGCCTACACTGAGAGCAAAGGCGGAGGGAGAGGGGGGCTGGTAGGGGCCAGGATCCCTCATGCTTCGACAAATTTGCACTATTACCCTGTCAAATTTGCACTATAACCCTATATATTTTCAGGAATGTTGATGTCATTTGTTCTATTCAGCCCCCTCATCAAATGAAATTACATTGTATAGCTTACTTGACCCCCTCATCCCTAAATCCTGGCTCCGCCCCTGACTGGGAGAATTTTTTATTATTTAACCTTTTTTAAATAATACTTTGAAATCAACCCCTTGCTAAATTTATTTTCAATTTTGACCCCCTTTGGTCATGTCATGACTCACGGTATGGCCAAACCATGTTGTCACACCACCTACCAAGGTGTGGCCAAACCTGCTACACAAGCTCTCGCGCGCACGCTGTGCCAGCATGGAGGGCATGCGTGGTCGTTATCATGCCCTAAAGAATGGCGTGACAAGCCTGCCTTGTCACGCCAACGCTCATGGCGTGACAGTGGTGACTTAGGGTGTGTTTGTATGGATGAACAAAGCTAAACGGGATGGTTCGGTTCAAGTGGATGGGATGATCTTGAATGGAATAATACTAGCACTGTGTTTGGTTCATTGGATGAGACGATACAATGTTTTGTTTGGTTGGTTGTCCCAGTCAATTCCCCTGCTCTCTCTTCCCTTTTCCCCCCTACGGTGGCGAACCCAAGGACGAGAAGCTCCTAATGGCGCGCGACCTCGAGGGTTGCAAGTAGTTCGTCTCCCAGGCCCTCGCTGATGACCCTCGCGCACCCAGCGCCGACGACCTGGTTGCCGCCACCGTCACCCTCCTCGTCGCCCAGGGCCGACGCCTACCCTCTAGGGTCCCTGAACCCTATGCCGTCCTCAGCCTCGACTCTGCCGTCCCCGCCTCCTGTGACCCTGCCGTCGTCCACTCCACTACCGTCGCCTCTCCCTCCTCCTCAACCGCTCCCACCCCGACCATCCCCTGCTCGCTCGCCTTCACCGACGCCGCCCGCCTCGTTGCAGACTCCTGGGCTTTTCTCTCTAACCCTCTCTGTAAAGCCTCCCTCGACACCACCGCTAACGTGGCTAAAAACGCCACCACTGCAGCTCGTGCACCCATTGCTCCCCCTGCAGAGAAGCAGCAGCTGCTGCTGCATCCACTACCGCCTCCATAGCAAGCCTTGCCACTGGCTCCCCAGCCACGACAGGTGGCTTCTACGACGTCGTCGTCAAAGATAGGTGGCCGTCACGCAGCACCAAACTGTAGCAGGAAGTGAAAGCTCCGGATGCACCAACATTCTGGACAGCCTGCTCGTCCTGCTGCCACTTGCATCAAAAGGCTGAACCATGTGGTACGCCAAATTTTGTCAAATGGAACTATACAACACAAAAGGGAAATATTCCCTAAGATGGAACCATATCATCCAAGATCGTTTGGTATGATTCATCCAACCAAACACTTGGATGACCCCATATCCTAAACGGAATCATCCCGTTCAACCTCATTCCACCAACCAAACAGACTCTTAGGTGCCAGCGGCCCACCCAGTTCTTCATTTTCCCCCAACCTCTCCTCTTTGTCCCGAGCACCCTCTCTCCTCCCCACCCCCACCTGCCCAAATCCGTCTCTTTGGAGGTGATTCAAAGTCCATAAACCCATGGAGATCATCCCCCGAGGTGATGTCACCTATTCCCTCTATTTATTTTAGATCAAATCGGTTAGTTTTGTGAAATTAGAGTTTTGGACAAAATGGATGTTTGAGAGGAATTTGTTTGATCATTTGCACGTCGGAGTGAATTGGATTGCATTCCACATTCCTAGTCTAATAGGAGATTCTTAGTATCACAGTACTTTGTCATGGTTTTATCTGAATTTGCTTGATAGCCTGTGCAGCTAGAAGTAGGAATTCTCTTCCAGTTGTTACTTGTTACTTTGTTAGTGATCATGTTATCATGCGCATGGCTTAACCAAATTGTGATCTTTGCCGTTGAGCTCAAATAGTAGAGAACATGTTGTTCTGAGCATGTCTCTCTAATATGAGATTAGACGATCGAGACAAAAAAAGGCACTGAATTTAGTGGTGCACTAGTATGAAAATTATTTTCTACATGATGATTGTCAACATTGTCGCGCTGAAAGTAGTATGCCATCTTTTTTTACTTCTATTTGCATGGCCAATATTTTTTTTAGTGCTAAATATGCATATGAATAACATCCTTTACAAAATTCTACAAAGGTCCATCAAAACAACAAAGCCATTCCAATATTTAGATGAATAATTCCTACTAATTACTCAATCACCTCCTATAACAAGACCCACCTCTTTGGCATTGCATTTTTGTTTGTAGTGTTGAACTATGGATCTGATCTTTTCTGGGACCTTTTTCATTGTGAGGGTTTTAATTTCTTGCGAAATTACGATCGTTGGAAAGGAATGTTGCTTCTTTCGAGGCCATATAATGCCTATGGCCAACCTGAAGCTAGCTTGTTATCTAGCTTCGGGTTATTTTGAAATTTTATTACAGCCAGTCCTTTCAAGAGACAAACATCGTTCCAATTTTTCATTCCTGTGTAGTAACAAACATGTAGACTTCAAAGTTATTTTTTTATTTTGTCTTCCTTACTTTCTTTTCTTGTAGTTGTAGTTCACCAATCACCAACAGCAATGTGAAGACTTAAAATTATATTTAGGACTCCAGTTGGCCCTGATTTGCATTTACCTTCAGTGAATTATATGCTAAAGTTTCATGGTCCTCTAGAAAATTATTGTGTAGACCTATTTCCAAATGTTGAGTATTCCAAAAAAAAAAAAAGGAATAGCAAGTGGGGTATAGTAGCATTTTTCCTTTTAATGTGAAAAGAAGAGGCAAACAAACAATTTGTGAAGTGACCAGAGAAAAAAATTGCAAAAATAGTGACTCCACACTACTACAAAAAGGCTAATATTAGACGTCTCATCACAGACGGTTTTCCAAAACCATCAGTGTTAAAGGTCATCACAGACAGTTTTACCAGCACGACCCTTCTCTGTTACTAGATATGCTAAGAACCGTCTATCATGAGATACTTATCACAGATGGTTTTTAACAAAAACCGTCTATGAAGTATCATATACGGTTCTTAATAAGAACCATCTATGATAATTGCAATTATCACAGATAGTTTTTAATAAGAACCGTCTGTAATAAGTATCTCATCACAGACGATTTGTATTAAAAACCGCCTGTGACAAGTATCTCCCTGATTTTACCATGACTTGAAATGCCTATCTCCCTAATTTTGCCATGACTTGGAATGCCTAACTCTCTTATTTTACCATGACTTGAGAACATACACTAAAAAGAATTGAGGCATAAATGTTTTCCCCGTGTAAAATCACAGAGTTAGACATTTCAAGTCATGGTAATCAGGGAGTTAGGCATTTCAAGTCATGGTAAAATCACAGAGTCACAGACGGTTTTTAATATGAACCGTCTGTGTTATTAGCTCATCACTGATGATTTTTGTTTGAAACCGTTTGGGATTCGCAAAATTTTTTGAACCCTTGCGTTGGAGGCGAAATGTTTTGGTGTTGTCCTTATATATTATACCCACCCCCGCCTTATCTTCCATCAGTCTCTCCCTCCCCCTCCCCACGTCAAGCTCTGGTGACCACCCTTGATTCGGCAAGGAGACGCAACCGAGGAGGAGGAGGAGGGACGCGCAGGAGCTCCATCTTGGCCTCAGGTAAGCATGAAGTTTTGCCCCTAAATTCCTATCTAGGTTTCTTTCTCACTCTGATTTTGTCCCCCTCCATCCTGTCAGATTTCGTTCTCAGTGAGGACCCCCATCTGTGGTCGACAAGGGAGGCCAATTCAGTTCAAGATAGATGCCTCTACTCGACCTCGTCCTCATTAAAGAGTGAGCCATTGATTGAGAGAGAGAGAGAGAGAGTATCTTTTAATTACCTTCTTGCAAACTATCGAAAGAGCATATGAAAACTACTATCCAGTAATTGATTGGTTTGGCTTAAAATTTATTTATTTATTTTGCAATAGAAAAAACTATCACAAATGGTTTTTACTAAAAATCCGTCTATGATAGTCTATTTTCACAAACGGTTCTGATAATCTATTTTCACAAACAATTCTGAACAAGAACCGTCTATTATAATTGACTATCACGCATGCTATTGTTCGTTGATCGTGCGGATAGCTTTTCGAGACGGTTCAAAACCGCTCGTGATGACCTCATAATATCACTAACCCATAAAGTTAGATGGTTCAGAAAACCGTCTGTGATGATGATTTTGAATCGTCTATGATTACCTTTTCTGTAGTAGTGCCAAGTAATACCACCCTTATTTTTCGTAAAGGAACAAAAGTAAATTTTGGCTTAGCTGGATTCTTACTTCAGTACTGACTTTGCAATGTTTTGTTCGCATTGTTGGATGTAGATGGATAAAGTTGTATATGTTTTTACTGGTGGGCCAGTTAGCCAAACGGGGAGTATTGCTAACTTTGTTGGTATACAAGTGACTGTGCTTGTGTTTCGAGAATCACCAGACTTTCGAACTCTTGTGACGAGTATTAAGTCGATCTTTGGATGGGATGAGCCCAGGGTTGTTGTCGGAATGGGGGGGTATGATGCTGGGCTGGGTTCAAAGGTGCATGTCTTGTTGATGTCAATCTTGTGAGACGATGATTGGGACACGTACAAGGAGATTGTGCTCACATCTTAGGTCCGGTCGTTAGAGGTTGTGGTGGAGAGAACAATCATTAGCGAGGATATGCGAAAGAATGCGGATGTGGTGAACGGCACCATGGAGGAACTTGAATCCGCTATGGAACTTTCGCAAGGCCCCCCAATGGAGGAGAAACCATCCCAAGAGGTCATTGGCGTCGATCTTAACAATGATGCCCCCGTTGGTGGAATTATCATACATGCCTATTTCTTCGTCGCACCATGTTAGTGACCCCGTGACTGATTCCAATAGCACTATAATGAACAATGAGCTAGACGCGGAGGTGTTCTGAGATTTAATAATCCATGATATTGACTCCGATGAAGGTTGGAGCTCGACCAGAAATGAAGCAATCGCTCCGCTTTTCTCATCTGTGGAAGGCTGAGTTCTTCAAAGTGTAATGGGTGAGATCCCATCGGTGCATACATTCGAGGATGTCAGAATGGTTGGTAACACGGTCTATGCAAATAGGTTGAAGAGCAGGGATGACATTGCGGACCCGGAGAATGACCTTATACGCAAGGATATGTTGTTTGCAAACATGGAGGATATGAAGGTTTGGCGCAAGAATACTCAGTGAGGCACCATCATCCGTTTGTAGTACAACACTCCGATGTGAACAAGAGGTATACTGTGAGGTACGAAAAGGGTGCAAATGGAAGGTCTGGGGGTGGAAAACTAGGGACAAACAATGGAAAACAATGAATGTGGAGCAGCCTCACTCTTGTGGGACTACACAAGTGTCCGGGAGCACCTTCAGGCGGTTGCTTATTTCATTGCAAGGCGCATAACCGGGGTTGTGGCTATCAACTGATGTGACTGTCGCCACCCTTATTGAGGCTATATTTGGGTTCATTACGTACCACGTGAAGTACGGGGAAGCATGGAGGGCAAAGCAGAGAGCGATACAATTATTGTGGGGCGATTAGAATGAGGCTTACGGTTTGCTTCCTCGAATCCTAATCGCTATGCAGGCTAAGAACCCAGGCATGGAGTTTTATCCCTGGCACAGGAACCGAACATAACCCTATGAATGAGTTATGAAACATGTTCTCGGGCGGGTGTACTGGTCCTTTGGGCAATGCAAAGATGCCTTCAAGCATTGTAAGCCTGTCTTATCAGTTGACACCACATTCCTAACCGGGGAGTACTATGGTGCCTTGATGGTCGTCGTGGGTATTGATGCGGAGGACCAGCTAATTCCACTAGCATTCGCATCTTGTTGGTGCACCTACCCTGACGCAGCCGACTCAGGCCACTCCTCTGCGCCGTAAACGCTGTGATCGTGCGGACATTAGATCAGTCAACATCGTTGAGGGCACGTGCGGCGAATGCAATGCACGAAGAACTAAATAACTTCGCCCAAAATGATGTTTGAACATCGATAGAAAGACCCAACGAACGTAATGTTATCGACACAAAATTGGTTTTTAGAAACATACAAGACAAAAATGGAATGGTTGTAAGAAACAAGACACGATTGGTCGCTCAAGAATTCACACAAGTAGAAGTTTTGGAATTTGGCTAAACCTTCGCTCTCGTAGCTAGACTTGAATCCATTTGTATTTTACTTGCTTTTGCATCATATTTTTATATTAAATTATTTCAAATTGATGTTAATAGTATTTTTCTAATTGGTAAAATATCTAAACTTGTGTTTATCGAGCAACCACGGGTTTTGAAGATTCTAAGAATCCAAGCCATGTGTATAAACTCTCAAATGCACTTAATGGTATTAAACAAGTTTCTAAAGCATGGTATGAGCTAGGGCTGGAAAAAAAAGCTCGGGGCTCGCGAGCCGGCTCGGCTCGTTACGAGCTCGAGCCGGCTCGGCTCGAGCTCGTTTGTTTTTCGAGCCGAGCCGAGCCGCACTTTTGGCTCGGTAAAAATTCGAGCCGAGCTCGAGCCGCTCGGCGAGCCTTTTGGCTCGGGCGGCCCACGATCGAGGCAGCCTGTGACCCACGAACACGAGGTCCACGATCCTGCGCTGCGCAGCGTGTGCCTAATGCCTAACCCTAACTTCCTACTCTCTCTCTCCCTTCCCTTCCGCCGAAATCCCAATCCCCTCTGTGCTGGGTGCTGCTGCTGCTCTACTCCTCCCGATCCCCTTTGTGCTTCCTCCCCAGCCACCCGTGTCCCCACGGCCCGCACCGCCGCCCGTCCACCCGACGGCCGACGCTGCCGCCCGTCCACCAGGCGCTGCGATCCCCACCTCCCCGGCCCCGCCTCGTGCAGTCGTGCAGTCGTGCTCCCCCTATCAACCCTGCCCCCTGCCCTACGGCCTGCTTCCTCCGCCCCACGCCCCCACCGTCAACCCTACCGTCCTGCCTCCTCTCAACCCCGCCCCCTGCGGCCGTGCACGGTGCGCCCGCCCGTGCTCCATGACTCAGCTGACGGTGATGCGCCACCCCATTGTCCTCAGCCGTCCCTGAGGACCCTGACTCCCTGCTCCATCCGCTGGCCTCGGTATCCAAGTCCAACCGACGCCGCGACGCGCATGGATCGCCACCAACGGAGCTTGGAGTCTCGTGCGCTAGGGAAGAAATCAGCCGACGTTGGGGCCTCCGCCTCGACACTTGCTGGCGGGCGTGGAACCGGTCGTCGCCTCCTCAGCTCCTCCTAGCTGCCTGCTGCTAACATCGCTGCCAAACCGGCATCCTCGTCCTCGGTGAGTCTTCAGTAGTGTCCTCTTGAGAATTGAGATAATGTGCTTCTTCAATCTTCAATATAGTGTGCTATTTCTTTCATCTGTGGCAACTATGACTCTATGAGCTCATGCAAAATACCATCACTCCTGTATGTAACATACTCACATTGTATGACATTCTTAATGGCCATTGGCCAAGGTCTGGCAAAATACTAACTATACCATACTCACCTTTTTGAAGATGTAACCAAGGTCTGTGACTTCAAATGTCAAGGAGAGATTCATGTAGGGACTGTCCAGATTTCAGTAGTGTCCACTGTCCAGATTCCAGAAGATTTTGTGGTTTGTGTGATAGCATATCATCATCAGGCATATCATCATCATCAGACTGTCCAGTTTTTTTCACTAGCATGTAATGTAATTATGTAAGTGATATAAGTATAACAACCTTTTTGAAGATGTAACCAATGGCATCCCTTGCTGTCTGTGACTTCAAATCTTATGGTTGTTGTATTCTTAAGGATAGATTCATGTAGGGACTGCCGGACTGTCGAGATTTCAGTAGTGTCCATTGTCCAGATTCCAGAAGATTTTATGGTTGTTGTATTCTTAAATCTTAATAGACATGATAGGACTAGAGCATGCTTAACAGACATGGTGATGGTAATATATACTCTTACTTCAGCTTCATACATTCTACTTGTTTTAGATATGATGTCACATTCACATACTCACATTCCCTATGTAATGATCTCCAATTCTCCATTTTTTTAATCGCAGTCGTCCAGCGAGGATGCGGATTGGGAGCATATGGTTGATGATGATCACGATGGTGTACCATCTGATGTGGAGGGCGAACAAGGACATGTCTCAGTGGATTCTTCAAGTTCAAATGATGATGAACAAAGAAATATGGAATTGACAGAAGATGGTACTACCGTGTCTCAAGGAAGATCAAAGAGGGAGGCTAAAAGGCGGAAGGGATCTCCGAAGGCAACTGTGACTGTGAGACAAAAACAGAGATCAGATTGTTGGAAGATCTTCAAGGTGGTGAATGTTCCATCGAAGACAAAGAAAGGGGAGATCGATACAAGGGCAAAGTGTAGGTTTTGCTACAAACTCATGTCTTACAAGCAAGGGGGAGCTACTTCACATCTGATGAGGCACATACCAAAGTGCACGCCATATCAGAACAAGGTGGCTAAGATGAAGGCTCAAGCTAATCTGAACTTTGGTCCCGCCATGGCAGGTGACACCGGTCTACCTCTTATTGCCACTCCTAGGGAATATGATCAAGATGAAACTCGTCGGATCATTGCTAAAATGATAATTGTCCATGAATATCCTTTTAGGATGGTAGAGCACACTTGGTTTAATGTTTTGATGCGTTACTTAAATCCATCATATCAATCCATCGGCAGAAAGACGATAAGAAGTGAATGCATTAAGATTTATGACTCAAAGAGGGAAGTCCTTAGGAAAAGTCTCAGAAGTGTCTCCCATATAACTTTAACTTGTGATTTGTGGACCTCTAACCAAAACATTTGCTACATGAGTTTGGTAGCACATTATATAGATAAAAATTGGATTATGCAATGTCGTGTGATGAACTTTATTGAGTTGGATCCTCCACACAGCGGGGTTGTCATAGCTCAGGCAGTCTTTGATTGCGTTGCTGAATGGAAGATAGAGGATAAGATTATCACACTTACTCTTGATAATGCTTCCGCAAATACTGCTGCTATACGTAGTTTAATGGCCAAGTTTGCTGCTAGAGGATCAGCTCGTTTCATTGCCAAGTATTTTCATATTCGGTGTGGTTGTCATATAGTGAACTTGGTCGTAAATGATGGCCTACTACCATTAGCACCTTTGATAAACAACCTTAGGGAAATAGTGAAGTATATAAAGAAGTCTCCATCTCGTATGCACAAATTCTTGCAAATTTGTTCATCACTTGCTTTGCAAATTGGTCCTGGGTTGAGCCTTGATGTGTCCACACGATGGAGTTCCACATATAAGATGTTGTCAGTCTGCCTTGTTTATAAGGACGCTTTAGTGATTATGCCGACACAGATGCAAATTACCAATGGCAGCCATCGGGTGTAGATTGGGCATTGTATGAGAAAATTGCACCAATATTGAAGTCTTTGGCTGAAGTTACTAGTGCATTTTCTGGATCAATTTATCCAACAGCAAACATTTTTTATCCTTACATAGTTAATGTGAAGGTTGCATTAAGAGCTGCGGTTGCTTATGGAGATAATCATTTGAAGATCATGGCTGCTGCAATGTTGGACAAGTTTGATAAGTATTGGGAAGAAAAGAACAATGCCATGGTCCTTGCTACTATCCTTGATCCTAGGTTTAAGATGAGATTCATTGGTTGGTGCTTCAACCAAATGTATGAGCCCTCAAAAGCTGCAAATGAGCTTGATGATGTGAAGGTCGAGCTGGAAGATTTGTATTCACAATTCGAGATGGATCATCAGCACAATAAGGTGGCTAATAGAGGTGATGTAACCTCCTCTTCAGCTATGGGTACAAGCAGCTTTATCCTCGCCTCATCTCGCCACCATCATTCTTGCGTTCCACTTCTACCGAGCCTTCAAAGTCAGAGTTACTTATCTATCTAGATGAAGCGAATGAGAGTTTAGATAACAAAGGCTTCAAATTGCTTGAGTGGTGGAATTTGAATGCACATAGATTCCCAGTAGTGTCACAGATGGCTAAGAATTTCTTGACTATACCAGCCAGCAGTGTATCTTCAGAATCAACATTCAGTGTTGGAGGTAGAGTACTAGATGACTATCGGAGTTCTCTACGTCCGGCTATGGTCCAGTATTTGGTGTGTGCCTCTAGTTGGATAAGAGGTGCAATTAATGACATGAGACCTCCTATATTTGTGGTAGGTTCTTGCATACATTAATGTCTTTTCTAATTTTTTTTGGTTCATATCATGGCTAATTCAATTACTATTGTTGTTTGAAGGAAGAAGATGATGAGGATGATGTTGAAACGATTCTATTTCCTCAAAGCATCGTGGAGAGCAACTAGGGAGTGCTAATACTTCTAAGTGCTCTTTTACTTCATTGGTACATAACATATATACAATGTGTTTAGATATATGAAGTGCTCATTGTCTAATTGTGCATTGTATTTGTAGGATCATTGGATGATTCGCCTTCGGATGCCAAGATGACGCCATGACATTGGGTCAAGAAGCCATTTTGTTTTGTTTGGTCGTATGGTTTGGCATTTAGACTTTAGACTGTTATTTTGCACTCTTGTTATCCTTTACATAAGTGACATGGACTGTTTACTATTGTCTATTATATGGACTGTTGGACTCATGGACTGTGAAATATGGATGATGGATGGATGGACTGTTATCTGTTATTTATGATGGATGATGGATGGATGGACTGTTATCTGTTATTTTAGATGGATCATGGATGCACTTATTTGTTGTTTCTGATGGATAGATGGGCTGTTATGCCATGACATAAATTGATCCACTTATCTGGATAGATGGAGGATTATGCCATGGATGCACTTATCTGTTATTTTAATTTATGATGGATAGATGGATAGATGGTTCATATCATGTTCTTCTGATAATTGCTGATGGACAGGTTCGTCACTGTTTTATCAAGTTTGCCTTTTCTTAGTCGCCTGTTCTTTTCTAATCATTAAATGGTGATCAGAAAAACTCTTGTCTAGTCTTGTTTGTAAATTGTATTTCCTATTTTCACTATGGCAAAAATTTCTGCTGATAGGTTACCCGAAGTGTTGATACACAGTCTGCGCAGTTGAGTCCACAGGAGCGCGATACAATTGATGCTATAGTAAAAGCTAGGTACTTGGTTTAGGCTTTCAAAACAACACCTTGGATGTGTAGCGGCTGATGAACTCCATTTGGATGTCCTTGGACTGACCCTCCCAGTTGTAAACTTGTAATGGAGTTCCTAGAATAGTTAGGTCTTTCTTCAGCTGCTGTTCTGCAGCTTGAAGCCTGGAATGTGTTAAATTGCATGATCTCTCTCAGCATCTGAGTGTCTACGAGCCGAGTCGAGCCACGAGCCCTGGCTCGCGAGCCCTCGCGAGCCGGCTCGAGCCTCCGAACGAGCCGAGCCGTCGTTTTGGCTCGTGGTGCAAACGAGCCGAGCCTGTTTTGGAAACGAGCCTGAGCGAGCCGAGCTGAGCTCAGCTCGTTTCCAGCCCTAGTATGAGCCGTCGCCACCGCGGGTGGCAAGAAGACAAGGGAAAGGGAGCGATGGGCCGTCAAAACTAATGATCTTTGTTCCAATCGACTTTATTTCTATTCCAAAAAGGCGCATATGTATCATAGGTGTATTTCGGTTAACTCGTGCATGATGTAGTTCCTTATGCACGTGACCAAACCCTGCGCTCCATGTAATTTGCAACTGTATTATAAAGTCTATTTCAATTCGCAACAGCGTTGTAAAGTCTATTTCAAATCTTCTTTTTTTTCATTCAATTCTTAGCGTAAAAACCCAGAGTACAACATAAGAATAAACGTCCAAAAGGCGTGTTCTGAAGAAGAAAATAGGCACTAAATGGTCTTCAACCCCTAAGTGACGACGAGCACCACCAATCATTACAATAGGATGGGATGTGGCTCGCTATTCATCCATCTCTCCAATTCTTCATTCAAACTAAGAACATCGCATTCAATTAGCACCGTTCAATTCTTGCTATCTCAAATTAGGTTTAAATTTTTTTGACCAGATGTCCACGCAAAATCAAATGCTAAATACGATGTACATGGGCACATAAAACGGTAAATGTGTGCATGAAAATTTCATCTTTCCTGCCAAATGGTTCACATATCTTTTGCAACAATCGTAAGATTTCTTCAACTAGGAACCCCTTCAAAAATAGCCACCACTATCACGCCACGAGCATTGGCATGACAAGACAGCCTTGTTAGGACATTCTTGAGGGTGTGACAACGACCATGCATGCCCTCCACGCTGGCATGGTGTGCACACGAGGGCTTGCGTGGCAGGTTTGACAGGCCGAGATAGGTGGTATGACAGCATAGTTTGGTCACGTCGCGAGTCATGGTGTGACTAAAGGGGTGTAACATCCCAATTTTGGACTTGTGTTTCAAATGTAAGAAAATGAGTAGAAATTAAAACTTTTTCTTACATCATGTATTTCCTGTATGTTCTAAACAATTCCTGTACAAGAATTATGGAAATACAAAGTCACAAGTATATTGATCCAAAACCTTGTCTTCCAAAAACATTCATCTCAAATCTTGTGATTCATCCTTTGAAAATATTTTTCCTAAGTTCCTGGGAATGTTTGTGACCTCTCTGAAAATTTTTACAATTTTCAGAAAGTGTTTGAATACTTTTAGGAGGTAGTCAAACCTGTTTGACTTTTTTGGAGAATAAGGCACTGCATAAAAACCTCTAAAAATTTTGCACAAGGTTAATATCTGAGTTAGCAAGCTCCACTAAAAATTTCATAAATTTTGGAGTTGTTTTGCTATCTCAAATAAATCCTCAAAGTCTCAGCTCAGTTTGAAACCTAAAACCTAATTTCACTGTTCGTTGGGTTCGAGTCAGACTCGGGCTCGAGCCACTTGTCTTGGTCCAGTCGACTAACTGCACCAGGCCTCCTTTCTAGAGCACGTCCAATCTCAGCCGTTGGATCCTAACCGCACGGCCCATGTTCGCGAGAACATTCGGACCGTCGCGAATCGCGCCGATCCTTTGAACCATTGGATCTTGATCCAACCGCCCCGATCGCTTGAGAACGTTCGGACCTCGAAGGTCATATTCAATCGTGGCGTTCATTTCGATCCAAGGGTTCACGATCCTCTCTGTTGATTTAAACCGGAGCCTTGGCGAACCCACCGTTGATTGAAATCGGATCGTCCTCGTCGCATGAGACATTCGGACCTCCGATTGATTTGATCGGTATGAGCTGTTGGATTAAAATCCAACGCTCACAATCTCCTCCGTTGTTTTTCAACCTCGGAAGCGTGGCACGTTATCAGCCGCCCGATCAAAATCCAAGGGCTCAAAATCGCCGAGCCTTTCTCTGGTCATCTTCAACCTCGCGCCGCGCGTGAACAGAGAAAGAGAGAGGGAGGCATGGCACTGTCACATCGTGTTCCCTAGTCAACGTCTCTTTTTGCCGGCAAATCGTGGGCGTAGGTGTTTTCGGCTTCACCCATGCCCTACTCCTGCACCCCATCACGTCTTTTTCGGGCTATGACAGCCCTATGAAGCTAACACCCGTGGATCTCGTTTGTTGGCCAAACCCTAATCCTTTAGCTAGCTATATAAGGTCCCAAAACCCCTTCCTGGTGTTCTTTTACACCATCCAAAGCTCTTTCTTCATTTTTTGAGCTTAATACACCAAAAACATCAAATCACCATTATTGACCCGTGGAGCTCATCTAAGGATCATGAAGCTCCAGTGGTTCTTCTTCAAATATTCTTGTACCCTTTTCAACTCCTTAATACCCTAATCATTTCCCCTCACTTAATTTTGGGTTTCATTTTCAGGATTTGACAAATTTGGGGTTTGTTCAAATTCGGCTGAAACCATCCTCTTTTCTTCCTCAGCTCCGGTGAGTGCTCCATCTCTCGATTATTTGCTCATGAAGCTTATATGGGCTATTTTGTAGCTATTTTGACCACCCGTGGTGTTCATTTTGGCTCAGGTCTCTAATTTCATATCTTCTTCCTCGGGTCCGGCAAGCTCCACCGTGGTCAGACCTTCTCCGACCATCTTTGAAGCTCATCTCGGTCAAGGTAGCTTCTTATTAGTCCCTAGAGGCCGTGGCACTCGCTTCTTTGGAATGCAGCGAATCTTTTTGCTATTTTCGCTTTCGGCAGTAAAAGCCCCCATCTTCTTTTTCCGGCTCGCCAGCGTTTAGGGCCATCGCCGCCGGCGAGGTCACCACCATTGGGTCCGCAAGCCTATTGCGAATCCATTTTAATACTTGGTGGGCGCCGCCGTGGCCGGAGTCTCCGGCGACAAGCCGTAGATCCCGCTCGGGTTTTGTTGGGCGTACTCGCCTGTTTTCGATCGTCATAAGGACACCATTAATGATCTAGTAATTGTCAATCATTAGGGTTAATTAGTATGTCTTAATCTGGTTCTTTATCTCACTGTCATGTGGGTCAACTCATTAAACTCCTCCCGGCGCTTTTAAACCCATGTGCGTGAGTGCGTTGTGCGTTGTTGATCGTGGACCGTCGATCTCGTGATCAACGGCCCAGATCTGAGGAGCATTCGGACCTCCGGATGTCCCTAACACTCGGAGCCGTCCATCTCTTGATTTGCGGCTAACATCGTGGATGCATTCGGACTTCCGAATGCGCTTGCGCTCTAGGCCCTCCATCTTCAGATCTACGGTCGTGGTTGATTGAGACATTCGGACCTCCAAATGTTTCCATCCACGTGAGCCGTTGGATCTAGATCCAACGGTGGGCTCCTTTTGGGATCGCGCGCGTGCGCTATTCTCCGTGCGTGTGGCCCGTTGGATTTCGCATCAACGGCCCACGAGCGTCCACATCGTTTATTTCTGTTAAGATTGGTTATATTTCAGTAAACATTTTCTTATCAACTGAAAATTGTATTAAGACTTTAGAAACTCATAACTAATTCATTTTAAATCATTTTTAGATGTTTCCAACTGCATTAAATTCTTGTTTCACTATAGTTTAATTTAAAAATACATTTAGACTTGTTTTTGCAGCAGAAAATGTTATAAGCTTTATTAATTCATTTCTGCCATTACGTAATGTTCTTGTAATTCTAGAAAAGCTTAGAAAATGCCTAACTAAATTGTTATAATCCCTTTTTAGTTGATTCCGGTTGGGATAAGTTCATATTTAACTAAAGTTTAATCTAAAAATGCATTTAGATAAGTTTCGGTAACAGAGAGTTTTACAAACATTAATAACTTGATATCAGCCATTTTAAGAATATTCCAGAAAATAAATTTAGACCTTGAAAAATGCATATCTTTTTGTGTATAAATCCAATTTGTGCAAAATCAATTTTGTTAAATTCCTCTGTTAGTGTACTTTAATTCAAAATTGGTTTTAAACATGGTTTTATTTCTGTAAAGTAAGTGGTGCTAAGTTTACAACTTAGAAAAATCATAAGTAAATCACTATAACTCCAAATTTAGTAAACTCAACTTTGCTGACCTTAGGATGTCATAACCTACTTGTTATAAAAATTTCAGACCTTAGATCATTCTAGAAATTTTTGCCATGAACAGTACCAGTAATTAATTTAGTTGATTTTATAGGATGAGAAAGTATATTTTGGCTATAACTTTTGCATGTTAAATCCAAGTTGCATGATTCTTGTTCCTAAAATTGTCTAAAATCTTTCCCTAGCTGATGTATAAATTTCATTAGATTTGGATGTCTTTTGCTGTTGGAGTTATTTGGTGTTGTTCGTTCTTATTGTTTTTATCGCCTTTTCGCGTTAGGTTCCGAAAACAATATTGATATTAATTCTGAGCCACAGCCATCAGATCCTGCACTCCAGCAAGGCAAGCAGATGTAGTATCATTTGATCATGTTGTTCCTATTATTTTCAAATTCTAATATATTGTTTGCAAATTCTATGTATGCATTGCTATGTTGTTTTAACTATTGTCGATAGTTTACCTAGTAGATGCATTATCAGTAGGCAAATGTTTATCCTCTACTACTGAGCCTAGGTTTATCTTACTGTGATTTTGTGTTCGTTGGATGAATCCTTGTCACTTAGTAGTTTACGAATTTGTCGCTTAGCCATGCCTAGATATCGGTAGAAATGGGCGGTTATCGACTTGTCGATAACCTTGATCACACAAATTTATTATGATCTCTATATTTTAGCTCTGTGCTATGTTCAAATTGCAAAACTAAAACTAAAAATAAAAACAATTTGGATTTGGGCACAACGGTATGATGGTGTGATCTTTTAGGTGTGATTGGAATGGTGCCCAAGTCAATTAAGCACCGAACATCTTGTGAGTACCTGTTATCCAGGCATTTTGTGCGTGCTAACCACACTAGAGGGAATGGGACTTCTCTTGACTTAGTACTTTGGCGTATGTTGGCTACGAGTCGCGGGAGGGCGTGTGTGTGTTGCGTTGTGGTAAAATGAGATGGTTGTGTGTGGGAGCATTGTAGTTGTCCAAAGAGCTTTACCCCGAGGGGTAGTTGTCTTTTTGTCTTTACAATGTAAGTGTATGGATTTCTATCCATACGAGCGGCTCGTAGTTGATTCACAATATTGGAAATGTCTCGTAGGACTTAGCCGTGCCGACATACCTTTGGTAGTGTACTAATCTTGTGGCTTAAAGGCGGTCTGAAGTGTGGGTACATTAGTATACCCCTGCAGGGTTTTAAAACTATTCGAATAGCCTCGTCCTAGGTTATGGACACGCTTGGGTAAACTTTTCAAGAGTTAGACTACAACAGTTTAAATTAAAACTTGATGGGTGGTATGAATCAGGGATTCATGCTATATGTGGTGGCTATTGGGTTAGTCACTTCTAGGTGGTTACTTGATAATTATTGTTACTCGCTGCTATTTCAATGCTTAAAAACTGAATTGTTAAATTGCTTTCAATCTATTACATTATTGCAAATGAAACTTGCTTTATGCGTCCAAATAACCAGATAACCAACCTTCCTTGATACAGCTTTCATGTAGCTATGTATAGGTTTGTTACTCGTAAGTCTTGCGAGTACATTATTGTACTCACCTGCATTGCTTATTGTGTGCAGAGGAAGAAGGTGAGCCGAAGGGCCTCACTTTTGTGAGTTGTCTTTGTGGCGGTGTGTAGGGCGATTAGCTTATGCCCATCGGTTGCCCCTGTGGTGTTATGTGACTAACCGGTCGTCTTTTGGTTTAAGCCATCTTATGGCATCTTTTGCTTCCGCTGTTACTTTCTATTTTCTGTCATTTGGCCGGTTTTCGCTGTTCTGTAATAACTTATATTATGTAAGTCTTTTGGTAGACTTGTTATATTATGTTGTATGGAATTGATGCATGCTTTTGTATGATGTATGTGTGCTGCAATTTCTGGGAAGCACATGTCCATCGAGATACGGTGTATTTTGTTTGTGGTACTAGGGCCAATGGAAGGCTAAGTATTACAAGCTAAATAAATCGGAGTCTCACAAAGGGTCAGAATTGAAAATAAAGTTAGCGATAGGTTAATTTTAAAATATTATTAAATAAAGATTAAATAAAAAAATTATGATTGGGAGTGCCCTTTGATGGGAATGGGGTCCCGATCTTCCAACAGGTTCTGGATAAGTTCGATTTGGTGGAGGCGCGACACAAATCGACTCGGCTTCCGAACAACAAGTTCCGAACCCCGCAATCGCAGCACCACGTCTCCTCAGGTTATCAACCGTGCGCAACCCGGTTGACCTCGCCAAGAAGGCTAATCCTCACCTGCGAATCGAAGAACACAAGCAAGAACAAGGAAGAACACAACGGAATTGCAGATGTATTGTTTTAGCACTCGAAAGTTGGGGTCTCACAAACCGATGAACGGCGAAACTGTTTAAGACAAAATTAATCTAAGCAAAACCCAACCCTAATGGTGGGGGTGGCGGCTGTATATAGAGGACTAAGGGGCGTGCAAAACCCCTGGATGCGCCCTAATGGGCTCCAACACGATACAAAGCCGAACGGCCCAAAAGACGGTGACGTAGCACCCTAACAGATTCTAAATACCCACTTGTTTCGATGATCCCCGTTGACTCAGAAGGAATTTTGACATGGGACCAGAGCCATTGGAAAGGTCGTCTTCTCAGCTTTCGATACATATGTGGAACATCCAAAACAGAGCCCGGATGCGATCTGGGCGTCCGTTTTAGTGCGGCCTGGTCCTGGACTCCGAATTGGATTCGAAGTCGGCTTGAGTTGGGCCTCCAACATGATTCGACCGCCCTTGCTGGACTTGTGCGCCGAGCCCTTCTCCAAGTACTTCCGTGTCCTCTCCATGGTTTCTAATCATAATTAAATCATTAGGTAGCAATCGATTCTCAAATGAACAAAAGAAGTACTTAGGAACGAGCTCACCAGAATTCAATTGTCGGCGCGAGCTCTAGTGATTGGTCCTTGAATGTCAAGTGGAGGATTGTTGTGTGTATCCGAAGAAGTGATGTCCTCATCATCCTCCCCTCTTGAAGCGGAGTTGTCCTCAACTCACCTCATCTTCTTCTCCCAAGTATGGCTTCAAATCTGAAATGTTAAAGGTGGGACTAACCCCAAACTCTAAGGCAACTCAAGTTTATATGCATTATCATTTATCTTCTCAACTATTTTAAAAGGACCAGCAGCTCTAGGCAACAATTTTGACTTTCGTAACTCAGGAAATCTATCCTTTCTCAAGTGCAACCAAACAAAATCACCCGGTTCAAGTTTAACTTCCTTTCTACCTTTACTACCAATAATCCTATATTTTTCATTCATCTTTTCAATGTTTGCCTTAGTAGTCTCATGCATTTTGACAATAAAATCAGCACACTCCTTAGCATCATTATGAACTCTCTCACTAGTAGGCAAAGGTAAAATATCAAGAGGGGCACGTGGATTGAATCCATATACTACCCGAAAAGGACTTACCTTGGTGGTGGAGTGTTCCGCTCGATTATATGCGAACTCAACATGCGGCAAACACTCTTCCCACACTTCAAATTATTCACAAAACAGCTCTCAAAGATGGTAGACAATGTGCGGTTCACCACCTCGGTTTGGCCATCGGTTTGGGGTGACATGTTGTAGAGAACAACAACTTTGTACCCAACTTGTTCCATAGAGTACGCCAAAAGTGACTCAAAAACTTGGCATCACGATCTGAAACAATAGTAGAAGGTATACCATGCAAACGAACTATCTCTTTGAAAAAGAGGTCAGCAATATGAATGGCATCATCGGTTTTATGACATGGTATAAAATGAGCCATCTTAGAAAAACGATCCACAACAACAAAAATGATATCCCTCCCCCTCTTAGTCCTGGGCAATCCTAAAATAAAGTCCATAGAAATATCTGCCCACGGAATAGAAGGAACAGGAAGAGGCATATACAAACCATGTGGATTCAAGCGAGACTTAGCTTTTTGACATGTAGTGCAGCGAGCCACAAACCGCTCAACATCTCGCCTCATTTTTTGCCAAAAGAAGTGTGTGGCCAGAACGTCCTCCGTCTTCTTAGCACCAAAATGTCCCATCAAACCACCGCCATGCGCCTCCTGCAACAACAAAAGACGAATGGATCCAACTGGAATGCATAGGCGGTTAGCTCTAAACAAGAACCCATCATTGATCACAAATTTATTCCATGCTTGTCCCTCTTTACAATGCAACAACACCTCCTTAAAATCAGCATCTAAAGCATATTGTCCTTTAATGGTTTGAAGACCAAAAATGTGACAATCAAGTTGAGACAACATGGTATAGCGTCGAGACAAAGCATCAGCAATCACATTATCCTTCCCTTTCTTGTGTTTAATGACATAAGGAAAAGATTCAATAAATTCAACCCACTTAGCATGTCTACGATTCAAATTGGTTTGACTACGAATATGCTTAAGTGATTCATGATCAGAATGAATGACAAATTCTTTAGGCCATAAATAGTGTTGCCACGTCTCTAAAGAACGAACAAGAGCATACAATTCTTTATCATACGTGGAATAATTAAGAGCAGGACCATTCAATTTTTCACTAAAGTAGGCAACAGGTTTGCCTTCTTGCATCAAAACACCACCAATACCAATTCCGCTAGCATCACATTCCACTCAAAAGTCTTACCAAAATCCGGAAGTTGGAGCAATGGTGAGTGTGTAAGCTTGTCCTTCAAAAGATTAAAGGACACCTCTTGTGATGGCCCCCAATGAAACACGACTCCCTTCTTTGTCAACTCAATCAACGGTGTCGCAATGGTGCTGAATTCCTTGACAAAGCGGCGATAAAACCCTGCAAGGCCAAGAAAACTCCGCACTTGGGAGACCGTCGTGGGCGTGGGCCAACTCCATATCGCCTCCACCTTGGCTCTATCAACCTCAATTCCCTGTGGAGTCACAACATAGCCAAGAAAAGAGACTCGATCTGTGCAAAAGGTGCACTTCTCAAGGTTACCAAACAGATGTGCATCTCTCGAAGCATTAAAAACAGCACGTAAGTGATTCAAATATTCATCCATGGACTTGTTATAAATCAAGATATCATCAAAGTAAACGACCACAAATTTGCCAATGAAAGGACGTAAAACCTCGTTCATTAATCGCATAAAGGTGCTAGGTGCATTAGTTAAACCAAAAGGCATGACTAACCACTCATACAAGCCGAACTTAGTTTTAAAAGCAGTTTTCCATTCATCGCCAAGTTTCATTCTTATTTGGTGGTATCCACTACGCAAGTCAATCTTTGTGAAAATTATAGCACCACACAACTCATCAAGCATGTCGTCTAGCCTGGGAATAGAATGACGATACCTTATAGTAATGTTGTTAATGGCTCTACAATCTACACACATACGCCAAGAACCATCTTTTTTGGGTACCAAAAGAACAGAACAAAGACAAGGACTAAGACTCTCACGTACATACCCACGGTCCAAAAGGTCTTGGACTTGTCGCTGAATCTCCTTAGTCTCGTCGGGATTGGTCCTGTACGTCGCACGGTTTGGCAAACTCGCTCCAGGGATCAAGTCAATCTGGTGCTCAATCCCTCGAAGGGGTGGAAGTCCTGGAGGTATCTCATCAGGGAAAACATCTCTAAAATCCTGCAAAAGGTTAGTGACAGGAGCAGGCAAAGTGCAAGGCATATTATCAAGAGAAAATAAAGCATCTTTGCACACAAAAGCATAGCATGTATCATTATTATCATCAATTTCAGCAAGGTCTGATTTTGTGGCAAGCATAATGTAATGTTTTTCAGATTTATCATGTTCCTTTGGATCATTAGCAGAGCAGCTCGCTCCCTATCGGCCTCTATAATCTCACCGGGGTCAAAGGCAGAAAGTAACTTTCTTTCCTTATGCATAAAAGTGTATTTGTTACTACTACCATGGTGCAAAGCATCATTATCAAATTCCCAAGGTCGACCCAATAAAAGAGAGCATGCTTGCATGGGAACCACATCACAATCAACATGATCAGCATAACCACCAATGGAAAAATGGACTCGGCATGTTTGTGTTACCTTAGCTTTTCCGAGTCATTTAACCACTGAATATGGTATGGATGTGGATGCGGTCGCGTGGTCAAGCCAAGCTTCTTGACCAAATCGAAACTCACCAAGTTGTTGCGACTTCCTCCATCAATGATGACACGTGCGCGTCGGTTCTTGATTGCAAAGAAAGTCTGAAACAAATTATGGCGTTGAAGCTTATCGGGTTGTTGTACGTGTGCCGAGGACTCGTTGCACAATGATGCTCCGTGGCGTCGTTGTGGACGCCCACCAAGGAACAGTCGTCATGACCACCGCCATTGTCGTCCGAGGCAGCGAGAACGCCATCATCCTCCTCGACATCCGGCGTCGATGTAGCCTCCATCTTCCGTGGCGATGTATGCCCGCTGGCTAGGGCAATTCCTCGCACATGACCAAGTCCATGGCAGCGTGGCACCAATGTCGGAGGAGCGCCCGTGGAAGGCACGGAAGAAGAACTCTTGGTGGAGCACGCAAAGAATTTTTGTAGAATCTGCAGGCGTGTCGTGGAAGGTGGCTTTGGTGGCGCCGCAGCAATCTTGTTCATCGGTGGTGGAGGAGAACGAAAACTCGAAGAAGACTTGGGCGATCCGTCGATGTAGTCGTCGCGGTGTGTAGGAGGGTCGTCCCTGCTTGCCGTCGTTGATTCCTTGCGTCCTCGCAATTCTTTTCGCAAGCATAGCAAGCTGGAACAACTGGTTGACAGTAGTAAATTCTTTATAATCAACAATGTCCTGAATTTCACACCGTAACCCCCCATAGAAACGACAAATCTTATCCTCTGTTTCCTCAACAACCCCACAACGCACCATACTCTTTTGAAGCTCAAAGATAATAGTCCCGAATGTAACTATCACCTTGTTCTAAGCGCTGTAATTTTTTCTCAAATCACGTTTATATGAGGAGGAACAAAACGATTACGTATAGCTTCTTTTAACCGCTCCCATGTGTCAGGTTGTAAGCGCATGGTACCCAGTTCATTCCACCAGATAATAGCAAAGTCCTTAAACTCACTAGTAGCTTGTCTAACTCTATGTTGTTCAGGAACCAAGTGAGAATTAAACTTCTGCTCTACCGTCATCTCCCAATCAAGATATATTGCAGCATCATAAAGGCCAGAAAAAGATGGGATGGTAAACTTGACTTTAGCAAAAGGGTCATCGTTACCATGACGGTTTTGGTTATTACCTCCCATACCATGTCTGTTTTGCTGAAGACGCCGACGTAGTCGCGCATCTTGTGTCTCCCGTTGATCAATGTTGCCAACCGCATCATGCACTGTGTCATCATCATGATGATGGCCGTCATTGACAGGTGGCAGGCGTGCCTCCAATGTGTCCATCTGACCAGTGAGGTCAGCCATCCGCCGCTCCACCCGCTCAATGCCTTCTGTGGTGTTCAGCTGGGCAATGGCGGCAACGATGGTGTCCATCCGTGCGCCGAGATCAGTGAATGAAGCATTTTGTTTGTCGAGCGCAACTTGTAGCTGGCCGCGACTAACACACTCGTTGAAGTCGACCGGTGTCGCGTCCTCTTCGGTCCCTGCCATGGTTAGTGGAAACACAGGGAAAACAAAATGATTATCCCTATCAACTACAAAGGAGGACAGTGGGAACCCGCAAAGGAAGTGGCTTACCAAGCTCTTACAAGTGTTCTTACCAATGGAAACCATAGGTGGTACAACCGGTGGTTGGTTCGTGATACCTGGAGAGTGTGACCCGACGATTGCAAGGGTCAAAAGCTGTGCTATCCGGAAGTAGGTATATGGAGCTTGGAAGGCCAAATATGTTAGTGGAACACAAATCAATAACAGATAGTAATGCTGAGTAAATGTCCAAAACACGGGTCCTAGTTGCTGGTCTAAATGTGTCCTATAACAGGTATGATATGATGAATAAGGAGTCAAGACCAGAATAGTAAAGCAAAGACAACAACAAGGATGGCGGTAAAGACAAAGACAAGGATGGCTGTAAGGACAAAGACAAATCAATATCTGTCACCTAAAACTGTGCTCTCTCTTTTTTTTTTTTTTTCTTTTTTTAGGCACGGAGGGCTCTCAGGTGCCTTTTTTTCTCAGGCAAAACCAGTGCGAAATTTTTTATTTTTTTCTTTTTTCTATTATTTTTTTCACAAAGCAGAGCACAGAAATAGGAACCACACAAAGTTTCACCTCAATCTGATGTAAGGTGTGGCCTACAGAAAATGATGAATGTGTCAGAATTCGGTGATGAAAGTTCGAACTCGAGTACTACACTTTCAGGCCGAATTTGGGCAAATAAATTCGCCGAACCCCACAAAGTAGAGAGGTTTCTGATGCAAAATTTAATTTCACCCAATTTCAAAAAAAAATCGTCGATTTGAGTTCGTATCATGAAAGTTACTACTGTTTGAAGGAGGGCCTCCGAGTTATGGTTGCTGTGGAGGCCGAAACGAAATCGGGTGGAGGAAATTGGTGGAAAATAGGGGCAGAAGCTCGGGAAGAGGTGGGGGATGGTGCTGGGTGATCATGAGGCTCAAGGGGGAATTGTGCTGGGTGATCACGAGACGCGATGTATGACTCAAAAACAGAGGGTGGGAGGGTGGGAGAAACAAACGTTGACGGCTAGGGTTTGTATGAGAGGTAGCGGAAGCAAGACAATCCGAAATAAAACACGATCTAAACCAGCAACACAACTCGACTAAGGACACAAACTCAACACTACGGACTCTGAAATCAAATTGTGCAAAAGGCTAAATGAGATCTGGGACAGAGAACAACCTATGACTACAATTTTTTGTAGGGCTTTTTCTTGGACTCTAGGATGAAACCGAAAACAACAAGGGTAGGGTAAACTCGAACCTGAAGGAACACCTGAAGCTCCGATTACCACTTGATGGGAATGGGGTCCCGATCTTCCAACAGGTTCTGGATAAGTTCAATTTGGTGGAGGCGCGACACAAATCGACTCGGCTTCCGAACAACACGTTCCGAACCCCGCAATCGCAGCACCACGTCTCGTCAGGTTATCAACCGTGCGCAACCCGGTTGACCTCGCCAAGAAGGCTAATCCTCACCTGCGAATCGAAGAACACAAGCAAGAATAAAGAAGAACACAACGGAATTGCAGATGTATTGTTTTAGCACTCGAAAGTTGGGGTCTCACAAACCAATGAACGGCGAAACTGTTCAAGACAGAATTAATCTAAGCAAAATCCAACCCTAATGGTGGGGGTGGTGGCTATATATAGAGGACTGAGGGGCGTGCAAAACCCCTGGATGCGCCCTAATGGGCTCCAACATGATACAAAGCTGAACGGCCCAAAAGACGGTGACGCAGAACCCTGACAGATTCTGAATGCCCACTTGTTTCGACGATTCCCGTTGACTCAGAAGGAATTTTGACATGGGACCAGAGCCATTGGAAAGGTCGTCTTCTCAGCTTTCGATACATATGTGGAACATCCAAAACGGAGCCCGGATGCGATCTGGGCGTCCGTTTTAGTGCGGCCTGATCCTGGACTCCGAATGGATTCAAGTCGGCTTGAGTTGGGCCTCCAACATGATTCGACCGCCCTTGCTGGACTTGTGCGCTTCGTAGCCCTTCTCCAAGTACTTCCAGGTCCTCTCCATGGTTCCTAATCATAATTAAATCATTAGGTAGCAATCGATTCTCAAATGAACAAAAAGAAGTACTTAGGAACGAGCTCACCTGTAAATTCAATTGCCGGGCGCGAGCTCTAGTGATTAGTCCTTGAATATCAAGTGGAGGATTGTTGTGTGTATCCGAAGAAGTGATGTCCTCATCACCCTTGATCCGGTATATTTGTTCCAAAACGCTTCACATAGCCGCAAAAATAGGCACCTCGGTGCACATGTGAACGAGGGGAGAAGATGAAACATGCAGGACCTACAGTTTGATGCGGTAACCCTCGTTCACTTCAGCGCTGAGATGTCTACTTTTGCAAATATCCGGGGTGAAGCGAAATATTTTGGCATAGGTGTCTAGGGCTGAGCAACACTTTTTGCAATTTAATGGAGTTCTCTGCTAACTAGTGCTCAGTTATTTATGATTTCTGTAATTTACTCTAAATATATATTACAACGAAGAATTGAAATGTTCAGCTCAAAATTAACAGAACGGTACATGAATGAGCTAAAAGTGAAACATTGTGATTTGTCTCTATCCTGTGTTGGACCGATTAAGAGGCGTGTACATGTCAATTTACCGGGAAAGAAAAGTTCGAATACAGTCACACGGTTGCCAGGCAGCCTAGGATCGCGTCAGACATTCAGAATTGCACTCCACGTACAAGCAAGCAGTAGGAGGACAAGCCATGCAGCGCGTCGTCGGTGAATTGGTTTGCTTAATTTCCAGCCGGGTTCATTGAGTGGCGGTCACGCGGGATGAATTGGTCACATCTACACACCAAATGTCTCGTTTTATCGATTTAAGGGCCTCTTTTGATCGAAGGAAAACAAACAAATTTGGACGAATCTATTCCTATGGGGAAAAAAACTATGTAGGGCATTTGGTTCAAAGGAGAAGCCATGAGAGTTCCTTTGAAATTCCTATTGAATGATGTGGAATTTTGGAGGAAACAAACAGTCCACTCAAAAATCTTGGAAATTTTCCTTTCACTCTAGAACCTTTTTATTATTTAATCTTTTTTTTAATTTTATTTTAAAGTTAACTCGTCGCAAACTTTATTTCCAATTCTGACCTCTTTGGTCACGCCACCACCCGTGGCGTGACAAAACAACACTGTCACGTCACAGGATAAGTCCGTAAAATCGCACTTTTTGTCACGCCACTGGTGGTGGCGTGACCAAACAACACTGTCACGTCACCACCAGTGGCTTGACAAGACTTTGACCAGAAATGGGCTACCGTGACAGTGTTGTTTTATCACGCTACGGGTGGTGGCGTGACCAAAGGGATCAGAATTGGAAATAAAGTTCGCGATGGGTTAACTTTAAAATAAAATTAAATAAAGAATTAAATAAAAAAAAATCTTCACTCTATGCCAATCACCAAAATTCCTTTCCTGTGGTCCGATCAAACAGCATTTGTTACACATTCATGTGTTTCTAATTTATGTAGGATTTAACAAGACATGACATCCAATTCTTGAGCTTTTCCTATGTAGCGTTCTGTTTTCGGACAAGTATTAGTTTGTGCTTTTGTGGTTTTCGGTTTCATTCGTTTGCCTTGTATGAATGATTCAGCAATATGCTTGTGAGTGCTAGCCACTAATCCAGGGAATAGCATATGATTTTCACAAAGCACTCGGATTCAGGAAATCCGGGTCGCTGCAGAGCTGGTATCAGAGCATACGATTGTAGAGTCCTTAGTTAGACTGGTCGTTGCCTTAAGGACTCGGGTCTTATTTGTAAAAACTAAGAAAAGCTTTAACAAAATATATAGTACTTATTGGTTCTACTTATCACCCTTAGTTCTGTACTCATCCTCACCTTCATTAAGTTTTAATGACCTCTCCTTTTGTTTCAAAAATTTTTGATGGCTACACTGTCGTCGGATGGCCCATGGGACCTCCTCTCTCACGGAGAGTACGACAAAGGGTTCGCGGAGATCCTCCGCAAGCTAATGTTGTACCTGGCTTTTCCCCACCAGCCCATCTTCCGGGGCCGAAACACAACAGTCAAAGCCCAAGAATCGTGGACCATGGAGGTCTACCTCTCTGCAAGGATTGGAGAATTTGTCACCTACACCTTCCAGGCTGAGGCACCCCAACGCAGCAGTCCCGATGCTATTCAAAACACCGCCCGTTTCGCCTACACCCACTTGTGCTGGATATACAGGGACCTCCTGTTGGGGTCACCGTTCTGTTTCTTTTTGTACATCTGCGACGGAGAGCGTATCCCGGTGATCTTTGATGCCAAGGATGACGATCCTCGCCTGACCCATCAGGTGCAACTCACGCAGGCAATGGCAACTATCATCTACTCAGATGCGTTCGAGATCAATCAGCTATGGGCGCTCCTCGCTGGCAGTTACACTCGCTCCGACACCCTCCGCAACTGGCTGATCAGGAGCGACAAGGCCTACATCGCTGCAGTTAGGGAAAGAGATGTCGCCGTTGCAGAGTTGGCACGCCTCGCAGCGGCCACTACGACCTCAGCTCCAGCTCCAGTACCTCCTCCACCAACCATCGCCTCCAACGATAAAACTACTTCGCGCAAGAGCGCGCAACGCTCCTGCTCCCGCTCGCCCAGCCTCGGCAGCGATCGTTCCCGCTCACCGAGCTTCTGCCAGAGCTGTTCCCGCTCCCGCTCCCCTATGGAGTAGTCAGACTAGTCTAGGATTAACTAGTAGTGCTTGCTAGGCAGCCTTTTGGGAGCAAGCACTCTCTGTTTTCTTATTTTGTAGACGAGGTGTTTGTATCTTGTGTCATGGCTTAGCATGGCCTATATGCTATGCTTTTGCAATCATGTAACACCTAAACCCCCCTTTATTGTAAATACAGCCATTCTAGGCTTTGTAGTGTACCTTTTCAATCTTCTCGTTGGCTTAAGTTTTTCTGTGTGTGCCTTAGAGGGATAGTAAACCCTCATATACCCTTCTAGCTCTAAGCCTCAGTGTTCCTTCAGATGCCGCCAAGAAGAGCCACCGTCTCAAGACTTGGTGCCCATGGTCAGGGCCTACCTCCTCCACCACCAGCAAATCCATCAATGGCTCAAGTCATGTTCCAGTAGATTCAGATCCTTCAGGCCTTACTAACCAACCAGCAGACTGAACCAGCCGGCCACAACTCTAAGCTTGCGGATTTTCTCAAGACCAGACCCCTCACCTTTGCTACAGCCAATGAACCCCTAGAAGCTGAGGATTGTCTCAAAGACACTGGGAAGAAGCTTCGTCTTGCCCACTGCTCAAATGAAGATAAGGTGGAATTCACCACCCATCAATTGAAAGGAGCTGTTGCCGCATGGTGGGAGAATTACCTCGTTGCCTAGGGCAATGAGAGTCCATATTCAGAAGAAGAAGAAGAAGAAGCGGAAGTGCCAGAAGCACCAGAAGCCGCAAAGATCGATCGATCGAGCTCGCTTAGCCCCCACCGCGCCATCGCAGAGAAGCGATCATCAAGTCCAATGAGAAGAGACTAAACCCGCTTGACAGCCAATTCCTTGGAGTGAATTCAATGTCGCCTTCAGAACCAACTTCGTACCAGCTGGTACGATGACACTAAAGAAGAATGAGTTCAGAGCTTTAAAGCAGGGTCACATGTCCGTAAATGAATACCTGACCAAGTTTAATCAACTTACCCGCTACGCCCCCAATGATGTAGCAGATGAAGAGGAAAGGATTGATTGCTTTGTGGAAGGAATGCGTGGAGATATGAGAGGACAGCTTATCATCCATGATTTCCTCAGCTTCCATCACCTATTCAACAAGGCCCTAGTGCTTGAAAATGAGAATAAGACCGCTGAAGCCAGCCGCAAGAGGAAGATGTCCTTCCAAAGGCCACAAGGTAGCTCTCCCCAGAAGTCAGCGTTCCAAGACAGCTCATCCATCCGATCCTCTGCAGCCTCGTCTTAGAAGATCCAAGCTCCTGCCCCGCGTCCTCAAGGAAGTGATTTTCGCACCCTTTGCCCCGCCGATCAACCCACAGCGGTTAACCCAGTAGCACACCACCACTGCTTCGCCTGTGGAAGGTACTTCGCTAACAAGTGTCCTTCCCATCAGAATGCTCCAACCAGACCCAACACAGGAGCCACTCCAGTTCAAGGCAGGACCTCAGCTCCAAGCAGGAGTCATCAGATATCGCAAGCATCAAGGTCTACACCAACACAGAGCCACGACTGCATAAACCATGTCATCACCGAGGAAGCACAAGGTGCTGCCGGAGTGCTAATGGGTACGTTCCCTGTTAATTCGGTACCCGCTCAAGTTTTGTTTGATTCTGGAGTTTTGCACTTTTTTATTTCAAGAAAGTTTGTTGAAAGGCTTAAGCTGCCAATCTATAAGTTAAAGAAACCCGTGGTGCTAAGTTCACCTGGGGGACCCCTCTATGCTACCTCAGTTAGTCCCAAAGTAGAGATTACTTTGGAAGATTTCGTGTTCCTAGCAAACCTTCTTGTACTGGAATGCCAAACTCTGGATGTCATCCTAGGGATGGATTGGTTGGCTAAGTATCAAGGATTAATAAATTATGCCAACAGAAAAGTGGTGCTCACCAAGAACCCAAAGACCACGATAAAGATTAGTGTGGATCATTCTGTTGGAGATATGCTCTAGAGGCAATCATATTGATGATGATATTTCATTGTATCCATGATTTAATAAATGTTCCTTGAATATTGCCTTTGTGTTGATTAATAAGTATGTGACTTGTTTGTGAAACTCTTTACTTGTATGGTTATTCTAAAGTTGTCCCTAGTCGGAGTTCATGTGAGGACACACGTGAATGATTGATTAGCACATGTATCGGTTGATGACCATGTTTCACAGGTCATAGACATGGAGATGTCAAACCAATAATGTGGACACATGTTTAGAACATGGGGTTGGACCGACCCAACATGAGACATAGTAATTATTCTTATGGTTCTCTCTACACAATGTGTACGCCTTGTCCTTAGACACGAGATTGTCGCATGTACTTGAGATGTGAATCGACCTACTTAGGGGCTATCAAACGCTACTCCGTGAATCGGGTAGTTATAAAGGTAGCTTTGGGTTTGTCATGAAGCATGTCTTTGCGAGGCATGGTCAACGAGATGGGATTTGCCCTCTCTACCGAGAGATATCTCTGGGCCCTCGAGTGATCGGATCCGAAATGCATGGCCATGCTACTTAAGGTTAAGAGTTAACCTAGTAAGGGATTCCGGATCACGGATCGAGAAAGAGTGGTCGCTTGGAGCTCGACCGAATATCGTGAGGCAAAGGGATTGGCATGTACATAACGCTGTGATGGTTCGTCCGATATGATCTTTACGTATGTTTAGGAGTTGGCACGCCTTGCTAGAGGCCGCTACCAACTATTGACCAAGTATGTGTACTCGCCATGTCTAAACATATGTGAACTATAGGTCACACACTTAGGTGAAGCCTCAATTCGGATTGGATTCGAATTAGATCGGGCATTGAGTCCTAATGGGCCTCTATTCGTAGAAGCCCATTATAAGGACATCTATAAAAGGAGGGCGGGGCGCGCTGGTTGAGGGTTGAGTTTTTCGTGACATCCTCAAACCCCGCCGCCACCCTCCCACGCCCTAGTCGCCGCGCGATCTAGTAGTCCGGCGCGCGCCGCTTCCTCCCGCACGTGTGGATACCTTTGAGGCGCCGCATGCGTGGCGTTGGGACGAACCGCAAGAAAGGAGCCGACGTGGGACACCGCGACGAGGACGAGGAAGTAGTACGACTACTCGCCTCGACGCATCGCATCAACCGAGTACGACTACACCGCCGACGCGTCTCGCATCAACTTCCGCACCGCACGCCTAGTGGTAAGACCGTGATCTATAATCGCAGTGATCTTGGTTTACGGGTAGAATTTTTAATTTGCGCTAGTGTAGCCTACCGTTTCCCTACGCGGTATCGAGCGTTGCTTGTCATGTTATAGGTTCGGTGATTTGCATATGGCGATATGTAAATCGGTATGATCGATGTGATCGATTGTATAGTTCGGTAATGGATTGGTCCGGTTTCGTGATCATGCCGCTAAGGTCGTGAAACAACGCACCCCTACCGGTCGGATTCGCCATCGGGGTAGACAGTGACACGTAAAACCGGTTGCGGCATGCGATGATTGATCGAATCGGAACCTAGATTAATAATCGATGTACCGTGATCATACTGCTAAGGTCGTGAAACAACATACCCCTACCGGTCGGATAGACAGTGACACGTAAAACCGGTTGCGGCATGCGAAGATCAATATAATTGGTCGAATCGGAACAATAGTCGATTTGTGGTAAATATGATTTGCCGATCAAAATCCTATGTAAAAATTGCATAGATTGGATCTCTGTTTTTACGAAGTCCCGACACCCGAAGTCCCGATGGGGCGCCGCCTTCGAACCTCTGATGGGGAAACCCCTCGACCCCTTATCCGTAGATTGCGATTCTATGCATAACTTGTTTTTGCAGGATGTATGTGACCAAGATGGCCTAATGTGTATGTGATGCATGTTTGTAATATTTTCATGACTCATGAGTCATGGGTTCGGCAACACTACCGGAGCCATTGTGTTGTCAAAGTATTGTATTAACGGCCTACGTGCCGACTTGTGATGATTCCTAGTATCCATGTATTTTATTACTAGCTGTTATGAGTAATAGCTTATAGTAGTACTCGGAGGACACATCACTTGGAGGATGGCACACATGAACCATGGAGATGGAGATCATCATGGTGGATGATTCTATGGCGATGGAGATCACCATGAGAAAATGGGCCATACCGAGTCACAACCAGTGTGAATGTTATTCCTATTGTTTTACTCCTATGCATGTTTGAATGGTAGAAGTATAGCGATCCTCACAAAATGTTAAGTTAAACATATGCCCTCCCAATTAAACTTTGCACCATCCCATGTCTTGTAAATTGATGGTGGGTCTATAAAATTAGGCATCATCAACTTTCCTTGACTAGATGGGTTCTCATCGGATACTTACATGCATAAGGATTGGTGAACTTAACAAGGTTATCATAAAGGTTATGGGCCTTGGGGCATAAAGGTTGGGCGCGGGCATAGAGATGTCACCCAACAACAAGAGTCATATAGAGATATGATTAGCAGGTGTTGCTTATCGAATTACCTTGTCTTCTAGCGGTGATGCAAAAGCTCACTAGTAGACTCGTTAATTGCGGATCTTGAATCGCTAGGAATCAACAGAGGATGTTGATTTTAGTGGGAGTACATTCTATTAAATTTGTTTAATACGCTTTACTCTATCATGGTTTTATTTGTCTTAGTATTTTGCATTTCCTATTGTAGATCAATGGCATCTAGCAACCACGCACACCCTTTGCTTTGCGATCGATTCTTGAGAAAGAGAAATTAAATGGAACAAACTATTCGGATCTGGTCCGTAACTCGAGAATTGTTCTCGTGGCGTATAAAAGGAAAACGTTCGACACCCCAATCCCGTAAGAACTCGCAAATAATGCGCTCACTGTTAAAAATGCCTACAAGAAAGCATGTGATGACTCTCTTGAGATTAGTCGTCTTATGCTTGCATGCATGGAACTCGACCTTCAAAAGCGCTTTGAGGATCGTAGAAGCGTATGATATGATCATAGCGCTTAAGGACATGTTCCGCATACGTGCCAGACCGAACGGTTCAATGTCTCTAAGGCTTTTCGGAATGCAAGTTAATGTAAGGTGCACCGTAGGCCCACATGTGATCAAAATGGTTGGTTACAATGGACTTTGGATAAACTTGGTTTTCCAATTGGCCAAGAGTTGGCAATCGATTTCATTTTAGCGTCTCTTCCACCTAGCTATGGGCATTTCATTTCGAACTACCATATGCATGGGGCGGATAAGGGCCTTAATGAGCTTTGTGGGATGCTCAAACACAGAGAGTGACATTAAGAAGTGTGCGGGCCTAGCCATGTGATGGTCTGCGAACAAGTCTAGCTTCAAGAAAAAGGGTAAGAAGCCATGGCCAAAGAATAAGGGTAAGGTTAAAGATATGATCTCGGCCAACGCCTAAGCCTAATGCCGACTCGAGCCGAGACAAGATGCTTCTATTGTAAAGAAATCGCCACCGGAAGAGAAACGCAAGAAGTACATGGATTCCGATGAATGCAAGAAGAAGGTCGAAGTAAGACTTCCACCCATGGTACACTTGTCATAAATGTTTTAGACATTTTTCTCGCAGATTCTCCTATTAACTCTTGGGTATTTGATACCGGATCGCTTGCTCACATTTGCAACTCGATGCAGGGCTAATAAGAAGTAGAGGAGTCGCAAGAGGTGAAGTTGATTTTCGTCGGGAATAAAGCAAGGGTTGTTTGCGTTGACCGTCGGCACCATGCAACTTCAGCTTCCTTCAAGATTTATTATGGAATTGAATAATTGTTATTATGTTCCTAGTATGAGTCGAAACATTTTATCCCCTCATGTTTGATGAGAGATGGTTATTCATTTGCAAGTAAAGACAATGGTTGTTTGATCTCTAAAAATGGAATGTTTATGGCTTTTGCGCCATTGTGAATGGGTTATTTATTTTAAATCTTGATGATGCGCCTATCTTTAACATAAATGCTAAAAGACTTCGACCTAATGATTTGAATCCCACTTATGTTTGGCATTGTCGCTTGGGTCACATATGAAAAGCGCATGAAGAAGCTCCATGTCGATGGTCTTCTAACTTCGCTTGATTTTGAATCATACGAGACATGTGAAGCTTGTTTGCTTGGTAAGATGACCAAATCACCTTTCAAAGGTTCTTTTGAGAGGCGCGGACTTGTTGGAAATCATACATACCGATGTATGTGGACCAATGAGCACGATCGCTAGAGGTGGATTTCATTACTTCATAACTTTCACCGATGATTTTAGTAGATATGGCTATGTCTACTTAATGAAACATAAGTCCAAACTTTTGAAAAGTTCAAAGAGTTCCGAATGAAGTTGAAAATCAACGTGCCAAGAAAATTAAGGCTCGCGATCCGATCGTGGTGGCGAGTATTTGAGTCATGAATTTAGCAATCATCCAAGAGTTGCGGAATTGTTCCACACTAACACCGCCCTAACGCCTCAAAGAAACGGGTATCCGAGCGCGATCGGACCTTGTTGGACATGGTTCGATCGATGATGAGCCGATCAGATTTACCATTATCCTTTGGGGTTACGCTCTAGAAACGGCAGCTTTCACACTTAATAGGTACCGCTCTAAATCCGTAGTTAAGACACCATATGAGATATGGACCGGAAGAGTCACGCTTGTCTTTTCTAAAGATTTGGGGATGTGAGGCGTTCGTCAGCGACTACAGCTTGGACAAGCTCACACCCAAGTCTGATAAATGCATTTTCGTGGGATATCCGAAGGAAACCTTTGATATTACTTCTACAACCGACTAGAGGGCAAAGTGTTTGTCGCTCAAGTGGTGTTTTCCTAGAGAAAGAGTTTCTCAACAGGAGACAAGTGGAAGAACGGTGCAGCTTGAAGAAGTTCAAGATGAACCAATCGGGAAGACTCGACGAATGATGCCCATGTGGCGTAACAAGTTGAGGAACCCATGGCAAAGGAAGCACCACCACCACGAAAGGTCGGAAGGCTCGCAATGCGCGAGATATATTATTGTTAGACAATGATGAGCCTACGACCTATGCGGAAGCAATGATGGACCCAGACTCGAGAAATGGCATAGTGCCATGAGATCCGAGATAGCATCCATGGGAGACAATCAAGTTTGGAATTTGGTTGACCACCGATGGTGTTAAAACCATAGAGTGCAATGGATCTATAAAAGGAAGATTGATATGGATGGAAATGTTCATATCCATAAAGCTCGACTTGTCGCAAAGGTTTTCGCAAGTTCAAGGAGTTGACTACGATGAGACTTTCTCACCGTAGTGATGCTTAAATCAATACGGATCATTCTAGCTATTGCCGCATATTTCGACTATGAGATATGGCGATGGATGTCAAAACGGCTTTCCTTAATGGAAATTTAACCGAGGACGTGTATATGATACACTTTCGAGGGTTTTGTCGATCCAAACAATGCTAGAAAAGTATGCAAACTTCAAAAATCCATTTATGGATTGAAGCAAGCATCTCGAGTTGGAACATCTGCTTTGATGAAGTGGTCAAAGGGTTTGACTTCATCAAAACGAAGAAGAATCTTGTGTTTACAAGAAGACAAGTGGAGCTCACTCAGATTTCTAATCTTATATGTAGATGACATATTACTGATTGGAAATGATATTTCTATGCTCGAGTCCGTTAAGACCTCACTGAAAAATAGTTTCTCAATGAAGGACTTAGGGGAAGCGGCATATATTTTGGGTATTAAGATCTATAGAGATAGATCAAAAAGGCTAATAGGATTAAGCCAGAGTACTTACATTGACAAAGTGTTGAAACGGTTCAACATGGAGGAGGCAAAGAAAGGGTTCTTGCCATGTCTCATGGCATAAATCTTGGCAAGACTCAGTGTCCTTCGACAACTGATGAGCGAGATCGCATGAGTAAGATTTCATATGCTTCGGCCATTGGATCTATCATGTATGTTATGATGTGTACTCGCCCAGATGTTTCCTATGCTCTAAGTGTTACGAGCAGATACTGTGTGATCCAGTGAGAGTCATCGACAGCGTTAAAAACATCCTCAAGTATTTGAGAAGAACTAAGGATGTGTTCCTAGTCTACTGAGGTGAGGAAGAGCTCGTTGTAAATGGTTACACCGATGCAAGCTTCCAAACCGACAAAGATGATTACAAATCGCAATCGGGTTTTGTGTTCCTTTTGAACGGTGGTGCGGTAAGTTGGAAGAGTTCCAAGCAGGAGACTATTGCCGACTCTACAACGGAGGCCGAGTACATTGCGCTTCAAGCAAAGAAAGGAAGGTGTTTGGATAAGGAAGTTCATAATCGAACTAGGTGTGGTTCCTAGTGCGTGCAATCCTCTGGATCTTTATCGTGATAACAAGTGGGGCCATTGCGCAAGCCAAGGAGCCGAGGAATCACCAAAAGAACAAACACATATCACAAGGTTTCATCTCATTCGAGAGATCCTTAATCGAGGAGATTTAAAGATATGCAAAATACACACGGATTTGAATATTTCGATCCTTTGACGAAGCCTCTCCACACCTAAGCATGAGGCGCACACAAGAGCTATGGGTATTAGATATCTTCTAGATTGACTCTAGTGCAAGTGGAGATCTGTTGGAGATATGCCCTAGAGGCAATCATATTGATGATGATATTTCATTGTATCCATGATTTAATAAATGTTCCTTGAATATTGCCTTTGTGTTGATTAATAAGTATGTGACTTGTTTGTGAAACTCTTTACTTGTATGGTTATTCTAAAGTTGTCCCTAGTCGGAGTTCATGTGAGGACACACGTGAATGATTGATTAGCACATGTATCGGTTGATGACCATGTTTCACGTGTCATAGACATGGAGATGTCAAACCAATAATGTGGACACATGTTTAGAACATGGGGTTGGACCGACCCAACATGAGACATAGTAATTATTCTTATGGTTCTCTCTACACAATGTGTACGCCTTGTCCTTAGACCCGAGATTGTCGATGTACTTGAGATGTGAATCGACCTACTTAGGGGCTATCAAACGCTACTCAGAATCGGGTAGTTATAAAGGTAGCTTTCGGTTTGTCATGAAGCATGCTTGCGAGGCATGGTCGGTCGAGATGGGATTTGCCCTCTCTACCGAGAGAGATATCTCTGGGCCTCGAGTGATCGGATCCGTAAATGCATGGCCATGCTACTTAAGGTTAAGAGTTAACCTAGTAAGGGATTCCGATCACAGATCGAGAAAGAGTGGTCGCTTGGAGCTCGATCAATATCGTGAGGCAAAGGGATTGGCATGTACATAACGCTGTGATGGTTCGTCCGATATGATCTTTACGTATGTTTAGGAGTTGGCACGCCTTGCTAGAGGTCGCTACCAACTATTGACCAAGTATGTGTACTGCCACATGTCTAAACATATGTGAACCATAGGTCACACACTTATAATGAAGCCTAATTCGGATTGGATTCGAATTAGATCGGGCATTGAGTCCTAATGGGCCTCTATTCGTAGAAGCCCATTATAAGGACGCCTATAAAAGGAGGGCAGGGGCGCTGTTGAGGGTTGAGTTTTTCGTGACATCCTCAAACCCCGGCGCCACCCTCCCACGCCCTAGTCGCCGCGCGATCTAGTAGTCCGCGCGCGCCGCTTCTCCCGCACGTGTGGATACCTTTGAGGCGCCGCATCCGTGGCGTTGGGACGAACCGCAAGAAAGGAGCTGTACATGGGACACCGCGACGAGGACGAGGAAGTAGTACGACTACTCTGCCCCGACGTACTGCATCAACTGAGTACGACTACACTGCCCCGACGTGCTGCATCAACTTCCGCACCTGCACGTCTAGTGGTAAGACCGTGATCTATAACTGCAGTGATCTTGGTTTACGGGTAGAATTTTTTAATTTGCGCTAGTGTAGCCTACCTGTTTCCCTACACATTCCTCTCCTATGGACCAAGCAATTCACCACCTGGAAGGGTTGTCCTTAGAGACAACGCCTGTAGTCCAAGCTTACCCCAACGTCTTCCTAGAAGAGCTACCAGGCATGCTGCCAGATAGAGATGTGGAGTTTGTCATCAACTTGAAGCCCGGGACAGCCCCAATTGCCAAGAGACCTTATAGGATGACCGTCGACGAGCTTGAAGAGCTGAAGACACAAATTGAAGACTTGCAAGGAAAGGGATTTATTAGACCTAGCTCATCCCCCTGAGGTTCGCCAGTGCTTTTTGTGTCAAAGAAGGATGGCACCTCCATATTATGTGTGGACTACAGAGCACTCAATGAGGTGACTATCCTGCCTTGCATAGATGATATGTTCGACCAGTTGGCGGGAGTAATAGTCTTCTCCAAGATAGACCTGAGGTCATGATACCATCAGCTCAGGATTAGGGCTGAGGACATCCCCAAAACGGAGTTTACCACTCGGTATGGCCTGTATGAGTTCACGGTTATGTCGTTTGGCTTGACCAATACGTCAGCCTACTTCATGAACCTCATGAACAAAGTATTCATAGAATACTTAGACAAGTTTGTTGTCGTGTTCATAGACGACATCTTGATCTATTCTAAGACCAATGAAGAGCATGCTGAACACTTGCATATGGTCTTAGAAAAGCTTAGAGAGCATGAGCTTTATGCCAAGTACAGTAAATGTGAGTTCTAGATTCAAGAGATCAGCTTCCTTGGACACACTGTATCCGCTAGAGGGATTGTAGTGGATCCATCCAAAGTAGAAACTGTGATGGAATGGAAACAGCCTACTTTAGTAGCTGAAGTGCGTAGTTTTCTCGATTTGGTCGGGTACTACAGACGCTTCATAGAAGGTTTTTCTAAGTTTACCAAACTAATGACCCATCTGCTTAAAAAGGAAAAGAAGTATGAATGGACATAAGCTTATGAGAAAGGTTTCCAAGAATTAAAGAAGTTAACGTTTGCACCAGTATTGATCCTACTACACATACATCAGGACTTTGAAGTCTACTGTGATGCATCGCGCCAAGGTCTAGGTTGTGTACTCATGCAAGGGGAAAAGTTGTAGCTTATGCGTCAAGACAGCTCCGCCCTCATGAAGACAACTACCCAACTCATGATTTGGAGCTAGCATCAGTAGTACATGCCTTAAAGATTTGACGGCATTACCTGATTGGAAATTATTGTAATATCTACACAGACCACAAGAGTCTCAAGTACATCTTCACCCAATCAGATCTCAACCTCCGACAAAGAAGATGGTTAGAGCTGATAAAGGACTATAATTTGGATATTCATTACCATCCTGGAAAGGCTAATGTTGTTGTCGATGCATTAAGTCGTAAGTCCTACTGCAGTAATGTTATGATTTAAGAACATCAACCTGAGCTCTACAAAGAATTCGAAACACTCAACCTCGGTTTAGTAGAGCAAGGCTCTGTGAATGCTATGGAAGCCCATCCAACTCTTGAAGAGCGGGTCAAGACTGCTCAAGAAGGACATCCTAGAGTCCAAAGGTTCAAGCAACTGATGGCTGAAGGAAAAGCCCCCAAGATGATCGAAGACCAGCAAGGAATCTTATGGTTTGGAAAACGTCTTTTTGTTCCCCCACCAGAAGGAACTCAAGGATCTTATACTAAAGGAAGCTCACAGCTCAGCCTACACCCTACACCCAGGCAGCACCAAGATGTATCAAGACATGAAGATTTTGTATTGGTGGCCACAAATGAAAATAGACATCACCGAATATGTAGCTTGCTGTGATGTGTGCCAACGGATCAAAGCTGAACACCAGAGACCAGTAGGATTGCTTCAACCGCCACAGATCCCTCAGTGGAAATGGGAAGAGATTGGGATGGATTTCATTACCAGTTTGCCACGAACCAAGTCCGGTTGTGACTCAGTATGGGTTATAGTTGACAGATTGACTAAAGCGGCCTATTTTATTCCAGTGAAGACCACCTACAAGGGAGGCAAGTTAGCCAAGTTGTATATGGCTCGTATAGTGTGTTTGCATGGAGTACCCAAGCGGATAGTCTCGGATTGAGGTTCCCAATTTATCTCACATTTCTGGGCTAGTCTGCATGATGCCCTTGGAACACACTTGGATTTCAGTACAGCGTATCATCCTCAGACCGATGGTCAGACTGAAAGAACCAATCAAATTCTAGAATACATGCTCCGAGCATGTGCCTTGGAATTTACTGTAGACTGGAAAAAATATCTACCATATGCCGAGTTTGCATACAACAACAGTTTTTAGTCTAGTCTGAAAATGTTCCCGTTTTGAAGCGCTCTATGGAAGGAAATGCAGAACCCCCCGGCATTGGTCGGAATCAGGCGAAGGGTATATCTTCGGACCAGATACTCTTAAGCAAGCAGAAGAGAAAGTTCGACTGATCAGAGGTCACCTTCAAGCAGCTTAGTCCAGACAAAAGTGCTATGCGAACAACTGTTGAAGGGGTTTAACCTTTAAAGTTGGAGATAATGTGTATCTCAAAGTATCACTGTTTCGTGGAACTCAAAGATTTAAGGTAAAAGGCAAGCTCGCACCTAGGTACATAGGCCCATTCCCAATCATCGCCAAGCGTGGAGAAGTAGCCTATCAGCTAGAGCTACCTGAGGACTTGTCAGACGTCCACAACGTGTTTCACATCTCTCAGCTCAAGAAATGCCTCAGAGTGCTTGAAGAGCAGACCCTCGTCGAGGCCATCGCCCTTCAACAAGATCTGACTTATCCCGAGCATTCGATCAAGATCCTTGACGTCATCGAGAAGAAAACAATATGTCAGACAATCCGCATTTGCAAAGTCCAGTGGAGCCACCACTCAGCAAAAGAAGCCACTTGTGAGCGCGAAGATCAGTTGAAGCAAGATTTCCCTTCCCTATTTCTACAGCAGTTCAAATCTCGGGGTTGAGATTCCGTTTAAGGTGGGTAGGCTTTGTAACGTCTCGTTTTTGGACAAGTATTAGTTTGTGCTTTTGTGGTTTTCAGTTTCATTCGTTTGCCTTTGTATCTTTAGTCTCAAATCTCCTAGCTTCTTTTAAGCTCGGGTTTGTGTTTCAAAACTCTTTATTTCCGTAGTTCAAAATCCAGGTTTGATTTTCTCCTTCTTCAGCTCTGGCCCTCCTCCTCTTTTGACCTTCTTTCCTTTTGGGCTTAGCCGTTCTTCATCCCTTTGCGCCCGCGCCTCCACCCCTTGTGAGCTGTCCGATTGTAATTGAATGACCCGATCCTGTTTGCACGTTCGTCTGGCCCGAACATCCCATCCCTTGTGAGCCGTCTGATTGCAATTGAATGGCCCGATCCTGTTTGCACGCTCGTCCGGTCCGAACGTCCCACTCCTTACGAGCCGTCCGATCTGAATCAAACGGGCTTCTCTATCCACTCTCCTACAACCTGTCCTTTTTGCAAAGATGACCCTTTTTGTTCGCAACTGTCCTTTTTGCAAAGACCACCTTCCTTGTTCACAACCTCCCCTTTTGCAAAGATCACCTTCCTTGGTCACGACCACCTCCCCTGAGGACCTCCTCCTGGACCTCCCCTCAGGACCTCCTCCTAGGACCTCCTCCTGGATCTACCCTCAGGACCTACCCTCAGGACCTCCTCCTGGACCTCCCCTCAGAACCTCCTCCTAAGACCTCCTCTGGGACCTCTTCAGATTTCTTCTATGACCAAGTATGGTCATAACTCCTTCAAGCATGTGTAGTCGAAAGCTCGGATTAGTACTCGATGTTTAGTACTCGTACTGAATAATAGTCGATTTGAACAATTGATCTCCTCAACTTGTGACTACCTCTCGTGCTCTCTGCTACGCCACACCCACTCCCTCTGCACCACCAACTCCCTGCAATGTCTGTGCCGCACCCACTCCATTAACCTCTGTGAATCTAGCGTCTTTCCTCTCCTCGGCATTTGACTCGTGCGTCATCTCTCCACCGCGCCCTCGCCATGGCCGTCCTTGATGTCCTCGCCGCACCAGTGCGCCCGGTCTAAGCCCCGTGCCCACGTCAGCTAGCCCTTTAAAGTCATCGCTCCTCTAATACCCATCCCTGCAACCACCTGCCTCGCCCTGTCACCTCGTGCCAGTGCACCCACACCTTGGTTGCCTATAAAAAGTCCCCTGTACCCCCCTTGTTCTTCCCCACGCCGCTCCCTCTCTTGACCTTGGTGAGTTCCCCGTGTTTGGACCTCCCTCTCAGCGGACCTCCATCTCCATTGTAACTCCGGTTGTGGTGTTTCTTGTTTCTACGTTTGTCCTAGTTCAAGATCTTGCTAATGGCATAGGTCTTGTTTTATTTCGAGCTCTTTTGTTGTTCCTTTTGTACGAATTGGTTCTTGCTTGCTTATTGTTTCTTTTCCAGTGCTTTCGTTTGCATAGAGTTCGAAGATGTCGGGGATCCAAGTTGATCAAGAGCAAGACTACCAAGACCCTTCGGCCTTTAATCAAGGCGAGTCAATACTTTGATCATGTTTAGCCTACTTTTATGAAAGTTATCTTCCTTTAAAATAACAAATTGCATGCTTTACTTTTTTAAGCAAATGTATGTTAAAACTTAAGGTAGTTAAACACCCATTTGATGGCAAACTAATTAGTATGCCACCCTTGAAAATTTGAACCATTAAGCCTTGTTACCCTAGTAACTATATGGTAATGCTAGTATAGGTTGTACTTGAGCGCCATTCTAGTCTTACCTAAGTACTGGGACATTAAAATGTTATATTCATTATCTCCTTTAAACATAAATGCGGTTTTGGGCAATCATTGGGGCAAATGACTGAAATGGTTGTGCTCACTCTCGAAAGGAGGCTACGCTTTCTTTGAGGACGAAGGACAAGGAAATGACGAAGAGTAGTCTAGATCTTGTAGCTTACGCCTCACCTCAGTCTAAGTGGACTTGCTGGTACTTGCGAATGACCGATATTATCCAATCTCTTTGGTTAATATCTGTCATACACAGGTCACCCCAGTCGCTTGCCTGTGATGAGTGGAGCTCTACCTCTTTTGCTTCCGCTATAGCTATTGTTGCTCTTTTGTAATGTAATCAATTTGGCCTGTTCGGCCCTTATGTAAAACTCGACCCGACGTGGTCTATGTCACGTTGTTGATTGTAATATATTTGAATGTTTTAGTTCGTGCCTTGTATGAATGATTCAGCAATGTGCCTGTGAGTGCTAGATACTGATCCAAAGAATATCACATGATTTTCACAGAGGACTCAGATTCAAGAAATCCGGTTCACCACGTCTTATTCCCATGTTTCTGAATTCCTGCGTTCCAAAAAGAGACCCTTACTAATTTTGATGTTACTAATTCTAATGTTTGGCTTGTCATTTACCCCCACAATTGGTAACTTTGGCGACCTAACAGTTGTAAAGCATTTAGATGTGTTGATTGAGATCGCAAGTTTACCATATATACCTTTATTGAAAAGATAAGGGATCACTAATTTATAGTTACCCTAACCATCCCTTCCGTGTAGTCACTCGCGCGTGCTCCGTGATGCTGCCTCATCGCCCCGTACACACTGCACGATGTCGACATGTGCAGCACACAGCCACTTGAGCCGCTCTATCTTGTCTCCCATTTGCGAGGCTACCACAAGCCAGGTTTCCATTCGCCTCGTCCATCGTTTCCCACACATTCCCATTCACAGTAAGTCGTTGCACACCTCTGCTGCTGCCATGCATACTGCCTGTGCCAGAGGGGAAGTTTCTGCGTGCTAACCCTAATTTGACATTTCCGGAAATCATGTTGAAATTCCTCCAAAATTGAGTTAAAATCCATGTGAATCAATATGAATTTTCTCGGATTTGAGTTGAAATTTCCTGAGTTGATTTCTTCGAATTGACTTGAATTTTTTGAATTTTTGCTAATCAATTCGATAGTTCTTCGTTTTGGAGTTTTTTGCAATCCAATTGAAAGTGGTTTGTCAAGAGGGGAGGAGGGAAGTCGAGATGGGTTGAGGAAAGGGGGCGAGGGGGTGACGTGGCGAGCCATGAGCTCATGCCTCGCCACATGTCAGCGCGTCCATGACCTCTCGACCGTGAAGTCGTCCATACATTAGTTGTACCCAAAAGTGAAAGAAATATTGATGAGATAGACAACTAACTCAAGGATCAGAAGCATGGGCACTCGTGAATATATATTCAGAGTCAAGCTCGGTTACAAGGAGATTATAATCTCAACCAACTAACAAATGACGCTAGTAGATACGCATGCGTCGGTTGGATAGAGATAGAAAGTTAGAATACACGTGTGTACAGTATGCTAAACACATCTCGCTAACGTCCCCCATAGTCGAAGCGTCACGGACGTAGAGACTGGACTGAAAGTCCAAGAACAGCTAAGTCGGAAGGCCCTTCGTCATAACGTCGGCAAACTGCAGATAGGAAGGAACATGCAACACATGAACTTGGCCAAGAGAAACCTTCTCGCGAACAAAGTGAATGACAATCTTGATATGCTTTGTACGGCAATGTTGAACTGAGTTGGATGACATGTATACTGCACTAACATTATCATAGTAGACAACCGTGGATGTGGCGAGGGGGTGGTGAAGCTCCTGTAACAACTACCAGAGCCAACAACACTGTGACGATGTGAGCAACGGCGTGATACTCTACCTCAACACTGGAACGAGAAACTGTGCACTATCATTTGGAGGACGACGAGACCAAATTGTCGCCGAAATAGGTGCAATAGCCCAAAGTGGAGCGACAAGAGTCCAGATAGCCAGCCCAGTCGATGTCGGAGTATGTTGTGAGCTTACTTGTGGAAGTGGAATGAAGCTACAGCCCGAAATCGAGGGTGCCCTTCACATAGTGAAGGATGCGCTTGATAAGCACAAGATGAGGCTCACGCGGAGCATGCATATGAAGGCAAACCTGCTGCACAGTGTAAGCTATATTTGGACGAGTCAATGTGAGGTACTGGTGTGCGCTGGCCAAGCTTCTGTACTCAGTAGGGTCAGAAACACAGGACCCATCCATAGTGGATAACTTGGAGCACACATCAACAAGAGTGGGAGTAGAATGACAATCAGTCATACCGGCATAGTGGAGAATGTCAAGAGCATACTGTCACTGAGAAAGAAACATGCTAGCAGGAGTACAAGAAACCAATATTCCAAGGAAGAAGTGCAGATCGCCAAGATCAGTCATGCTAAACTCGGTATGAAGACAACGAGTGAGGCGCTAAAGCAGACCCTAGGAGGAGGTTGTTGGGACCCAAAAATGCAGTTCTGGAACCCTCTGTGTATAATGCACTAGTCCAGGATCACGCTAGTGCACACAGTGTCAACATAGGTGAATATCAATCCACACAAGCGAATAAATAAGGTAAACGATTAGTTTGAATAACAAATAAGGGTTTTGACCTTATGGTCGAGTTTACGCTTATTGAGCCACGCAGGGCTAACAGAGAATAAAATAATAGCGGAACAGAAATAACTTCAACGTAGATCCCATCAATTCACCACAGGCAACCGACCGGGATCCAGACCTTAACTATCAGCAACCTTCGACGAACTCCTCCTCGAAAGCATGCGTAGACTCCTCCTCTTCTGTAGGTTTGGGCGCAAGTTTTACAACAAGCGTGAGTACACAACCGTACTCGCAAATCATACCATAGAATGCAGTTTATAGATGCAGGCTTATTCCAAAAGAAAAGGCTTCTGTGGTTCTTTTGCATGAAAGCAACATTTGTAATGGAATACAATAATAGATTGAAAGTATAATTCAAAACAAATAGACAATATTAGTTTAACAGTTATTTTCACAAAGACACAAAGCTAAGCAGTTTATTTCACATAGCCATATGAGTTAGATCACATAGCTCCCATCCCAAGCATTTTATGAAAACTACTCCTCGTGTGAAATCCCCAAGCATATCCATGACCGCGGATGCGGCTATTCGAATAGATTGATTTAACACTCTGCAGAGTTTGTACACTTTACCCACAAGATATAACTAGTGTAGCTAGCACTAATCGTAACAAAACAGTTTGGAAACTTCATCTCAAACATTGACATTCCCGATGTGCTTTCCCGCCAGACTAGCCCACAAAGAATGCTAGTCCAACACACACTGCTGGACAGGGATGCGGCGAACCGTACCGCGATGCAACTACCAGGTAGTCACACCTCCACCCTGTCACACAGCCTAACCTATCCACCTGAACATCAATGTCGAGAATCCATAACCTACTATGTTAGGCCCATCCCATCACGCATGTGGTCATATAGTAAGGCTCAGTTCAATGGCGCACAAAGTTAAGTCCTTAACTAACCAAGGCATGACTTCTATTTTCTAACTATGTCACACAGATTATCATCCCCGTACACATAGCTTCCACCATATCACACAGTATCCACCACTTACCTCAGTCCAAATCCTTTACCACCCAGTTGGTTTTAGTGCAACACATGCTATCACGAAGTAATAACACATAGCACACAGTTTTACACAAAGTTCCATAGTCACTTAGTCAGATTTAATATTTGCAACTCAAATGAGATGTGAGACTCGTAGCATGGCTAAGCAATTGTACTCGCATCTAACCAACCCACGTTGGTGCTACAATATTACCAACTAATAAACCAATCTAGGGTGACAAGATATTATGACAGACAAAGCCAAGGTGTTGTAACAAATTGGAAAATAACTTTACCCAAAAGCAATTAAATAAATAAGTAAAGTAGGATGCAATACTTTGAAACAAAGTAATTTGGAAACTGGGTTCAAGATTATCAAAGGTATGACTTGCCTTGGAAAAGGTCTAGGTACTGGTCTTGATCTTGAGGTGCACCCTCTTCTCCAAAATTCCCCGACGTATCGACGTCTACTAGCAAACGAGATAAATAAATAAAACAAATAAATAACAGAGGCAAAACAAGCTCCAAAAATTAAAGAAAAATCTCAGATAAATAGATCTCGAATTTATATGAATTTAGGAATTTGAATGGGCTCGGAGTTCGGATGCAAAAGTTATGGGCTCTCGAAGTTTCAATCTAAAAGAAAACCCTAATTTTGGATTTACTAGAATTTCCGAGTTATTTCTTAACAGAAAAATTGGATTATTGTGCAAGCATGACGTCAGCACAGGGATTTCGGAAATTAAAAGAAATAAAAAGAAATTACTGACATGTGGGACCCACATGTCAGTGAGATGTCTCACGGTAGACTAGGTCTACCGAGCCGGTTAGATCTGGAGCCGGTGGACCATGCCACGTGGGCGCACACGTGTCTGTTGACACAGCGCCACGCACGCGACACGTCGGCGCACAAGGTGAGGTGGCAGGTGACGTGACATCCACGTCGGACCCGACGGCGAGGACGGCACTAGACCCGATGGTCGCCGGCGAACGGCGGCTCCTCGCCGGCGGTGGATGGTACTGGCGGGTAGAGAAGACTGAGGCGATCTCGGTGGTGTGAGGACCCCAGTTTATTTGGCTTGTAATGCTTAACCAACCACCTGGTCCTAGCATCACAAATCAAATAAATTGATTCCTCGAGATATGTATACTTCCTAAAGCAAGATACACACCGTTACAAAATTAGACAAAGAACTCCATTCCAAACATAGAGTTCAAACACCACACTACCAAACGGAAGATAAACAAATAGTAGAGTTATTACGCATAAAGGCCGATGCACCAAGATACACAAATAAACAAGAACGACAATGAAGCAAAGTGCCATAAGATGGCTATAAACAAAGCCAATCGTGCCTCTAACCCACAAGGCATCCGACCGACCGCCAAGTCTAGTCGCCCACGAAAACGGCAACACACTCACGTAAGTGAGGCCCATGGGGCTCACCTTCTTCCTCCGCAACAAAAACATTAAGCAAAGCACCCGAGTACAAATATTGTCTTTGTACCCGCAAGATCGACGTGTGAACTAGCGCACTGCTCATAAGCTACATGCAAAGCTTATTTGGTGGAGGCCATATGTTTCATTTGCATAAAGCCAATTTTCATTTGCAATAATATGATACGCTTTGAAGGCAAGTTTGCAATTCGTTTTTAATGTTGAAATAACAAGAAGGATAAATAATAATAAAAGAATAAAGGTAAACAACCTAGAAGTGACTATCCCAATAGTCACCATTAACAATAGCACTAATCCCGCATTCGCACTCACCCATCAAGTTTTAATTTAAATGTTGTAGTCTAACTCTCGATAAGCTTACCCAAGCGTGTCCATCACCTAGACGAGGCTATTCGAATAGTTTTTAACCTGCGCAGGGTGTACCATCTGCACCCACACTTGCATCGCCTTTAAGCCAAAGCACACTTCCAAGGTATGCGCACAAGACTAAGTCCTACGAGACTTTTTCCAATATTGTGTATTAACTACGAGCCGCTCGTATGGATAGAAATCCATACGCTTACATGGTAAAGCCGAAAGACAACTACCCACTCAGATAAAGCTTTTGACAACTACCATGCTCCCACCTCCATCCCTCCTGCGACCTCCTGCGACCCGGAGCCAATACACGCCAAAGTACTAGGTCAAGAGAGGTCCCATACCCTCTAGTGTGGTTAGCACGCCGAAATGTCTGGATAACAGAAACTCACAAGATGTTCGGTCCTTAATTGACCCGGGCACCTTTCCAGTCACACCCAAAAGATCACACCAATCTTACCATTGTGCCCGCGTCTAAATCATTTTTGTTTTCATTTTTAGTTTTGCAATTAGACAAAGCAGTAATGCTGAAATATAAAGTTATAGAAAATTTTGTGTGATCAAGGTTACCGACTAAGTCGATAACCGCCCATTTCTACCGATACTAAGCATGTCTAAGCGATTTGACCGGATCTACTAAGTGACAAGAGATCATCCAATGACTCTAATCACAAAGAAATAACCTAGGCTCGTAGTAGAGATCAATATTTTGTCTACAGGATATGCAAACACGGATTTAACTAATCAATTTAACACAAATTAAGCAATGCATACATAAAGTCAAACAAAATATTAGACTTTAAAATACCGGGATTAACATGATCAAATCTGCTTTCGTTGTCGCTGCTCAATTTGTTGCGAGGGTCGTTCTCGTGGTTGCCGCAAATATCGAATCCTAACGATTGAACAAAACAATAATAACAACGAATAACACCACCAAACTCAAACATATAACAACAACAAAACATACCAAGACTCACACAGCAACCTAAGCATGATATAACAAAATTTTAGAAACAGAGAACAATTCATTTTAAGTTATTAAGAATTTTCCATGAATTTTCTAAGCTAAAAACACATCAAAACATTAGTTAAATACTTAACAAATTTTTATGAACGAAAAAAAAGAGCTAAAACCTATCCCGATAGTTAGTATACTAAAAATGAAATTTTACAGAATTGGTTTCACTAGATTTGAACAATTATTGAAAGAGATAAACATTTTCTAATTTAGCAGATACATAAAACACCCTTTGATTTATTAACAGATTTTTGCTACAGAGACAAGGTCGAAACTAATTTTAGTAAATACCACATTTAAAATGAAAATTAACAGCACTGGATTCATGCGATTTAGATAAAATTTGAATTAGTTATGCATTTTCTAAGTTTAAATGAATTAACAGTGCAACAAGAAACACATTACAGAAATACTAAAGCATTTAATCCTTTTTCTACCCATAGCTATCTAGCCCGCATACATCGACAGCGGGCCCGCGAAAGTGCCGACTGCAATGTACTCGCCACGAAAGTGACGCCGGCGTATTCTAGAATACGCCTTTAACTTATCAAAGTGTACTTCTAACATATACTCACAGAAATACGCTTCCGACAGAAAACGTATCACCGTGAGTTACACAACCACTAATCGACAAAGACGGACCCACATGGCAATGACTCGCAGAACAAATAACGGGCCGGATTAAATATTCTCTAAACGTGATTAGCCAACAGGGCCCACAAGTCAGAGACTCAAACTAGACATGATTAGAGTTAAACTAATCATCACCGCCGGCTCACCGGCGAGCACGGGGACGGCGGCGCGGCGCGCAAGAATCAACTTGCAACGTGAGGGTTTCGGGCGAGTGAGTGATACCTTCGGTTCGCGAAGATCTCACGAACTCGATGACGGCGACGCGGACCCACGGGGATGCCGGCGGCGAGCTGGCGGCGAACGGAGGAGGAGAAGAAGACACGGTGCTCGCGGAGAAGACACTGCGAGCTTCGAGAAGACCCCGGAAGGTGTGCTTAAGCCACCAACACCGGAGCAAGAAGCACACGATAACACCGACGAAGAAGGCTCGAACGCCGGAATTTCCACGCGCGAAAACCGAGCTTGGAGAAGAATTGGTCGCATGCCCACAACGATGCACAAAAGGCGTAAACAATCCCGCCGTTAGACTCGGTGCATCGCGCGATCCTAAGGGACCAAGTGACGAGGCTAGAGACTCACCGATCGCAAACGAGCTCACGGACCGAGATCGCGGAGGCGAGACGACGATATCGCCTCGGTGATTCATCGACGCCAAGGACCCGGATGGGCAAAATGGAGGCGCGCCGAGCGTGGATCACGGTGGTGCGATCGCGCTCAAGGGCGAAGCATCTGGCGCGCGCTACGCCGTTCTCTTCTCCTACAAACAGAAGCGGGCGAGAAAGCGAGAGCGGCGAAACGAAGAATGGATGAGTGCGGTGAGGTTATAAAGCTCGCGATGCTTGAGAGGGACACGCGTCCCGACGTGGCGGCGACGAGCGCAGGCAAGCATGCGAGCGCGCCACGAGCCCGCGAGTGCGGAGAAGACGAGGGCGACATCGACAGTGGGGTCCGCTAGTCGCCGACAAGCAATGAGCGGTGCGAACCCGAGTCAAGCGCGGCGCGAACCGGTGGTTTGACTCGATCAATTATCGCGACCGATCGTTGGATCTAAACGGACGGCCGAGATCGATGCATGCGTTCGACAGTCGACGAGACAAGCAACGTGGACCGCTCGATCTCCATCGGACGGTGACACCATCGGGCTCAGCGGTGCCGCTAGGTGGCGCGACCGAGTCAAGTGGCGCGATCGACTCGAGTCGGGCTCGGGTTCGAGCCCGAGGAACAGTGAATACTCATTTGGAGTTTTAAAAGGCTGAGAGAGTTTGGAGAATTTTTAAAGGTAGCTCCCGAGCTCCAAAATTTCTGAAATTTTTATGGGAGCTTGCTAGGACAGAGGACAACCTTGTGTAAGTTTTCTAGAACTTTTTATGCACTGCATTGTTCTACAGAAAATTCACAAGCTGCTGTATAGGGAGTTTGACCAGATTTCAAACAGAGTTGACTTGGCCATAAGAAATAGCAAATAAAATCTAAAAATTGTGAAATAATTCAGGAAGGTAGATAGGATAGTCAAGATAACAGGAAAAATAGTTTCAGAGGATGATCACAAGTTTGAAAGCTAAAATTTGCTGACAACAATTTCCAATCACAAGAATTACATTCTAAAAATTGGAAATTGTTAGGGAAAATTGTAGAAACTCTCGAATGATTTCATGAGGCACCAAAAGTTTTTATTTCTCCTCATAATTTACATTTGAGATACAAACCCTAAGTTAGGGCTGTTACAGGTGGGATGCTCACGGGTGCTCAGGGCCCACTACAGCGGCCGGTGGCGAGGTTAAGGTGGAGGCTGAGGCTCGGGCTCGACGGCGACGGCGTTGGAGGGGTTCTCCGGCGAAGGTGACGGTGGCTCTGAGATGCGGGCGACGCGACGGTCCCAAAGATGGCCTCCCCTGACGACGAGGTGGTCTGGAACGGCGACGGTGGCGAGGAGGTCCTTCGGCCGGAGCTGAGGACGGGGGCAGCGACTAGGGCTTCTAACGGCGTTTCGTTGGCGGCGGCTAGGGTTTCGAGGGCGGCGCGTCACGGGGTGGGTCTCACGGGGGTCCTCGGGGCCTTAAATAGCTCCGGGAGGCGTGTCTGCGAAGAACACGGCGCGACGGCGGAGAACTCAGAAGGAAGGAGGAGTCCGTGTCGAGAAAGACGCTGACGTGGCAGACGAGGCCCACATGGCAGCGGGTGGGGCTCGAACGCGGATGCGTGCGAAACGGCGCGGCTGCGAACGGACTCCAAAGATCTGACTGTCCATCCACGATCGAACGGTCTAAAGCGCAGGTGACATTCGGACCCCCCCCCCCCCGTGAACGATCACACCGCATCTGACCATTCAATCTTGATCGAACGGTGAAGGGTGAGCCGAGCGCATGGAAAGAGAGAGAGGGACTGAGAGACTGACAGGTGGGGACCACCTGTCAGCAGAGGCGGGAGTTGGGCCGGAAGCGAATAGGACTGGGCCGGCTTCAAAGAATTCAGCCCAATCGATTATTTGAGATTTTAATTAGCTTTTATATTTTAGAAAATACCAGAAATTCAAATAAGCAATAGAAAATAGCAAATGAACTCAGAAAAATTCTAGAAAATTCTAGAAAAAATATCTGAGCACATAGAACCCAAATAAAATAGTTTTGACTATTGTTCATGTTGATATTATTCACATTAAATATTTTTGATTGTAAAGTCCAATATTAAGCTTTTGAATTAAATTCAAATAAAACCAAATGGTGACTTTTCTCCCTACCAACTATTCAAAAGGTTTTTAAAGCTTAGAAAATTAGGATGTTACAGAGGTGGTGAGAATAATATCATCGACATACAAAAGAAGGTACACAAGATCATCACCATGATGAAGAACAAAGAGAGACGTGCTAGACACAGAAGCCACAAACCCGATGGTGCGAATATAATAAGAAAATCGCCGGTACCAAGCACGAGGTGCCTATTTAAGGCCATACAAGGATTTGTGGAGACGACAAACGTGGTCAAGAAGAGCAGGGTCGACAAAACTGGATGGTTGCTGACAGTACACCGCTTCATCAAGAGTGCCATGGAGAAAGGCATTCTTGAAATCGAGCAGGTGAATTAGCTAGGAGTGGGAAGCGATAATGCTCAGAACGATGCAAAATGGTAGATGGTTTTACAATAGGACTGAAGGTCTCATGGTAATCAATGTCTGGTTGCTGGGAATATCCACAGACTACCCATTGAGCCTTATACCAGGCGAGAGAGCCATTAGAATGAAACTTATGTTTAAAGATCTGTTTCCCAGAGAGCGCGTTAGCACTAGGAGGACAAGGAACAAGCGACCAAGTAGGGTTGTCGAGTAGTGCTTGATGCTCAACGGCCATGGCTTGGCGCCAAGGAGGGTCTTGGAGTGCGGCACGGTACATGGTTGGGATAGGAGAAATAGGAGAATGAGTGATAGTGAGGTTCAATTGCTCCATGGGAAAGACAAGTCCTAATTTTGCACGAGTCTACATGGCATGAGGGCCGGGCGCAGGCTAAGCGATGGGGCCAACAGTGTAACAGCCCTAACTTAGGGTTTGTATTTCCAATGTAAAATTTTGAGGAGGAATAAAAACTTTTGTTGCCTCTTCAAATCATTTGGAAGTTTTCCAAATTTTCCCTAGCAATTTCCAATTTTCTAGAATTAAATTCTTGTGAATGGAGATTGTTGTCAGCAGGTTCTTAGCTTTCACACTTGTGATCATCCTCTGAAATTATTTTTCCTACTATCTTGATCATCCTATCTACCTCCCTGAATTATTTCACAATTTTTAGATTTTGTTTGCTATTTCATATGGCCAAGTCAACTCTGTTTGAAATCTGGTCAAACTCCCTGTACAGCAGCTTGTGAATTTTCTAGAACAATGCAGTGCATAAAAGTTCTGGAAAATTATACAAGGTTGTCCTCTGTCCCTAGTAGCTACCATAAAATTTCGAAATTTTTGGAGCTCAGGAGCTACCTCTAAAAATTCCCAAAACCTTCTCTGTCTTTTAAATCAAATTCTAAAGGTACTGCCTCGGCCCGAACCCAACTCAGCTCGAGTCCGACTCGCGCACTTGGTTCGGTCGCGTCAACTAATCGCACCGCCGAGTCCAATTGATCGCGACCGTCCGATGCAAATCGAACGATCCACGCCGCGGCGCAACCGACTGTCCGAATGCATACATCGATCTCACCGGCCCAATTCGATCCAACGGCCGACACGCTCTCGATCAAATCAAACCACCGGTTCGCACCGCTTGTGAGTCACCGATGGTGGACCCCACTTGTCGCCTTCGCCCTCGCCCTCTCGCGTCTCACCGAGCGCACCGGCGATCACGCATGTGTGCCACGCACCTCGCCGCCGCCACCTATTTGCCTCGTGTTCGTCCGTGGAGCATCGCGAGCTTTATAACCTCACCGCACTCACTCATTCATCGCTTCCTTCGCTATCTCACTTTCTCCGCCCGCTTCTGCTTTCGCCGCGAAGAGGCGAAGGTAGCGCCGTGTTAGCGCCGCCTTGATCCCGCACCACACCGCCGTGATCCACGCCGACGCCGCCTCCATTTTGCCCAACCCGGTCCTTGGCGCCCGCGGATCACGAGGCGATCGCCGCCTCGCCTCCGGCTGCGGCGGTCCCGCGAGCTTGCTAGTTCTCTCGTGAGTCTCTAACCTCGTCTCTTGGTCCTCGTGATCGCAATCCTCCTCCGAGTCTAACGGTGGGCTCGTTTACGCTTTCGTGCATCGTGGAAGTCGTGCGGGTGTTTCTTCCTCGCGCACGGTGTTCGCCGCCGTGGCAATTCCGCCGCCTCGACCTTATTCTTCGACTTTGTCTTGTGCTTATTGCTCCCGGAGTCGAGGCGATCCCGCGGCGCAACTTCGGCCGCCAAGTCTCAGAGCGCCTTCTGCGAGCCGTAGCTTCTTCTCCGCCTCCGCCGCCGTGGCCCATCTCCGCGACCATTGGGCTCGCGTCATCGGCATCAAGTTCGTGGAGCCGCGGTGCACCGCGTGCCATCCCCGAGCTCGAGCCTCACCATTCTCCGCATCCCCACCTCGCCGTCGCGCCGCGTGTGGGGACTCGCCGAGCCGCCGTAGCTAAGGTCTAATCCCTTCTTAAGCTCTAATCGCCTTTTAGTTTGTATCTCGGCTTGTGGGCCCTGCCGTTGATCACGCGAAATCGCTTAATCCAACCGCTGCATTTCACTTTGTGTCTCCGCATGTGGGCCCTAATGTCGGTTGGGGTGGTGTAGTGTTATTAATGCGCTTTCCGCTTGGCAGCGTATTTCTCGTGAGTATATGTTAAGTACACTTTGATATGTCAAAGACGATTCTTAGAATACGCCGACGCCACCTTATGCGCATCCGCTCTCGTCACGTGCTGCGGGCCCGCCGCGCTGGTCAAGGCTAGCTGCAAGGCGGTAGAAGAAGTATTAAGTGCTTTAGTATTTCAAATGCTTTTCATTGCCTCGTTAAATCAATTAAACTTGTAAAATGCATAACTAATTCAATTTTTATCCAAACTGCATGAAACCAGTCTTGTTAATTTTCATTTTAAATGTACTATTTACTAAAATGAGTTTCAACCTTGTATCTGTAGCAAAATCTGTTAATTAATTTAATGTTGTAAATCGTAATCTCCAAATTAGAAAATGCATATCTCTTTCAATAATTGTCCAAATACAAGAAACCCAATTCAGAAAATTTCATTTTCAGTATACTAACTATTAGGATAGGTTTTACACACTGTTTCTGTTCATGAAAATTTGTTAAGTAATTAACTAGTGGCATGTTGTGTTTTTAGCTTAGAAAATTCATAGAAAATTATTAATAACTTAAAATAATTTGTTCTCTGTTTCTAAAATTTTGTTATATCTTGCTTAGGTTGCTGTGTGAGTTTTGGCTTGTTTTGGTGTTGTTGTATGTTTGAGTTTTGTCGGTGTTATTCGTTCTTATTTGCTGTTATGTTCGATCGTTAGGCTTCGATATTTGCGGCAACCCTGAGGACGATCCTCCGCAACATATTGAGCAACAAAGCAATGTGCAAGCGCTTTGATCATATTTATCCCAATTTTAAAGTCTAATATTTTGTTTCAATTGTATGTATGCATCGCTTAATTTGTGTTAAATTGATTAGTTAAATCCGTAGTTGCATATCCCGTAGACAAAATATTGATCTCTACTACCGAGCCTAGGTTATTTGTTTGTGATTAGAGGTCGCTGGATGATCTCTTGTCACTTAGTAGATCCGGTCAACTTGCTTAGACATGCTTAGCTATCGGTAGAATCAAGGCGGTTATCGACTTTAGTCGGTAACCTTGATCACACAAAATCTACTATAACTTTATGTTTCAAAGATTTTTGCTATGTTTAATTGCAAAACTAAAACGAAAACCAAAATGATTTAGACTTGGGCACAACGGTATGATTGGTGTGATCTGTTGGGTGTGATCGAATGGTGCCCGAGTCAACAAGGACCGAACATCTTGTTACATCGAACCAAGCATTTTGCGTGCTAACCACACTAGAGTATATGGGACCTCTCTTGACCTAGTACTTTGGCGTGTATTGGCTCCGGTCGCAGGAGGTCGCAGGAGGGACGGAGGTGGGAGCATGGTAGTTGTCCAAAAGCTTTATCCCGAGTGGGTAGTTGTCTTTCGGCTTTACCATGTAAGCGTATGGATTTCTATCCATACGAGCGGCTCGTAGTTAATACACAATATTGGAAAAGTCTCGTAGGACTTAGTCAGTGCTGCATACCTTCGAAGTGTGCTTTGGCTTAAAGGCGATCCAAGTGTGGGTACATTGGTACACCCCTGCAGGGTTCAAACTATTCGAATAGCCTCGTCCTAGGTTATGGACACGCTTGGCAAGGTCTTCCAAGAGTTAGACTACAACATTTAAATTAAAACTTGCTGGGTGGTACGAATCTGGGATTCGTGCTATTGTGGTGGTGACTATTGGGATAGTCACTTCTAGGTTGTTTTATCTTTGCTCTTTTGCTAATATTATCCTTTACTGCTATTTCAATCTTATAAATGAATTGCAAACTTGCCTTTAAAATCAGATTATATTATTGCAAATGAAAGTTGGCTTTATGCAAATGAAACATATGACCTCCACCAAATAAGCTCGCATGTAGTCTATGAACAGTCCGCTAGTTCACACGTCCGTCTTGCGGTACAAAGACAATCTTTGTACTCGGTGCTTTGCTTAATGTTTTGTTGCGAGAGGAAGAAGGTGAGCCTCGTGGTCCTCACTTACGTGAGTCGTGTTGCCGCTTCTTGGGCGACTAGACTTGGCGGTCCTGTCCGATGCCTTGTGGGTTGAAGGCACGCGATTGGCTTTGTTTATAGCCATCTTATGGCACTTTTGCTTCATTGCCGTTCTTGTCTATTTGTGTATCTTGTGGCCTGTCGGCCTATGTCTGTAATATTGTTACTATTTGTTTATCTTCCGTTTGTAGTGTAATGTTTGGACTCTATGTTTTGAATGGAGTTGATGTCTAATTTTGTAACGAGGTGCGATATCGCTCGAAGTATACATATCTCGAGGATCAGTTTATTTGATTTGTGATGCTAGGACCAGGTGGTTGGTTAAGCATTACAAGCCAAATAAACTGGGGTCCTCACAAACAGCAGGCACAATTGGTGGATCCGAGGTAGTGGCCGGGACAGTAGGCAAAATCGAATCAACAGGAGTTGGTAAAGAGGCAGGGGCTATCCCAACAGGTGGGCTGGGGCCAGACGGGGACCTTCGGTGCAGCTGGTGAATTGGGCCAGGAGGTTTCCTAGACTAGAGAGGGAATGGAGCATGAAGGGCACAACACCGAAGCACTGACGGGAGTTTGCTAGGAAACTAGTTCCAGCAAGAAATCAAGGGAATCCATTGGAATAGGATCTATGTTTGTGGAAAAGGGAAAACATCTTCGACAAAAATGACATGGCTACAGATGTGCACATGATGAGTACCAATTTCATACAAACGGTATCCCTTGTGAGATGAAGGATAGCTGAAAAAAATAGGCCATCGAACGAGGGCTAAGTTTATGGGGACCGATGGAATGAGTGTTGGGATAGCACAAGCATCCGAAGACACCGAGATGGTGGACAGAAGGAGGGCGGGGGTGGAGTTCTGAATAGTTGTGGATGGTCGGCAATTCAGAAGGTAAGTTGTCGTAGCAAGGGCTTCAACCCGGAAGGAAGGGGGCATGTGGGCCTGAAACAAAAGAGTGAGCATGGTGTTGTTGACAGTACATATCGCCCATTCCGCCTTCCCATTTTGCTGTGAGGTATAGGGGCAGGAGAGGCGAAGGTGAATACCGTGGCGGTGAAAAAATTCCAAGGAAGGAGAGTTGAGAAATTCCGTACCATTGTCGGCTTGAAGGGAGACAACAGGAGGTTGGAATTGCATACGAACGTAAGCGAAGAAAGATATAAGTGTGTCATGGACAGAAGACCTTTTGTAGAGTGGAAAGGACCAATAGAAGTGAGTGAGTAAAATCATCAACGATGACTAAATAATATTGGAAACCAGAAGAACTGGATACAAGTGACGTCCTTAGATCACAATGAATTAATTGAAAAGGGGCCAGTATAGAAGAACTAGAGCTAGAAAATGGCAGGCATACGTGCTTGCCCAATTGGCATGCATGGCACAGTGAGCGGTCTACCTTATTACAAGAAATCAAAGAAGACTACTACAAGGAGACCATGGCGTCACGACCGGGGTGACCCAAACATCAATGCCACTGTGAGGTAGGTGCGGCAGTGGACATGAGAGCATGAGGGGATATCGTTGCCGTAGCCTAAGTGGACATCACTGTTGTAGTAGGATGGAAGGTGTAGAGATCATCGGTACTATTGCACAAGAAATCAAAGAAGACTATTGCAAGGAGACCATGGCATCATGACCAGGGTGACCCAAACATCGATGCCACAATGAGGTAGGTGAGGCAGTGAGTGGATATGAGAGCATGAGGGGACGTCATTGTCGTAGCCTGAGGGTACATCGCTGTTGTAGTAGGCTAGAAGGTGTAGAGATCACCAGTACTATTGCAGTGAAGAATCATGTACTTGGTTCAGAGGTTCTTGACAGAAAAACCAAAGGAGTCAAATTCGATAGAACAGGAGTTGTAGCGAGTGAATTTGTGTACAAAAAGAAGGTTGCGAATGAGAGAAGAAACAATGAGAACATCATTGAGATGAAAGATAGAACCAGAAGGTGTATGAAAAATGGTGTCACCAAATCGGAAAATAGGCATGAAAGAACTGTTCCCGATCGTGACACAGTAGAGAGATCAAAAAGGAGTGGAATTGAGAAGGATATCGCCGTCCAAAGCCATATGCGAGGTCGCACCGGAGTCAAGAACCCACCCGTCATTCGAGGAACTAGTCATGGACATGTTGTTGAGGGCCGTGACAAGTCCCGACTGGGCCAGTTGCATGGCGTTGGCATGGATGAGATGTAGGAGGTAGAAGCAACGGTGTTGAACGCTTGGGCCGACATAGATGCGGGACGGGGGCCAATGAGACCTAGGCTACCTGGAGCGCACCTTGTAGGAGCCCATTGCTATCCCTAGGAGGTCCACGGAGGGAAGCAAGGCCACAGGGCAGCAGTTGGTGCGGGCGCAACATGTATGTTGTAGGGAGGCTTAGGAGCGCCCATCGTCTTTCCGCTCTGGACACCTTTTGTTCTTGCCTTTAGTGCGACTGTTGCGGCCAGACTTGCCACTAGAGTAACCGTCACCGCAGTGGGAGGAGTCGGTGCAGGAGGAGTGATGCGTGGAGGTGGAGTAGAGGGGAGTAGTTAAAGTGGTGAGTTTCGCTGTGTTATCGTGGCGCATCTCATCGAGGAGAAGCATGAAGCGCGCACAGACAAACGACTGGAAGGGCGTCATCATGGCGATGATGGTGGTAGCGTTGGAGAACTATGGGTTGACACTGCGGAGCGTGTTGAGGACAAGGGTGTGGTCTGGAACGAGCTAGCCGATGTTGCAGAGTGCGGCGACCAATGTCTTGAGATTCTGGCAATAAGTGGTGATCGTGAGATCACCTTGAACCAGAGCGTGGAACTTGGTGTTGAGGAAAAGAGTGTGGCTCTCCTTGTTGTCCCTAAAGAGATCCTCAGCGCTCAACTAGAGGGCATGGGTGTTTTGCTCGGGCTCTATGATGATGTTGAGGATGTCATCGGAGATGGAGCCGTAGAGTCAGGTGACGACGGTGAAGTCCTGTTGTGCCGAATCAACATTGACAGGGTTGGAGTCGGTGCTGTCGATGTGTCGGAGCAGGCCAAACTTGCCAAGCATGACGGTGAAGAAAGTGTGCCACTTGGTGTAGTTGGATGCCTTGAAATCAAGCACAATAGTAATGTGTGTCTTGATGCTTGCGACGTTGACGACTTGAGTTGCCGGTGCCATGGTGGAGTTAGGGAGGTGGAAGAAGAAGAGTCGATGGAGGCGGTGGTGCTCATTGTGGGCAGCGGCAAGAAAGATACCATGAAAGAGATAATGACGAGATGGAGAAGCGACTCAAGGCTCAGAAGCATGGGCGCTCGTGAATATATATCCAGCGAGTCAAGCCCGGTTACAAGGAGATCACAACTTCAACCAACTTACAAACGACGCTAGTAGATATGCATGCGTGGGTTGGATAGAGAGAGAAAGTTCGAATACACGTGTGTGTATATATGCTAATCACATCTCGCTAACAAAAAGGACATGTAGTTTTTTTTTTCTTTTATAAAAAATATAACTCTGGCCGAGTAATAAATATCACCGTTGGTTGCCGTTCTTTACTTAAAACTTGGACGGTTCATCTTTGCAACCTCAGTGACAATTGATACCCTAGATGCATGCACGTATACCAGAGAGCACACTGCTCCATGCCTCCATTGGTGTGGCCGTGAGCTCCAAAGAGCAGAGATTGGTCCAGCTCCAGAGAATCTTGAAGAGCAGGGAGGAAGACGACGCTGCCCCTCTTTCCTGACCGGCATTTTGCTCCAGTCGTCGTCACTGTTGCTCCGGCTGCTGCTTTCAATTCGTTTCTTTGGCTCCAACGCTGCTGCCGTAACTGTCCCAATCCTACCCTGCTCACTGCATTGCTCTGCTCCACCCACGCGCTGCCATGGCACTGCACACGGTAATCCGCCACGTGATCCACCTCTGCCCGCTGCAAACTAAACACAAACGGAGCCGGATCCTCTGCGTTGTGGTGTCCTACGTATCCATCGCAAGCGCAAGCTCCCTCTGGTCACAAAAACAAATATCGTTTTAGATATTTATGTCGTCATTTAGTTCTTAGTCTGCTTTTTGTAAGTTGATTTATTCGTTTATAATAAATTATAACTGTGTGCATCATATGATGCAGAGGCCAGAAGGGTTGCCCTCCTATTATCTAAAAAAAAGATATTGATGTGGTCCATAAAACATAATTTTAATCATTAATTTCTATTTTAATAATTTTATAAAACCTAATAATAATATTATAAAAGTTATTTTAAAGATAAATATATATATATATATCATTTTCATGTGTTCAATCCAATGTTTACGAAGTTTAAATACACGTACTTCAATACGACATTACGTTGTTACCGGGAGGAGTATCAGGTTACAGAAATTGTCTCTCTCTTGGCTCTATGAAATCACTGTGGCGATACTCCTTTCTCATTAAACCACTGTATGAGACATGATCAACGCCATGTTTCACCGTTTTGTTATTCGTAAAGGGACGTCTCTGCACACAGTTTTGACTGACAATGATTAGTCGAGTTTTACCACTTTAGTTTAAAGAGTAAGTTTCCCAAAAATATACTCTTTAAACTATACGTTGGCTAAACTATAAAAAAAAACTAGACGTTTAATTTAAGATTTCATTTCACAAAACTACACTCTTTCATCAAATTTGATTAAAAAAACTACACTCCGTCATCTCACTCGATACCTGACATGTTGAGCCCACAGTCAGCCACACATGCTCCTTCCTCCGTTTCTCCTTGCTGACTAAGCATTCCACGCCAGCCTGTGCTCAAACGCATGGCCAAACTCCCCTGCAGCTGCAGGCCTCATTGGTCAGAGGCAGAGAGGAGGGAGGTGGTCCTCATCTTTATGTCAAACAGAGGAGATGAGTCCGGGCGAGCTCGGCACCGGCCGGGGAGATAGCGTGTGCTCGCCTCTGCTTTCATGGCATGGCCAAACGGGGAGGAGAAACAGAAAGACAGGAGGTGTGGCTTGACAGGTGGGCGCAACATGTTAGGTAGCGCTGGTTGTGACAGAGTGTGGTTTTTTTTATCAAATTTGATGCAAAGAGTGTAGATCTGCGAAATGAAATCTTAAAAGTGTAGACTTTTTTCATAGTTTAGCCGACTTACGTGTACTTTTAACAAATGTACTCTAATTTAAATGAGAAAACACTGGGTTTGTTCATCTGCCCATGCGTGCAGCAGTGGCCGCAGCAGATGTACAACAGAGGAAGCAGGATGCACGCGTGTAAAGCCAAGCTTGGAAGAGATAAGACGGTGTGTGTATGTGAGGTTAACAGTTTCTTACCGTGCAGCAGTACTCTGTCCATCGATTTGTTCGTTAGCACTGCAAGGCTGGAGGGCCTTACACAGGCTGTGGATCATGGATATGTGTACACAGATTAACGATCGAGGTAGAGCTGGCCAAACGGGTTGTGCTTGTTGGGCCGGCTCGAGGCACGACACTGCTAGCTCGGTCCATATTGTTCATAGGTCGGGCTGTTACGGCACGATAGCTCGGGTCGTGCATTGCCGTCACCCTAGCACGACGGACCGGCATAGCACGAATAGTGTCGGGGCCCGGCACGATCCAGGCACAGCACGGTCCGTTAGGCACGACACTGTTTTAATATACATATATGATTTTCTTTTCATTTATTAATATTTATATGATTTTGTTTCCATTTTTTAAAACTTATATGGTTTTATTTTGTAGTTTTTAAATTTTATATAGTTTATTTTATAAGTATATATAAAATTATTTTAGGTTTTTATATATATATATATATATATATATATATATATATATATATATTTTCTAGGATTGTTTTACATGTTTTTTAATTTTTCATTTCTTATGAGCTAAATGACAAATGTTTTAATGAGCTAGCTATTTGAACATTAATAAAAAGTTTATTACATTTTCAATATGTTTATCTCAATTTTTTACAATTTTTATATGTATTTTTGAATTCTACACATTTTTATGATATTTTTTTGAATTTTCAGGCCAAACTTGGCCTAATTGGCTAAACGGGCTCATGTCCGGATTGTCACCCCGGCACGTGGGTTGGCCCGACACAATATGAATAGTAGTCAGGCCAAAATAGGCCGTGTCTAAATGGCCCGTGCCGGGTCGGATCGGGCTGGGCCGTCCGTTTGGCCAGGTCTGGATCGAGGGTAGAGCAGCTACTGCTCCCTACTATCAAGTCAAATGATCAATACTTGTAAAACCTGACAGAAGATCACTCTTATACAAAACCACTATGTGTTTGTAAAATACATAAAACGCGAACAAATGTACCATATGTAAATAATGTCCACCTAAATTTTAGGTAGTCTAAAAAGGCTTTCTTCTGCCAGTAAGGCCATGTACAATATGGGGCGGTATCAGAACCGTCACCTCACTGCCATATCATATGTGTGCTAGATTTGCTTTTTAGTTGCATAGCACCTCTTTCTCTCGCTAAGATAGGGCTTACAACTAAATAAAATATCATGTCTTCTTGTTTCACAACACTTTCTCCCTTCATCTCTCGTTTCACTTACAAGTGGGTCCGTAACTTTTTTTTTTCAACTATCACCAGTGCAGTATCCCTTGGCTTGGCTTGCTCAAGGGCTCGCACCTGGTTGTAAAACCCAACAAAATATCACTCTTATACAAACCACTATGTGTTTCTAAAATACATGAAACGCAAACAAATGTACCATATATAATCAGTCAGGTAAAAACAATGTTCACCTAAATTTTAGGTCGTCTAAAAGGCTTTCCTCTGCGAGTAACAACCGACGGTTCATGGTTGAGGGTCTTGATACGCCTGAAAAGGGGCAAAAGCCGCCAAATGGACCCCAAAAAACGCATGAAAGCAAGATATGCACCCCACATTACCTCTGTGATCCCGAAAGGGATCCCTAGTGACGCGAATGTCGCAAGGGATTGGACCACGAACGGATCTGTTCCGTGTGCACACCTCCTTTCAAGATCTGCGGTTGGCTGTTTTCTCACCTGCCTGAATGCTGCCCAGTCACACCTGGGATGGCAACGGGCCGGGTCATTCCCCGTCGGAGAGTGGTGGATGTTAAGAAATCGGGTCCAGGACCATGAGTCCTGGCCCAAGGTGGGCTCCTCATCCCAAACCCTAGCAGGGTCGTAGCCTATAAATAGGGGGTGCTATTCATTGTAAAGGATTGATCGATGGATGAAGGAATAAAGAGAAACAAGAAGCCCCCCTACATCTCTGTGTTCTATCTCTTATTCTGTTCTTGTTGTTCATGCATTGTTCTTACGATTCTATACTTGTCTACGAGGTAATCGCTCGGACTGGACTCGCCAGCGACGGTTCCTAAACACGTTATCAGCACGATCGACTCTCCTCGCATCGAAAAGGTAACCGTCGATGAACGACACTCGTAGATTGAATCGTTTTTCTAGATTGCTTTCAATTCTGCAAATTTGGCTTTCTAGATTGGTTTCCTACGGTGCAAATCCGCTCTAATCTACCGCGAGCCGACTTGAAGTCGCCGGCCAAGCCGATCGGTGGATTGCATGAAAGAGTAGATGATGATTGTACCATAGGTAATAGATGCAATCGCATGAAAGGCACCATGTGCAATGGCACCGCTTTGCAGCGTTGTCACTACCTCCGCGATACGTTACCGGTCGGCATAGTCCGCCATCACGTACCGCCACGGAGGCAACGACAGTGTCACGCCGCTAGCACGCGGCAAGCACGCACATGACGGCATGAAACCGTGCCTCCGTTGCAATCTCGTTTTACACCACATTGCATCGCATACACGCATGAATGAACAGTAATGTCAAAAAAATGCTCGCCATGAAGATCGGCCGGCCGATGCGCCCGCTGCGCCCGTGGCGCGCGCCGCCGCGCTTGAAGGCCACGGCGTCGGCGCCTCCACCGGCCACCTTGAAGTCGTCGGCACCAAACCGAAGCCGCCGCAAAGCCGCACCCGCCGCCTCTCTACTCGCGCCGTGCGCCCGTAGGCGCGCCGCCACCGCCGCCGCTTGAAGGCCGCCTCGGCGGCCACTTTGAAGCGCCTCTCGTCGCGCGCCGTAGCCGCATGCCGCACCGCCCGCGTCGCCGACGCCGCGACACGCCCGCCCGACGCGCCACGGCCGCGCCCGTCGCCGCGACGCCCGCCGACCGCATGGCGCAGCCCATCCTCAACACCGCCGGCCGCGCGCGCCGGCCGCCCGCCGCCGCCTCGCTTACGGGCGCGGCGCGGCGCGCTGCCGCCGCCGCTGCACGCGGCGCGGGCATGACGCGAGCGCGCCACCACCTCCTCTCCTCCGCGCGCCGCCTCGGCCGCGTGAGCGCCGCCGGCCGCCGCCGGCTCACCGGCCTCGACGCAGGAGCCGCCGCCGCCCGCTTTACGACGAACACGGCGCGGAGCGCCGCCGCCGCTTTACGCAGGCGTGGCGCGGAGCGGCAGCCGCCGGCTTTACCTGGCGCGGCGCGGAGCCGTCGCCGCCGGCTGTCGCTCCACGGCCGCTTGAAGTCGCTCGCCGCTCGTTTGAAGCGCGCCGCGCGCCGCGGATGGGGCAAGAAACCTAATGAGCCCCCACCCTCTTTGATCCGTAGATTGGGCGGAAAAGGCCAATGGGCGGAAAGAAGGCCCGGCAGAAAAAAAAAAATGGGGTTCGGTCGGAAAAAAAACTAGAATTTTGCAAAAGGCCTCTGATTACGAAAAATTACGGGAAGTTTTTCATGGAAAAGGAATTTTATGAAACCCTCGAATTACCGAAAATTGCGCGTAAATTCTCTCAGAACTGAGATTTCGTGTTTTAACCCCTGAAACTTGTAGTTTTAGCCGAAAAATCATTTTCCAGCAGAAAAGGGCCTCGGGAATTCAATTTTTGAATCGGTTTTGAACTTGAAGCATGTTTAACTTTGTTATTGTTATTTCTATGCAATTTATGTATCGCATTCTTGTTTTGATTATCTGTGATTGTTTATATTGCTTTTAATCACTGAAAATAGCAGTAAATCATAAAAAAAAAATGCATAGAAAAATACGGAATACTGAACACGAGTTCGATAGCATTATGAGAATTTTGCAACCATTTTATGCAGATTACAGCAGAATCCTTTGAACTGCTTGCATAAATATGAAGATGATCGCATCACGAACCAAGAGTTCAAATCTTCGACTCGGTATGGTCGAAATTTGTATGGAATTTGTATCAATCTTCAATTACGTGGTAATGTAATCACGGATGAGCGAGAAGATGGAGAAGATTTTCTCCTTTCACCCAAACGCGGTATAATCCGCACGCAACTATCGTCAAGACGGCTACATGAAGTATGCCGAATTAATTGACATCATGCAAGTTGCGAAACTCAAGATGATGTTCTAAGAAAGAACTACATCTCGCACCACCTAATAGCAATGTTGGTCATGAAGCCATCGCTAGCGGCTACAAGGTGATGAAACCTCTCACGAATGAGAGGAGCAAGAAGGGTAAGGTAGTGCGTCGCACGTTATTGATGTTTTTCGGTCTAAGAAGAAGGGCAAATGACAAAGATATGTCACACCTTGCCATTGAAGGCATGCGGACCCACACCTATTAGTTGCACTTATGGATGTGGGCGGCCCGATGAGCGACCCTATCATCCCTCCTTTGGACATCGCGTGCCACACCGTAGCGCCCAAGGAGAAGATCGCGTATGGAGCCGATTTAGGCGAAGTTCTGAATACTTCGCCTATTAGATCTAGTGCACGCATTGCACTCGAATCTTTATAGTAACTGCGGTTTGTAATTGAAGCGCATTTTGAATTATTGAATAATGGTTGCAAGCTCTAGCGAGCAAAGCATTAAATTCTTATTATGAGTCTGCAAGGCTTATTTTTCCGTTTTATAATAGCAAGTTACGTTACGATATTTGAAGTATTTTATCTATGTGTTGCTTGCTTTCGCTACATATTAATAAAGTACATTATATTAGAACGCGTGTGGCGCCCTATGGAGGAAGTGTGCTTAGCATGTAGCGGCAAAATGAAAACCATCCTAAGAGAAATGGAAATTTTCCGATCGATCGGCAAGAATCTTTGGTAGTCTTACGACAATCGCAGACGTGATACTTGTATAATAGGCTCGGGAAGGGCCACAACTATACTCCCAATGGGCACAACTTTGGTCATTGAAGAAGACTTGTTGTACCAGAATCGACTAGAACTCTCAAGGATATTTGCGCTACGGTTTAGTGTAGAGGCGATGAAGAGTATGGTGCGAATACCGCTCATTACAAAGCGTGAAGAAAGTGAAAAATAGCATTAGAATGTCTTCCTTCATATGAAACTGGGCTATACTACACTAATATTAAGGCACTGCAGGCCTATCTACGCCTTGAAAACCGTATTTAGAAGCTCTGAACTTATCTATCTCTAGCATGATAGATTATGCCGCCTAGGTCTTAGGATAATGAGAGATATAATTAACAATTCACAGGGACATAATATGAATATAAAGAATTTCCCGAATCTGGAAGATTTTGTGTGCCCCGCATGTGCCACCGGGAAATTAATTATTAGACCTTTTGCTCTGAAAGCGAAGGATAAAGTCCCTGCATTCCTGGACCGTATCCAAGGAGACTTTTGCGGTCCTATACAACTCCTGTAAGGGTCAATTAGGTATTTTATAGTGCTTATCGATGCTTCCTCGGAATGGTCGCACGTATGTTTATTGTCTACGAGAAATCATGCTTTTGCAAAGCCAATCTCGAAGATAATTAAATATTTTCCCTGATCATCATGAGAAGTCCACACGAATGGGCGTGCGGAGAACTCACTCCGAAAGCATTTGATGATTATTGCATGAAAATGGGAATTAAAATTGAGCATTTTGTACCGCATGTCCGTACCCAGAATGGACTAGCAGAACTTTGAAGAATTGTAATTTACCAACTATATGTTGGGGACATGCGATCTGCTCGTGCGACTCTCATCAATTTTAGACCGTCGGCCTATAACATCCATCCAACTATGCAACTAGCGCAAGGGTCAAGACGAAAACTTCTCATCTTCGCAGTTGGTTTGCAAGGGTTATATACCTATACCACCACCGCGTGACGCAATGGGTTTTTCTCAGAAAGTCCGGGATATCGTTGGTTATGAGACAACATCCATAATCAAGTATTTGGACCATATGATGGAGATTTGTATAATGCCCGATTCACGATAGTACATTAGATGAGGTTAGTTTCCGTCATTAGGGGAGAAATCAACCATTGATGATAATGTCGGAAACAATTGAAGTCTAGAAGACAATTGAAATCGTAAGATAATTGGAATCTATGCATATGACCCGCGCACTAGTGAAGCAAATACAAAAGTCCGAAGATAATTGCGATCGAGAAGATAGTTGAATTGAAGTCTAGAAGACAATTGAAGTCCGTAAGATAATAGATTTGCAAATATTAGCAAATCAACCGTCGAACCACTTTAGTGATTTGAAGAGCGTGACCAAGTAGCGTTTGCACATGCGCAATGCACCGGAGAGGTTGAAATACCAATGAAGGTATCCTAATCCCGCCCGAGGCCTCGAAAAGGACGGGAACTCCGCCCCTCGAATCCGAAGTAACCGGGACGCCGGTGAAAAGGATAAGAAGAACTTGACACACCGATCACCGGTGCCCCGAACCAAAAGGGGAGCCGTTGAGACTGGTATCGGTATGGAACCTTCGAAAAGGCATACTAGAATTGAACATCCCCATGAAGGAAACATCGGCATGGATGTGTGCGCACACATCGGAGTGAAAAACTAAAGGACTTGCCCGCAATTGGAAGCGGCGAGCAAGTAGAAGCATTAAAAGAATCGCCCCTTGAAGAAATAGTTATAAACTTTATGACCTCGGAGAATCTTTGAATATGACAACGACCAATGTCGACATTTACTTTGCAAAGAAACTTGCCACAATCATCAATCTTGATCCAGAGCACGCATCGCTCGATAAATAAAAGAAAAGATCGATTGAGAAGATTGGGAGAAGGCAATCGAAAGCGAATTATTCTTTCCGAATAAAAGAAAGACGTTTGGGCTGTAAGCGCCGCGTCTCCCCTTGTGCACCCGTAGGGTATAAGTGGGTATTTGTTCGAAAGAGAAATGAAAAGAAGCAAGGCTCGTTGTACAAGGTTTCACCGGACATCCGTAAGATGATTATGAAGAAACCTATTCCGGTCATGGCGGAACTCCCTTTAAATATTTATCTCAATGGCGATGAACTTGAAGTTAGAAGTGAAATTGATGGATGGGTACCGACATACCTTTATGAAATATTGGATTCGGACATTTATATGAAGATACAGAATGTATCAACGTCCCGACCAAAACAGAGCAAATAGAAATATGTGCAGTGTGAAACTCAGAAAGTCATTGTACGAACTTAAGCAATCAGGCAGAATGTGGTATAATCTCTTGAAGCAACTTTCTATGCAAGAAAGACCACACGAAAAATGAGAATAATCTCTGTGTATTTATACAACGATCCCAGAACGGATTTTGCATAATCTCAGTGTATGAAAATGATCCGAATATCATCAGAACCCTGAAGGATATTAAGAAAGCAAGCTCTTACCTGGAGTCGGAGTTCGAAATGAAAGATTTGGGTAAAAACCAAATATTGCCTAGGCTTGCAGCTTGAGCAGACCCATGAAGGGATTTTAGTACATCAGTCAACCTACACTCAGAAGGTGTTGGAAAGGTTCGGCTTTGAAAAGGCATATCCCTCGAAAGTGCCAATGATCGGGAGATCCTTACAGCAAGACAAGGACCCGTTCAGACCTAGAGAAGAGGGGGAGGAAGTCCTGGGACCGGAATTCCCATATTTAAGTGTGATAGAAACACTCATATATTGAACAAACTGTACTAGACCGGGCATTGCATTTGCCGTGAACCTATTAGCAAGGCATAGTACAAAACCTACCAAAGGCATTGGCAGGGAATAAAGGACATCTTCCGATACCTCCAAAGAAGCAAAGAATTTAGTCTGTTCTACAGAAAGAACCAAGACCTAACTATGAATGGCAATGCAGATAACGGGTACTTGTAGGATCCGCATACAGCAGCAAACAGGCTATGTATTCCTATGTGGTGGAACCGCAATTCCATGAAAATCGTCTAAGCAGAGTCTTGTACCGACTTCAACGAACCACTCAGAATAATAGCATTGTATGAGGCCTCACAAGAATGCGCTTAGCTTCGTCGGATGATTCACCACATCTAGCAGTCATGTGGATTGAATGCCGAACTAACCCCCACTATTATCTATGAAGATAAATGCAGCTTGTGTTGCACAAGTACATATGGGTTATGTGAAGAATCCTCTCACAAAGCATATCAACCCCAAGTTCTTCTATGCTCATGAATTGCAAAAGATGAACATATTTAAAGTCTCGCATACTAAGTCATGTGAGAATCTTGCGATTTATTCACTAAGTCACTTCAATGTCTAACTTTGAAAGATGCATCGTGAATTGGAATGATGAGACTTAGAGAAGTGTAGAATTCGGGGAGAACCTTCACGAACTCATTATTAAAGCTTGATCATGAAGATCAGTACCCAAAAATAAATCCGAAGATTAAATGAAATTGGGTGGATTGTACTCTTTTTCCTTGACGAGTTTTCTGAAGTTTCTCGGCCAAGGTTTTTAATGAGGCAATTCGTGCATCACAAATAGAACTTGTATCATGTACTCTTTCTCCAAATTTTCCCATCGGGTTTTTATGGAGTTTTGACGAGACATGGATATGAAGGATGAGTGCCCAAGGGGGAGTGTTAAGAAACCGGGCCCAGGACCATGAGTCCTGGCCCAAGGTGGGCTCCTCATCCCAAACCCTAGCAGGGTCGTAGCCTATAAATAGGGGGTGCTATTCATTGTAAAGGATTGATCGATGGATGAAGGAATAAAGAGAAACAAGAAGCCCCCCTACATCTCTGTGTTCTATCTCTTATTCTGTTCTTGTTGTTCATGCATTGTTCTTACGATTCTATACTTGTCTACGAGGTAATCGCTCGGACTGGACTCGCCAGCGACGGTTCCTAAACAGTGGAATATCTCCATCCCTGAGAGATAGAAAATTCCCTGTCTCCATCCACATCCCCGTCTTCGGGTGCTATTCTCCCCCGTCTCCATCCCCATCGGGTTATCGGGCCCCACGGGGACCCATACGGGCAAGTTGGATCCCGAAAGAAGAGAAAATAAGATTCATAATGTTATAAAATGAGTATGAACATTCACATGCAATACTAAAATGACAATGTTTTTTGATTAATTAGCATATGGAAAGTAAAGGATGCAAATAAGATTATCTAGCTATCGTCTTATTGGGTTGTGCAGTACTGGGCTAGTGGCCTACGTGTCGTATCGGGGGCACATACGGGTAACGGGGATGGGGAGTAGGGGAACGTCTCCATCCCCGCTTCACCCGATGGGGAATTGTATTTGCATATTAGTATCCCCGTGGGGGAAGAAATAACCCCATCCCCGTCCCTTAATGAGTAAATTCCCCGTCGAGAAATAGGGAATAGGGCCCATTGCCATCCCTAGTCACACCCATTCACAAGAACATTACTACTGGCACCACCTGTACGAAAGCTATGCTTCACGGATTCCGGTTCTAATGCAAGCATCTGTGTAAGAATATTTGTAGGAATCAACCTAGGAACAACAGCTACCGGATAGAGAAATAAACTTTGATGCATGCATGACACTGTTTTCGTATGAATAGCCCGATCTGTACCGTCTGATCAAAGGTGGTCTCCAGACTACACCATTAATAATGGTTTTTAGAAGACCAAGTGGTCGCGTCAGGACAATCTTCGTATAAATTGCACTATGCTCCGATAATATTTAGTGCGATATTTGTGTTGAACTTTTTTTATTAATTAACCTATTTTTAATTAATTTTTATTATTAACCCGCCAACTTTATTTCTAATTCTAACCCTTTTGGCCACGTTACCACTCGTGACATGACAAAAAATATATATTGTCACGCTAGCACCATGGCGTGGCCAAATCCTATTACTCCACCTGACAAGAAGTGCTATTTAGCTAGACTTACTCTATGGTGTGGTAATGTTGTGTTGCTATGCCATAGGTGATGGCTTGGCCAAAAGAGTTATATTTGAAAATAAAGTTAACGAGGGGTTAGTAATAAAAATAAATTAAAAATTAGGTTAATTAATTAAAAAAAAGTTCTATTTGGGTTATTGCTGCATATTGAGGGTGGCTCATGATGCCATTTCTCAAGACAATTTGGGTATTATGTGATTTCGTCAGTCGATCAATACTGGTCTTTGTGATTCGAGAGGTCACATGTTCAATTCCTACTAAGATAGGTTATGTTAAGGTCGGGACCCGGATTACAAAATATGAAACTCTATGTATGCTGCATTAGTTCAGATTCACGTTAGTACACACAATGACAACATAGATAAAATACCAACCATTCAACGATATAACTAACAAAAGTAGCAAAATATTTTTAAATTGTAGCAATAGGATCTTATGATCAAAGTTTACGTAACTTGCTACACTAGGCTTAATAAACTCTTTGAGCGGAAATAAAATAAATTGAGTAGCCATTCGATATACCCATTAGCAATCGACTAGGGAGTGTATTCTAGTTCGTAAAGTCTTCATAGTACTCATCCTTGTAAAACTCTAAATTAGTCGGTTCTTCCTCATCTGAACAACAATGTATATTGTCGTAAGTACATAGAGTACTTAGCAAGTTGTATAGAATTGTATGCAATTATATATTCATGCAAGGCTTGAACAAAGAAATAGATATATGGTTATTTTACATAAAACAATTGTTGAATTTAAATAAAGTAATTAGATTGTAAAGCATGACTAAAAGTAAATAAATAAATAAATAAAGTAGACAATTGCAATAAAACAGCAAGCGAACTAATCATTCACTTCCCAACCAAACCACCATCCGAAAGTTTATGAAAAACCTATACCTCATGTGAAATCCTCAGACATTGTCTATAACCAGGAACACAGTTGTTCAACAGTTTTAACTCTACAGATGTTGCAAAACTTTACCCATAAGAGACAATAAACTTATACTGTTAGTCTGGCAAACTTCCATAGGTTGTGGGACTAAGTGATTGTGACAAGGCCTTTACAATGCACTATCTTAACCCGATTCTGCCCGCTAAGGTTTTACACTAAAGGGTTAAACCAACCAGTCGGGAGCCCCTCTTGTGCCATGTGAGAATAAAGTGTCCTTCCAACACTGTAACATCCCAAAGTTCTGTTACCAAAATAAAATAAATAAATATATTATTTTATTGGATTTTCTAGTTGTCAAATAATTCTATTGATTTTCTGTAATTTAAAACAAGTTTTCTTTGTTAAAAGAAAACAAAATAAATTATTTAATTTCGTGGTTTCAAAGCCAAAAAGAAAATTTATTGAGTTTTATGAGTTTTTATGGGATTTGAAGTGAAAAATAAAATTTTAAGTAATTTCTGGAATTTTTGGGAATTTTAAAAGCTTTTTACTATTTATTTTAAAACAAAAATAATTACTGTACCAAAATAAAAACTAAATTTAAATTGGAATTATTTTTATTAAGTCAAAAATAATTCAAGGCTATCTTGTAATCAACTCTGTTGTATTTAATAACTTTTAACGTTTATGGTTGTGTTATCACATTTGTTTACTGTGTGAGCTAGCCACTGATCATGGGACTAGTTCAGTTATGCACAGAAGATCTGGGATATTAATCTCGGGGTCTTACAAAGTGGTATCAGAGCCATATCGACTGTAGGTCGTGACCTAGTTAGAATGGTCGTTAGATGAAATCTTCAAAACTTATTTTACCTAACAAGAAAAATAAACTGTTCTCTCCTCATCTGGGTCATCTATCTATCTTTAGCCTTCTTACCTAATTCTTCCCTCACAATTTTGTAATATTAAATGGATCCTCTTTCCCTTATAAAATTTCTATAGATGGTCAACACGTTTTCTCCCGTTCAAGACCACAAGGCATGAAGCCATCAAAGAAGCACCGTTATCAAAGACCACGAGCAGAAGATGCCTTGTTAGCCAAGCCATATATCTAAGTTGCCAAAACTCACTCTGTGTATTGAGTCATTTCACCGAATTAAAAGAGTCTCGATCAATAGAACGTTGTGTTAAGATTGTCTGAAAAGCTTTTAAGATGGTTCTTTCGTTTGGAAGGGTTGTTTTGCTCCATCCCCTTAGTTCTTCTTCTTTGTCTCTTCTCTAGCCTTTGTCTCCTTTCCTAACCCTTTGGAGTAACCGTCAGATGGTGAACACTCATCGCTCAGAAAGCGGAACCAACCAAGACAACAATGATGTCCACGGGATTAACGATTGCCTAATTCCACCACCACCAAAGAACCAATGGATCGAACAACAACCGATGGACAACAACAAGCCACAAGAAGTATCTCATAATGATGTCATAAGCCACACTCTTCCTGAAAGTCACCATCAGTGGAAGTATGTCATCTGCTATAGATGTGGTGAACCAGAACACTTCGCCTATATGTGCCCTCAAAAGGAAGGCCAAAACAAGATGTTCATTGTGTTAATCGCAATAGCATCGGACATTGTTTCATCAAGTGTTCCAAGAGGAAGGTAATCCAAGATCAAGTCTCCAAATCATTGTGGCAAGAAAGGACACTTTGTCAACCAATGCCCTTACAAGCATTCTTGGCACCACAAGCGACCTCGGACCGGAGGACGAGCAGAAAAAACCTCGGATGACACACCAGCGTGAGCTATCTCCGCCTAACATAAGAAGCCAGCGAGCCAAGTCGATGAAGAAGCTCAAGAATCGTGGACAAAATTATGATCGAGATCAAGCAAAGACGTTCGATCGGCAGGGGCGGTTGTTACAAGAGGAGGATGGTAGATCAAGTGCTAGATATTGCAAGAAATCCCAAGATGTCCCACGACAACAATGGCGGCCAATCTCGTGAGAACAAAATATCAAGGGCGAGTACAATGCCTCAATTGTCGGATATGGGGCATTATGCCAATCGATGCCCAAAAAGACGCTTAGCATCACCGGACGATCTTCCGAAGTTACTCTTATTGCAACAATAGCCCCAAAGAAGGGAAGAAAGAATAATGTGAGGATTATGTCTCAATTGCAAGAGTACCAAGCTTGGGCTTGCCAATACCCCAAGATATGGCGGTGAATCACCGTCGCCTTTGGCACCTCCAAGTCACCATCCAACGCGCCGGAAGAAGCCACCCCATGCCACGGTGTCACGTGCTTCTCTGCAAAGAGTTAGGACATTATGCCAATAAATGTCTAAAGAAAGCAATGACAATGAATCCAACGATCCAACGACAACTCGGTTGAAAACTTTGTATTCCACTTTGTATTCCCAACTTTCTTTCTAACCTCTCCGAATCTCTGGGCGAGATTCCTTTTAAGGGGTAGTTTGTAACATCCCAAAGTTCTGTTACAAAATAAAATAAATAAATATATTATTTTATTGGATTTTCTAGTTGTCAAATAATTCTATTGATTTTCTGTAATTTAAAACAAGTTTTCTTTGTTAAAAGAAAACAAAATAAATTATTTAATTTCGTGGTTTCAAAGCCAAAAAGAAAATTTATTGAGTTTTATGAGTTTTTATGGGATTTGAAGTGAAAAATAAAATTTTAAGTAATTTCTGGAATTTTTGGGAATTTTAAAAGCTTTTTACTATTTATTTTAAAACAAAAATAATTACTGTACCAAAATAAAAACTAAATTTAAATTAGAATTATTTTTATTAAGTCAAAAATAATTCAAGGCTATCTTGTAATCAACTCTGTTGTATTTAATAACTTTTAACGTTTATGGTTGTGTTATCACATTTGTTTACTGTGTGAGCTAGCCACTGATCATGGGACTAGTTCAGTTATGCACAGAAGATCTGGGATATTAATCTCGGGGTCTTACAAACACCCACACCAACCAATGGCGAAATCAAAGTCGAGACATCACAAATTAATCAGCTAGGTCTACCCCATCCTGAACATGTGGTTACACGGTATGGTCCAGTTCAATTGCGTACAAAGTTAAGTCCTTAAATTACTCAAGCAAGACTACCCCATCCCAATATGCATACATCACCCCTTTAACCAAGACCAATGGCATACCTTGTCATAGCACACAAATTTTACAATAGTGGTATCGCACCACAATTCAATATCTCATAGAATCAAATTGATATAATTGATCAAGTGAGAATGAGCCCAACGTACAACTAAGCATGGTTAAGCATAAATACGGCAAACACATGTTGGTTCTACAAATACGTCCAACTAATAATAGCCCAACTAAGGGTGACTAAGGATACATGGCATTTAAATAATCAAGATGACATAATAATAATTAGGTATATAGCTACTCCCCACAAATATGGTTGATATAAAAGTAGCATGCAATTTGATATGTAAAACAAAGTACTTTTGCAAACATAGATTCGACATGATCAAATATGACAACTTGCCTTGATTGTACATTGTTACTGCCAGATCTTGCTCTTCAAACCCTTCGTTCACTCCTTGAGGATCAATGTTTACTAAGAGAGAAAGCGCGAAACATAAATAAATACCAAATATAGGCAAAAATACACTCCAAATCAAATAAAAATAGTATAGGGAGAAATATCTTGATTTTAGATGAATTTATATAATAAAAAAAAAGAATGAACTAAATCGAAGCTTGTATAAAGGAGAACAAGCTTTCGAAAGTTTGAATGAGAGAAAATCGGAAAAAAGCAAAGGAACAGAGGAAACAGATACTAACATGTGGGACCTACAAATTTATTAAATTTCAAAAATAAAATAAATTAGGAAAAAATAAACAATCTGACACGTGGGGTCAAAGGAATATTCCATAAATCTTCCTTTTTCTAGATTAGAAAATGACTGAGGTTAACATGTGGGTCCACGGTCTCTGGACCAGATCCATGGTGGACCAAGTTCATGCACATAGGACGACTGGCATGTGGGGCAACAGTGGATGATGAGGATGGTGATGTGGCACCGATGGTAGCACACAGGAACCAAGGGCGACAGCGAGCGGCGGCGTAGTTCTCTAACAGCGGCGATAGTGGGGGATGGTGGTTCGCCAGGCTTAGAGTGGCGCAAATGGAAGAGGAGACGACAATGAATGTGGCAGCTGGTGTGCGGAGACCGATGGACAACGGAGGTAGCTAGCAGCGAGGTCTAAGTGGCAGCTAGCAGCGAGGTTCGGTGGCGATGGTGCTTTAGTGACAAATCGATGAAACTTTGTAACACACTGGCTATTCGGAAGCCAAAATGCTACCTAAAGACCTAACATATAACCATACAGTGGAATAACTTCGACAATATTTCATCAACTAAGCTAAACATATCAACATCAGTTGGAACATAAACAGGAATGTAATAATGGATCCACTAAGATAATCCTATCAACGATTGATCAATGAACATAAACAATTTTTTTAAAACAAACTCAACGAAAGGGAGTTATCATCCATGTCTAAGTTTATTTATTACAATCCAACAATTAACGAATGAAAGACGGTAACAATTCTTTTATTGAACCTAGTATAAAGTGAAATATTTGAGTAGTGCGTGTCTACTCCCTCCCAAGAGAAACTTCATCAATGATCACCTAAAAATAAATAAACAAAGCAAGAGTGAGTCCAAGACTCAGCAAGTACAATGAATAAGAACAGACAACCAACATGAATAAGACAATTCTCTTCATAACTTCTGAACATACAGCAAATGAATACTTATGAAGGTATGAAATGAATGTTCAAAATCAAAGGATTGGACTGCACACATGCATATACCGGTATAGCTAGTGACACATCCGTCGGTGTTCACTTAAGCCCGCACCTTAACAAAAGTGCGGGGATTCAAGTCCCATATGAAGAACGTTTCATACAGGTGTCCAAATTTGTCTATACTGGAATTGATGGGTCTTACGTGCCCATACTGGAATTGATGGGTCTTTCTATCCACTCCCATGGACGGGACATGACAATGTCCAAATCTGCCCACATTAGAATGGTGGGACTTACAATCCACTACCGTGGATGAAACATGAATTATGGATGCATGAACGAATATGAACAATGAAAGACATCATCTCTTGACATAGCTTCAACACATATGAAAGAACATAGATAATACATCTTCTCTTGTATCGTAAGATGTCACAACATAATCATGTAAGCATTCATCAATCACAATCATTAAGATTAGCAAAGTACTTGCCTTCCGCGTTGCGACGCGTTAGCAGGCAACGATGGTGCTCCCAAACCCGAAGCCTCGCTGCCTAAACAGTTAAATAAATGAAATAAGAACAACATGGTACACGACGCGACTTAACGTTCTACAATACCTTCCTGACCACTCTTAGAACTAACTATTTTATCTAATCCGAAGACAGACAACTCAAACAAGGAAAATGAGTCTGGACAGGACCCTTAAAACTTACATAACTTTTACTCCGAAGATCGAAAAATAGCAAACTCAATTGGGCTAGAAATATAATGTAAATATCTAAAATAACCTAGTTGGTGGACATCTCAAATTCTATTTGTAAATTACTATAATAGATCAATGAACAACATCTATCCAGATCTGTCTAACAAGCCTGGACAGCAGCACGGTAACAGACGTAACTTTTGATTGGCTGAACCAAAATTGGTGTTCTTTAACAATCTGAAAAGCTAAGAACAAAACCTACCAAAGTCTAGTTGGGCAAAAGTTCAGATTTCGCCTCTTACCAAATTTGGCCCACGACTCAAATCTGTTGACAGAATTAACAGACAGAAATATTGGCTGAATTAAAATATTCATAACTTTTGTTCTACAACTCCAAATTGGATGTTCTTTATCAATATGGAAAGTTTATAAAATTCTATACAATAACCTAGTTGAGTGAAAACCCTGAATCGCCCATTATCATAATCATATTTTAGGAGACAACTTGATAGGTAGATCTCGTCAGAATTCTGGACAGCAGAAACTAAAACGATAATAACTTTTGATCCGTATGTCGGAATCAGGTGTTCTTGGCGGCCACCGAAAGCTAAGAACATTATCTAAATATCTCTAGGAGATGAAAACCTCAAATTCGGCCTCTAAGAACCCGAAACTGGCCACGCAATATTCTGGACAGAACTAAACGTTGAACAGAATTAATCCGATCCAATCAATCTAATCGCAATCGCATCTAATGACTTTCAAACATCACATGAAACCCGTCGTTACCCTTTATGACGTGAAGGACGACGATGAAAAAGCCTCGAAGAAGATGATCCTCCTTCTCCCCACCCTCTCCTTCCCTCCTTTCTTTCTCTTTCACCTTCTTTCTTCTACTGGTCGAGCAAGGAGGTAGCAGCACTTTGGGAGGGGAGGTGTTACAGTGATGGTGCTACAGTAACCACGTCATGCTACAGTACCTGGAGCTAGGGTTTGGGTGGTCTCTCCCCCTTCCTTTTAAGACCAGCCGACTCAATTGGGCCAAGACACCGTGGGCCAAAGGCCCAGGTTCTCCAAATTCCTTTGAAATTCCTGAAATTATATTAATTTCCCTCTCCTGCACAACTGTCTCTCTTAACGGTTTCCAGGATATTACAAACTTAGGAGGGAGCGAGATAGACCGCGAAGGGGAACCCAACGATGAAGGCAGAACCGTACCATTAAGGATGGAAATCGACAACGAAGGCAGCAGAAGAGGCGGTGACTTCGTGACGGCTTCAGGGTGCGTGAACCGAGGGTGAGGGTGGCTTATGGAGGTGGAGTTTTGAGTCTTAGATGGTGGCGGCGGCATGACGGAGAAGGAGATGAAGAGCAAGGACGACGCCGGGCTGACAGGTGGGTTCTAGACCTGCAGGTCAGAGAGAGAAAGAGAGAGATGGCAATGCTCGTTGCAACAGCGAACTAGGCCTAGGCGGTGGGTTGGGCTGGCTAGCTGGCGAAGGAAGGAAACGGACCAGCGGAGGGGGGGAAAAGAGATGACCCAGACCAAAAATCGGCCCATATAGATTTTGAGAAAAAGAAAAGGATTTTGGATTTTTCAAAAAATACAAGAAATTCAAACAAGCCAAGAAAAATAGCAAATGAACTAGGAAACATTCGAGCAAATTTCATAAAATACCTTGGAACCATAAGAACTCCCATAAAATAATTTTGGATTTAATTGATGTTTGGATTATTTATATTAAATATTTTTAATTCCTGAAAATGCAAATTAAGCTTTAATTAATTCAAGAAAAACCCAAAAGGTTACTTTAAAATTTGAAAATTCCAAAAGGACGCGAAAATTGATGTTTTACAGTTAAGTAGTGCTGCTATGTTTTAGCCAGAAAGTATGTTTTAAAGAGGTTATACAATAAACCTCCAAATTAATAGAGTTGCAAGCAACTGCTGAGCTCAATTAAGCCTAGGGTGGTCCATGTAGGCCTTTTATCCCTTGGGTATACATGATTAGGGATGGCAACGGAGCCATTCCCCATCGGGGAATGGTGGAACATCCCCATCCCCGAGAGAGAAAAAATTCCCCATCCCCGTCCCCATCGGGTTATCGGGGACCCATACCCGAAAGTTAGATCCCGAAAGAAGAGAAAATAAGATCCATAATGTTATAAAATGTGTATGAACATCCACATACAATACTAAAATGATAATATTTTTTGAATAATTAGCATCTAGAAAGTAAATGATGCAAAAGAGATTATCGCGCTATCGTTTTATCGGGTTGTGCGATAGTAGGCTAGTGGCCTACATGTCTTATCGGGGGCCCATGCGGGTAGCGGGGATGGAGAGTAGGAGAATGGCCCCATCCCCGCTTCACCCGATGGGGAATTTTATTTGCTTATTAGTATCCCCGTGGGGGAAGAAATAGCGCCATCCTCAAACCCTAATGGGTGAATTCCCCATCGGGGAATGGGGCCCATTGCCATCCCTTGTTGGTCCTAGTCTGCTAACTACTTCCCTGCATCATTGTAGCTAAACCTGCTAACAGACGGTGCAGACCAACGACCACGCAGCATATTTGAACTACTCATGGCACAGTGATGACCCAGCAATTAGCATCAAAAGAAGGGTAAGAAAATATGGAAGAATGGAACAAAGCAAATGACACAATCATCTTTCGGCAAAAGATTAGCGAGCCAATGCGAACTTTAGGCTCTGCAAGAAAGGAACTCCCTACACATTTCAATTGCAATGAATTCAACATCAAATCTACTTTAAACCCGCAACTTTTGTTTGAATTTGGATTCTCTCTTTTCTACAACAACAACAATAAAGCCTTTGATCCCAAACAAGTTAGGGTAGACTAGGAATGAAACTTCCTCAAAGTCTAAGAGACGAGAACCTTGTAAATAAAAAATATAATATAATAATAAATAAATAAACCTACAAGGCTAAAACCCTAAGCTGTACATCATGTCATCCGAGCCAAGAGCCTAAAACACAGCCCCTAAACCTTCTTATGGTTCCGGTACATGGATCGCTAACTTCCATACGCTCCTATTCAAAGCTAATTCTTTAGCTACATTCCAATATCTCAAATTTCTTTTAACTGCTTCCTCCCATGTTAGTCTTGGTTGACCTCTGCCTCTTCTTACGTTTTCAGTACGTCTTAAAATTTCACTACTTACCGGTGCCTCAGAAGGCCTCCGTTGGAGATGTCTAAACCATCTCAAGAGATGTTGGACAAGCTTCTCTTCAATTGGTGCTATTCCCACCCTATCACGTATATCATCATTGCGGATTCGATCTCGCCTTGTGTGACCATATATCCACCGCAACATCCTTATCTCCGCTACACTCATCTTCTGTATATATTGTCTTTTAGTCGCCCAATATTTTGCTCCATAAAGCATCGTAGGTCTGATCGCCGTCCTATAGAACTTACCTTTTAATTTTTGAGGAACTTTTTTGTCACACAGGACACCCGATGCTTGGCACCATTTCACCCACCCCGTTCTAATCGTGTGGCTCACGTTTTCATCAATCTCTCTGTCTCGCTGTAGCATCGATCCCAAATATCGAAACGTGTCCTTCCTAGGCACTACTTGTCCGTCCAGCCTAACATCTCCATCATCTGCCCCGGTACCGCTGAAATCACACTTCATATACTCAGTTTTAGTCCTACTAAGTCTAAAGCTCTTCGATTCTAGGGTCTTCGATTCTAGGATTCTCTCTTTTCTGCCCTGGCAAATTTGAACATATGCAGATAGGAGGCAGCAGAAAAGGAAAAGAAATAAGAGTTAAACTTTGAGATGGAGATGCCCTGGGAAACTTCCTCACGTGAAAGCTGGAGAGGAAAAAGGGAGATGATGTCCCAGTGACCCAGTGCAGTTCATGAGCATTCCTTCATGCACAAAGATCAATGTAGCATTGTTCTGTCTCAAAGATGACCAGAGTTGCTCTATATATATCTCATCTCTGATCTCTCCCTCCTTTTCTTTTGAGGATGCATGCCTTTAGGAATAATTTTGCACTTCAGCACTTTGTGTGCTTTGGTTTTAAAGTTCGTGTTTAGATTGTTTTGGATTCCAAAAGCTGGCTGGGAGATAGTGTGGACACTGCGCTGGGCACTAGCATCACTGCTTGCCTAGTTTGTTGTATCAGTCACCAGTGGCAGTGCAGCACTGACTGAGCAAGGCAGCATGTGGCATGTGCGTAGCAAGAAGTGTCATGTTGTGTATGTCTTGATGTTGGAAGGATACAAGCAAGGAGATGCAGCCTGAGTTCGTGATCTACTTGTTGTCCTGAGTCCAAATAAATAGAACAATGGCGGAAGATCTTGGGCTAACTTCCTTTTAGGTTGCAAATGTCCGTTTGAGCCAGCAATACATTAAAAAAACAAACACAAGTGTCACCCAAAGTGGTAACTTAGCTGACAGTATTGTTGGGGAAAGAAAATGCCCTCTCTTTTCAAAGGAGCACGGAGCGTTCTCCGTTCTGACATTTTTTTCAAAATCAATGTGTTCTGACCCTATGATGGCCAACTGGCAAATGAGAATCCTATGCACTGCAACAGTTGCAGTACCTAATAGATGCTAAGGTTCTTAAATGTTTCTGGCCAATTCAGGCACTGCTATTATTCTAGCATGCAGACAATGAGACAAACGTTGTCTTGGGAATTTTGGAAATCTGTTGGACCTAAGCATACAAGAATTCTAAATCTAACCCCCTTACCCTCAAAATTCCATTTCTAGCCCCCTCCTTCCGCGGCACAGTACAATTTGGCATATATATTTGCTTCTTTATACTCTAGAACTTGTACTCTTATGTTACAAGTTCTAATAGTCTGTCATTTTAATTTAGTTTTTTTCTCATTCATCTGCTTGTGTTTGATCCACCTCTCTTTTTTATTTGGTCATTACAGTTGCATTTGGCTATGTTGACATAAGGAGGATTCGATGTCGGTGCGAATAATTCTTTCTGGGATTCCACCGAAGAGGCATGCTTGCAATATAGGCTTGCTTTCATGGCTCAACAGGAAAGAAAAAGAATCAAGCAAGGAAAGCTAATAATTGATGACTGCTTCTAATTTTGCAGAAAATATTTAGAACCTTCGTTCTTTAGCATATCTTAGCCTCCTATAAAAACATGCATCAATATGCAATATGCAGTCATTAGTTCTTTGAGATTTGCTGATGTTTGAAAGGATGCCTTATTATTTATTACTTACTATATCTTCTATTAAACAGCGACAATAGACAACTTTTGGGAGACATGCTTATATATAAACATCTTGGGTTACACTTTGGTGATATACATGTCTTGACAACGAGGTATATTAGCGGTCTAGAGGAAGTTGTGGGATATTCTAAATATGCTATACTTTTCCCTTCGTGTATGAATTCCTTGGCTCATCGTAATATCACTTATCTTCATACTTACGAATCCTTGCTATCTCAATCGTTCTTACAAAATTCTTCAGAAATTTACCGCACTACAACAACATACGATGATCATAAAATATTATTGTGAGTATAACAGATTTTGTACCCTTGAGAATCTACGAAAATCATAAATGCTATTCAGTTCCTTTATACCTCCCTATGTTGTTACCTTATTTGTTAAGTTGTACGGAGTAGTTGTGAAGAGATATTTTCTTTTTACATGAATGATATGAATTACTACTCAATACGTAAGTTTAGAATCCATGGTGGAAATTCTACTACGGTAAGGTTGGGTACTCAAAGATTTATTGCCCTATGCTGCGTGACAGCAGAGGGTTTTAGGAAGCATATGATGATCTCCTTTTGGCTGTGTTCTGAAATCATCTCCAAAATGAAGGATTCAGGTCTTGAAAATTTGGATTTTAGGTTTCAGAAATTATGGTTTCATGAATTCCTACACAAAGTACACATAACAGAATTAGAGTTTCGGAAATTAGGGTTTCCAATGGAGTTGCAGTGTACGTGTTCATACATAAAATTGATGACATTTAAAGCGTTACAAGTATTACATGATACACGCGCGAGTTTATTGCAATCGAAACACTCTTTGTTAATTTATCAATTTATTGTGGATAATATTCTTTAATATTGTATTGTACCATAGACTAGATAAGCTTGTGCATGAACCAACTGAGGGAAATGTTTGGCATGCAGATAATATAACAATGTGCAGGCTATGGTATGCTGTTATACGATCCGCATGTCACGTATTTCCCTCTGTTGGTTCATATACAAGCTTATTTAGCTTATGTTACAATATGATATTAAAGAATATCATCCACTTTAACACTGTATTGTACCATAAGATAGATAAAATTGTACATGAACTGAAAAAATACGTGGCATGTAGATCATATAACAACGTACCGTAGCATCCGACTCGTGTGCGTTTCGAAGGCTACGACACGTTATATGATCTGCATGCCCCACATCTCCCTCAGTTGGTCATGTACAAGCCTATCTAGCCTGTAGTACAACACAGTGTTAAAGTGAATGATATTCTTTAATACTGTATTGTACCAATATCATCCACATTGAATCGATAAATTAACAAAGAATATCCTATGTATCATCTATGCAATGATGTCTATAGCTAGTCTCCGCGTCGCTTCTGCAACACCCCCGCGTAGAAGTTTGCTGATGAGTCCATAGCTGGATATCGTACAAGTTACATTGTACATAACAAACAAGATGGAAAAAACATTACATTACGACACTGAATGATGACCGGATGAGCTGGGTCTATTAGGGCAATCCTTCATTGAGTGTTCAGGGGTCTTGCATATCCTACACTTGTTTATACAACTAATTACTAGCAAAGTAACTAATTACAACTAATTAATTACCACTGAACTAACTAATTATAACTAATTAATTACCTCTAAACTAACTAATTACGACTGATTAATTACCACTAAACTAATTAATTACCAGCAAACTAACTAATTAAGACTAATTAATTACCACTAAACTAACTAATTGCAACTAATTAATTACACTATACTAACTACTTACGACTAGCTAACTAACAACTATGACTATGGTAATAACGACAAAAGCATCCGACAAATTACCTGCCCTTCGGGAGAAGCAATAAAAGAGTGAGAGAAGCAAGTAAATACTTAATCTCCCAAAAAAAAGTGATTATGTTACGTTCTCTAAGTTCTCAGCGACGAGCGCTAGAACGAGAAGCGAAACACAATTGAGATGAGCGAAGAGTGACTGCGAGAGTTCGGTATTTAAAGCCGAGCGGAGGAGGAGCCGCGGCGTTGGCATCGGGAATTCCCGAAGCGTTGGTGCCGAGAATTCTGGACGAGGCGACAGATGTGCGAAGGAGGGAGGATGGGCGGTGGGAAAGGTGGCCCTTGATCATTGAATTTTGTTTTTGCCACCGGTAGACACATCGCAATCCCAACAACAGTTCAAGGGATCCCACAGGTAAAGATACAAAATGTAATACATCACATATGTAGAAGGGAACAGAAGGCTTCAGGCAATTACCTTCCATATGCAACCTATATGGTTTTGCTGTTACCATCGTATCCTAGTAACCATATTTGTCCATTCTGCAGGGACAAGGTGCATGCCCTTACTGTGTACTAGTCAACGTTGTTGCTGAAAAACCACTACAGACTGAAAATAACAATCCAAGGGAGAATGATCATTTACAGTATAATGCATTTAAGAAGAAAGCTAATGGGCACAATTTGGTTAACATAGGAGAGAACAATGAAAATGGAACAATCAATCCTAATCAACCTAAAGATGATGAATGACTGTTTGACATTGCTGATGATAATATTGTACCCAATGGTCGCTTGGCACTTACCCTACACCCTTTGTTGTAGCCGCTCGGGAATCACCAAGTATGCTGCACAAACCTATTTCTATGGTAGAATTGGAAACACCAACGAAATCACCCATGCCACCTACTGGTATCATCAGCCCCATTACTCAATCAAACAATTACTTATAATGTAGTGAGGGACACTGGTACAACAACAATAGCGAAGGGGCGACAAATGTGCGGAGGAGAGAGTGTCTCTTACTTAGAGTAGTCATATGGTACTAAACTTCCCACATTCTAAGTCACATGAAATCGTGAAACCCTAATTTCCAAAACCTTTCGTCCCAATTTTCGAGACCTAAACCCTTCATTTGTCAAGACAATTTCAGAGCATATAAAATTATGAAAAAAATTACACAATCAAGTCCACTGTGTAAGGAGCCTGAAAAAAATCATAATGTTTGGACCTCATTTTCTATATTAAAAAATTCCTACAAACAGTATATTTCAATGAATTTTTGAGAAAAAAAATTAGAACTGATAAAATTTTAAAAAAATTACACAAACAAGTAGCACATGAAGAGTATGAAACCACAACATTTCAACCTAACATTTTATGGCATCTTTATAATCACAACGAGCCCCTTCAATTGCATTTTGTAGAAGCTCTATAAAGTACTCTGCTTTAACTCCACCATAGTGAAGTAATGTGCTTAAGAACCTTGATGTTAATGTTCTTTTGGATTGATTGCTTAGGAAAAAATGCAATGATTTATTTCTTGTGAACCAAAAGAAAATCAATACGAATTTTGCTAATCAAAATGCTTAAGCTATTGAGAAAAGGTGGGCAGCCCTGCACATACATCAATATATCCCTCTCACTTCTACACTTAACCATGTTTTTCTCTAAAATACGGACGTCTGAAGCTCCGAACCTCTCGGCTATGCTACCACACCATATTTGATTCATCAATCAACTCATCGAAAAGCACACCATGTTTGACACAATTTCAGAGCATATAAAATTATGAAGAAAAAAATTACACAATCAAATCCATTATATAAAGAGCCTGAAAAAATTCATAATGTTTAGACCCCATTTTCTATATTAGAAAAATTCCTACAAACAGTATACTTAAATGAATTTTCAAGAAAAAAATCAGAACAAATAAAAAAAAAATTAAAAATACACAAGCAAGTACACTGTGTCGAGAGGCTCCACAATTTTTTTAAAAAAATTTGAGCTCATTTTCTATATTTAAAAATTCCTCAAAAAAAAATATAATTAAATGGAATCTTTAAGAAAAACTGGTACAGTGCTATAGTACCCAGTATGTTCGTATGGTGGCACAAATACAGAGTGTCATGGTGCCCAAAGCAACAAAGTAAAGGAGAGGGTCAAAAATAGAATTCCGGAGGTAGGAGAGCTAGATTTGGAATTCTTGTGTGCTAGAGGACCAACAGTATCCAAACTTCTTGTCTTGGGTCTCCGACAATTTTGTCATCTTTTTAGACAACTGACAAATTTATCTTTGCCAGGGAGGGAACACCACATATTCCGGCCCAATGGAAAGTACGAAATCCTCGGGCCCAAACTCGGAGCCCCACGTACTACAGGCCAGCAGTTTGTGCTGTGTCCTCAATGAATTTCTGATTGTCGGCGACTATATTGTTGGTTACAAAACCCCCTCATCTGGCAATTTAGCAACAGATATCATATGCAAGAAACATGATCACGCATGTGAAACAGCCTAAATTCAAAGAATATGAACTAGTGGTACATGTTTGAGTTATATTCAACCCAGATAATTCAATTCCTAATCCGTCAGACATACAACTTCGATGACTCAAACCGCATATTGTACAAGGAGGGTAGGAGGGAGCGCACATAACTCCACTCACAACATTGCAAACCTTCTTTGCATCTCATTTTGCAATGGATCGGTGCTCATCTCCAACTGCGGCAAAGCAGTCACAACAAGGCAGCCTCAGGCGTTCAGATCAGTCAGTCGTCATCAGTATCATCTGTTTTCTGCTTCTTCCATTTGTAAGCAGCTTCCAATATCTTCAGGTTTGGTGCCAGAGCAACTTCGTCAGGGAAGATATAATCAATGTACTCCTCGTACCTAAGGTTCAAGCAAATGATAGGTCAACGCATGTTTTCTAAAATTGCAGGGAAACTAAGCAGAAAAAAATATGTTGACAGGTTAGCACAAGTTATTGTCATCTTGTGATTGCGAATTTCTTCTTAATGGATTTTGGATGGCACATAGCATGCTACACATGCCGAGACAACAACTTCTGAAAAAACAATAGATACAACTGAGTAAAGAGCATACGCAATAGTGGAGCCATCTTCTGTAGGGATTTGTCTCTTCCTCTTAACTTTTCTTGGCGCCTTCTTCTGCACTACGGTAACATCACCAAGATCTCCAAAGCTCACCTCCTTGTTAAGCCATTCTTCAAGGAGCATTGCTCTTTCCTCCTTTAACTCTGGGGCACTAGTCCTGAAGTAGTCAAATGCCCTGTCAAAGACAGCTGATCACATAACACAATGTTAGATTTAGTGTACCATGAATCACAAAATGAACAAAAAAGGATATCTAGCTGCACAAGGTAAGTTCGTTCTCCAACTCATTACTTACCTCGACACCTTCGGACCCGCTCCATCTGCTGTTCCTGATAACCTACTTCGTTCTTATTCTCCTCACTTTCAATGTCTTCACCACCCAAGCCAGCTGAGGCCTCAAACTCAGCATAGCTGATCCATACCTTTAAATGCTTTGTTCTATCAAGCAGTCTCTCATAGAGTTCCCTTGTTGTATCAAATTCATTTTCATCAATTTCAAACTGCAAGTACTCCTGTAAGTTAAAGGGCAGGAAATGAGTTAGTAAGCATCCATAGCAATTAAAATGATGTCAATTTGAAACTTCAAGTACACCTGGAAGTTACAGGCAGTAAACGACTTAGTAAACATCTGCAGATTTTATTAATGAACGATTTTCAGGATGTCTCAAATGTTACAGTAACAAGGATCAATGCTGCATCCAATATATTAACTATTTGAAACATTTCGTAAGAAAAAGGCTCACATTTTCAAATATACATTATCTGAACAGATCTTTCATGTAAGATGCAATGTATCAGATGACAGATCATCATTTGTTTTTCTTAAAAACTGTGACAGCCTGACGGGAGATTCAAGAGCTTACAACAGCACAAAGAAGTGTTTTCAGTTGCTGACTAAACCACTTATTCCCTTACCTCTTTGCATTGCAAGGGAGAATTAAGAGTCATAAAGAAACTCAGGAATATAAGAAAAGTCAACAAAGTCCCACCTAGACTTACACAAAAGGGACATCAACTATGGCCATTCTAAATAAGCATGTATACCAATTGCTACATTAAATAATGCAACTACATCTGTATCCAACAATTTTCTAATCATGAAGACTGAATAGTTTGCCAAGGCAGTGAAAGATAAAAAATTCACCATTGTCTTGCAATTGTTGAGAAATAAGTTATTAGCCTTGTTGAGCAAATCTGATAGCATAGATGCTGAAGAAGCATAGATGAAAATGCTTTGTTAATTACTAATACCTGACAGTTTTTAGTACCAGGATATATAATGCAAAGAAAGAACAGATCCACAGTAAACAAATGTACCCTGAGCCACAACTGCGGAGAGGTTGAGTTCTAGGATAAACAACAAAGGCTGGGATTCAGTTTTCAGAACCAGAAAATTGAAACACAAAAATATGCAGCATGTCCCCCTATTTAATGAAAAGATAACTAGTTGGGATAATCCTCCCCACCGTGCAAAACTACTAACACCCAACAAAGATCCAAGTCTCTACTCTAGCTTAGCAAGTTATGAACTAAACCATTGTTTGACATCACCTAGGGACAAATATGGTCAATAAATATCTACATAGCCTATCATGTATGTACACTGAAAACGACTTTGTTAGAGATATGAGCAGATCGTATAAGTCAGAAGCCAAGAATCATGGATTGCATCCTCTGTGGCTTCAGAAAAAACCAGATGAGCACTGCAGAGTTGAGCTATTAGTTTTCCCTCCAAACAAAAAATTTACGATATCACTTGCATGAACACTAAGCTAGATCAAATTGGTTTCCTGTGCACATAAGCCTGGAAAGAAATAGAATCCTCCCAAAAAAAATGTGTTGACTGAGCTGAACATGGACTTAAGTGATGCTGGGCAATGATCAACCCAGTCCAATATACTACAATACATGTAGTCTATTTCTTTATGAGAAGAGCGTGCAGCGAACAGAAATACACCCAAAGTGACAACGAAGAGTGCAGGTAAAAAAAAGCTTCTGCAGGGCCAAACAACAACCTTGCAAACAAACGGCCATAAAAGAACGGGTAGAACCACCACCAAATTTAGCAAATCTTAGATAGCTATATCAATAGATTTCTATCAAATGAATGGTGTCTCTTAAAGGCAAAACTGTGCCCAATTTGCCAGTTCACTATAAATGAAACCTATAGATTCTAGGAACTAAAATAAGGTTAATAGATTGTTCATTGGAGCATCATTTACATGGATTTTTGGAATAAGAACAACATATCCATCAGTTTCACTCCACAAACCATAAAATGTGGATAAGCTAAGAGGATAACAGCAAGAACAACATACCTTCCATAGAACCTCTGGTGTATCAAGGGCTGGCTGAGCAATAGCAAGCTCATATATTGATCGAGCACGATCTGTCTCGCTAAGGTTCTTTTCTAATTCTGCATACTTCCTCCAGGCATAACAGTTTGCTGGAGACCATTCAATATACTTCTCATAGAGAGTCCTACAACGGTCAAAATTGCCTAGATACAGCTCGATCTCAATGTACTTCTTAAATATCTTGCCCTTTGGAGCCATCCCAATTGCATTTCCAAGAATCTGCCGTGCAGCCTTTAGATTCTTCTGCCTTATCTCAAACTGGGCTGCCATGAGCCACAACTTGGCAAAAGTGAATTTCTTGTGTGGAATCAATTTCAGACACTCCCTGTAAACGTCCCTAGTCCGCTCCATGTCCTTTGCATCAAGCTCCTCATACAAAGCATAATTTATCCAAAGGTAAATGTACCTCTGCCAGTAACGCTTCTCCTCTGCAGGGGGAACATTGGCGATAGCCCTCTCGTACACCTCCCTGATCCTGTCCTTATTCCCGACACTCTCCTCCAGCCTGATGTAATCAAACCATGAGTCATAATTGAGTGGGTTCTTCCTCACCTCGTCCTCATACTGGAATCTCCTCTTACCCACAATGGCATCCTCAATCCCCTCACGGTCACCAAACTGTTTCTCAAATGCCAGGAACTTCCTGTACAGATCCTCAGCCCGGCCCTTGGGCACCCTGTCAAGCGCGTACTTGTATATCGCACGGGCACGCTCCACCTCCCGGCACCTTTCCTCAAACTCAGCAAACGCCACAAACAGCACCTCCGCATCCTCATCGTCCACAAGAAGGTCCGCCGCACACTCGTACACCCTCCGCGCCCGCTCCACCTCTCCACGCTTCATCTCAAACTTGGCATAGCGGATGAATGTGTCGGGGCGCGGGTGCTCGGCGACGAACCGCCCATAGATGGCCCTGGCACGTTCGACCTCCCCGTACCGCAGCTCGAACTTGATGTACGAGTTCCAACCGGCCGTGTCGGGGCGCCAGGCCATCCAGCGCTCGAACACCTGGCGCGCGTTGGCGACGGCCCCGAGCAGCTCCTCCATGTGGATGTACTTGTACCATAGCTGGTCGACCCGCGGGAGGAGCGAGACGGCGCGGTCCCAGACGTTCCTGGCGTGATTGACGAAGCGGTTGCGCATCTCGAACTCGGCATACTTGAGCCAGAGGGTGTGGTCGCGGTGGGCGACGTCGAGGGCGCGCTCGTAGACTGACCGAGCGCGGCCGAAGTCCCGCTGCTGCTCCTCCCAGCGCGCGTACTTGACCCAGTTGGTGACGCTCCAGCGGACGCGGCGGATGACGTCCTCGAACTCCTTGCGCTTGCGGAGGCGGTACTCGGAGAGCTCGATGGAGTCGGTGATCTTCTGCTTGGGCGGGCGGATCTCGGGCTCCTGGCGCTCCCGGGCCTCGCGGAGGATCTGCTCGGCGGTGATCTGGACCGACGCGGGGGTCTTGTTCTTGACCCGCGTCGCGCGGGGCAGCTTCACCTCGGTGTCGCGCTTGGTGAGGAATCCGAGGCTCGGGTCGGAGGACGACGACGCCTGAGGGGGGTCGGCCCCGCCGCCACCGCCGCGGGTGGTGAGCGCCATGGGCGCCGGTGCTGGGGCTAGGGTTGGGGTTTGGGAGAGGGGGAGGAGGAAGACGACGATCGAGATGCAACGGCTGCGATGGATTTAGGTTAGGGATCGGCCGAGACAGTCGAGTCCTGGGCCCGTGGGCGGGTTTAGGGTGAGCGCGCAGGCGCAGCCTGCCTGAAGATTTACGAATCACCCACGCTAATCCGGACACCGGTTGATGTAGCCACCAAATCGAATACCGTAAGGAACACATCAGGGGCACGACACCAAATTTCTTCTAGAGCAAAAGGAGCTTAACGTTTATTGTTGATTTGAAACTCGATTACAAGTGCCTTGAAAACTAGATTTTTTAAAAAAAAAAAAAAAAAGATAATTGCAAAAAATAGTCTTTTTTTACAAAAACAGATGCTTCATTTGTCTTTTCAACTGACGATATGAACCTATTTACTGTCAGTCGTCGTTCCAACTGTCTGTTGCCATTTTAACTGACGATTTGTATCAAAGAGTATGCAAATCGCTAGTTGAAATGGGCCAAATCAACTGATGACATGAACTAGCTATATAAACCCCAAAAAATCAGTGAAAAAGTCATTTTAATTCTAGAAAAAAATAGAAAAGAGAGAGCGAAGAAAGCGGAGGAGAGGGGAGAAGAGACACAAGAAGCCCTATCGATTTCTAGCAGAGGAGAGAGAATCAAAGCAGTAAATTTGGTCACCCATTTTATAGGTAAATATTCTTGCAACTTTGTACCTAAATTCAAAACCTTGTAGGTTAGCAAATAAAAATAGCAACATAAAATTCAATAGATTAGATAATTTTAATTGTATTTGTGTTTGATATAGTACATCATTTTAGCTGTGTGTACTTTAGTTCATCTTATAGATATTATTTATGTTGTAGTACTTGAACGATTTAGAATAAATCCCTAGAAATACTAAGAAAACTTTGTAGATTTTTATTTTTACACGGTAAATATTTTGTTAATACCGAAAATACTTTTTAAACTAGGAAAATAGGAAGACACCTCTAAAAATAGCAAGATGCCTATTAAAAATCTGTTAAAAAAATACAAGATAGCTAAATAGGGTATATAGAGCTTAATCGAAATAATTCCAACTTAATTTTGGTTTCCGTTTATGCACGGTAAATATTCTGTTAATGCCGAAAATATTTTTTAAACTAGAAAATAGCAAAACACCTCTAAAATTTCTCAAAGAAATCCAAAGTAGGTACATAGGGTATATAGAGCTGAATTAAAATATTGTGAACTTATTAGTTTTTATTTGTACACGGTAAATATTTTGTAAATACTAAAGACACTTTCCAAATAAGGAAAGCAGTAAGATACCTATAAAAAATCTATACAAATTGCAAAGTAGCTATATAGGGTATGTATCCGGACTTAATTTTGGTTTCTATTCATGCACGCTAAATAATTTGCAAACAACAAAAATAGCAAGGTACCTATAAAAATTCTATGAAAATTCCAGAGTAGCTAAATAGAGAATGTAAAAGTTAATTAAAATAATGTGAATTTAATTTTACTTTCCATCTGTACACAGCAAGATACCTCCAAAATTCTATATGTCGATACAAATATGTGCATACCAGTTTTCTATGTGTTGCTAATCATGTAATAATTGAATTAATTAGATATGTCGCTTCTTATTACTTTTTGTATATGTTTCGTAGTATTTACAACATATGCACTGAATTTTCAGGCATAGCAAATCCAGGGTATGCTGCGTAGTGGTTGTACTAGTTGTTTGACCCGGTCATTGACGCGTATCACCGTAGCCGCCTCAGTATCATCCTCCCCTAGGAAGGCGAGGCGGCGATTGAGCATGGCGCATTGCGGCTGTGCACGCCTATGAAGGCATGGAGGGTGGACCCATGTTGGGTTCCAAGGTGTGTGTCGTTGTGACCTTCATGTACTCAATTGTAGTCTGGCTACTTTGGGTGGACTCACGTTTCTTCTTAATATTTTTTATGCAGTTTGAGGGTGACGGGCCTCCTTCCACTAGTGAGGATAGTGGAGGCCACGTGAGAGGATGACCAGGATCGCGCGGGCAGTGGTCCCATATCTAGGCGATTTTCGTACGACCGGTGTCTGCTGATGGCACTAGTTGACCGATGGAGGCCAGAGACGCACGCGTTTCACCTCCCGTGTGGGGAGATGGCACCGACGCTTTAGGACATAACCTTCCTAACGGGGTTGCCCTACGCGGGTTTCCCTATGTGGCGCATGGAGTTCCTCGCGAGGTTCTAGGGGGTGCTGCTGCCCAACAATGGCTATAAGGAGTTCAGCAGCACGCACGAGGCGTCGCTGCAGTGGATCTACCAATTCTATATAAGTTTTTGTAACTCATGTCCTTCCGTTTCAATTGCTTTTGTGAAACTTACTGATGTGTATCTTGATGGAGGCGGGGTTCCCAATCTTTCGATGAGATTAATAACTATCGATTTTGGTGGAGGTGACTCTCGCGATCCGACTACAACCGTACGACGACGCTTGTGCCTTAACAATCGTTGAACCAACTCTGCGACGTTATTGACCGTGCTAGAAGCACGATCAACCTGAACACGAGATTCAATTCCTGCGAGCAATCGAAGAACTAGCAATAATAAAATATAAACAATCTGATATTGTAAATAGGAATTGTAGTATAGATGGTATTGAAAAACAAATGTGGGATTCTGAAGGCTGTCTTGACAGGTGGTCGTCCGACACAACTGAAGAACAGAAGTTTGCACAATGGCTAAACCTAAACTCAACGAAATCCAAGTTCTAGCCAGGGAGGCGGCGGCTCCTATATGGGAAGACGACCAGGGGTGGCGGCCAAGGAAGTGAACGCACGCCCCTAGGGTTACAAGGCCCATGGGCCCAAGAGGAGGTGGCGCAGCACCCTTTTTGACTCAGGCTAAAAAATAGACGTATATTGTTTTGTTGATTGTAGCCGGCTCGACTGGAATTTGAAGTTGAGGTTGGATCCATTGGAAAGTAGATTTGATAAGCTTTCAATGAAGTCCAAGAACGTCCCAAACGGAGTCCGTATGAAGAAGTTACGACCGTTTGAACTTAGTGTTGTCGCAACAGTCCGAACTCGAATCCAGAACGAGTCCAACTCCAACTCTTACTTAGCTCGGACCCAAAGTGACGTGATGACCTCTATTATGCCTTCTATGCTTATCCATGACTCCACATACCTCTCCTTGGTCCTTTCCCATGTTCCTAAGCACAATTAAATCACTTGTATTAGGTAGCGATCTATTCTCGGTAATATATAAACCTATGAACGAATTCACCTGGTGATTAAATTGGCATGCACGAGCTCGAGTAATTGGTCCTTGTAACACTGGTTGTGGATCAGTTGTGTGTGTAGGCGTGGTTGTATCCAAGTTAGGGATGTCCTCATCATCTTCCCCTTCTTGCATTTGAGTCGTTCTCGACTCAAACTCATCCTCTTTTTCCAAGTATGGCTTCAAATCTGTAATGTTAAATGTGGGACTAATCCTAAAATCTGCAGGTATGTCAAGCTTGTATGTATTATCATTAATCTTTTCTAACACTTTGAAAAGACCATCAGCTTGAGGCATCAATTTTGATTTTCTCAATTCAGGGAACCTATCTTTTCTCAAGTGCAACCAAACAAGATCTTCTAGTTCAAAAGTTAAATATTTTCTCCCCTGATTACCAGCAAGTTTATATTTAGCATTCATGCACTCTATATTCTCCTTAGTTGTCTCATGCATCTTTACAATCAATTCAGCACGTTGTTTAGCATCAAAGTTCAATTTATCCGAAAATGGAATAGGCATTAAATCAAAGGGAGCACGAGACACAGAACTATAAACAACTTCAAAAGGGCACATCTTTGTAGTAGAATGCGATGAACGATTATACGCAAACTCAATATGAGGCAAGCATTCTTCCCACATTTTTAAATTCTTTTTCAACACAACCCTAAGCATTGTAGATAAAGTTTTATTCACAACTTCAGTTTGTCCATCAGTTTGAGAATGATAGGTAGTAGAAAATAACAGCTTAGTCCCCAATTTAGTCCATAAAGTTCTCCAAAAGTGGCTAAGAAATTTAGCATCACGATATGAAACTATAGTATTAGGCACACTATACAAGCGATAACTTCACGAAAGAATAAATCAGTAACATGGGTAGCATCATTGCTCTTATGATATGGTATAAAGTGGGACATCTTAGAAAATCTATCAACAACCACGAATATACTATCGCTCCCCTTCTTTGTTCTAGGCAATCCTAAAATAAAGTCCATCGAAATATCTTCCCACAGAACACTAGGAATAGGTAGAGGCATATATAAACCATGAGAATTAAGTCGTGACTTATCTCTTTGACATGTAGTGCAGCGAGCAACGTAGCGTTTGATGTTTCGTCTCATCTTTGGCCAAAAGAAATGATCAGCAAGTATATCCTCTGTTTTATTCACGCCAAAGTGTCCCATCAGCCCGCCTCCATGCGCTTCCTGTAACAATAACAAACGAACGGAGCTAGCTGGAATGCATAGCTTGTTAGCTCTAAACACAAATCCATCATTAATGACAAATTTGATCTATATTTTCCCTTCTGTACAATTCAACAATATATCTGTAAAATCAGCATCATGCACATATTACTCTTTAATAGTCTCCAATCAAAAAATTTGAAGTCAAGATGTGAAAGCATGGTATATCTCCTAGACAAAGCATCAGCAATAACATTCTCCTTTCCCTTCTTGTGTTTTATGACATAAGAAAAAGACTTAATAAATTCAACCCACTTTGCATGCCTACGGTTCAGTTTACTTTGACTTCGAATATGCTTCAAAGATTCGTAATCAGAATGTATAACACATTCTTTGGGCTATAAATAATGTTACCAAGTTTCCAAAGCTCGAAATAGTGCATATAATTCCTTATCATAAGTAGAATAGTTCAAACTAGGCCCACTCAATTTCTCACTGAAGTATGCTATAGGTTTACCTTCTTGTCACAATACGCCACCTAAACCAATTCCGCTGGCATCATATTCTAGTTCAAAAGTCTTATTAAAATCAGGGAGTTGGAGTAGTGGTGCATGTGTTAACTTATCTTTCAATATGGTGAAAGCATTCACCTGTGCGGCGCTCTAAATAAATGGCACACCTTTCTCGGTGAGCTCATTCAATGGTTCAGCGATGGTGCTGAAATCCTTCACAAAGCGGCGATAGAATCCAGCAAGTCCTAAAAAGCTTTCGTACCTGTGTGACCGTGTTAGGAGTCGGCCAACTCTGTATTGCTTCAATCTTAGCTTGATCAACTTCAATTCCCTGTGGAGTAACAATATAGCCAAGAAACGCGACTCGATCGGTGCAAAAGGTGCACTTCTCAAGGTTACCAAATAAACATGCACCACGTAAATTATTAAAAACATCACGTAAATGGTCAAGATGTTCCTCTAACGATTTGTTGTATATCAATATGTCATCAAAATAAACCACCACAAATCTACCAATAAAAGCACGCAAAACTTCGTTCATTAGTCTCATGAAGGTACTAGGTGCATTAGTTAAATCAAAAGGCATTACAACCACTTATATAACCCGAACTTAGTTTTAAATGTTGTTTTTCCTATTCATCGCCTAATTTCATACGAATTTGATGATATCCACTACGCAAATCAACCTTCGAGAAAACAACAGAGCCACTCAATTCATCAAGCATATCATCTAACCTAGGAATAGGATGACGATACCTAATGGTGATATTATTGATTGCTCTGCAATCTACACACATGTGCTATGATCCATTTTTTTAGGCACTAAAATGACCAGAACAACACAAGGACTAAGAGATTCACGCACATACCCTTTAGCAAGCAATTTTTGAACTTAGCGTTGAATTTCTTTAGTTTCTTTCGGATTGGTCCTATATGGTGCGCGGTTGGGCAGTGTGTTGGAGATATGCCCTAGAGGCAATCATAGAGATGATGATATTTTGTTGTATCCATGATTTAATAAATGTTCTTTGAATATTGCCTTTGTATTAATTAACAAGTATGTGACTTGTTTGTGAAACTCTTTACTTGTATGGCTATTCTAAAGTTGTCCCTAGTCGGAGTTCATGTGAGAACACACGTGAATGATGGATTAGCACATGTATCGGTTGATGACCATGTTTCACAGGTCATAGATATGGAGATGTCAAACCAATAATGTGGACACATGTTTAGAACATGGGGTTGGACCGACCCAACATGAGACATAGTAATTATTCTTATGGTTCTCTCTACACAATGTGTACGCCTTGTCCTTAGACCTGAGATTGTTGTATGTACTTGTGAATATACTGTGTTATTCCCTGGATCAGTAGATAGCACTCACAGATACATTGCTGAACCATTTCATACATGGCGTAGAACCATACCATTCATTAATTAACACGAAAGAGTTCACATAGACCGCGTCGGGTCGAGTTTTACAATACGGGCCGATCAGGCCAAATTGATTACATTACAAAAGACAGCGGTAGCTAAAGCGGAAGCAAAAGGGGTAGAGCTCAACTCTTCACAGGCAAGCGACTGGGGCAACCTGTGTACAACTGATATTAACCAAGGGCCTGGATAATATCGGATGTACGCAAGTACCAATGAGTCCGCTAGACTGGGACGAGACCTAGACTATAGAACCTAGACTATTCTTCATCGACTCCATGTCCATGTACTTCTGGTTCCTCGTAGTAGGCATAGTCTCCTTCATCTGCGTTGTCTGAAGGGTTTGGGAGAGAGCGAGAATGAGCACAACTTCCGTGCTCGCGAGCCAACACACAATGCAATAATATACATGCAAGGCTTAACAAGTATGGCTCGGGTTATTTTATTTGCTAAAGCAATGCTTTCAATTATCATAGCTACAAATTCCTATCACTTAGCATTTTAACAAATTGCATTTGGTTAAAGAGAATAATTGTGCAATATTTAAATCAGCAGAGGTTCCCTCCACCTTCATGCTTATTTTGATTGTGGTTACGTCCACCACTAAACAACACTGGGTAAGGAGACCCAGGAAAAACAATCTCAGGGCTAGGTGAGCCCGCCACAATTTTCATACCACCCACAAAGAATTTTTGAAATAGAACTAACTCAAGTTAAGTTCCCATGTCCGCCTTTGACCGTAGGCACGGCTGTTTAAACAGTTTATAACTCTGCAGAGATTGTACACTTTACCCACAAGAGACAATTAACTCGTTGCCCTACACGATTCCGTAGTCGTGTAGTCGAGAGGTTGTCACAATAACTTTTCTAAACATCTCGTCCTTTCCATCATCTCACCCATATGGGGTTGCGCCCATACGTTGCGCGGGATGTCCACCTCAGCGACTGGCGTAGCGTGGCTACACCTCAGCGACTAGTGAACTTCACCCTTGACTCGGTGTCCCATCCAGCCCGACATACCCGAGCTTTTGCCCTTTGTCCCTCGGTGTGGTGACTTTCGTGATTTGATAAATGTACTAAGCCAAGTCGCAGCTTGTTGCGCACTTGTGGTTGTACTTGTTATACACAGAGGTCGTGACAAGATTAAGTCCTTAGGGTTGTCCGGGCGGCTCAACCACATTCCCGCCATTCTCGTGCTCCATCCGCACTCCACCATCTTACCATCCGCCTGCACGGGTATTAGCAGTTTAGGGTTTTTGAGATGTAAAATACAACAATTCGACCAACTCAGTCATTTACCCGCAATGACTGCCCAAATCATTTTATGTTTGAAATGATGATGATTATGACATTTTAATGCCCCGGTACTTAAGCAAGTCTTGCATGTCGCTTAAGTACAACCTAAAGCTAGTATTACCATATAGTTACTAGGGTGGCAATGGAATTAAGGGATTCAATTTATCAAGGATGGCATATTAATTAATTATTCCACAACTGGGTATTTATCTACCTTAAGCTTTAACATACATTTGATTAAGGAATTAAAGCATGCAATTTGCTATTTTAAAAGAATATAATTTGAATAAAATGTAGGCTCAATATGATCAAAGTATTGAATCGCCTTGAGTGTAGGGAAGAGGGTCCGAGTAGTCTTGTTCTTGATCAACGTGGAGGTCTCCGGTGTCTCCGAACTCTACGCGGGCGAAGTACCGGAAAAAGACACAATAGGCAAAAGAGCCAATAAATACACAAGGATACCCAAATGAACTCCAAATTGAACAAGACCTATGCCATTAGCAAGATCTTGATTTAACAAATTTTTAGAAATTTACTTTACAATTTTTGGAGTTGAAATGAGTTATGTATTTTTAAAGCCTCTCTATAGGAATAAAATACAAAAAGGAAAACGAAAATCAAATAAAAGAAAATTCGCAGGCGGCCCACGCAAACTTTCGGCCCGCCCGCAAGCGCGGTCAAACAGCGCCTGGCGTGAGGTGGCGCGGCCCATGGCGTGGAGGAGCGGCCCAGGCGAGGGGGGGCTCTGCCCTAGAAGAGAAGAGGGGGGCGCGGGAGAAAGGGGGAGAGAACGAGGCGGTGGCGCGCGCGGGAGAAGAGGAAGGGGGAGGGCGCACGGCGGTGGCGACCGAAAGGAGCACGGCGGCGGTGGAGCGACCGGAGGGGGAGAGGAAGAGATGGCGGCGGCGCACGGGGGAAGAGGAAGGGGGCTCGGGGCGGCGGCGACACGCGGGGATGGAGGGGATCCCGGAGCTCACGGCGACGATGCGATGGGGACGACGAGGAGGGCCACCGAAGCAACGGCGGTGGCGCGGCGACGGCGACGACGGAGGTAAGTCCTTCGGTTTCTCCTCTTCTTCTTCTCTTCTTCTCCTTCCTCTCGGTTTCTTTCGCTTGGGGGAAGGAGGGAATGGGGGTAGGGCAAGGGAGGGCACCGGGGAGGCCTTTTTATAGCCGGGGAGGAGGGGGACAAGGGTACCCGGGGGGCGTGGGGCACCGGCGGAAGCGGTGCCGGGGGAGCCGGGACGAGACGCGGGCAGGTGCGGCAGGGTGACGGGTGACGAGCGACGCGCGACGGGCGACGGACGAGAGGACGCGCACTCGCGTAGTGGAGTGGGTGGGGGAGGCGACGGCGGGCGGGAAGCGATTGCGGCGGCGAGGACGGCACAGGCGCGGGGCCCGCGAGGACGCAGCGGCGGGGGAGGCGACAGGCGTGGCGGCCGGCGAGGGCGGCACGCGCGCAGAGGGGCCCGGCGAGGACGAGTTGGTGGGGGAGGTGATGCGCCGCACGGGGGGGGGGGGTTGACGGCGCCGGGGTCAACGCAAGCCGACGGAAGGGGGAGAGAGGAGAGGGGAGGAAGAAGGGGAGGGTGTTACAATGAGGGATGAGTTTTTCGTGACATCCTCAAACCTTAGCCGCCACCCCTCTCACGCCCTGGTCGCTCGCGCGGATCTAGTAGTCCGGCGTGCGTCGCTTCCTCCCGTACGTGTGGATACCTTTGAAGGCGCTGCATCTGTAGCGTTGGGACGAACCGCAAGAGAGGAGGCAGACGTGGGGCGCCACGGCGAGGGCGAGTAAGTAGCGACTACTCGCCCCGACGTCTTTGCATCAACTTAGTACGACTACACCGCCTGACGTCTTGCATCAACTTCCGCACCTGCGCGTCTAGTGGTAAGACCGTGATCTATAACTGCAGTGATCTTGGTTTACGGGTAGATTTTTTTTTAATTTGCGCTAGTGTAGCCTACCTGTTGCCCTTCACAGTGATGCGCTGGGAATTAAATCAATTTGATGCTCAATCCCTCGAAGTGGTGGCAACCCCGGCGGTATGTCCTTTAGAAAAACATCATTGTACTCTAGCAAAATGTTAGTGACAGCAGGAGACAAAGAAGAAGGTATATCCTCAAATGAAAATAAGGCTTCTTTGCAAACTAATGCATAGCAAACAGAATTACTAGCATCCAATTCAGTCATATCAGATTTGGTAGCAAGAAAACTAGCACCTTCCAATTTTATTTCTTTATTCTTCACATGAGCATCTTTAGGTTCTTTCTTCTTATGTTGCTCAAACTCTTTTGCTACAATCTGATTTTTGCTCTTAGCATTTTTCTGATTTTTCTCTCTACTAGCTCTAGCAAGTTCATCTTTAAAAATTTGTTCAGGAGTCATAGGATGCAGCACAATTTTCTTTCCTTTAAACATGAGAGAGTATTGATTATTTCTACCATGATACACACAATCAGTATCGTATTGCCAAGATCTTCCTAATAACAAAGAATAAGTTTACACAGGAACAACGTCGCAATCAACATAATCATGGTATTAACCCATAGAAAAATGTACTCTCACCATTCGTGTTACCTTCAACTTACCACTGTTGTTGAACCATTGAATATGGTATGGGTGGGGATGAGGGTGGTCAGCAAAGCAAGCTTCTTCACCATATCCATACTCATCAAATTGTTGCAACTCCCACCATCAACAATTATGTGAATCGAGCGTTCCTTGACAACGCTCTTGATTTGGAACAAATTATGGCGCTGATTTTGCTCAGCACGAGAAACTTGAGCACTTAGTACGCGTTGCACTATAATGCTCAAATACTTGTCAGCATCTTCGGCGCTAACATGTTCCGCCTCATAATCAGATTCATCATCATTTTCTGTAGGGTCAGTTGTAAGCATAGCATATGTTTCATCATCAAAATCACTAGCAGAGGAATACCCATCATCGTCACGTATAATCAGTACGTGCTTGTTTGGACAGTCCCGCACATGTGTCCATAGCCTTTACACCGATGGCATTGAATATCCTTAGTTCGTCCCGTCGAAGCAACCGAAGATGAGGTTTTTGCAGAAACTTGTGGTGCTGATTTGGCTGCTTCAGAAACTCATGGTGCTGCATTTGAAGTAGCAGGGCGCGGCTTGTTGTTAAAGGGTGGCGGTGGGGTACATTGGTGGCCAGGGCAGTAGAGGTGAGTGGTGTCCATGAGTTTGTGCGACCTGTAGAAAAGTTAGATCGTGTCCTCGTCTGGCGTCCCTACACTTCACGTTCAACTTTGCAAAAAAGATGAAACAATCTAGTAATGGAGTTGTAATCTTTATAATCAAGGATATCTTGAATTTCTCGATTCAATCCTCCCAGAAACTTAGCTATTGATGTCTCCTCATTCTCATCTAAACCACAACGCAACATACCAATTTGCAATTCTTGATAGTAGTCTTTCACAGACTTTGTACCTTGTCGTAAGTGTTGTAATTTATTTAACAAATCACGAGCATAATATGATGGAACAAATAGATGTCGCATAAGCAATTTTAAAGACTCACAAGTATTAGGTATGTTATTGGGATGTTGACGGCAATATTCTTTCCACCAAACAGAAGCAAAGTCGGTAAATTCACTAGTAGCAGCCCTAACTCGTCTAATCTCAGGAAATTCATGACAAGCAAAATTTTGATCCACAGCTAGTTCCCAATTAAGATAACCATTAGGATCATATTTACCATTAAAAGAAGGTATAGTGAATTTAACCTTAGCAAAAGAATCATCGTGGTCACGTACCTCACGTCGTGGGGGGTCTCGTCGCATACCTTGTCGATTAAAACGCAATTGTCGATGAGCTCGATCGTTGTTGTGGTTACCCATGTCATTGGCCATGGTATCAGTTACGTAGTTGAATTCATCTTGCCCTTCTACCACCGGGGCAACAGGGGGAACAACAGTGGATGCCTGGGCAATCTCGTCAAGATGCGCCATAATACCTGCCAAAGAAGTGTTAGTGACGCCTTGCGCTCTCTTTATCGCGGCGAGCATAGCATTTGTCTCAATCTGGGTGCCCTCAAGTTGAGCAAGTCGCTCATTCGTGACCCTGACATCTTCCTCAGGATCCTCCGTACGAAGGTTCATGATGCGCTGGAAATGTTGTATGATTGCCTTTGTACAAGGAGTATGAGATGTATTCTCATCCAAATGCTCCGCAAAACCTGTCATTGTTAGCAAAGCACAAGTATATGTCCCTAGCAACTACTAGGATGTGGTGGTTCAAAAGTCGCTCACACTCAAGCCTTCTATCTAATTCTTACCAATTCTTACCAAGCAAACAGGGGTGATCGGCAACTAGCGGTGTCAATGTATCTCTGAAGATTGGATGGAGCGATTGCCAGGTGAAGTGCAACCTGTACGGTTGTAGAAAAGGTGTAGCTGAGAAGGCTCAAGTATGGTAGCAATGGATTAGCAACTATCAAATTAAAGAATGCAAGCTGAAAAATCGTTCAACGCCGGTTAGTGCTGGTCCTAGGCTAGACCATACTAGAGACGCGAGCCTAGAACACAAACAAAAGCACGGTGCAGTAGAAGCTCGAAAAAGGATGCCGTCTTCAAGTGGAACCTTAGAATCATTTGCAAAAAGGCTCTGTCGATTTTGAGCAAATTCTGAGAAACTTGATTTTTTTGTCGCTCTTTTTTTTTTGCTTTTTTTTTTAAAAAAATCTGCACCTCATTCAAAACTCTTCAAAGTCCTCTTCCGGGCCTAGGGAGGTATATGGGTCACAAACTTTTTATAAAAGGCAGGGGTAAAAAGGTAATTAAAAGATACTCACTCTCTATAAACTTTGATTTTTTTTTATCGTGTTGCCGAAGTCAGATGAATCTTAGGTTTCCTTCTGGCGGCACGAAAATAACCTCTTTTCTCTCTCTTTTTTTCCTTCCTTTTCTTCTGTCACAAATCGAAACGAACCTTTGTTCTTGGTTAGGGTTTCCCTTGGTATGGCGGCAACAGGACGATGGTGGCTTGCCGCGGCAGGAGGATGGTGGCCACGGTAAGGCGCGGCAAGGGATGACGACAATGCCAGTGGTTGCGGCAATGACTCTGGTGGTCGCGGTGGCGCGAGGGCAGAGACGGCAGCGGCTCTACCGGGCGCGGCAAGGACTGGCAATAGTGGAGGTAGGCGCCAGATTGAACCCAACCGCAACGATACAACCAAACGTGAGTAGAACTCGAAACTCTAAAGGAACTAGACACTAAGACCAGCAAAGGACACGACGATGCAACCGAAAGTTCAACAATGCAATGCACTGAAAAGAAAGATGCAATGGCGCAATCAGTCTTGGACAGATAGGTGATCTAATCTTATAATTTTTTTGGCTTTTTCTGGACTTTCGGAATTAAGCAACCTAGCTAGAAAAAACAGTAAATTCTCACCGAGCAGCCTTGAGCTCTAATACCACTTGATGAAGGTGGGGTTCCCGATCTTTCGATGAGATTGATAACTATCGATTTTGGTGGAGGTGACTCTCGCGATCCGACTACAACCGTACGACGACGCTTGCGCCTTAGCAATCATTGAACTAACCCTGCGACGTTATTGACCATGCTGGAAGCGCGATCAACCTGAACACGATGTTCAATTCCTGCATGCAATCAAAGAACTAGCAATAATAAAAATATAAACAATCTGATATTGCAAATAGGAATTGTAGTATAGATGGTATTGAAAAACAATGTGGGATTCTGAAGGCTGTCTTGACAGGTGGTCGTCCGACACAACTAAAGAACAGAAGTTTGCACAATGGCTAAACTTAAACTCAACGAAATCCAAGTTCTAGCCAAGGAGGCGGTGGCTCCTATATAGGAAGATGACCAGGGGTGGCGGCCAACGAAGTGGACGCACGCCCCTGTAGGGAAACGGGTAGGCTACACTAGCGCAAATTAAAAAAAATCTACCCGTAAACCAAGATCACTGCAGTTATAGATCACGGTCTTACCACTAGACGCGCAAGTGCGGAAGTTGATGCAACGCGTCGGGCGGTGTAGTCGTACTAAGTTGATGCGACGCGTCGGGCGAGTAGTCGTACTACTTCCTGCGTCCTCGTCGTGGCGTCCCACGTACAACTCCTCTCTTGCGGTTCGTCCCAACGCTACAGATGCAGCGCCTTCAAAGGTATCCACACGTACGGGAGGAAGCGACGCACGCCGGACTACTAGATCCGCACGAGCGACTAGGGCGTGGGAGGGGTGGCGGCCAGGGTTTGAGGATGTCACGAAAAACTCATCCCTCATCCCGTGCGCCCCTGTCCTCCTTTTATAGACGTCCTTACAATGGGCTTCTACGAATAGAGACCCATTAGGACTCAATGCCCAGTCTAATTCGGATCCAATCCGAATTAGACTTCAGCCCCTTAAGTGTGTGACCCTATGGTTCACGTATGTTTAGACATGACACGAGCACACATATTTGGTCAATAGTTGGTAGCGGCCTCTAGCAAGACGTGCCAACTCCTAAACATACACAAAGATCATATCGGACGAACCATCACAATGTTATGTACATGTCAATCCCTTTGCCTCACGATATTCGGTCGAGCTCCAAGCTGACCACTCTTTCTCGATCCTGTGATCCGGAATCCATTACTAGGTTAACTCTTAACCTTAAGTAGCATGGCCATGCATTTCTGGATCCGATCACTCGAGGGGCCCAGAGATATCTCTCGGTAGAGAGGGCAAATCCCATCTCGTGACCATGCCTCGCGACATGCTTCATGACAAACCCGAAAGCTACCTTTATAACTACCCGATTCACGAGTAGCGTTTGATAGCCCCTAAGTAGGTCGATTCACATCTTAAGTACATGCGACAATCTCAGGTCTAAGGACAAGGTGTACACATTGTGTAGAGAGAACCATAAGTATAATTGCTATGTCTCATGTTGGGTCGGTCCAACCCCATGTTCTAAACATGTGTCCACATTATTGGTTTGACATCTCCATGTCTATGACCTATGAAACATGGTCATCAACCGATACATGTGCTAATCCATCATTCACGTGTGTCCTCACATGAACTCCAACTAGGGACAACTTTAGAATAACCATACAAGTAAAGAGTTTCACAAACAAGTCACATACTTGTTAATCAACACAAAGACAATATTCAAGGAACATTTATTAAATCATGGATACAACGAAATATTATCATCAATATGATTGCCTCTAGAACATATCTCCAACAGCCCCTAGGGTTACAAGGCTCATGGGCCCAAGAGGAGGTGGCGCAACACCCTTTTTGACTCGGGCTAAAAAATAGACGTAGATTGTTTTGTTGATTGTGGCCGGCTCAGTTAGAATTTGAAGCTGAGGTTGGATCCATTGGAAAGTAGACTTGATAAGCTTTCAATCAAGTCCAAAAACGTCCCAAACGGAGTCCGTATGAAGAAGTTACGACCGTTTGAACTTAGTGTTGTCGCAGCAGTCCGAACTCGAATTCAGAACGAGCCCAACTCGAACACTTGCTTGGCTCGGACCCAAAGTGATGTGATAACCTCCATTATGCCTTCTATGCTTATCCATCACTCCACATACCTCTCTTTGGTCCTTTCTCATGTTCCTAAGCACAATTAAATCACTTGCATTAGGTAGCGATCTATTCTAGGTTATATATAAACCTATGAACGAATTCACCTGGTGATTAAGTTGGTGAGCACGAGCTTGAGTAATTGGTCCTTGTAACACTGGTTGTGGATCAATTGTGTGTGTAGGTGTGGTTGTATCCAAATTAGGGATGTCCTCATCATATCTGTCTTCTTACAGCCGGAGCATATGGTAGAGGACACACCCGAGTACACGGTGAGGAGGCACTTCGAAGTCTACTTGTTGTGGCTATTCGGTGGGTGATGTTCCTAGGGTCCCACGACGACAGCGTCGACAAGCACTTCATCTGGTACGCACGCCAGCTGGCGAACTGGGAGGTGGAGGAGATCCAGCCCTACGCGTAGGGCGCAACGATGCTATGCGCGACGTAACGCGCCCTGTGCGACGCATCCCACTGGGTTCGGGATAGCTTCATCCTCTCCAGATGCCTGCTGCTTCTTCAGCTATGGTCATTCGAGCGCTTCCAAATAGGATGACCACAGTTGGACCTGGGCTCCTACACATTCACCATGTACGCCACTGTCGTTGACGTGGATTGGTCGACCATGGGTACGGTGTGGTGTCGCCAACACGTAAGTTTTGTCAACATTTATTCTTTTTCGTAATGTAATTCAATTTCTTGTGCTAAGTTTCCGTTGTTCCATTCGATAGGCCACCTTTACTTCGATCACTATGCATGCGTCCTACCCAGACTACAATGCGATGTTCGATCAGTTGATAGGTGCCGATTAAGCCTGTGGGCGCGAGACCGCGCGTATTGGTACACACAGAGGTTCTTGGTGCACGATGCCTTCGTGGAGGAGTACCATGTGCACCAGGTGATGCGTCAATTCAGTCTGCAGCAGTAGGTCCCAACCCCTTGGGGGCAGCGGGTGGCGCCAAACGTCCATAGTTAAGTTCACGTTTTACTTTTTCATACCATTTTTGCCTTACGCACCTACAAAACAATCTTTTTTTCTTACATAGGTACACTAGGAAGGGAGTCCCTGCTACGACTTTCGGGATGGAAAAGATGCTCCCTTGGGTTCAAGGGTGGCTTCGCGCCTTGGAGGACGTCGTCCAGGAGGATACTCCCTACGACCCCGGGACGTACGACGAGTACATCGAGTTGTACTCTAGTCGGATGAGGGTTCGCTGCGTCAGAGTCGTGGATGACCCACCACGACACGAAGCCACACCATCTGACACGTACCCTACCCAACCGGACTCCGTATTCCATCGTGTAGTATATATTGAATCGTTCATACATATTATTTGCTTTGCAAGTTTTTGGTTTCTAACTTGTTAGTTATATGTGTAGGTTGATCTACATTGGGAGATGCACGAGTTGTTGACTTCTATGTGTCGTATGACGCTCGGGGAGCGGTTCAGCATGATGATGTAGGTGATCAGAGGGGTCATGGACCAATTCGTCGAGAAAACGAGGTGATACATCGAGTTGGCGTCCCGCTGTAGGCCAAGGAAGGCTGCCAGGACTGATCGATTTTGTTCCAATCAACATTTTTCGGATTCAAAAAAGGCGCACATGTATCATAGGTGTATTTTGGTTTGTTGATTCATACATGTTGCCGATTCTAATGTGCGTAACCAAACCTAGAGCGCCATATATTTCACAATTAAATTATGAAGTCTCTCAAAATTAAATATCTCTTCTCAAATATTTATACTATTAAATATTACATCATCTTTTTCACAAGGAATCGGTTCCACGGACAATGCAATCGGGACAACAATGCGCATGACCACCCTATACCCACATTTTTTTTCATTTCGCTCTAAAGGGGGCTATTTGTGTTATTGCACTGCCGAACTCGGGTTCCAAATTGCACCGCTGATCTCACACTCCCTACCTCACATTTCGTTATCTTCTCCAATTTTGAATTCCGAACTACGCTAAATCTTTAGGCTGAATTCTCTAGATATAAATTAATTAAATAAATAAATATAGGATCCTGTCGTCAGTTTAATTGACGATATGTATACTATCGACAGTTGAATTGGCGACAGGGTCGTGTCGCGAGTTCAATTGGTAACAGGAACCTCTCTGCACTGTTTCAATTGGGGATAGGAATACTGTCGCCAATTGAAATTGCGATAAGAGCCTGTCGCCATTGCCAAACATTAGCATTTATGTTAAAGATAGGCGCATCATCAAGATATCAAATGGTGATAGACACATATATTTTGTTTTAAAAATTGACTATTTTTTCTAATTATTTTTTAAATTAATATTATTTTTCAAAAATTATTGAAAACTAGGGACTCACACCTTGTAACTCCAGGGGAAACCTGCTTTTGTACCGAGGACAGCTTTAACATTCGCTTTCCTGCGACAGAAAAACCTCATTAAAGGCAAGAAAAAGTTTGTTGAGCTCCCCAAATTACTAACATATAAACGCAGACGCAGACCCTAATCCCGCTCCTCTCACCTTCGATCTCTTCTCTCTCTCTCGCTCGGTCCCCGCCGCCGTTTCTCCCCTCGCCTCGGCGCCTTCCCTCCCTCGCCTTGCGGCCGCTTATGCCGCCGCCTCCGGTGCCACCGGCCGCCTTGCGTCGCGCCGCCTGCCCTCGGGTGTCCTCTCCGCCTCCTTTCTGCCCCGCGCCTGTGGCCTCCTCGCGAACCCCCGCGCAGTCACCGGTCATCTCTCCACCAGCGCCGCCGGTCCTTACCTTTTCTTCCCGCGTCGCCCCTTCGGCCTTTCTCCCCCGCCGCCGCAGCTCCCTTCCTCTTCCTCCTTCCCGCCCCCTCGTTCTCCCTCCCCAACCGCCGCATCGACGCCGTCCCTCGGTCTTCCTCCCCCGCCGCCCCCTCGGTCTCCCTCCCCCTTCCTCCCCCCGCCCCTTCGGTCTCCCTCCCCGGCCGCCGCCTCGGCGCCTCCCTTCCCTCGCCTTGCGCCCTCTTATGCTGCCGCCTCCGGTGCCACCGGCCGCCTTGCGTTGCGCCGCCTGCCCTCGGCCGTCCTCTCCGCCTCCTCTCTGCCCCGCTTGGTCTGGTCCTCAACAACTGCGACCATGGGCTCCGGGACTCGATCGTCGCCGTGATCACGCGAGACAGGAAGAGGTTTTCTAGGATTTGTGCTGAGAGGCATGTGCATAGACCACCGCATTTCTTACCGTTTGTTGGCTTTGTTTGTTGCAGAGATCTAACAATGAGGTTTGTTTGATATGTTTTAGGTCGGATGAGGTGGTGAGGATGATCAGGTCTTGCAGATACTGTAGATTGTTTCAACTTCAGAGAGAAGAAATATGTGCTGATAGAAGGATTGTTTACGCTTAATAGTTGTAAATTCCTTGACTTGTGTTATGATTCACTAGATTCAGTACTCTATATTTTAACACTCTTCTTTGTTATCTGCTGATTTTACTTGCTAAGACGTATTCGAAGTTTTGTATGTACTGAGCACGTTCTTAACAAAAGTGTGTATTAACCCCGAGTTTAAATGTTTTCGGTCGTTCTGTTAATACACATTTCATTTTTTAAAAATTAGTTAGCCAGAGCCTACATCTGCGTTTTGTAAACTATGCACCAGACTATGCAGTCTTCAGATTTACCTGAATATATTCTATTTGTTTACTAACGGAGCATTTCATTTTTTTTTAAAAAATTAGTTAGCCAGAGCCTACATCTGCGTTTTGTAAACTATGCACCAGACTATGCAGTCTTCATATTGACCTGAATACATTCTATTTGTTTATTAACAGGGTATTAGTGTGCATGCCAGTGTTCTTATCCATGACATGTTTATATGAGCTGGCTGTCCTTGCATCTGCATTTTTACAAGCTATGCACTAGGCGATGAAGGCTTCAGATTTACCTGAATCTATTCTATTTGTAGAGTAACAAATCATTTATATGCATGCCAGTGTTCTTATCCATGACATTGTTAGATGAGCTTATTGTTGCATTTGAAGGCTGGTGGTGCTCCGGTGCTTGCTCATTATGCTATCATCGTTAGGTCTGGAAATATGTGCTGCTGGAAGTATTGTTGACACCAGAGAATTATAAATTCCTTGACTTGTGTTAAAATTCGCTGGATCCAGTTGTCTATATTTTTACACTTTTCTTTGTTCCTTCACTTGTGTTAGAATTATAAATTGTTCATACATGTAGAGCATGGTCAAGATATTTATAATGTCCAGAGAATTTATAGATTGACTGTTACAATTCAAACCATAACCAGGTCGGCTCCTGGAGATCAATGCTAAGAGACGTTTCTTTGTTTGCTTTGTTGAGGATTTTAGCTAGCCTGCGTTTCTGTTTTGAACAATAGCGGAGTAACTTTGTGAGCATACCACACAGAGAGTGAGCTCAATTAGTCCTAAGATGTTTGTATGACTCTTGCTATGCTGCCTTAACCAATGGGGTTTCACGGTCAACATTATTTCAATGAAGATAAATGTTGAATGTCAAATCTAATTGTGGGACTTTTAGTGATTCTTGGTTGCAGTCTTTGATGAGGGCTATTGTTCAAAACATGGAAAAAATGTAATGAGTTATCTTTTCTGCGTCCTTTGCTACCTTCTTTTACTCCATGCTGTGATGTTATGGTTCAAGTTGAAGCCCGCATATGTCTTCCGTTCTTCTATCTATTATGTTGTACAATTGATAGCCAGAGACAGTAAGTGAGATGGTTCAAGTTCCTTTCCGTGGTATGTGTTTCTTTACCCCCAGCAGTGATTGATATTAAAACTTCGCGAATGTCTCTTATGGTTGTATATTGTAGAGTAAGTACCGCAGGTCGCTTCTGAGAAAGAACCAAAAGAAGAATCCATTTTTTTTTTGTTCTAGCTCTGTTTTTTGATAGTTCTGCATGCAGTCATTTCATTTGTTATTTGCTTTGCTTAATCAGTTGCTCCTATTTTAGTGTGAATGGTCCGCTTTCACCTTTTGGATCAATAATGTCCTCTCAGTTAGGCAGCCAACTAATTTGTATTGCACCTTCAGGTTTTTTCAAGTTTTTTTAGCACTGTATGATGTAGCTAGAAAACAGGTTTTTCCCTATTATATCATATATTATATATTATAGTTGCATAGTAGCGAGCTTAGTTCTACTACTTTACCAGCTAAACGTGTATCTAAAAAATGTATGGAATATATATATCTTGATAAAGAGTATGCTTAACATTTTTCATCTATCTTAAGAAATACTTACATCCACTTTCCAAATACCCAGTCTTTGGTTCTCAGAGCTTTTGTGCCTCTTTTACAGCCTTAGGGATTTTTGATCTACACCATCAAGCAAGTGCAAGGCGTCTAGCAAAAAAAAAAAATGCTTATATTTGAGCTAGGACCAGTAATAATTTGTATATGATTTCTCCTTTTTTTTTTCTTTTTTTTTTTTTCCGTTCCAGCCATTCGTTGGCTCAGCAAATAATAGTAAGAAGTCCAGTTTCAGCCCATCTCCACCGGGTTGGGTTAGTATCATACAAGTGTAGTTTTTTTTTTTTAATGAATTGGTAGTTCATTTTTTTTTTTAAAAAAGGTTGCATTATTTGAGTCAGGATTTATGCAGGGTTCTTGCTCAGCTACTGCCAACAGTGCTTGCTGATGCCATGACGAACAGGTCTTACAGTGTTTTTTTTTGCCATCTACAAGGTATTTGTTCTATTTGATGCTTGTTTTGTTTCTTTCTAGCGTGCCATGATTAGTGTCCTAATTAATCACATCACTTTTATTAGGGCATCTCCCTCATAAATTCATTTATGGCGTTCTCAGTCCACTTCCATTACAGGTTATTTTCCAGCTGTTGTGCTTACAAACAAAGTTTCCGTAGTTCTGATTATTAGTTGCTGCTGACTGCTGTATCATAAGAAAAGGTATTTCCTTTTGTTTGCCAACAAGATCTATGCTTTCTAATTTATGCTTGCAAGAAACTTATTGAAGAAAATCTAGCATGTTGGCTCAAGAATTGCATGCTTATCTCCTGCCCGTGTATGGATTTGCACAGATGTTGTGCAGTTATGAACTTCTGTCCATTTGTCTGCTTCAGTTTAAACATTTTGAATTTAAATCTGCTTTGATATTTTTGTGCTTCATTGTTGATCTCAGAATAATTTCGATTAGCTTCTGCCTAGCAGGATACCATCCAAACATTGCGTACACGTTAGAGAACCCAGCGGGTTCAGATGACCATAAACAGGTCCGTGAGTCACGGAGTCTACAATAATTGTGCTCTCTAATGTTCTACCAAAATTCTTCACATATTCCACACACTCCTTTTTTTACATTGTAGGTTACATAGACTAGAATACTTGCTCACAGTTTGCGTCCTTTACGAACACCCACGAAACCAACTTATTATTTGTTTAATAGATTGTAGCAATATCGATCACTGTCTTTAATCTAATATATGTAATATTAGAGGAGCAATATTGTTCGCTGTCTTATTTCCGATCCGTCCGCTGCGCCATTTGACGCTGGTTTCATTCTAGTTACTAACATTAAATGCTCCTAGCTTTGGAGCTCATCTGGCCCTGCTACGTCACCAGCAAAAGCGTGGCCGTTGGATCGCCTCCAGCTCGGCTCCGGACCGCGCGATGGAGCCTGGTGCGCCCGATGGGAAGGAGCGGCCCCGTGCGGCCCATGTCGCCCCTGACAGGCGCCTGTGTCGCGAACCTTCTTCCTTCGTCTCGCGCCGATCTACCTCGGTGTCTTCCCGCCGTTTTGCCGTGCGCTCTCTCGCCCGCCGCCCATCTCTCGACCTCGCGCGCCTCGCCGGCTCGTCCTCTCCCCGCGCCTCTCCCTCTCTCTCTCTGGTCCTCGCTCTACCTCGCGGCCGCCATGGGTGGCCGTCTCTTCCCCACGCCGCCTCGCTAGCTCCTTTCCTCCTCCTCCGTGCCTCTTCACCGCCGTGCCAGTCGGTCCTTACCTCTTCTTCCCGCCCATCCCCTCGGTCTCCCTACCTGCCGCCATGCCTCCTACCCTTCCCTCCCAACCGCCCTTTCGGTCTCCCTATCCAACGCCGCCTCGGCGGAGGTATTAAGCGAAGCCGCCTGGCCAAGACTGAAGACGAAACCCGGCCGGTTACGGCCTGCGGCACCCCATGTACTATTCGTGCGTGTCGGCCGACCGAGCCCGTTGGCCCGTCGAATGAAAAATTCGAAAAATTCAGAAAAATTAGAAAAATATGTAGAACTCAAAAGTAGACATGAACATTGAAAAAATAAGACAACCGTATTGAAAATGTAATAAAGAGTTTTATTAATGTCCAATTGGCTGCCTCGTTAAAACCTTCGTCAAGTAAAAACTTAAAATGAGAAAACCTTGACAAAGGAAAAAGAGTATAGCCTATAGCTCTACAATTGCACATACATGATACATCCTTGTTCTATGTGTCGGTGTCATTGTCTAAGTACAAATTTTCGAACACCTCCGACAACTCTGGATTTTCCACAGAGTGTTGTGTTCGTGAATCAGCTTGTTCCCAGTCCTTCACAGTTAAAAGGATCTCCACCATCTCACTTGTAAGACTTGTTCTTCTCTCCTCCAATATTCTTCTGAAAGATCAAAGCGGTTCGAGGAAACGTAGAGACGAGAGCAGTTAAAACATCACGTGCAAGTATGGATAGCACGGGATATGTTAACTTATGGGCTTACTACCATTGCAAGATGTCGAAGCCTTACGAGTTGAAATCCACCGTATCATTGTCGGATAGGTGGATAGTTCTCCGCTCCTTGTGGGTCTTGGTGAGCGGCGGTGTAGTAGAAGAAGACTCGGACTGGACACGGAGGAAGAGGCACCAAGATCGCACTCCACATATTTGTCTTCCCACTCGAGGTGGGGGCTACTGAAGGTCGTTGCGAGCGGACTCCCCGGAACTTATTTTCATACCTTTGGTAAACCTCGTATAACCGAGAACAAACTTCTGTAAAATAGTTAGTATAGTCTAGCCCCGTAGCATCACTAAGAAGATCAAATACAGTACCAAATGCACCAATTTTAGCCATAGGATCTAAAAGAAATGCAAATGCATATAGGTAAGGGATTTGTCTCCAATATTTAAGGTATTTAGATTTCATGGCAACAACAACCTCACGTGAAACTAAGTCATTTTCATGCATTTTCAATTGGGCAGCAATCCGTAAAATAGTATGCACGATGATAGGAGATGTTGGATAGTAGACAGCGGACAAAGCAACAGTTGCCTCATAATTTTTTTCTAAAAATGACAGTATTTTCTCAGCAACGAACCAATGTTGCTCAGTTAATAGCAAAGTACCGTCAGTGCTAGGATAGTTACGTTAGAATTATTCAAGAAAGAAATCGCATCGCGAAAAGCTTTAATATACGGACTCAACCTCTTCAAACCACATTTGACTATAAGGTTGATAATATGACAAGCGCATCGTTGATGTAGCAAGAAGGAATCGGCATATGTACTCAACACTGGAGTAAGAATGTCCATAGCCCTAGAGTTTGCCGCGGCGTTGTCTAAAGTAATTGCGAATATTTTGTCTGTAAGACCAAAATCTTCCACGACTTTCATAATACAGTCTGCAATATTCTCCCTCGTGTGTGCTACATCAATTAATTTCAAACCTATAATCCTTTTCTCCATTGCCCAGTTGTCATTAACATAATGCGCAACTACACTAAGGTAATCCTCCCTAGCCCGCAGACAATTCATGGTGACAAATTTTACAAATAGCATATGGTACCTCATTTCCCGCTGCGTCTTGCTTGGTTGTCCTGTCGAAATTCTCCCACACTCCTGATGTAGACGGCCTCGATCTCTTTGCTCCAGTTGCCGTTGAGCCTGATGCTGACGTGGGGCCTGATGACGGAACTCCACCATGCTCCTCCGGTGAAACCTCCGGTTTGTTTGAGGTAGCCGCAGTCACCTCTATGGACGCAATTTCCTCCGATGAAAGTCCGTACTACTTTGAGCAAAGCATGCGTAAGGACTGCCTATATAAAGCGCAAAATTGAAACTAACACTATTACTACTTTCATTTTAGCATAACAAAAACAAACAATAAAAGTATTACAAAAATAGTATTGTACCTCTTTCGCTGACTTGTGGCCGAAAATTGAAATTTCCAAATTTTAGCATAATTTTTTTTGAATTTTGCCAAATTAGCTCAACACGGATTTGAATTTGCACAACACAATTGCAAAGAGAGAATGGAGAATGAGGGTGTGCTGAATGAGGGGGGGTATGGTGGCTATTTATAAAAATAATTTCGGGATTTTTTTTGCTATTTTTTAAGATCCCAACGGTAAAAAATGGTCAAAAACGGCTAAAATCTCCTCCAACGGCCGGATTTTTCGGGCCGTGCCGTGCCTAGGCACGACCCGCTGCCCACCTGCCGCTTTGCCGGCTGCCTATCGCTTTGCCAGTTGCGCCGCCTTTTCTTCTCACTGCCGGCTTGCCGTGCCGCCTTCCATGCGCCGCGCTGGCGCGCCTCGCCTCGCCAGACCCCGTCGCCTCCGCGACCAGCCTCCTCGCCTCCTCGCGACCTCGCCGCCTCGCCGACCTCGCGCCTCCTCGCCTCCCGTGGCCCCCGCGCCTCGGCGGCCCCGTCGCCTAGCCGAGCCCGCGCCTCCTCGCCTCACTGCGGCCCGCCTCTCGCCGATCTCGCCACCTCCTCGCCTCGCGCCCGCGCGCCTCGGCGGCCCCACCACTTAGCCGAGCCCGCGCCTCCTCGCGACCCGCGCCTCCTCGCCTCGCGACCCGCTGCGCCTCGTCGGCGCCTCCTCGATGGTCCGCGCGCCTCGTCGACCCAGCGCCTCGACAACCCCGCCTCGCCGGCGGCCTGCGCCTCGTCAACACCTCTTGGCTCCTCGACGGCCGGTCGCAGCGCAGCGCACCGTCGCGCCGCGCCGCCGCAACCCGCCTCCTTGTCTCTCTCCTCGCCGCGCGCGCTGCGTAGCTCGTGCACGCTCTCTCTCTCTCCTCGCTCGGCGTTCGCGCGCGCGCCGCGCGCGCCGCCTCTGCCTCTCCTCCTCGCCTCCCGCGGCCGTGCACGCGGCGGCATCGCTTCGTCGTGCGTCGGGCCGCCCACCAGCGTCTTGAGGCGCGCCAGCACGCCGGTCTCGTCTCTGCGGCGAGCACGACCCATGAACAGTGCGGGCCGAGTCGTGCTCGTGCCAGGCCAACAGTGTCGTGCTTCGTGCCGGCCCGTTAGGCCCGGCCAATTTGGCCAGCACTAGCCTCGGGGCGTCGCCCCCTCAATCTACCTTTATCTTCTTCCCCTTCCTTCTTCCCCTTCCCCTTCGCCTCCCTCTCCCTCTCCGACTCCCGTTCCCCTCCCTCTCCCTTCTCCGCCTCCATCCCTCTCCACACGTAGCCCTCTGCCGGAGCGTCATTTGGGTGCCGCTATTGTCCCCGCCGCTGGGGATGCCCCGCGACCGTGACCTGCTCGACGAATGGCGCTCCACACGCTGTTTATGGGGACCCCCGAGGATTCGGATGCCGTGGCTAAGGAGATCGCCTTCTACGCACGTGAACTCATGGAAAGCGCTCATGCGCAGCGCCTGCTTGGTCTGCTCCTCAACAACTGTGACCATGGGCACCGGGGCTTCAGCGTCGCCGTAATCGTGCGAGACAGAAAGAGGTTTTCCAGGATCTGTGCTGACAGGCATGTGCATAAACCATCGCGTTTCTTACTGTTTCTTTACTTGGTTTGTTGCAAATATCTAATAATGAGGTTTATTGGATATGTTTCATGTCAGATGAGGTTGTGAGGATGCCCAGTTCTTGCAGATCCTGGAAATCATTTCAACTTCTGAGAGAAGTCATCGTTCCATGGATGGCACCATCGATGATACAGAGCCTCAAGATGGATTCAGATAGACTCTGGGTGGTGCAGGCCTTCTTACAGTGTTTTCCTCTAGAAATTTCTCAGGTAATTTGCTTCTGTTCCTCCACCCTGGTTCTGCCTGCTGCAGAAATTTATTTTAATGTGAGATTGTGGTTAGTAACAGCTTGCCTGATTTTATAGTTACTAATAAAAGTTACTCGATCCCAGGCAATATTTCGTTTCAGCTTCTCAGAAAATCCATCATTCCATGGATGCCACCATCGATGATGCAGGCCCTCATGCTGGATTCAAATAGACTCAGGGTGGTGTAGTCCTTCTTACAATGTTTTGCTCAGGTACTTCGTTTTTTTCCCTGCAGCCTGATTCTAGCTGGTGCATAAATTCCTGTTAATGTGAGCTCTTGGTTAGTAACATCTTGCGTGATTTTGTAGTTGCTAATAAAGGTTACTCGATCCCAGTAAATAGTTCAATTGAGATATGGTTTTGTAACTGCTTTTTGTTTATAGGCAATATGTATAGTCTAGAATAGGTTTGTTGATATCAGGTTGCTTTTCTTGTTGGCGCACAGAACATTGCATTATCAGCCCAAAAAACAATTCTTAAGGTGATGTGCTGCCTATCATGGTTATTAAGGCGGTAAGGCGAGGTGAGGCGACCCACCCCCTTCACACCTTTTAAGCGGTAAGGCGCGAGGCGAGGCGACGCCTTACGTATCCTAAGGCGGCAGTGCAGAGCAGCCGACAGTAGGTTAGAAGTAGAAGAGAAGGCCACAGAAGATCCCCCACAGCAGTTGGACACAACAGTTGGAAGCCACAGAAAATCCGGCTTGCCTGGCCTGCCCGACGCCCTGCCCGTCCGCCTCCTCTTTTATCCCCTACTCGGCCGAGCACACGCGCACACCACACCACTTCACCTCGTCTTCACCCCTCCGCTCGCGCCGCCGCCTCCCTCCCCTTCCCTTCGCCCGTGTCGCCGCCTCCCTCCACTGCCCTTTGCTTGCGCCGCCTCCTCTGGCTCTCCCTCTCCCCCCGCGCCGCTTCGCCCGCATCACCTCCTCTCCCGTTTGAAGCTTCCCTACCCTCGCCCTCGCCCGTCCTCTTCCCCTTGCCCTTCCGTACCCCGACAGCACAGATCCGGAGCAACCGAGCGAGCTCCGGGCGGAGGAAGACACCCACGGACGGTAGAGTACCCCGGCGGCGCAAATCCAGAGACAAACGACACCCACGGGCGGCGGAGGACCCCGACGACGCAGATTTGGAGACAAGACGACGACGGCGCCGAGTGGTGAAGGCGAGGCTCCGGTGCAGATCGTGCGAGGAGGAACCTTGTCGACGAACTCCAAGGTACAAGTGAGCTCCCGGCTCCTCTCTTCTCTCCTTCTACCTCCCTCTCCACTGAAAGCTCCGAGCAGAGGACGCAAGGCGGGGGCGACGCAAGGCGGTGCGACGCCTTACACCCCGGACCCGCCTTACCGCTTTAGGCACGCCTTAATAAGCATGCTGCCTATCTCATCCATATTAGCCTTTCAAAAGATCATCTGGGTTAGGAATATGTTCCACTCAAATTACTCCTTCCTTAGTTATATATGCAGGCCAGATTCTGAATGATGTAGAGGTACCTGGATGAGTTTGATCGTATAGTGATTTAGTCTTATTTACTTTGTGCCTCCTCCGCCTTACAGGATATTGATTTCCCCTTTATACGTATATATATGTTAGGTTGCTCACTGTGTTGGGCGTGTTTGTGAGCACATGTCTAAATGGCTTCATGAGATGCTGACCGGAGAGTATCTATACATGGACAGTCAGCCTTTAGAGTACGATGGCATTGTTGCCACACATCATTCTAAATAGTGTCTTCCTTTGTAGAGCTAGATGACCTGGAAAACCTCATCAGAGCCTGCATTACTAATACAGCATCCACAGCATGCATCGACTTTGGAGGTAATCTATACCTTCCTCAGTTTATAATATGTCCTTAGATCGCTTCCTATTTCTCTACATAAATTCTTCCTTTCAATTGATTGTCTTAGCTATATTGCCACCCTAAAAATGCCCTTTTATGCTCTCATTCTGTATATCTAACACGCCAATACCACTATAACTACCAACATTTTTGAAACCATGCCCATTACCACTTCTGTCAGATTAGAAAACTAAACACATCAACAACCAGTTGATTTAGAAAGAAATTGACCTGCTGTCTTTAAAAAAAAGGAAGTCTAAAAGAGAAAAAAATTAGTCTCAGCGACCGCAAAAAAAATTGTAATCGAATACAGACTACAGCTCCAGGATTACTGTCACTACCTAACGAACAAATTGTAATTACATACCTTTGTCTGTAGAGTACCTTACGATTTTCCTGAATTAGGTTCCTATGTCCATACATACTGCTCCTGTTCATTCAACTAGGGAGCCACCAGGTTGCTAATGCTAATATGGACGTATGGTTCGAGGCCTCACAATGAGCTCAAAAAACAATGATTCATTGCTTTTGTTGAGCTATATTAAAACCTTTTAGGATATTATGGTTGACCTTAACTTACGGTGGTTGCTTTCGGACGAAAAAACAATAAAAAAAGTAAAAAATATATCCTCTAACAGAGAATACAAAACTGTCACATGCATTCATGACTGCTTAAGATTTCATACCATCAGAAGATTTGCTAAAACGTCTTGCATATATTGACTTACCCTTATTTCTTGCTCTTCCCTAGCAGCTACAATCGCAGGTCTCCTGTCCAGAACACCAGCTGCAGGACTCACTGAAGATGTTTTTTTTTTTTATGAAACCTTTTTTGCCAATGTGGTTTGGTGAAAAGACCCGCTGCTGCTGAATGTTCTCCCTGTTGCAAGACAGGCATGAACACTGTTGTTTTTTTTCGTTTTTCAGTGCTGCTGTTCATCTCAGTTGGCTTGGATTACTCATTTGAACAACTTTTGCATTGCGTAGGTGGACTTGGAGATGTTGTGGCTGCTTTTCCCAATGCTTTGGCGACAAGAGGACATCGTGTTATGGTACTCTCTTTTGTTTCCTTTTTGATGGCTGTTTCTGCAAAATCTGACAGATTAATCATTTGATGAACCTATATGTTTATATAATCATATTTGAATGAATGCATGGTAGATTTATTTTTGATGTACTAACATTCCACTTATCGACTTTAGGATGACAAAGGTTCAAGATTACCTAGACAATTTTGTAGAAGCAGTTGGTTCAGACTTTTAGCTATGCATATATATGGCATGCTATTGTGCCAGGCTGAATTAAACTTCATTTACAGATATGTTTAGTATTTATACATATGGAGCCATTAGGTAGAGCGTTATATGCCAAAATAGTGTAGCATTACAGGAATCTTCAGTTGCTCTTATTATCTGTACAGACTATCGGCTGAAAAATTTATGTTTGGTGGTTCCTGAGGCTGTTCCATAGTTCATTATATTGTTAGCAATTTCCATTCATCAGTTTGTTCCTCTGCCTCATGATGTTTTGATCGTATACCTTTTCAAGGTTCTCTTTCAATAATTCTGATTCTCTAGGTTGGACCTTTTGTGATAGTAGTAAGCCAGGACGTGCTCATGACCTCCTAATATGTATGCACTTCTTTGTCCACAATTACGTTTTTTTATGATACGATCTGATTGCATTGAATCTATTTCTTTGTATTCGGTCAGCATTTGTATGAACTATGAAGCCGTGTCCCTTTCCTTCCCCAGAAATTCAGTTCTTTCTTTTTCTTTTTTCCGTTTGTTTTGGATACCATGTTTACATAAAAGATTATTACGAAGGGTCCAATATTGGTTACCATAAAAGAAACTGCGTTTTTTTAATCAAATAGTTCGCTTAGCTGGCAATGCTAGCTTTCGCTGTTGTTTCTAATTACCGAGGAGCAGCGCTTTCTATACATATGTCTGGGTTGGATGTCTTCACAATTGCTTTTTAATGTTTAGTCAGATTCGTCATTATTTTAGCAATTTCCGACACAGTTTTAGGTTATCGCAGTTCGCCCCTGTTTTTCTCCAAGTTAAACATTCTCAGATCCTTTGTCCATGGTATGAACAGTCTCCAATGGTATTCATTTTATATAGCTCAAAAGCACCAGTGTTCTCCACTTCCCCTTACTGACATTCCACTTATCAGCTTTAGGATGGCATAAGGGTTCAAGCCAAGTGCGCTCGGGACAAGAGCATGGAATTGGTGACAGCATACTATTGCTTTTCATTGTACCAGGTTGTTCACGACCATCACTGTTTGTTCCCTGCTTAAAAGTGAGGTATTTTAAAGAAAGCTAATGCTCACTAGGTGTCTCTTTTGATCTGAGCACCTCTTATCTAGAGATTACTTGCATTTACGTTTTTTTGCTTTTGTAGATAATTATTGAATATTGATAAATATCACATCGTCAGCGTTTTCTAGCTGTTCCTGTCAATGCCTTCAAATTTGGTGATGTGTCTAGATGAAACTGTTTTTGTTATGCCATACTTAGCAACGTGTACAAGTTAAAATGAAAGATACTGAATTTCCACAGATATGGATTACTATTTGTTATATTCATCTTTTTTGGGCGCAAATATGACTTGTGCACTATGGTACATCAAATCCTAATGTTCAAAAGAGATATGTTCGGTTATAATCTTTTCATACCGTTCATTTTCTTTAATCTAATATATGCAAGAGTAGAGAAGCAGTTGATGAGGTTGCAACGTCGTTACATTATTTCCAACCTGCCGCCCGCGTGGCGCGGGTTCCCTTCTGGTTACCTAATTTAAAGGCCTGAGGAAAGCACCCCTCCTCGCGCTAGCCACGTCACCAGAAAAATGTCGTCCGTTCGATCGCGCCGTGCTACGCTCGGGGCCGCACGATTGGATCCGATGCGCTTGGTGGGAAGGGGCGTTGCTCATGCGGACGCGTGTCCATTGGGCCCTTTAGCCTCACGAAACAGCTTGGCTGTTCGCATCTCCGTGCTAGCGATGCGAGCGTGCGCCCTTCCCTTCATTCTCCCGGATCCCCTTTCCATCAATTCTTCTTTGCCCTTTGCTCTCTCGTGCCGAACTGTTTTCGCGGTTCTCCTCCCGTCATGCCTGTGCATCACTCTCGCTTCCTCTAGATGGCGCTCCTTCCGTCGCATGAAGCGTCGACCTTCTCCTCTTCCCCGCTCCTTCCCCTCCAGCTCCGTCCCTCCCTCTCCGTCCGCCACCAATTTGGTCCCACGGTTCTCCTCCCGTCGCGCCCATCCTCCCCTCTCGCTTCACCTGGCTGAAGCTCCTCAGGAAATAAGGCCGCAACAGTGCCAGTGACGGTGGCGCCCGGGTTGAGGCCAGCCCACCTCCCATCTCCTCCCTCTTCGTCCGGCGTCCACCCCCGATCTGGTACCGTGGTTCTCCTCCCGTTGCGGCCATCCTCCCCTCGCTGCCCTTGGCTAAAGCACTTGCCTGCCCTTCCCTCTCGCTCCCCTTGGTTGGAGGTCCTCAGGAAATAGGTCCTCAACGGTGCTGGTGATGGTGGCTCCCGGGTTGAGGCTGGCCCAGCTGGGTCGATCGTCCTCCCATCTTTTCCTCAGGCGGCTGTGAGGGGCCTCCCTACTGCTCTCCACCCCCTATTGCGCCTTCCTTCTTTGTCCCCCTGGCCTCCAGTTGCTTTGCCTGTCGCGGCCCCTTCTCCGGCTCCCCTCACCTGTAACTGTTTAATAATTTTGGTAGATGCTAATTTTGTTGTAGGGAGACCAGGATCCTTGATTAGAACAAATATATTGTCTAGGACCGAACTGCTGGTGTTGGTTGTTACTTATGCTTGGAAATTTTCAGGTGATGGAGTTGTGCCTGACAAAAGAGGTGGGAAACTTCAGAGATAAACTGGTTGAAGAAAATTTCGACATAATTACGAGGTATGTGACCATATTGTTATATGTCTATCGTTATTATGCTGCAACGGAATGTTGCACTCTGCCTCGTTCTAATGAAAGTTGAAACCTACGGATGAGATCTGATGCTATTGATAGGAATGATAGATATGCAAACAGGAATACTGTGTTTTTCAATGTGAGCTATAGCGATATCCTTTGAGATCGTTCTGTATATCGCTTTAGTATTTTCACGAGCATCAGGTAGTTCTTATGAATCACTGATGTTAATATTGTTATTTGATGAACTTTGTTCGAAAATCCTATTGACTATGATCAGTAGGTACTGTTGTGTCATCATGTAGTTCCAATGAATGTACGGACTTCTTTGTCATCATGTAGTTCTTATTAATGATGATACTTTCTAATGTGTAGTCAGCAACCACTCTTTGTATAATTGTTTCATGAAAACTGAATTCCCATGCCAATGCATGCTTCATGATGATTATAGTGACTAGCAAGTTGTCTTTGAAGTACATCGCGGGAATAAATAACACTTCAAATTACAAAATAACAAATGGCTAATCATGGTGTCTAAAAGACAGCTGATTTGATCGATTTCAGAACTAATATAAGGAAATTGTTGGGAAAAGAAATGAGTCCGGGTACCACCCTTAATTAATTTTACATTTCAACGTTTTTGAATGTAATAGGTAAAATACCCCAGATATAAGCTCATAGGGTATTCATCTCCACGCAGGACATGCACCCAAATCTGTAAACGAAAAACCTAATGTGTGTGTGCTTTTCCATCTTCGGCAGTTGGTGCCAGGTGATTAGTTCTGGATGTTTAGTCTGTGGTCTTGGATTTTGTGCTAGAAGCTTCTAGCAATCTGCTGCTTCCGTGTGATTCTTGGTTGCAGGCTTCGCTGAGGGTTATTGTTCAAAACATGGAGAAAATGTAATAAGGTTTTTTGCATGAATTTTTGTTACACAATATGATGTCTCCAGAACACGGGTTATGTGCTATTGTACCACATATTACTTTACAAGTTACACATGTATCTAGAAAATGTATATACGAGATATATATAGAATATCACTGTTAATACAGAGCATGCTTAGCACTTTCCATCCTATGTGGTTATATCCAAGGTTAGCAAAACTGGGGCTTTCAGATTTGCTAGGACATAGTTCATATTCCTCCAAAGGGTCCTCTTGCTACCATGAAAACCAGTGATTTTTCAATTACTACTGCTGCTAACAAATCAGTGTTTCCAGATCGAATGTGCAACTAATATAGGGGCACGATCAGATTATTACTATGTGTTAGTGTGCTGTGAACTCAAAGCTTAGTAGGAAATAGAGGTTGTCTCCTGTTTCCTGGTTATGATAGCCAGGAATTTCAGATTACCAAAGTTCCATTTTTTGCTATATCTAAGCGTTCGTTTAATCCTCTGTCTTGCTCAATCAAACGTGTACATGCAGACCACAAATGTGGTACCTGAAACTCTTATTTTTGCAATTGATTAACCCTATAGAGCCATCAGGTCTATATGTCCATATGCATATGCTATCTTCAAGAAATGATTACATCCACTTTCCAAATACCCTGCCTTTGCTTCTCAGAGCTTTTGTAGCTCTTTTACAGTCTTAGGGATTTCTGATCTACACCGTCAGGCAGGTGCAAGGCGTTTGGCAAAAAAAAAAAAAACTTATATTTGAGCTAGTACCGCTAATAATTGGTATATTGTTTCTCCTTTTTTTTCATTCCGGTCATTCGTCGCTCAGCAAATAATAGTAAGAGGTCCAGTTTCAGGCCATCTCCATCGGGTTAGGTTTGTATCAGACAAGGTTTTTTTTTTTTTTTTTTTTTTTTTCATGAACTGGTAGTTCAATTTTTAGTTTAGAATAGGTTGCGTTGTTTGAGTCAGGATTTATGCAGGGTTCTTGCTCAGCTACTATCAATAGTTCTTGCTGCTGCCATGACGAACAGTTCTCGTATTTTTGTTTGATGTATAAGGTATCTGTTCTGTTTGATGTCTATTTTGTTTCTTTCTAGTGTGCCATGCTTAGTGTCCTAATTAATCACATCACTTTTATTAAGGCATCTCCCTCATAAAATCATTTATGTAGTTCTCAGTCCACTCCCATTACAGGTTATTTTCCGTCTGTTGTGCTTACAAATAGTTTCCGTAGTTTTTATTATCAGTTGTTGCTGAGTGTTGTATCATAAGAAAAGGTATTTCCTTTTGCTTGGCAACAATATCTATGCTTTCTAATTTATGCTTTCAAGAGACTTATTGAAGAAAAACTAGCATGTTGTCTCGAGAATTTCATGCTTACCTCAAGAATTACAAATGTTGTGTCGTTATGAACTTCTGACCATTTGTCTGCTTCAGTTTAAGCATTTGAATTTATATCTTCTTTGACATGCTCCATTGTTTATCTCAAATTAGTTTCAGTTAACTTCTGCCTAGTAGGACACCATCCAAGCAGTGCGTAGAAATTAGAGAACCCATAGGGTTCAGATACCCATAGACATGTTTGTGAAGCTACAATAAATGGGTTCTCTAATGTTCTACCCAACTTCTTTGTATATTCCAAAAAACTCCTCCTGTTTGTTTTACATGGTAGGTTGCGTAGACTAGAATACTTTGCTCATATTTTGCGTGCTTTACGAACACCCACGAAACCAGCGATTAGGAAAACTGGACCGACGGAACAAGGGTTCTCCTCAGTCCTCCCTTTCTCCCAAAAACCCTAGCCGTTGCCAAACAAGCTCCCCTCTCCTCCCTTCCTCCTCGCTGCCATCGTCGGTGGTCGTCAGTCGGTCAGCGGCGGTAGCGGGTCTTTTTCTTCTCGGTGGTGGCGCCTGATCTGCATTGCGCTCTCGATGTCCGACGTTTGTCCGCCGATTTTCAATGGTGTGGACTTTCGTCGGGGTTGGATCTGGGGGCCATCTCTGCCGACTCTTCTTTGGGCGTGGCAATTCGGGGCCTTTCTCTGCCGGCTGGCATGACGATGGAGGTGGCGCGGTGCAGATCCAGATTTGGTGCAGTTGGTAGAGATCATGAAGACTCGGTGGCGGACTGGCGGTGGCTTGTGCGGTGCTGGGCTCCTCCCCGGTGGACAGTTGTTAATTGGGTGACGCGTGGGCTGCGGTGGACGTCGCCTTCCTTCGTGCTGGCGACGATTGGCCGTTGGGGATGTTGCGGTCATCGTCTTGGTGATTTGACCTTCATTGGTTGGATCTAGTGACGAGGTCGTGCTGTGATGTGGTCTTAGAATGCTGGTACCTTCGACCTGAGGTGAAAACTCTTGATCTGGCCTCGCTGGTTGGATCCGACAACAATGTTGACTTAAGCGGTGTTACCTTCTTGAAGGCATTGATTTGGAGCATCGGTACCTAAGTTCTGGAGTGAAAACTCCTGATCTGATCTTCGTTGGTTGGATCTGGCGACGACGACGTGAGTCATATCCCTTCTTGGAGGTGTCACTATAGAGACTGACCTATCATTACCTCTCTGCTGCGCAGCTGCTGTTCGCTTGTTGACGATCTCTTGGTTGGTCCCAGAGGTGGGGCTAGGTGATTTTTTTAGGTTAGCTTTTGCATGACAGTTTGTTTGTCATTGTTGGTTTTTAGCTATTTTTTGTTTTAAGTTTTTAGTTGATAGTGGTGTAATGGCTGTGTGCATCTCTAGTTGGTGCATCAGGGGTTATACTTTTATTATCTAAAAAATTTATTTAATAGATTTCAGCAAATATCGTTCACTATCATTAATCTGATGTATGTAATAGTAGAGGAGCAATTAATCATTTTGCAATATCGTTAGCTTATTTGCGCCCCGTCCGCCGCACCATTCGGCGCAGGTTCCCTTTTAGTTTCCTTGATAGCTGAGATGATTCCCGGGCCTGTGAATGACTCGCACGGTCTCACTCTCCACGGATCGACCAACCCGATCGATACAATCTGTTTCCATAATCGCCCTTTGCAAACCGCGTCGATGGGCCAACGCCACAGCCCACACTTTTCTCGGGCGCTAATGCTTTCGAAGTTAGAGCGTCACGGACATTGACGAACCACCTCGCCGAAAGCCTACCACGAAACCAATTGGATGCAGAAGTGAAAACTGTTGTAACGTGGCACCGTGGGGACCAACCATGTGGGAACTTTACCTAAGCTAGAAGTTAACCCGTGCCATTTATGTGGTCGGTGGGGGTGGGGGTGGGGGTGGGGGTGGGGGAGGGCCCAGAAAATCTGGAGTAGGAAAAAATAGATTATCATTCAGAGACAAAAAAAAGTAGTGTATCCTCAAGAAGCTTAGCCAGATTGTACAGTATAAAAAAATAATTAAAAAACACATTTATGGGAAAGGCTATAAAAAACCCAAACAAATGTGGTTATTTAACAGCAGAAATGTTTTTTTCCTAACTAAAGCATCCTAACACCTCACTAACACTATAGAAGAAACAACTACTGACTGAAAAGGTAGGAGTTAAAGAAATTTGGAATGGAATAACAAAAACTGTACTTACCTAAGCTTTGCATTCGTGGACGTCCATGCTGGAACTGGTTTTCTCTGGGTCTCATGTATGCATTTCACGTCAACTGGAACAATGTTGAAAAAAAACATTTTTAGGGCGTCAAAAGATTCATAAAAAAAGCCAAAAGGAAATTTGCAAGGTATGAGTTTTTCATCACATATGAGAGCAGGCTATTCACTTTTTTTTTTTTTTTAAATAGATGGTTCGTCTAGTTAAAAAAAAATGAAAAGAGCATCATACGTGGTCAAAAGTTATTTAAAAAAAGCTAGAAATTAAAGGAATGCTCATTTTAAAAAAATACGGGTCCTAATTAGGTGGTATCTAATCAGCATCTTTTCATGAGTCTAAATATTGTTTTTCCCGAGTTCTGCATAATCTAAATATGTTATTAGAAAAATAGAGAAAGCCTGCCATACTATATTTTCCATGGACAGGGAGCAAAAATAGGAAAGTATGTTATTAAAATTCTTTTATTTTGGACAGGGAGACAAAAACAATAAAGTCTTACCAAAAGCAAGCTGTATGATAGAGTAGACCTCTTTTCCATGGAATAAGAAATTAGGAAAGTGACAAATGGTGGCATGCTATTTGGTTATCTAAAGCGATAGCTTTTCCATCACACATGAGAGCAGGCTATTCATATTTTTCTATAGATGGTTCATCTAGTAAAAAAAATAAAAGATTATCGTACATGGTCAAAAGTTATTTAAAAAAAGCTAGAAATTAAAGGAATGCTAATAAGAAAAAAAAACACACGGGTCCTGATTAGGTGGTACTTAATCAGCATCTTTCCATGATTATAAATATCGTTGTCCCGGAGTTCTGCATAATCTAAATATGCTATTAGAAAAATAGAGAAAGCCTGCCATATTATATTTTGCATGGACCGGGGGCAAAAAAAGAGAGGAAAGTATGTTATTAAAATTCTATTATTTTGGACAGGGAGACCAAAAAAATAGTGTCTTACCGAAAGCAAGTTGTATGATAGAGTAGACCTCTTTTCCATGGAATAATAAATTTGGAAAGTAACAAATGGTGGCAATGTTCTTTGGTCATCGAAAGCGATAGCTGTCGCATGGCGAAGACAAAAGGAAGATGGCAGAAGTGAGCTTCAAAACACAACCAGAAAAATAGCTAAAGAGGATAGGATCTTTCAACGCTCAATCTCTGTATAGGGTAACAAAACCTGCTAGTTTTCTTATCCAGTTTCATGTGGTAGGCATTGTTGATATCTTTCTGTTATGGTGACAAACAGTAAAATTCCCTAACTAAAACAACTGGAAAAATAGAACGACAATGAGAAGAATGAAATACACATGTAGCCAAATCTATCCGATCAGCACAAATTTGGAGAACATACATGGTCATTGCACAAAGTTTGCTAGAGGTACAATCTTTCCCTTGCATCCAACATGACAAAGGGAAAAGCAATGAAAAGAAAAAGACTAATGTACGATTATGAATGATAGCTTGCTAGGGCCAAAGGAAAATCTGAAATCTATTCCAACAGAGACATTTTATTGTTGTATATTAAAAGTGTATTACATGTGGTTAAAAGGTGCAATTGAAAAGATACAAAATCAGATAAAAAAACATCCTATGTAGTAGAGTCATGTCAATGTTTATAAATCGCTTGGAGCTCTGATCAATAGAATCCCATAGTGTTAATGCTCTGACTCTGATTGTCCATTTATCCATTTTTGTTGTGAATGGCTGAATGCACCTAGCACTGTATGCTATATTGTGTAGAGCTGGAAAACAAGAAACAAAAGCAATATACGACACGCATAAGAGTACAGACACATGCATAAGTAATATACGACACAAGCAATGGGCATGACACTCAACCATGTGAAAATAAATATCTGTCTTACTCGGTTACTCTCTAATTCCTACAAATCGATGTTATGAGTAACCTATTTGAAATTGATGATACTGCAAGCACTTTTTGCAGAGGCTAGCAACCTGTATCACCAACTTGACTACCTAACCTGTCTGAAAAATGATTCATAACTATACTCCTAAGATACGTAACTATGTATCTTTGTTTACAATGATTAGTGTGTCCAGATCGGCGAACAATCCTGTAAGTAGCATGTTCTTTAAGGTTTATTACTGTATGGCTAGTGCAACTGTTTTCCTGTATTGTTTTATGAATCTTTCTAACTCGCACTATATTGAACTAATATGTTATCAACACAACCAGTTTTTTTAAGGCTTATTACAATACGCCTACTGCAGGAGTCATGTTTTACTGCTCTATGACAATTTCTAACTTATACTATATCGAACTAATATGTTCTTAACACAATGGTTGTTTGTGTCAGATTTAGCAAGTAAGGAGAAATGCCATGTGATTTTGCAATGCCGTATAATTTTAAAGAGCGTGGTACAGTGAAGGCTGAACACTATACTCGAAACGAAGTATTGCTTCTTTCCCTTTTCTTCCATGATTTAGAATATCTTAAATAGAACAGGAGAAATTATTGATCCAATAACACAACTCTATGCTATTTGGAATTAAATCTCATTGGAAGTAGTATGACGGCTTTCGTAGGAGCAACACTCTTTTGATTGTGTCGAGGTAACCGAGCCTTGCCTTCCTGCAGTTCGCTTCTTCACATAACTTGCAGTAACAAAGTAATCAGATATGAGCACTATACAAAAAAAATAGATGCAAGGATGAAATAAATACATGGAAAATGCAAAGAACAAAGAAAGTCATGGTGGCACACTGTGGCTACTCGGAGAGTCATGGGCAGGCATGAACATATGGTCGTAGCGCTGCTCGAGGAGTAAGGCAAAAGTGCGGGCTTACGCTGAGACGCTAGACAAGGGGGCACGACAGGCAAAGGAGTTGGAAGGCAGGGCGCAGAGGAGGAAGGCGTGGTAGGGGTAGAACATAGCGGCGAGGCCAAATTGGCGGCAGACATAGAGCGAGGATATGAGAGGCGGAGTGTAAAGAGCAAGAAGGATGAGAAGGCTAGGGGATGGACGGGACAGGAGGCGCCGGGGCAGCGACTGGGCAGCGAGCTTGAGAAGTCGGCGGGGAAGGAAGAGGGAGGGAGCGACGGCGCTAGAAGAGGAGGGCTGTGGAGAAGGGAGAGGAAGAGGACTAGAGACAGAGGGGAAAAGGGGCGAGAGGAAGCGACGGACGGGGAGAGAGATCGAGGGGTGGGTGGGGGAAGAAGAGGGAGGGAGCGGCGACACTGGTAGAGGAGGACGATGGAAGAGGAAGAGAAAGAGGACCAGAAGCAGAGGGGAAATGGAGCGAGGCGAGGAGCAGTGCATTGCGTGACCGAGCAAGCGAAGAGACAAGATGAGAGAGGTGGGTGTGCTAGGGTTTCCGCCGCAACCGATACTGGCCGCCCGCTGACGATCCGACGAGCGAAACGTGCATGGCGCGACAAGATGGTTCGGGGCTCCTCCACGGGATCCCGGTCGTCCAACAATGATCTGATGTAGCAGATTTTTTTAGGGCAATGTGGCCCACGCGAGAGGCGCCCTTCCCACGCCTAGAGAGGGCTTCCCTCCACGCGATCCTGTGCGTCCGGAGATGATCCGACTGATGGCCTGTTTCGAGGTGACGTAGAGGGCGCCGGAGGCCTCCCTTTCCACCAAGCTTTAATGTTAGTAATGAGGTCTATTAATGGTTAAGGCCTATTAAGGCACATGAAGCATGGCTATCTAGTTTAGTCTTATATTGCTTGTTGATTCATAAGGGGAGACTCACTACGCCTATATAAAGGAGGCAGGGGCCAGGGGCTCTCATTGTACACACACCTACAGATCTCGTATCCATCCATCAATAAAGAGCGAGGAGCTGTTTGGACTACTTGTGTCTTCTAATTTTCGCATGATTGTTCATCGACAACGCGACCACAAATCTAACATGTTATCAGCACGGTAATGCACTTGCGTAGGTCATCTCGTACATTCTATACAACATATCTATTTTTAATTATTTTGCGGTGTTTATCTAGCCCTTCCCATTTCTCTCTTTCCCCCTAACTGCGCCAATGACGCCGCTGTATCGCTCACCTACGGTGAGGCCCCAAAGTGCCTACCGCAGACGACCAGCTCTACCGGTGGTCTTTGCCATGCCACCCTTGTTGGTGATATGTGTTGGTGATATACCCTAGAGGCAATTATAGAAATGATTGTATCATGTCTATGTTTACGAGTTATAGAATAAATATTATTATGTTCATTGAATGAATTATCATTTATAAAGATTAACAAGTATGCAACTTGTTGATGAAGCTCTTTAAGTTATATGATGTCATTCTAAATGTATCCCTGGTCAGAACACTAGTGACTTATTGACCAATACATGTATTAATTGATGACCATGTTTCACCGATCATGAATATGGGGATATCGAATCAATAATGTGAACACATGTGAGAGAACATGGTGTTGGATTGACTCACCTTGAGATACTATTGAGATTGTTATGATTTTATGTGTCATCAGTTGGTCTCAAGCAATGATGATGTATAATTCTTAGGCCTGAGATCAGCATGGTTCCATACATATGTAATAGTACACTTAGGGGTTGCCAAACACTACTCTGTAACTGCGTAGTTATAAAGGTAGCTTTCGGGATATGCTATGAAACATGCGGAGGGATATGATTGGTCAGATATGTGATTTGCCCCTTCGAACATAACAAGAGAGATATCTCTGGGCCCCTCGATGTGGTTGGATAAAGAAAGTGTATGACCGTGTTACTAGTGGTTGAAGAGTCGACCACATGAAGTTATCTATCACTTGATCGAGAAAGTATTGAACAGTCTGTGGATGACAAAATATCTCACCTAGAGTTTAACCAGATGTTGTGAGGCAAAGGGAGAATACATAAGCAGGTCGTTCAGTCTGACCAGATATGGACTAGTTTTATGGAGATGCAGGCTGGTCACAAACTGGTCGAATATGATCACTAACTAGCAGCGAACTGGTCTCAAGGAGTTACGAACTGATCGTGACTAAATATGAACCGATCGTATGGAGATACGAGTTGGTCGTAAGTGATAAGGACTTGGTTGCAGATCATATTGCATATAAGATTCATCCGATATAATATTTATGTGTATTTGAGAGTCATTATGTCCTACTAGGAACTGCTAATGACTCATGGTCAGAAAGGAGTTTATGAGTCACAACCGATTACGTATGAACCTACCGGGTCGTACACTTAACGGGTTGGAATAAACGAGTTCGGATAGGATCCGTTATAGGCTCTTTATAAGGGGTTGCACGAGGTTGTTGGGACGTATCAGAGTTGCACCACTGAAACCCTAGCCGTCATCTCCTCGAAGGCCCTACCGTGCGTGTTACCGTGTTGGTGCTAGCAAACTGGCACACGGCATTCCACCCTTGGACATGTGGATACCGTAGAGGCGCTGCTGTGGTTACTGCTATGCTGAACAAGGACGATCCAGGACATATTCAAGGAACGTGATAGGTTGCCTACGACCACTACATCAACGTGCTCAACGTTGGATTAGGTTGCTCCAACTCTTCTTCCATTGCACTACGCATCTAGTACTAACAATCTATGATCTCTTGCTTGCATGGCTTCCTGGTTTACGTGGTAGAATTTTGAATTGCAAGCTAGTGTAGTCTACCCGGATTCCTTTAGTGGTATCAGAGCCATCTTGTATAGTTCGTGATCTAGATCGGTCACATATACTAGATATGTGGTAGTAGTAGATTGGATCTATTGCTATTTTTGGTATGGTAACCTAGATCGGTTCATATGGATGGAGCGGTTTAGGCATTGGTTGATGAGATCAATTGGTTTCGGTGATAGTAGATGGGTTTGCGGGAGGCATAAGTTGATAACACTAGATGATTAACTACGCTTGTTCATGGTCGCATTGCATGATACTTCTATCGGTCGGAATTCCGCCATTAGGGTATGTCGCGTTATATAATATTATGTGTTTATATCACCTGATAGAATTGGATTCTATGCACAACACCTTTTGTAGGGATTGATGCACACACTTCCATTGGTGTGTGATTAAGTGATTATCACAAGGCATTTTCAGTGCTTCATGCCAAAGTAGTCATGCCCGCTAAGGTTTTACTTCCATTGGGCTAACCACCTACTGAAAGCCACCTCTTGCGCTAAATGGGAATATTGTCTAACCGACACCCGCACATCAACATGGCACAACTAAAGTGGAACATTACAAATTATTTAGCTCAGTCTATCCCATTCCAGACTTGTGGTAGTACGATGGAGCTTTGCAAGATGCGGCTCAAAGACTAGTCCTTAACTAACTTGGGCGACTTCCAGAAATAGCCTCTAGGCCTTGACCATTCACTGAATCGATCCTATGCGTAAACTTGCACCCGCCACCTATCTATTTTGCCCAAGTCCAAACTAGTTTTTATTTTATTATATTTTCTAAAGTCATTTATAACTTCCATGGCACACCAATACTATGGATACAATTTAAACTACTTTTGATTTTTGGCGCTAAATTCCCAACTCAAATATTTTAGGTCTAAGCATAGCTAAGCTTAATTTTTCTAAAATGTTCTGGTTCATACTATTGTACGAACTAGATTTTATCTAAGGTGAGAAGGTATGGGCATTTCAATGACAAAATTGGCTATACAAATGTATTTGGATCAACTACAATTTTAATATAGGTATTTCAATTATATTGAATAAAAGTAAGCATGTAGTAATAATTTAAAATAAAATTTAAATAATTTGAAATATTAGGATAAAATATGATCAAAGCATGTAACTTGCCTTGCTCAAATAATTGTTGTTCTGAAACAGAGTAGAAATCTAGCTCTTCGAAGTCATCGAAATCTATATGCGAAAAGAAGCCAAATTCAAATAAAACTAAAAAAAAATTAAAATATTGTACAATCGTGTGGAGGAGTAGGGGAGGACATCGTGTGGTGAGGATCGCGGTAGCAATTGCACAATCCCGGTGTAAACTCACGCAAAGGAGGGGGAAATTGGCCGGAATGGGTGCAGCGTGGTGAGGATGTTTTAATGCTTGCGATTTCGCAAGAAAAGTAGGCGGAAATCGCGGGCTTGAAGACCTTTGGCTAGGCGTCCATGGCGGTCAAAGTGGGCTACTGGAGGAAGAAGATTGGAGGAAGGAGAAGGAGGTGACAGGTGGGCCCGACGGCGGAAAGAGAAAGATAGAGGGCGGTGGCAGGCGGGGCCTGAGTGGAAGAGAAAGAGGGGCGGGGCGGGCTAGGCCGGTCGGTGAAGTTGGGCAACAGGATAAAATGGGCCAAACTAGGAAAAAGGAGAAATGGACCAAGAGAAAAATATTTCGGCCCGAGGGGATTTAGGGAATTAAATTGATTTTCTGATTTTCAAAAAAGCAATAAATCAAAAGGACTTTTAGAAAATATCAAATAGAGTTCAAAAATTCTGAAACAATTCACAGAAATTCCATGAATTATTTTGAATATAATAAAATTATTTCCAACTTTAAGTTGGTTTTTATTTTTTTCACATAAATTATTTTTAATTTCGAAAATTAATAAAAACCTTTTTAAATCCAAAAAATTCGAGAAAATAGTTAAATTTTCCTTTTAACTTTAAAATCCAGGAAATTCAATAAAACTATTTTAAATTTTAGAAGAATCCAATAAAATATCAACTTTAATAAAAGTTTTTAATTCAGAAACAAAACTTCCGGATATTACTTATGTATTCCTATTTCGACAACTTTTTTCTAACTTATTTTCCTTTTGAGATAAAGAAGTTGATATGGGTAAGTTTCGATCTGAGTTCGGATAGAAAAGCATGGTGATCGATGAGCTTACCCGTATCACAAAGGAAAAAGACAAGAGCATAAAGGCAAAGGAGGAGCATTGCGTAAAGGATGTTGCCTCTCGTGAAAACGAAGTCAAGAAGCTTAATGATTACTTGGCAGGTAAAAAAAAAATTCTTACCTACAACCAGTATAAAATACTAGTCTTAAGTAAGGTTTTATTAATTCATCATTACTTTATTTTCAGAGCAAGCGTCAGAAATAAAATGACTTCAGGAGATACTGATTCGTAGCTAGGGGGAAACAAAGGCTACAAAAATTAATCTTCAAAACAACGTTCCATCCTGAACAACATGCTCGGAGGACTGGGTGCTGAGGAGGTCACTCCTCTTGAATACACTGTGGTCGGACATACGAGCATTGTTGGGCAATAGGTCGGAAGTCTCCAAGAGTTGATCACTACTCGGACGACCAACCAAGCTAATTCAATGAGACAAGAGGTCAAAAAGGGACTAGGCTTTGCTTTGGCTAATCTTAAAGCCCGTGACCGCAGTCTTAATCTTCTTCCAGTTGAGGCCGATTTTGACTGCCCTGAAGTCGAAGCCCAACAACTGATCAAAAAAGCTAAATAAGCTGGAAAGAAGGTCGCAAAGGAGATGCAACTTGGATCTCATTCATCCGAGTAGTTTGTAATAGGAAACATCTTGTGAAAACAATGTTTATTTTTGTGTACGTATAAAGCTTCATTTCCTACTAATTGTCTTTTTGAGTAGTTAGTCACTCATAAGACACAATAAAAAAAATAAGAATTGAAAGACAAGATGTAATGTCCCAAAATTTGGCTTTTCAAAGATCTTTTGAGTAGTTTAGGTCCCTGAAATTTTTTACCAATTTTATTTGAATTAATAAAGCTTAATTGAGAATTTTCTAAATTAAAAATATTTAATTTGACTAATATAAACATCAATTTAAAGGAAATCTGTTTTAGTTGGCTTCCTTGTGCTCCAAGGAATTTTTGTGTATTTTCTGAGATTTTTCTGGATTTGTTTGCTATTTATTTGGCCTCCTTGTTTTTTTGGGATTTTCTTTAATTCCAAAAATCTTCTTTCTCTCTCTCCTGCCCATGTGCTACAGTAACCATCAGGCTCTGTTCACGTTCGTATCCTAGCCGATTATTTCCGACCGAGAGACTCGTTCTGTACGCGTTTCCAATTCAAACTTCAAAAACAAACTTCCTTTCCTTTCTCCTCTCGGTTGCTACAGTACCCATCAGTACTATTCATCTGGATCCCAACCGAGCCGCACGCTACAACAAATTGCGGTTTACTGTTCACGTATCACAGCCGATCGCTCCCAGCTGAACTGAACAATCTAGTATGTGTTCGTTTCTAACTCAATTTCTAAATTCCATATCTTTCTCCTCGGTGCGCATAAAAGCGAACCATTTATGCCTACGCGTCCATCTTGATCTCCTCTTCTAATCCCATGAATTGGTTTCCTCCAAACCAATCTATTTTCGTCGCCATCTGCAGAATACTGAGCTCTACCCAAAGGATCTTCTCCGGCGAGTTGCGCCTTCATCCGACATCTGCCTGCCAGACCGTCTGCGGCGTTGGCTTCGTGTCGTCACCCTATACGTCATGGTTCCATCCCCGTCGTCTGAAGATCGCCGGAGCCATGTTAAGCCATAAAGCCAAAACGTGCTCACCGCGCTCCTCGCTTCCTCGGTGAGTTTTTCCAAAATCTGATCGCGCCATCGCGTCCGGCTCTTCGTTTCCTTTCCGTTTTGCCCTTTGCCTCGCTGCCAGACGTCGCCATCTCCATGTGCCGAACCAGCTGAGCTGTAACATCCCAAGTTTTATACTTGTGTTTCCAATGTAAGAAAATGAGTAGAAATTAAAACTTTTTCTTACATCATGTATTTCCTGTATGTACTAAACAATTATTGTACAAGAGTTATGGAAATACAAAGTCACAAGTCTGTTTATTCAAATCTGGATCCTTCAAATTACATTCTTGTTCCATCTTGGGTTAATTCCCTGGAAATAATTTTCCTAAATTCCTGGTTTGCTGTGTAACCCCTCTGAAAAATTTCACAATTTTTAGAAATTGTTTGAATATTTTAGAGGTCAGTCAAACCAACTCAAATTCTGGTCAAACAGGGGACCAGCACCTTGTAGAATTTTTGGAGGGAAATGTGTAGCACAAAAACCTCTGAAAAATTTATGCAAGGTCATTAACTCAGCTAGCAAGCTCATGTAAAAATTTTATAATTTTTGGAGTGAGTTTGCTATCCCAAACAAATCCTCAAACTCGAATCAGTTTGAAACCCCAAATTAGGTCTGAGTCAGACTCAGGCTCGAGTCAGACCCGAGTCCGACCCAGCCTTTGGTTTCGGTCGAGCCAGCCGCTTAGACCTCCTCGGGCTCGCGCCACTCGGGCGTCAGCGGTGGGTGGTACAGGCCGTTGGATTCTCATCCAATGCTCCCGAGCTCCCCGCTGCTCTACCGAGCACTCGAGCACCCTCAGCCGAGAGATGCTGATCCTGCGGTCTAGGACCTCCCCAGGACCTCCTACCGCATAAGACCTCCTCTGCCTCGGGAGATCTGGAACGTCCAGGACCTCCCCGAGTGCATCTGGAACGTCCAGGACCTCCCTCGGTCCTATTTTTCTTCCTCACGACCTCCCCGAGGTTGGTCATCATGGTTTTTCCGCACCTGTGCTTGTGTCAGTGTCAGAGCAGTTGGGAGCAGTGGCCTGTCACTTTTTGGTCCTTCCCAACGTCTCTTTCTGCCATGCAGTGATTGTATGTCAGACCTTTGCCCTAAAAAGAAGTCAGTCCTACCAGCTCCTGTCACATCTAGCAAGTCCATGGCAGGGGTGTGCACCCGAAGCTTGCCTTTGTCCATGGCTTTGCTCCTTTGTCTTCTTAAGACCCCGAGCTCCTCCTTGTCTCCCTTAGTCTTCCTCTCCCTCCACCAAGCTTCATGAACACCACCATTGTCGGTTTTTGAAGTTCTTCAAGATCATCCGAGCTCCAGTGGTTTAATTACGAACTTGGTTTTCCAACTTGTTCAATTATCCACCTTGGGCATCTTGTCTAAACCGAATCGGTTGGTTTCAGGGGGAGGCATTGTGGGTACTGAAAACCACCTCTGGCCGAAGTGCTCATAGGTCCACATACATCCGAATGTACAAGGGCCAACAAGTCACTCGCCCTTTCTCCTCTGGTCGTGAAAGGTGCCTTTGTCATCTTGCCAAGTAAACAAGATTCACATGTTTCAAATGATTCAAAATCAAATGAGGTTAGAAGACTATCTTTATGGAGCTTCATCATGCGCTTCTGATTTATATGACCAAGTCGACAATGCTAGAAAAAAATGGGATTCATTTCATTGGGTCGAAGTCTCTTAGCATTAACGTTATAGATAGGCATATCCTCAAGATTCAAAACATACAATCCATTCATCAATGGAGCATGGCCATAAAGCATATCTTCAAAATAGATTGAACAACAATTGTTCTTTATTCTGAATTCATAACCTTCTGCTCTTAAACATGAAGCGAAATAATGTTTTGCTTAAAGTGGAACATAATAACAATTATTTAGTTCCATAACTAATCCTGAAGGTAAAGCTAATGGTAAAGTTCAATAGCTAATGCAAAGACTCTTGCTCCATTGCCTACGCGAAGATCAACATCTCCTCTTGTCAAAATTCTACTCCTTATTAGTCCTGCATCGAATTGCAAATATGAGCAACCGATCCGGTATCAAATACCCAAGAACTGGTGAGAAGTGGCAAGATTAATTTGTATAACATTTATACAGAACCGGAAGTTATACTTCCTTTGTTCTTTCTCAAGTACTTCTTGCAATTTCTCTTCCAATGCCCAGTCTCATGACAATGGTAACATTCATGTCGGGCTTAGGACCCGTTTAAGCTTCTTAAGCTTAGCCTTGAGACTCTCGATCTCATCTTTAGTCTTTCCTTTGCCTTTTCCTTTCCGACTTACCCTTCTTCTTGAAGGTGTAGTATTTTGAACCATCATCACATGATTGGAACTTTTCTTGATGCTCTCCTCAAGACCCTTAAGCATACCATGTAACTCGGTCATTGATTTCTCCATGCCATTCATATGAAAATTCAGTATGACGGGCTCAAAGCTCGCGAGGAGCGATTGGAGAATCACATCGATAGCCAACTCTTGACTAAGGGAAAACCAAGCTTTTCGGGCTCTCAATGAGACCAATCATTTTGATCACATGAGGACCGACGGGTTACCTTACGATAGCTTGCAAGAAAACAATGCCTTAGAGGTGTTGAACCTCTCGCCCTTGCTTGATCCTGAAACATACCCTTGGACTCACAATCATATTGTAAGCATCCGTGGTCTCATATTGCTTCAAGCTCGAGTTCATGGTTGCAAGCATTAGACGAGTGTACATCGATGCGTCGTTGCAATGCTTCTCATAAGCATTCTTTTGATTCGAGTAGCATCGGCACTCGGTTCCTCGAGATAGGATTCTCTAGAACATATTCCTTCTTTTCTTGTTTGAGAACAATTCTCGATTCTGAAACCACCAATAAAATTTGAACCATTCAACTTTTCCTTTTCAAGAATAGATCGCAAATTAAAGGTAGGTGCGAAAGAAGTAGTAGGTGCCATGATCTACAATGAAAATATATGCAAAGATTCAGCACTATGTTTATGAAAGATCTTCTATTAATCATATATGTCGATGGTTATGTTCGACCGGTCTACGACACGCTCGTATCACCATACGACATGTCCGGACACAGTCAGATCACTATCGACCGGTGGTCGAATTTTTAACTTAACAATGGATAACAGAAGATACTCCCACTATAAACCATGTTTCCCTCAAACAACATATAGTGAGTCCAAGATCCATAAGTCATTAAGTTATAGTGAGCTTTGGCATCACTGCTAGAAACCTAGTGATTTATGGTAGGCAACCTCTTGCCAATCATATCGTATATGACTCTTGTTTGTTGGATGGCATCATGATGCCCCGGCTTCCAACACCATGCCTCGAGGCCCAAAACTATTTTGATAGCCTTGTCAAGTCAAACCAACACTATGCATGTGGGTGTCCGACACCCACCCCATCTTATTAAGATAGTTAATGGCACCCTACTTTGGTAGACCTGCCAATTAACGATCAAAATCGTGATAGGTGCAGCAATTGGGAAGGCATCAATTTTACTTAATTTTCTCGAGGAGACTATTCTATCATGTCAAAAACATCTAATGATAAAATAGCATAACAGAATAAACATAAATATTCACGAGATAATCAAATTAAAGCGTGAAATAGTATGGCCCTTAACATGTCGATCTCCATCATCATGCTCCCTGTTCTCCGACCACCATGCTTGAAGTTTCCGATCGCATTCATCTACTAAGCATTTACTCCTAAAAACTAGTAAAGAATTACATAGGATAATTTCAAGCATCACAAGTCGGTACGCAAGCCGTTATACAATAATATGATGGCTATCTCAAAGCATGACACGCAGGCCATGAAAATCCATTCATGCATCACATACACAATGGGCCATACTATTCACATCAAACCCAGCAAAAACAAGTTATGCAAAGAATCCAATTCTATCGGAGGACATGAACACATACTATCTGTAACGCACGGTACGAAAAACCAGCACGGCGGTCCTGCTAGCCGATTAGCGGGCTGGGCTCGAAGGCGGCGCCCCTCGAGGGCAGCGACTCTCGGAAAAATTTCGAGACATGAATCTCATTCATATATCAGAGCCTTGGAAATCATCGGATTAATCATATTAACCCTGTCCCGAACCAATCTGATCCCTGCCTTGATACGACAACACACTGCGACGTACTCCGATGGCGGAACTCCGACCGGTAGGAGTATCACGCAAGATAGTCGAAAAACAAGTCGAGCGAATCATATGGTGCTCTTAATATGTGCCTCCTCGAAAAACCCATCTTCTATCGCCGAATAACGATCGATCCTATCGACCAGTGCCTAGATGGTTTCATACATATGAACCAATCTAGGTTATCAGACCAAACCAGTAATAGATCCAATCTACTACTGCCACATATACAGTATATGTGACCGATCTAGATCAAAAACTATGCAATATGGCTCTAATACCACTGTTGGGATACGGGTAGGCTACGCAAGCCACAAATCAAAATTTCTACCACGTAAACCAGGATGCCAAGCAAGATATATGATCACAGATCATTACCACTAGGCGCGATCGCGTGAAGTAAGTCGGAGTAGCCTAGCCCGACGATGAGCGCGCGATGTAGTGGTCGTAGATGATCGTCCAACGTTCTCGTGAGTCGATCGTCTCCTCCAGCGATTTCCACGCCTTGTGAAGATCACGGATCGTCCTCGGCGCAACGGCGACGCGATGGCGCCTCTCACGGTATCCACACGTCCGAGAAGGAACAACCGTGCGCGGTGTGCTAGCACCAAGTCGCGCGGAAGGCTCTCTCAAGAAGATGGCGGTTAGGTTTTGGTGGAAACAACTCACGTGTCTCTCTCGTCCCCTTAAAACTAGCCTCAAGCATCTCCTTATATAGTGCCACGTGTCGGATCCTATCCGAACACTTTTAACGAATCGTATTCGTTACGGTTTGTTCCATCCCATTAAGTGTGTGACCCGTTAGGTTTATGTGTCGGTTGTGACTCGGAAAACCTTTCCGATCACGAGTCGTGTGATCCCTAGCGAGGACATAACGATTCCCGAATACACACAAATTATATCGGACGAACCTTAATGCAATATGATCTATGACTAGGTCCTCATCACTTACGACCGTGTCTTATCTTTATCGACCGATTCGTACTCGGTCACGACCAGTTCGTAAACCCTTACGACCAAGTTTCGACAACTCGTGATTTCGTTCGATCGGTCTACGACTTGCTCGTATCACCATCGACTTGTGCGGATCGATCGAACTAAGCGACTTACTCGATATTCTTCCTTTGCCTCACGATATCGGTTTGAACTCCGGTGAGATAGTGTGTCATCCATGGACTGTTCAATACTTTCTCGATCGAGTTGTTGGATAACCTACGTGGTCGAACTCTTCGACCACTAGTGGCACGACCATGCACTTTCTTTATCCGACTACTTGAGGCCCAGACATCTCTCCGTTATGTTAGGAGGGCAAATCCCATATCCGACCAGTCACATCCTCCGCATGTTTCATAGCATACCCGAAAGCTACCTTTATAACTACCGATTCACGAGTAGCGTTTGGCAACCCCTAAGAGTGCTATTACACATGTAGGGAACCATGCGATCTCGGTCTAAGGATTATACATCATCATTGCTTGAGACCAACTAATGACACATAGAATCATAACAATCTCTATAGTGTCTCAAGGTGGGTCATTCAACCCCATGTTCTCTAACATGTGTTTACATTATTGATTTGATATCCCCATATCCATGACCGGTGAAACATGATCATCAATCAATACATGTCTTGATCGTAGAGTCACCGGTGTTCCGATCAATGACATTCGACCAGGGATACTTTTAGAACGACATCATATAAGTCGAAGTGTTTCACCAACAAGTCACATACTCGTTGATCTTCAGAACTAATGATTCATTCAAGGAACAGAATAACATTTATTCAAGAACTCAAAAACATAGACGTGATACAATCATCTCCATGATTGCCTCTAGGGCATATCACCAACACTCTGGACCTCACCTTGGCCCTGGTGAGTCCTCTTTAGTCCTTTACAGCTCAAGGTTTAGTTAGATTAGAGCGTAGCAAGCCTTTTAGTGTTTGTCGGTTTTGCCAAAAACCTAATTACCACCCTCTCCGGCTCGCCGGCGTTCTGAGCCGTCGCCGCCGTCGAGAGTTAGCCCAGTAGGTCCGCGGTGCTTTTATGAGTTTAGTGGTGCCCTTGGTTCCCGCCGGCGTGGTCCATGTTGCCATCGGCGAGCTCTTCTTTGACTCGGGTGTTTTGCCGTGTCATACTCGGGCAGGATATGAGATCAATGATTAGCATTAATGGCTGTCCGAGGTTGTCCATTAATCTTTGTCTTGCCGCCGACTGCGCGTGCCTTCTAAAGCCCCACCTCCTAGGTGTAATCGTAGCCGTTAAAGATCACCCCAGGATTAGATCTGTGCCGTAGAGCGTTATCTGTGAAAACTCTAAGTCTTAGGACCTCCTAGAGTTAATCTTGGCTGTTGAAGACCTCCTCAGATTAGCTCTTGGTCGTCGGATCCTTCTCTGTTAAAACATAGCGCCAGGACCTCCCCTCTTGATTTGATCCTAGCCGTCTAGGACCACCCTGGTTAAATCCTGTCCGCTAGGACCTCTCCTGCGCAAAAAGACCTCCCCGCGGTGTTTTTGTAAAGACCACCCCTAAAGACCGCCCTCAGGGTCCTCTTTGTAAAAGACCACCCCTGGTCTTTTATAAAGAAAAACCCCCGACCTCCTCCGAGGTCCTCTTTGCAAAAAGACCACCGTGGTCACTTTGCAAAGACCACCCCCCCGGACCTCCTCCAAGGTCCTCTTGGCAAAAGACCTCCCTCCTTCAGATCGCACCGTCCAAGACCTCCTCTGGTAAATCTCGTCCGTCCCGACCTCCTCAGTTAGATCTTGACCGTTCAGGACCTCCCAGGGGAGATCTACGCCGTTAATATCTTGTTCTATTCAAACGTTGACCTTAAGACCTCCCTTAGAGCTCTCGACCGCCCGATCTTGATCTGACGGTCCCGACCACCTATAGGCGCGAGCACCTCCTCTGCGTGCGCTGTGCATGCACTGGTCGTAGCCGTTGGATCCAACATCTACGGCTAAGACCTCCCCTAGGCGCGTGAGGTCGTTGCGCAGAGGTGCTCGTGAGGGAAATCAGCGCCGGTGCTCGTGAGCCGTGCGATCCTTGATCAGCGGCCCACGACCTCCCCAGTTTTGTGGGTTTTTCCAGTTTAAGTCCTGAGAGCTATTTCTTGTCTTTTTAAATTGTTTTAAACTTCAAAAATGCATAGTTTCCTCTCTGTAACTCCAAATTTAACAAACCAAAGTTCTGTAATTTCATCTGTTGAAGCACTTCAGCATAGCATAAGTCTTGTTCTTAATGTTGCTTCTGGAAAATGAAATGTGCTAGTTTTACATCTTAGAAAAATCATAACTAATTCATTTTAACTCTAAATTGTGTAAAACCAATTTTGCTACCCTTAGAATGACAGAATCTACCTACCATAAAATTTTCAGCTTCAAACTCTTTCTGGAAATTTGTGCCATAAACAGTAATAGATAGGAATTAAAACTAGATTTATCAAGCTGAGCAGAATTGTTTTAAGCATAACTTTTTCATAATGGATCCAAATGAAGAATTTCTTGTTCCTAAAATTGTCTAAAATCAACCTCTAGCTGCTGTAGAAATTTCATGGGATTTGGATGTTCTTTGCTGTTGAGTTCCTTTTGGTGTTCGTCGTTCTTATCGGTTTTTATCGCCTTTTCGCGTTAGGTTCCGAAGAATTTATTGAACCCGAGCACTCCCCTCTGCAGCAAGACCAATCCCAGCAAGTCAAGCAGTTTGATCATGTTAATCCCAGTATTTTAAGTATTTATGTTGATTACAAATTCTATGATTGCATTGCTACTTTGTGTTAAACTATTGTCGTTAGTTGGCCTAGTAGATGCATTTCCTTAGGCAAATGATTATCCTCTACTACCATGAGCCTAAGCATTGCTGTGATTTAGAGTTCGTGGATGAGCTCTTGTCACTTAGTAGTTTGCGAATTAATTGCTTAGCCATGCTTAGCTTCCGGTAGAAATGGGCGGTTATCGACTTGTCGATAACCTTGATCTATAAAACTTATTATGATCTATGATTTCAGCTTTGTGCCATGTCTACTTATGAAAACTAAAACTGAAAACAAAATAATTTAGACTTGGGCACAATGGTAAGATGGTGTGATTTTGGGTGTGACTGGAATGGTGCCCGGGTCAACAAGGACCGAACATCTTGTTACACTAAACTAAGCATTTTAGCGTGCTAACCACACTAGAGGGTATGGGACCTCTCTTGACTTAGTACTTTGGCGTGTATTGGCTTCGGGTCGCAGGGGGTCGCAGGAGGGATGGTGTTGGGAGAATTGTGGTGTCCGAAAGGCTTCACCCGTGATGGGATTTGTTGTCTTTCGGCTTGCAATGTAAGCGTATGGGTTTCTATCCATACGAGCGGCTCGTAGTCAATGCACAATATTGGAAAGCGTCTCGTAGGACTTAGCCGTGCCGGCATACCTTCGGAAGTGTGCTTTGTGGCTTAAAGGCGGTCTGAAGTGTTGGTACATTGGTACACCCCTGCAGGGTTAAAACTATTCGAATAGCCTCGTCCTAGGTTATGGACACGCTTGGCAAGGTCTTTCAAGAGTTAGACTACAACCTTTTTAATTAAAACTTGATGGGTGGTACGAATCGGGGATTCGTTCTATGTTGTGGTGGCTATTGGGATAGTCACTTCCAGATGGTTACTTGTATTTATCATTATTTCGCTGTTATTTTAGCAATAAAACAGATTTGCAAACTTGCTTTTAAATGTACTACATTATTGCAAATAAAGTTGGCTTTGTGCAAAATGAGACATACAACCTCTACCTAAATAAGCTTGCATGTAGCATATGAATAGTTCTGCTATTCCACACGTCAGTCTTGCGAGTACCTTGTGTCCTTATTGTTCTTGCTTAAATGTAAATTGTTGCAGAGGAAGAAGGTGAGCTCGATGGGCCTCACTTTTGTGAGCTGTGTTGTGGTAGCTTGCGGGGCGACTAGCTTGGCGGCCCGGTCGGTTGCCTTGTGGGTTGTGTGGCTAACCGGTCGACTTTTGTTCTAGCCATCTTATGGCACCTTTTGCTTCTGCTGTCATTCTTGTATATTGTTCTATTTGGCCGGTCGGCTCTTTTGTAATAACTTTACTTTATGTATGTCCTTTACTAGACTGTTAATGTTTGTTGTATGGAAATGATGTGTAATTTTGTGATGATGTGCATGTGCTGCAATTCTGAGAAACATATGTCCATCGAGGCTTAGAATGTTTAATTAGTAATGCTAGAACCATTTGGAGGTTAAGTGTTACTAGTTAAATATTCCGGGTCCTCACAAAGTTGGTATCAGAGCCATACTGACCGTAGAAACCCCTAGCTTGGTCGCCTTTAGGATATTTTGAAAACTTACTTTTAAACAGTTCATGAAAATTTAAGTAAGTTCTCAGATTTTCCTCCTTACCTATCTTAGCTTGCTCATCTCACCTTACTCTCACTTAAAGTTTTGAAAAAGGTTGTTCCTCTCTTCCCTTCAAAAGTTAGCCACTATCGGTTAAATTGGTTTTGGGAGAACTGTGAGTGTTGTAATTTGAAGGGTGGGCTGTCCATAAATAAAATTGGGAGCTTCTGGGATAGGAAGTTTCGGCCAGCAGCTTAGAGAATGAAATCTGGGCAGCTAGCTAGTAATTAGTAAATAGTGTTGAAGATGAGAGGTTGATTCAACTAAAACTTGCGGGATAAAAAGGGTAAGAAGTGATATGAATTCGCTAAATGCCTATACTCTATTAGGTGGATATACCTTGATTTTTGGGCTGTTTAAAGCTAGGTTTGAGCTCTGAAATTTTACCTTCCTAAACGATTACTCGTTCTTTCCATACGAGTTAGTCGTTTCGGGAAGTTGATTTGGTGACTTATGGTCTTATGCTCTTTTGTGGTTATTCTTGAGCCCTTTTAATTAAGTTTGGATCTCCGTGCTTTTGGGTCTCGAACTGTATCTAACTTATCTTGATGAAACAGGATGGCTGGAGGGACCCGTAGTGGTCGGAATCAGCCGGGCAGTCCCGATGAGGAGCTTCCCCCTCCTCCGACCATGGCGGAAGTCCTCATGCAGATCGAACGCAATCGTTCGGAGGACCGCAGGGTGTTGGAGGTTATCGCGAGGAACACCTCCACTCCCTCTGGTGCCTTTGGATCCAGAGGAGGTGGCCATCAGTCTCGTGGGGGACTTGCGGAGTTCCTTCGCACGCAGCCTCTCACCTTCTCCCGGTCCGAGGATCCCTTGGACGAAGACGACTGGCTGCGTCTGGTTGAGCGGAAGCTCAACGTTGCTCAGTGCCAGAAGCAGGAGCGGGCACTTTTCGCATCCCATCAGTTGGAGGGTGCGGCACTCTCATGGTGGGAGAACTTCCTCGCCATGCAGCCTGCGGGACACGTGGTCTCGTGGGAGGAGTTTAGGTCAGCTTTCCGTCGGGCCCATGTTCCTGCCGGCCTGATGAAGCTGAAGAAGAAGGAGTTCCTTGCGCTCAAACAGGGGCGCAAATCTGTGACTGAGTACCTCCATGAGTTCAACCATCTCGCGAGTGCGCTCCTCGCCGAGGTGGCCACCGATGAGGCCAGCGGGAGAAGTTCATGGAGGGCTTGTGCGAGGAGCCGCGGACAAGCTCTCTATTGGGGACTTCCCGACTTCCGGACCTTGGTGGACAAGGCCATCATCGCCGAGCACAAGGCGAGAGCGCTGAGCGAGTCCTGCAAGCGCAAGTGGGAGGCCCAGCGGTCTGCACAGGCCAACCCTATTCACCCTCCCGTTGGGCTAGCACCGGTGGCCCGTCCTCAGGCTTCCCTACCACCGAGGCCTTGGCACGGCTCCACGTCCCCGTAGGCGTGACTCGATCCACGTCGCTGCGATCGGCGGCCAGGTGTCCCCGCAACCCCGCGCCGGCGTCACACCGCTTCTCGCCACAACAAGGGCCACTATGCGAGTAGTTGCCCTAAGAAGATTGGAGCGGCCCTTCGTCCTAATGGAGGGCGCGGGCAAGGGAGTGGTCACCCGCCTGACCAGAAGACCGCGGGCATGGGGAGCGGCCGAGTCAACCACATCTCGGCTGAGGAGGCACAAGAGGCGCCCGACGTGGTGTTGGGTACGCTTCTTGTTAATTTACGTACTGCTGCAGTTTTATTTGACTCTGGAGCTTCGCATTCTTTTATTTCGAGGTCATTTGCTGTTGATAGTGGTCTTCACTGTGTTCCTTTGGGGATTCCACTGCTTATTCGCTCTCTGGGTTCGGAAATGAGAGCTGACCAAATATGCCGGGACGTTCCTATCCACATTGAAGGAGTGGGATTCTTGGCGGATCTTATCCTACTCGACTCGGCGCGCCTGGATGTGATTCTTGGCATGAATTGGTTATCCCAACACTTGGGGCAAATCGATTGTGCCAAGAAGATTGTCTACCTTACCAGTCCTTCAGGTGAACAGGTTGGGTTTTCCCCGCAGTTGCGAGAGCCCCATCTTTATGCCCTTGAAGCAAAGCCAGCCTTGGAGATCCAGGATGTTCCCACAGTATGTGATTTTGTGGATGTTTTTCCCGAAGATTTGCCTGGAGTGCCTCCCGTTCGAGACCTGGAGTTCGTGATAGAGTTGCTGCCCGGTACTGCCCCTATTTCAAAGAGGCCGTATCGCATGCCTCCTAATGAGTTGGAGGAGCTGAAGAAGCAACTAGGTGAGCTGCAAGAGAAGGGTTTCATTCGTCCTAGCTCATCTCCTTGGGGTTATCCAGTTATTTTTGTGGAGAAGAAGGACAAGACCTTGCGCATGTGTATTGATTACCGTACGCTTAATGAGGTGACGGTGAAGAACAAGTATCCTTTGCCCCGTATCGATGATCTTTTCGATCAGTTGACCGGAGCACGTGTCTTCTCCAAGACTGACTTGAGATTGGGCTATCATCAAGTCGATCGGGACCGAGATATTCGAAGACGGCCTTTGCTACTCGTTATGGTCTTTACGAGTACACCGTCATGTCTTTTGGCTTGACTAATGCTCTGCTTTATTCATGAACCTTATGAACTCGGTATTCATGGAGTATCCGGATAGGTTCGTGGTGGTATTCATCGATGATATCCTTATCTACTCCAAGAGTGAAGAAGAGCATCTTGAGCATCTTAAGCTTGTGTTGGGCAAGTCTGCGCGAGCACCACCGTGTATCTGAAATTCGGCAAGTGTGAGTTACGGTTGAAGGAAGTGGCATTCTTGGGCCATGTTCTTTCAGCAGAGGTGTGGTGTGGATCCTAGCAAGGTCGGTGATGTGCTATCTTGGGGTCACCCAAGTCGGTCACCGATGTGCGGAGTTTTCTTGGTTTGGCTGGCTACTATCGCCGCTTTATCGAGAATTTCTCCAAGATTGCGAAGCCTATGACCGAATTGCTCAAGAAAGACAAGAAGTTTGAGTGGTCCACTGCTTGTAATGTGAGTTTTCAGGAACTCAAGAAGCGGTTGACCTCAGCCTAGTGCTTGTTCTCCCTGATATTCACAAGAGTTTTGATATCTATTGTGATGCTTCTCGTCAGGGTCTTGGTTGTGTTCTTATGCAGGAAGGCAAGGTTGAGGCCCCATGAACTCAACTATCCTACTCATGACTTGGAGTTAGCTGCTGTGGTCCATGCACTCAAGATTTGGCGGCATTATCTGATTGGTAACCGTTGTGAGGTGTATTCTGACCACAAGAGCTTGAAGTACTTGTTCACCCAGCCAGATCTGAACCTCAGGCAAAGAAGGTGGTTGGAATTGATCAAGGACTATGACATGGGTATTCAGTATCATCCGGACAAGGCCAATGTCGTTGAGGATGCACTCAGTCGGAAGGTGTCTTGCAACATGTTGATGCTCCAAGAGCAGCAACCTACCCTCACTTCAGAATTTCAGCGCCTCAATTTGGGTCTAATCGAGCACGGTTCTCTTGCTACCTTGGTTGTGCAACCAACCTTGGTGGATCAAATCAAGGCTGCACAGCAATCTGATGTTGGGACAGCTAAGTGCTTTTCTGAAGATGAACATGGTGTTGTATGGTTTGGACAGCGCCTTGTGGTTCCAAAGGTCGTGGAATTGCGGGATTTGATTCTCAGCGAGGCCCATGACTCCCCCTTATCCATCCATCCCAGGGCTACCAAGATGTATCAAGATCTTTGCCAAAGATTCTGGTGGACCCGAATGAAGCGTGAGATTGCCAGATTCGTGGCCGAATGCGACGTGTGTTGTCATGTGAAGGCCGAGCATCAGCGTCCAACAGGCCTTCTTCAGCCTTTACCTGTGCCAGAATGGAAGTGGGATTCTGTTGCTATGGACTTCATCACCGGATTGCCCCGCTCGTCCAAGGGAAACGATGCCATTTGGGTTGTCATTGATAGGCTAACTAAAGTGGCACACTTCCTTCCTGTCAAGACTCAGCTTCGTGTGGGGCCTCTAGCTGAACTCTATGTGTCGAGAATTGTGAGTTTGCATGGTGTGCCCAAGACGATTGTGTCTGATCGAGGGGCGCTGTTTACCTCTCGGTTTTGGCATAGTCTGCAGGAGGCTATGGGGACTCGTCTTACCTTCAGCACGACTTTTCATCCCCAGACTGATGGTCAGACGGAGAGAGTTAACCAAGTATTGGAAGATACGCTCCATGCTTGTGTTCTTTCTTATGGAAAGAATTGGGAGAAATGCCTACCGTTTGCTGAGTTCTCCTACAACAACAGTTTTCAGGCCAGCCTTGGGATGGCACCGTTTGAGGCCTTATATGGGAGGAGATGTAGAACCCCATTGAATTGGTTAGAAACTGGTGAGAGGCAATTCTTCGGCCCAGATTCGATCAATGAGGCCGAAAGCCAGGTTCAGCTTGTTCGCGAGCATTTGCGCACGGCCCAGTCCAGGCAGAAGAGCTATGCGGATCATCGTCGCCGTGAGTTGAGCTTTGAGCCCAATGACTTTGTGTATCTCAAAGTCTCACCCTTGAAGGGCCATCAGCGTTTTGGCATCAAGGGCAAGTTGGCTCCTCGCTATGTTGGGCCTTATCGCGTCATCGAGAGAGTTGGGGCTGTTGCATACAGATTGGAGCTACCAGCTGCACTTGAGGGTGTGCATGATGTGTTTCATGTATCACACCTGAAGAAGTGCCTCCGTGTCCCAAATGAGGAAACTCCGTTGGAGGTTCTCGATGTGCAAGAGAATTTGACCTACCGCGAGCATCCTGTTCGTATTCTTGAGGAATCTGAATGGAGAACAAGGAACCGTGTCATCAAATTCCTTAAGGTTCAGTGGTCAAACCATTCCGAAGATGAGGCAACTTGGGAGCGAGAAGATCACTTTCGTGCAGGTTATGCATCTTTCTTCTCCGAGTAAACGGAATCTCGGGTCGAGATTCTTGTAAGGGGGGGGGGAGAGTTGTAACATCCCAAGTTTCAGACTTGTGTTTCCAATGTAAGAAAATGAGTAGAAATTAAAACTTTTTCTTACATCATGTATTTCCTGTATGTACTAAACAATTATTGTACAAGAGTTATGGAAATACAAAGTCACAAGTCTGTTTATTCAAATCTGGATCCTTCAAATTACATTCTTGTTCCATCTTGGGTTAATTCCCTGGAAATAATTTTCCTAAATTCTTGGTTTGCTGTGTAACCCATCTGAAAAATTTCACAATTTTTAGAAATTGTTTGAATATTTTAGAGGTCAGTCAAACCAACTCAAATTCTGGTCAAATAGGGGACTAGCAACTTGTAGAATTTTTAGAGGGAAATGTGTAGCACAAAAACCTCTGAAAAATTTATGCAAGGTCATTAACTCGGCTAGCAAGCTCATGTAAAAATTTTATAATTTTTGGAGTGAGTTTGCTATCCCAAACAAATCCTCAAACTCGAAATCAGTTTGAAACCACAAATTAGGTCTGAGTCAGACTCAGGCTCGAGTCAGACCCGAGTCCGACCCAGCCTTTGGTTTCGGTCGAGCCAGCCGCTTAGACCTCCTCGGGCTCGCACCACTCGGGCGTCAGCGGTGGGTGGTACAGGCCGTTGGATTCTCATCCAATGCTCCCGACCTCCCCGCTGCTCTACCGAGCACTCGAGCACTCTCAGCCGAGAGATGCTGATCCTGCGGTCTAGGACCTCCCCAGGACCTCCTACCGCCTAAGACCTCCTCTGCCTCGGGAGATCTGGAACGTCCAGGACCTCCCCGAGTGCATCTGGAACGTCCAGGACCTCCCTCGGTCCTGTTTTTCTTCCTCACGACCTCCCCGAGGTTGGTAATCATGGTTTTTCCGCACCTGTGCTTGTGTCAGTGTCAGAGCAGTTGGGAGCAGTGGCCTGTCACTTTTTGGTCCTTCCCAACGTCTCTTTCTGCCATGCATTGATTGTATGTCAGACCTTTGCCCTAAAAAGAAGTCAGCCCTACCAGCTCCTGTCACATCTAGCAAGTCCATGGCAGGGGTGTGCACCCGAAGCTTGCCTCTGTCCACGGCTTTGCTCCTTTGTCTTCTTAAGACCCCGAGCTCCTCCTTGTCTCCCTTAGTCTTCCTCTCCCTCCACCAAGCTTCATGAACACCACCATTGTCGATTTTTGAAGTTCTTCAAGATCACCCGAGCTCCTGTGGTTTAATTGCGAACTTGGTTTTCCAACTTGTTCAATTATCCACCTTGGGCATCTTGTCTAAACTGAATCGGTTGGTTTCAGGGGGAGGCATTGTGGGTACCTGTTTTTAAAGGTCGTCCCTGCTTTCTTCTTCGTCTCCGGCGAGCTTGGTTACCGGAGCACCTCCTTCGGCATCAACCTCTCCTCCGAGCTCCTCTGGACCTCACCTTGGCCCTGGTGAGTCCTCTTTAGTCCTTTAGAGCTCAAGGTTTAGCTAGATTAGAGCGTAGCAAGCCTTTTAGTGTTTGTCGGTTTTGCCGAAAACCTAATTACCACCCTCTCGGCTCGCGCGTTACGCCGTCGCCGCTGTCGAGAGTTAGCCCAGTAGGTCCGCGGTGCTTTTATGAGTTTAGTGGTGCCCTTGGTTCCCGCCGGCGTGGTCCATGTCGCCGTCGGCGAGCTCTTCTTTGACTCGGGTGTTTTGCCGTGTCATACTCGGGCAGGATATGAGATCAATGATTAGCATTAATGGCTATCCGAGGTTGTCCATTAATGCTGTCTTGCCGGCAGCTCGCGCGTGCCTTCTAAAGCCCCGACCTCCTAGGTGTAATCGTAGCCGTTAAAGATCACCCCAGGATTAGATCTGTGCCGTAGAGCGTTATCTATGAAAACTCTAAGTCTTAGGACCTCCTAGAGTTAATCTTGGCCGTTGAAGACCTCCTCAGATTAGCTCTTGGTCGTCGGATCCTTCTCTGTTAAAACATAGCGCCAGGACCTCCCCTCTTGATTTGATCCTAGCCGTCTAGGACCACCCTGGTTAAATCCTGTCCGCTAGGACCTCTCCTGCGCAAAAAGACCTCCCCGCGGTGTTTTTGTAAAGACCACCCCCAAAGACCGCCCTCAGGGTCCTCTTTGTAAAAGACCACCCCTGGTCTTTTATAAAGAAAACCCCCGACCTCCTTCGAGGTCCTCTTTGCAAAAAGACCACCGTGGTCACTTTGCAAAGACCACCCCCGGACCTCCTCCAAGGTCCTCTTGGCAAAAGACCTCCCTCCTTCAGATCGCACCGTCCAAGACCTCCTCTCGTAAATCTCGTCCGTCCCGACCTCCTCAGTTAGATCTTGACCGTTCAGGACCTCCCAGGGGAGATCTGCGCCGTTAAGATCTCGTTCTGTTCAAACGTTGACCCTAAGACCTCCCTTAGAGCTCTGGACCGCCCGATCTTGATCTGACGGTCCCAACAACCTATAGGTGCGAGGACCTCCTCTGCGTGCGCTGTGCATGCACTGGTCATAGCCGTTGGATCCAACATCTACGGCTAAGACCTCCCCTAGGCGCGTGAGGTCGTTGCGCAGAGGTGCTCGTGAGGGAAATCAGCGCCGGTGCTCGTGAGCCGTGCGATCCTTGATCAGCGGCCCACGACCTCCCCAGTTTTGTGGGTTTTTCAAGTTTAAGTCCCGAGAGCTATTTCTTGTCTTTTTAAATTGTTTTAAACTTCAAAAATGCATATTTTCCTCTCTGTAACTCCAAATTTAACAAACCAAAGTTCTGTAATTTCATCTGTTGAAGCACTTCAGCATAGCATAAGTCTTGTTCTTAATGTTGCTTTTGGAAAATGAAATGTGCTAGTTTTACATCTTAGAAAAATCATAACTAATTCATTTTAACTCTAAATTGTGTAAAACCAATTTTGCTACCCTTAGAATGACAGAATCTACCTACCATAAAATTTTCAGCTTCAAACTCTTTCTGGAAATTTGTGCCATAAACAGTAATAGATAGGAATTAAAACTGGATTTATCAAGCTGAGCAGAATTGTTTTAAGCATAACTTTTTCATAATGGATCCAAATGAAGAATTTCTTGTTCCTAAAATTGTCTAAAATCAACCTCTAGCTTCTGTAGAAATTTTATGGGATTTGGATGTTCTTTGCTGTTGAGTTCCTTTTGGTGTTCGTCGTTCTTATCGGTTTTTATCGCCTTTTCGCGTTAGGTTCCGAAGAATTTATTGAACCTGAGCACTCCCCTCTGCAGCAAGACCAATCCCAGCAAGTCTAGCAGTTTGATCATGTTAATCCCAGTATTTTAAGTATTTATGTTGATTACAAATTCTATGTATGCATTGCTACTTTGTGTTAAACTATTGTCGTTAGTTGGCCTAGTAGATGCATTTCCTTAGGCAAATGATTATCCTCTACTACCATGAGCCTAAGCATTGCTGTGATTTAGAGTTCGTGGATGAGCTCTTGTCACTTAGTAGTTTGCGAATTAATTGCTTAGCCATGCTTAGCTTCCGGTAGAAATGGGCGGTTATCGACTTGTCGATAACCTTGATCACATAAAACTTATTATGATCTATGATTTCAGCTTTGTGCCATGTCTACTTATGAAAACTAAAACTGAAAACAAAATAATTTAGACTTGGGCACAATGGTAAGATGGTGTGATTTTGGGTGTGACTGGAATGGTGCCCGGGTCAACAAGGACCGAACATCTTGTTACACTAAACTAAGCATTTTAGCGTGCTAACCACACTAGAGGGTATGGGACCTCTCTTGACTTAGTACTTTGGCGTGTATTGGCTTCGGGTCGCAGGGGGTCGCAGGAGGGATGGTGTTGGGAGAATTGTGGTGTCCGAAAGGCTTCACCCGTGATGGGATTTGTTGTCTTTCGCTTGCAATGTAAGCGTATGGGTTTCTATCCATACGAGCGGCTCGTAGTCAATGCACAATATTGGAAAGCGTCTCAGGACTTAGCCGTGTGCAGATACCTTCTAAGTGTGCTTTGTGGCTTAAAGGCGATCTCAAGTGTGGGTACATTGGTACACCCCTGCAGGGTTAAAACTATTCGAATAGCCTCGTCCTAGGTTATGGACACGCTTGGCAAGGTCTTTCAAGAGTTAGACTACAACCTTTTTAATTAAAACTTGATGGGTGGTACGAATCTGGGATTCGTGCTATGTTGTGGTGGCTATTGGGATAGTCACTTCCAGGCGGTTACTTGTATTTATTATTATTTCGCTGTTATTTTAGCAATAAAACAGATTTGCAAACTTACTTTTAAATGTACTACATTATTGCAAATAAAGTTTGGCTTTGTGCAAAATGAGACATACAACCTCTACCTAAATAAGCTTGCATGTAGCATATGAATAGGTCTGCTATTCCACACGCCAGTCTTGCGAGTACCTTGTGTACTCATTGTTCTTGCTTAAATGTAAATTGTTGTAGAGGAAGAAGGTGAGCTCGATGGGCCTCACTTTTGTGAGCTGTGTTGTGGTAGCTTGCGGGGCGACTAGCTTATGCCCTGGTCGGTTGCCTTGTGGGTTGTGTGGCTAACCTGGCCGACTTTTGTTCTAGCCATCTTATGGCACCTTTGCTCTCTTTGTCATTCTTGTATATTGTTCTATTTGGCCGGTCGGCTCTTTTGTAATAACTTTACTTTATGTATGTCCTTTACTAGACTGTTAATGTTTGTTGTATGGAAATGATGTGTAATTTTGTGATGATGTGCATGTGCTGCAATTCTGGGAAGCATATGTCCATCGAGGCTTAGAATGTTTAATTAGTAATGCTAGAACCATTTGGAGGTTAAGTGTTACTAGTTAAATATTCCGGGTCCTCACACGAGCGAATGCTATCACTGTTCATGTCTGTGGTGTGTACAGTACGTAGCTTCCTCCTCTGTTGCTTCCTTCTGTTGTCGTTCATGCCTCTCTGTGATTCCTTCTATACCTTTGATCCTCTCTATTAATTCATTGCTCTCTACCAGATGATTGTCATCTCTTGGCTGCCAACTCCATGTGCATACGACTAGGCCGAAGCCCTCTGCAACCTCTCTGGACCGATGCAAGCAACACATGTTTACTATCTGTATTTCTTTTTCTTTCTCTCCAGATGTGTGAATCAAGCAGCACCTTTCCTCTGCTAATCCTTGCCTTCACCTTGCACCAAGATCAGCCAGCAGCAATTCCTTACGCCATGAACCAGTCGCATGTGCGTGTCTTATGTGGTCTGTTGCTTCATCCATCCAGTTCCTCTCTGTTGATTCCTCTATACTAATCTTGCTCTATTGATTGTCTTGCATCTATGGAACTTAAATTCTTGATCAACTGCTGTTGGCTGTATTTAACTAGGCTGATGTGCTATGCACTACTCATGCATGGTTCAGTACGTGAAGGACATGCATCCTTCCTGATTCTTTCTTGAGTCATTGTTTTCCAATCTCAGTACCAGGCAGCACCACCATGCGCCATAACCGGCCATGCATGCGGTCATTATTCATGACTGCATGTGCGTGTGCATCTCGGTTGGGTGGGCTGTTCCTTGTTTGGCTTCTATGCTAGTCATTCTCTATTTTGATTCTTTTTGTGAATCCTTCTCTAATCCTTGCAGTACCAAGCCGCCACCTCCGTGCATCAAAATCGGCCTGTAGCCTCGGTTCCTGTTCTTGTCTAGCATCAAGGACGTTAGTATATGGCTTGCTCTCTGATCCCCTTCTCTCTCTGTTAATTATTTCCCTAATCCATCCTTTGTCAACTCAGTGCAAAATCTTCGCTTGTGCCTTTTCCATACACCAAAAATCAGGTCGACAAGCGGCAGCAGCTTCTTTGTTCATCTATTGCTTTGCCATTAATACTGTTTAACCGTTCTGATACTTCCCTTCTTTGTTGTTTCTCCTAGCCCTTCTTTCCCTTACATGTGGACCCTTTGCCATCCATACATATATATCTATCTCTCATTTACATGTTGACCCCACATATCATCCTCCTAATAAAACACCCTAGATTAGTTCTCTCTCTTACATGCGGGTCCCGCATATCAGTCAAACCCTTGGTCAACCCTAGCCATGAGCTTGGTCCACCGTGGACTAGCATATCTCTGTAGACCTGGTCCATAGACCAGTGGCCCACATGTCAACCCTAATGTAACATCCCAACTTTGGACTTGTGTTTCAAATGTAAGAAAATGAGTAAAAATTAAAACTTTTTCTTACATCATGTATTTCCTGTATGTTCTAAACAATTCTTGTACAAGAATTATGAAATAACAAAGTCACAAGTCTTTTGATCCAAAACCTTGTCTTCCAAAAACAATCTTGTCAAATCTTTTGATCATCTCTTGGAAATATTTTTCTCAAGTTCTAGGGATGGTCTGTGACCCCTCTGAAAAATTTCACAATTTTTAGAAATTGTTTGAATATTTTTAGAGGGCAGTTAAACCTGTTTGACTTTTAGTCAAAATCCTATTCCGGAACCTTGCAGAAGTTTTGGAGAAAAATACACAGCATAAAAACTTCTGAAAATTTTACACAAGGTTAATATCTAAGTTAGCAAGCTCTTGTAAATATTTCAGAATTTTTGGAGTTGTTTTGCTACCTCAAATAAATCCCCAAAGTCTCAGCTCAAATTAAAAACCCTAATTCTAGTTTCACGGTTCCTCAGGTGCGGGCCAGTCTCGGGCTCGAGCCACTTGACTTGGCTCAGTCAACTAGCCGTACTCAAGACTGTTTTAAAACACGTGGGCGCTGTCAGCCGTCAGATATCAATCGGACGGCCCTCGTTCGTGAGAACGTTCGGACCTCGCGATCACGCCAACTCATTTGGACCGTTGGATCAAGATCCAACCGTCCAGATGAATTGGGCTGTTCGGGTCACCCGGTTGTCACGTTTAATCGTGACCGTCCGTTTTAGATCCAACGCTCACGATCTCCTCTTTTGTTTTAAACTTCAGGAGCTTCGGGCAATCTCGGCCGTTGGATTAAAATCGGACCGCCCACACTCACCCTGGCTTTTCTCTGGTCATCTTCTTGCTCGAGCCGTGCGTGAACAGTGCGCGGCATGGCCTCGGTCGTGTTTTCTCCCTCGACAACGTCTCCCTGGTTGGCATTTAGTGGGTGCAGGTGCTTTCGGCCATAGCCACGCCCTACCCTGCACCCCATCATTTCTCTTTTTCGGACCATGGCAGTGCTATGGACCTAGCTCACCCGAAAATCTCATTTTGTTGCCAAACCCTAATCCTCTAGCTTTATAAGGTCCCCCAAAACCCCTTCTGGTGTTCCTTTATACCACCCCTAGCTCTTTATTTGCTTGTGGAGCTCAAAACACCAAAAACATCCAAACCACCTTTTTCGGCCATAAAGCTCCTTTGTGGACTTGGGTGCTCCAGTGGTTCATCTTCAATTCTTCTTGTACCCTTTTGAACTCCTTATTCCCCTATGCATTTTTCCTCACTCAATTTTGGGTTTCATTCACAGGAATTGACCAATTTTGAGTTTGAATCATCTCAGCCAATTTTACCCCCTTTCTTCTTTAGCTCCAGTAAGGGCTTCTTTTCTCAATTAATTGCTCTTGGAGCTTCTCTGTGCTATAATGAAGCTTTAGTGACGATCTGTTCTCACTCATTTTGCTCAGAACATCATTTTCACTTTGTCTTCTCCAACTCCGGCGGGATTCTCTGCGGTCCAAGCTCCTCCGGCCATCTTTGAAGCTCATCTTGCTTAAGGTAGCTTCTAATTAGTCCTTAGATGTTGTGGCACCCGCTTTTTTGGACTCCTGCGGAGCTTTTGAGCTATTTTTGTTTTCGGCCTTAGTGTCACCGTGCCCTTTTTCACGCTAGCCGGCGTTCTAGGCCGTCGCCGCTGGCGAGGTCATCACCATCGGGACCGCAAGGCTATTGCGAACCCATTTAGTCTTTAGGTTGCGGTGCCGTGGCCGGAGCCGCCGACGACGAGCCCCTCTTTTCGCTCGGATTTTTGCCGGTCGAAACCTCTCTGTGTCGTTGCCAGTTAGGACATCATTAATGGCTTAATCATTGTTAATCATTGGAGGCAATTAATATGTCTTAAACTGGCCCACTGTGCCACTGACTAGTGGGCCCAGCCACTTAAAAACCCCCGTCGGCCCTAATCAACGCCTTAGGACATCATTAATGCTTAATCATTGATAATTAATGTTTAGAATTAATTGTCTATCGGAAATAACTCTTTGAGTCACTGCTGGGTGGGCCCGCGTGCACTGTGCACGTGCGTTAAAACCTCACGGATGTGACTCTAAGTCGCTGACAGTGGGCCCCGCTTGTCAGAGCTTCTGTTCATGTCGCGATCGGCCCAATCATTAGCAGCCGTCCATTTCTAGCTCAGCGGCCTCGATCTATTGGGCCGTTCGGGTCACCCGATCTTCCCAATCCTTGTGGGCCGTCCATCTCGTGATCTGCGGCTGAGATGGATGTGCCGTTCGGGTCACCCGAACGTCTCCGCGCTCTGAGTCCTTCATCTTGAGATCTACGGCCGTGGTTGATCGAGGCGTTCGTGTCGTCCGAACGACCCAATCCACGTGGACCGTTGCATCTAGATCCAACGGTGAGCCTCTTTTAGGGTTGCGCGCGTGCGCTATTTCTCCAGCACGTGGGCCGTTGGATTCCGAATCAAGGGCCCACGTTCGTCTACGTCGTTTTATTTATGATAAGTCTGATTATATTTCGGTAAGTCTTTATTTGTCAACTAAGAATTGTATTAAAACTTTGAAAACTCATAACTAATTCATTTTAAAACCTTTTTAGATGATTCCAGTTGGGATAAATTCATGTTTGACTAGAGTTTAATCTAAGAATGTATTTAGACATGTTTTTGTATCAGAAAATTTTGTAAACATTATTGACTTGCTTCAGTCTTTTATGAATATTCCAGAAATTGAATTAAAACTTGTAAAATGCATATCTTTTTCTGTATACATCCAAAATGTGCAAACTCAATCTTGTTAAATTCCTCTATTAGCATACCTTAATATGAAATAGGTTTTGAGCATGATTTCATTTCTGAAAAGTAACATGTGCTAGATTTACAACTTAAAAAAATCATAAGTAATTCATTTTAATTCCAAATTGAGTAAACCCAACTTTGCTGACCTTAGGATGCCATTATCTACCTAGCATAAAAATTTCAGACTCTAGATTATTCCAGAAATGTATGCCATAAATAGTACCAGTAATTAATTTCATTGGAATTAATAGGCTGAGGGAATATTTTTTAACTATAACTTTTTCATACTTAATCCAAATGACATGATTTTTGTTTCTAAATTCATTTAAAATCAATCTCTTGCTGCTGTATGAATTTCATGAGATTTGGATAACTTTTTCTTTTGGGTTTCTTTTAGTGTTCTTCGTCCTTATTGGTTTTATCACATTTTCGCGTTAGGTTCCGAAGGAATTATTGATTACGTGAGTGATCCTCTGCAGCAAGAAAGTAATCTCCAGCAAGGCAAGCAGTATAACATCATTTGATCATATTGCTCCTATTACTTTTAAAGTCTAATATCTTGTTTGAAAAAACTAAGTATGCATACTTCTTTATGTCAAGATTAATTTCGTCGATTAGGGGTAGTTAATCCTATTGCATTGTTGCCCTGAAATTGTTCACCCCCGTCACTACCCTAGGTTATTATCCTCACTGGTGAATTAGAGCCCGGTGGATGATTTATGGTCTTTTTATTGTCTTTGCGATTTGATGCTTAGCAATGCTTAGTTACCGGTAGAATTGGGCGGTTATCGACTTAGTCGGTAACCTTGATCACACAAACTTATTATGACTTTACGATTTCAGCCTTGGTGCTATGTTTAATTGTGAAAAACTCAAAATAAAAATAAAATGATTTGGACTTGGGCACAATGGTAATATGGTGTGCTTTTGGGTGTGACTAGAATGGTGCCCGAGTCAACGAGGACCGAACATCTTGTTACACTAAACCAAGAATTTTTGCGTGCTAACCACACTAGAGGGTATGGGACCTCTCTTGACTTAGTACTTTGGCGTGTGCTAGCTACGAGTCGCAGGTGGGCGTGTGTGTGTTGTGTTGTGGTAAAATGAGGTGGTTTATGTGTGGGAGCGTTGTAGTTGTCCGGAAGCTTTACCCCTATAGGGTAGTTGACTTTTGGCTTTGCAATGTAAGCGTATGGGCTTTGGTCCATACGAGCGGCTCGTAGTTGATACACAATATTGGAAATGTCTCGTAGGACTTAGCCGTGTTGGTATACCTTCGGAAGTGTGCTTCATCTAGTGGCAAAAAGGCAGTCTGAAGTGTGGGTACATTGGTACACCCCTGCAGGGTTAAAACTATTCGAATAGCCTCGTCCTAGGTTATGGACACACTTGGCAAGGTCTTTCAAGAGTTAGACTACAACCTTTTAAATTAAAAACTTGACATGGGTGGTACGAATGGGTAATTCGTGCTATTGTTGTGATGGCTATTGGGTTAGTCATCTCCAGGTTGTTGATATGTTATTACTTATTGTATCGCTGTTATTTATGCAATTAAAATTCAGATTGTCAAAATTGCCTTCAAATTATTATCTATTGCAAATAAAACTTGCTTTATACTGAAAATTAACCTTGAGCCTTCTCCTTTGATTAAAGCCTGCATGTAGTAGTAACTAGGTTTGTTACCCGTAAGTCTTGCAAGTACATTTTTGTACTCATTTGCTTTGCTTAATTGTTGCAGAGGAAAAAGGTTGATCCCCAAGGGATCAACTTTGGTGAGTTTTGCTGCGGTACGGACGACTAGCTTGGCGGCCCGGTCGGTTGCCTTGTGGGTTATGGCTAACCGATCGTATTTTGGTTAAAGCCATCTTATGGCACCCTTTTGCTTCCGTTGTTATTGATACTTTGATGTATTTTGGCCAGTCGGCTCTTTTGTAATAACTTTATATTATGTATGTCTTTTGCTAGACTTGTTATATTGTGATGTATGGAATTGATGCATGCTTTTGTAAAGATGTATGTGTGCTGCAATTCTGGAAAGCACATGTCCATCGAGGCACGGTGTATTTTTTTTTGTGATGCTGGAGCCAAGGGAAGGCTAAATATTACAAGCTAAATAAACCGAGGTCTCACAAAGTTGGTATCAGAGCCATACTGACCGTAGAAACCCCTAGCTTGGTCGTCTTTAGGATATTTTGAAAACTTAGTTTCTAAATATCAAAGGATTCATGAAAATCTTAAGTAGATTCTCATATTTTACTTCTTATCTATCTTAGCTTGCTCATCTCACCTTATTTTTGATTGAATTTGGAAGATTGTTTTCCCTCTCATCTTCTTTTCAAAGATAGTTGTTTAATCGATTAAATTAGTTTTGGGAAAACCATGAGAGCTTTAAATTGAAGTGTTGGCTGTTTTGGAGTGAAGATTAGGAGCTCCTGAAGATGAAGATTTCGGCTGCACACTTGATGGAGAAAATCTGGACAGCAAGCAAGAATTTCTGGACAGCTAGCTTTTAATTAGTAAAAGGTGCTGAAAATGAGAGGTAATTCAACTAAAACTTGTGGAGATAAAAGGGTAAGATGTGATATGAGTTAGCTAAGTGTCTAACCCTTCTTTAGGTGGTTTTACCTTGCTTTTTGGTTACCATGTAGTACACATTTATGAGCGGTTCGCCGTCTTCAGGTCCAACGGTGTGTGTCGGACTAGCTTTCTTTTTGGGTTGGTCTGGCAGTAAAGCACACTGGGAATGTCAATGTTTGAGACGAAGTTTCTGAACTGTTTTGTTATGATCAGTGCGGCTACATTGGTTATATCGTGTGGGTAAAGTGTACAACCTCTGCAGAGTGTTAAATCAATCTATTCGAATAGCCGTGTCCGCGGTCATGGACAATGCTCGGGGATTTCACACGAGGGGTAGATTTTCATAAAACAATTGAGAAGGGACAACTGTGTGAGATAGCTTATGCAGCTGTGTGAATAACTTGATTAGGCTATGTGTCTTTGTGAAAACAACTGTTAAATTAATATTGTCTATTTGTTTTGAATTACGCTTTCAATCTATTATTTGTAGTCAATTGCAAATGTTGCATTTCTACAAAAGAACCACATAAGCCATTCCTTTGGAATAAGCCTACATCTATAAATTGCATTATGTGGTATGACTTGCGAGTACAGTTGTGTACTCACGCTTGTTGTAAAACTTGTGCCCAAATCTACAGAAGTGGAGGAATCGTCGGTCAACAAGGTCTACTTCAAGGATCGTGGAGAACTAGGTCGCGCACCCCAGCCGATTGCCTGTGGGCATATAATGGGCTTCCTGAAGTTATTTCGTTCCACTGCAGCTTAATTGAGCTTTTCGCCTTCTGAGGTATTAATTGTAAGCTTTGACCTTAAGGTCTTTACTCTGATCTTTTTGTTATTTGTCTATTTATTAGTCATCTTTGTATATGGAAATGATATTTCATCGATGTTGTCATTGTGTGCACTAGCGTGATCCTGGACTAGTGCAGTATACACAAAGGGTCCAGAATTGTAATTTTCGGTCCCGACACAAGACTAAGAATTAAATTCATGATTATAACTTTATCCTATCTCCTAGTTGAAGTAATTTTACTAAGGAAACAATTGAAAAAGAGCTCGCTTTAAAAATTCTTTTCAACCACGTTTTGTTGAACTCAATTTTCTTGTGTTGGTAGCAAGAGTTAGGAACATATTGATGCTAGGAAATTCCTTCTAGTGGGTAGGACCACGAGCAAAGAGGAATGACTTCGACTAGGTGATGCTACCTTCCTCCGACCATTGTAAGAAAAATCAAGTGTTTAAAAGTGATCAAAAGAATATTGAAAGCTCTGCTAATTTACAAATTTTTAACACAATAAAGATTGCAAAAACATAAAATTTATTGAGAGTATAAGAGGTTACACATAGAACTTTCATAACTGGTCGATGTTCCATGAATTGAAGAGAACTCTACCATCTTCTATTGCCAGTTGTACCGAGCTTGGTCACGTGACTTCAACTACTGTGTAAAGACCCACCCACTTGGGGGAAAGTTTGTTCTGATTAGACTGGGTTTGAATCTTTTTCAAAGCCATGTCACCTACAACAAGGCTGCGAGGTTGGACCTTACGATGATAGTACTTGCGTAGGTGTAATACCTCGAATATCAAATAGAGAGAACATATTATTCGGAAGAGAAATTTATTCAAATTTGAATGCATTAAGGTTTAGAGGAAAATTGAAAGAAAATTCAGGATTTGAGAGAGGATTGGACCTTCGGCTTTTAGCCCAAGGTGTCCTAGCCAAGTGGGCCGGCCTTGTAGTGGAGTCAAGAAGGGGTCTCCTTCCCAAAACCCTACCCTCTGCTACAGTACCGCGCCGCACTGTAGCACGCGGTACTGTAGCAGCCCCCTCCGTGCTGCTCTACCAAGATGAGGAAGAAGCTCAGGTGCCGCGCCATGGTGGAAGGAGAAGAAGGGAGAAGGAGAAAGGAGGAGGAAGATCATCTTCTCCAAGGTTCTCCCACCTACGTCCTGGTTGCTACAAGGGTAACGAGTGCCGATCCTCATCGCTTGATTAGTGGTAGATGTGTTTTGGTTCAATTTTGATTATATCGATTTGCTGCGGGTAGAAATTCGATTCTGTCCAGATTGTTGCGTGGACTTTTTCGTGATGTTAGAAGCCGAATCTGAGTTTCCCATCTCCTAGAGATATGTAGGTCTTGTTCTTAGCTTTCGGTGGCCGCCAAGATCACCTAATTCCGACTTTCGAGTCAAAAGTTATGATAGATTTAATATCTGCTGTCCAGAATCCTGACGAGAATTAGCAGTCTCTGTTTAGGTTGATATATGGCCTAGTTAGAGGGTGATTCAGAGGTCTTGCCCATAACAAATTTTGAAGGTGATATCACTAGCTTTCAGGATTGATAAAGAACACCTCATTTGGATTTATAGATCAAAAGTTATGCACTTTTCTTTGTGACTGTCCAGATTGTAGATCAGTCTGTCCAGATTGTATGTCAGTTTCTATCTTTAGTTTTGACCCGTGTGCCACTTTTTGTTAAAGGCAAAATTTGAATGTCGTGCCAACTAGTTTATTGTAGGTAATTTCACAACCTTTTCAGATTGTTAAAGAACGCTCAATTCGGAGTTGTAGATTAAAAGTTATGGTTGTTTTAGTATTGCTGTCCTGTTTGTTCAGACAGAAGCTGTGCTGCTGTTTTGTTTTCTTTATTAGAGAAGTTTATTGGCCGAATTGGGAAATCTCATCAACTTGAATGTTATAGATATGTTCGTTAAGATGAGGTAGGATCTGGACTCATCTCATTTCGAGTCCCACGTCATTAACTACTGTCATTTTCGTGCTGCTGTCCCGACACGTTTTTGGGTTGCAGCCTGTTTTTCAGATTAGGTTTTATGGCGATTCCTTGGGAGTTCAAGGGGGGTATTGTAGACTATTAATTCGGGTTGGATTCTATGTTGTTCTTATTTCGGTTATTTAATTGTTTAGGCCACGAGGCTACGGGTTTGGGAGCGCCATCGTTGCTCGCTAACGCGCCGCAACGCGAAGGCAAGTACTTTGTTGCTTTTGAGTGTCGTGATTGTGAATGTTTTCATGAATATAGTGTGACATATTGTGTTACCCGAGATGCGGAATTGGTTATGTTCTTTCATTATGTGGAGTATATACCGAGAGATGGTATTATCACTGTTCATGTTCATATCATGCATCCTTTTATTCATGTTATGTCCACGGAGTGGATTGTAAGTCCCACCATTCCAATGTGGGCAAATTTGGACATTGTCATGTCCGCCCACGGAGTGGATTGAAAGACCCATCAATTCCAGATGGGCACGTAAGACCCATCAATTCCAAAGATGGGCAGCTTTGGACACCTATATGAAACGTTCTTCATATAGGACTTGGATCCCGCACTTTTGTTAAGGTGCGGGCTTAAGTGAACACCGACGGTGTGTCACTCACTATACCGAGATATGCATGTGTGCAGTCCATCCTTGATTACATTCATTCATTTCATGTTTTCATAAGTGTTCACTCGATGCAAGGTTCGCATTCTTAAATGGTGATGTCCTGTTTGTATATGTGTTCTTTTCTTTCATCAGTACTTGCCGAGTCATGGACTCACTCTTGCGTTGTTTGTTTATTTTAGGTAACCCCGATGTTGGCTCACTTGGGAGGAGTAGACACGCACTACTCGCTCACATCATCCTATTCATGTTCAAGATTAAATTTAGTTCTATCTTACATTCGTTAATGATGAACTGTAATAATTAAATTATAATTGGTGAAGGAAGGATACCTTCTCCACATGGATGTTGATTTATTACTGCGTGTGAACCTTCTTTATTGATGATCGTATTAAATAACTTAGAAGGTGAAGGAATGATACCTTCACCATGTCTGTTTAATTTAATGTCAGTCTTTAGTTGAAATACTTAGTTCAAATTCTTCTGCATTATGGATGTATGTTAGATGTTTTAGGTGACATCTTAGCTTCCGAATAGCCAGGGTGTTACAGTTGGTATCAGAGCGGGCTTTAGGTCCGTGGTAATTGAATATTAAATTGACACACTGTGCACAGTAGGTGGGGTTGGGAAATCCATTGTTTCCGTATTTCTATTGTTATGTTTCATTCGTTGAGCAATTGTTGAATTGCTTTTGTATTATCTTTCTTGTTGTTAATCTATGATATGTTATGATATTCTATATCTATGAATCTATTCTATGATTGTCATGATATGATCATGTATAATCATAATTGATTATATTGTTTAAACGTGTCGATGGTGGAGGTTAAGAAGTGGAGGCCGTGGTTGTGGCCCTGGACTTTGTCAGATTGCACCAGTATTTGTGGTAGCAGAATAGAGTAGTATCTACCCCGAATACCATAGTGGAGTGTTGAGGGTGAGATTCTTTAGAAAATATTATTCTCTTCCTTGGTTCTGTATGTGGCCGCCTCGTAATAGTTGCGTTTGATGAAGTTTTCTTGAGTTAGTGTTTTACATTTCTTCCGATGAGTTCTCATTGGACTTTCTTGGTTCCATAAGTCGACTACTTGTTCTCCGATCGCTGGTCTAAAGTTGTTCTTGGATCGTTGGATATCGGCAAAAAAAACTTATCTTTTCTTGGGAGTTCGCCCTTCTTATTGGAGAATGTGAATCATTTATTCACGAGTATTCTGGTAATCGAAAGTTTTCATTGCAAATTCTTTAACATGTGAAAGCTTTGACTTTATGTATTTCTTTTGGATTAGTTCCAGTGTTGGAATGTAATGCCTCTTTTTCGAAAGATTAGGTTAAAATCTTTAAGTGATGTCTTGACATGCTTAAGTACGAGGTGTTAATTAAATAAATTAATTATTATGGTATGAGTTATTAGATTTGGGTTATTAGCTTTGTGCAAACAAATCTATTCTTAACTAGTATCCGTGGAAGTGAATTGCTTAAAGTGAAATGTCGTTGTATTTGGTACAGGATGAGTTTTAGATAAGAGGTTGTTCATATTTGTTCAAGAAGCTATTGTTGTTAAGAATTGTGGAAAAAATGTGGATGTATCGGGTTGATCTTTACGATCGGATAATCTGATAAATTTGTTAGATAAGTTGAAATCTAGGTCCTCTTTCGCTTATTCTAACCGCTAGTGATGGTTAAGTTAAGGATGTGTTCGAATGTTGTCTTGATAAATATTAATCTTGAACTTGTCTTCTATTTGGATCTTGATGATCTTATTTAAATGATAGCTTTACTTGATTCTTGCCATGCTAAAAATTATTGAAACATGTTTAAATGACTAGATGAACGATGATGTATCGCCTTGTGAAACCTTGACTTATGTGTCCTATATTATTGAAGTTAAGGACATTTTATTCTAATTGTCGATCATAAGTTAGAATGCTTGATTATATCCTCTTAATCGTTGTTGAGGTTGCAAACAGAGGTAGGATCATGTTTGTGCCATGTGTGGCTAGAGAGCATTTAGTGTGTACTATCTTGGCATCGAGTGTCACTAAGAGTTAAATGGATGAAAGCTAATCGTAGATTTCATGGTGTACATTGGTGAGATTGTCATGTTCTATTATCATCTTGTTGAAAGAGTTTGTTTCAATTATAAGGTTTTTGCACTAGGTTTTCCTAGATCAAGTATATGTAACCTTATTTAGATTTTAGAGACATGATGAAGTAGTTCATTGTGATTCTTTTCAAAAGTTCATGGAGTGTTAAGAGATTTGATGATTCTCGCCAATAGCATATTATTTCGTTGATTAGTGTGATTGTCGATCGTGGTTGTGATGATAATGTTCAACTAAAAATCATTTGCATGATAATGTTTTAGTGAAAGTGTTTCGAGTTTTATGCTTGTTATCTTTGGACCTCATGAGTTATGTGGTAACTTTGTCCTGCTTTGAGCAAAGAGACGGGTTGAAAGATTTTATTGGTTCTTAAGTGGTTCTTATGATTTGGTCTTAAGAGCTTATCTTGTTTAAGCCGGCAAAGTGATGTAGTAATCACGAAAATAACTTTCCGGTTAAAGGAAGGAGTGAAGTAAAAGTATTTGAGATTTAAGTCGCGTTTCGCCACTTGCGCTTATTTGGGTGTGCTTAAACCTTATGCATTTGTTCCATAAGAGTTTATCAAATTTTCAAAGGGCATTACCTTCTTCTCATTTGTGGTTTGGTATTTGCTTTCAATAGGGCTTGAGCCCTCGACTATTGATTTTCCTTATGTTTTCCGAGTACTTTGCCTAAGTGACTATTTTTTCTTGATCCTTTGTTCATCATGGGTGGCACATGTTTTCCTAGTTGAAGAAAATTGATTTCATTCGCTCTTCCTTTTGAGAAAGAATCCATCTATTCGCTTCACCTAGTCTTTTGAGGTGTTTAATGATTGTAGTTGTGAAACTTTGGGTTGGAAATTATTCGATGAGCATTGGAGGATGAAATAATTTCGTAATATAGTTATTTAAGAGGAGTTTATCTCATTAGAAGGTTGCCTTTGGAGGTTAAACTGATTGCATGGTTACAACTAGTAGAATCTATAGCGAGACGTAGTCCAAGTTCTTTTGTTCATTTCAATGGAACATAGAATTATCCAAAGTATGAAAATCTTGATCAATGTATTAGAGTGTCGCGTTGAGTACCTTATGTGGTTGTGTAGATGAAATATGATGGTGTTGTAATGGGAGTAATATTAGCAAAGTGATCTCGATCGTTAAAGAGATTAAAGAGATAGCCGAGATTGTTGGATTATTGCCATGAATGACTTGGACGTAGTAAGTAACTCTCTAAGAATTAGAATCTTGATAAAGATAATTGGATCAAGAAATGTTTTTGTGTTGATGTCAATGCGCGAGTATGTTTGGATTGTGAGAATTTTAGGGATTTAATTTGAGGCTTCCCTATCTTCTATATGAGAAGTTCATGGTAGGAGTCTTGGAGTTTAATTTTGGGCTTCACATTCTTTTGCTAGGACCTTGAGTCTCCCAAAGGATTATGTGTAGAGAAAGTAGAATAAGGGTGGATTCGAACAATGGGATGGTCATTGATAGAACCCTTTGAGGAAGTATATGAATGTGTGTGCTGGAATTTGAGTTGTTTATTCTTAAAACATTGAGGTGATGTGATTGCATGTGATATCTATTTTGAGATGCATTGGAAGTCATCTCACAAATTAATTCATCGGTAGAGGAGTTGTTGAGAGAAAGTTTCAGTGTAGTCGATAGAGCCTCTATACCGAGGTGTGGATGATGTATTTTGACTTGAGCATAGCGTTGAGAATGCCAAGTTAAGAGAGATGAGTTAGGGTGTTATGCGATGAATTGGAATTCCAAAGTTTGAGAGAAGTTTTATTCCTGAAAGAGAAACTGAGAAATTGATGCTTCCTAAAGTAGAGACACGTTTTCTTGATTCTTGTTTGAGCTATGTGTTTTGACAGATGTCTTTCGCAAGTTGAGCTCGACATTTATGTTGATATGTGTGATTCTTTCCAGTTCAGACGGAATAAATGATTTTTTTGGGCATTCAAGTGATTTCTCCTTTGGATTTCGTGACGTTTATTCGCAAACTGCCACTTGGAACGTGGAAAGGTTTTTCGTGATGAAATTCGATTTCTGTGTTTGACTCTTTAGCATCGAAATGTAACGCATAGATGCGATGTGAATCTTTCTTTTCGATGGGTTTTGTCGGTAAAAGAGTTTGCTTAAAGAGAGCTCTGTTGTGTTTCGTTAAAGGAGGTGATCCTTATTTTAGTGAAGAGTTCAATTGAGAGGTGGAACAAGAGTTCGTGTTCTATGTGCATGTTGTGTGGTTCAAGATCAATTGGAAGGTTAGCCAAGGTACTTTGGGTTGTTTTCGTTAGCTACGGAATTCGGAAGTTGGCGTATCGCAAGGACCGTCTCGGGTCCATATGTGGTGTACTACATTTAGCATGTTTGGTGCCGAGTGAGTACCTGTGAGAACTAGAGTTTGAATATTCGTTAACGTCATTGACCATCGAGTAGGATCTTACCTTTGAATCTCTTCTCGATGAGTGTACTTGGCAATGTCGGATTGAGTGTTAGGTCGATGTAGTTTACGCCAATGTCTTGTGGTCTTGTCATCGAGAGATAGGTCATTTGGGACTGAGTCTCGCATGCGCGAGTTTTATCCAGACATGTTTGCTCCGGGCATATGTTAATAGATGTTTCTTTTCGGTGGCAATTATTCTTTCGTTTATTTCGACGGTTAGAATTCGAGGTCGAATTCTGTTAAGGGGGGTAGAATGTAATACCTCGAATATCAAATAGAGAGAACATATTATTCGGAAGAGAAATTTATTCAAATTTGAATGCATTAAGGTTTAGAGGAAAATTGAAAGAAAATTCAGGATTTGAGAGAGGATTGGACCTTCGCTTTAGCCCAAGGTGTCCTAGCCAAGTGGGCCGGCCTTGTAGTGGAGTCAAGAAGGGGGGGTCTCCTTCCCCAAAACCCTACCCTCTGCTACAGTACCGCGCCGCACTGTAGCACGCGGTACTGTAGCAGCCCCCCCTCCGTGCTGCTCTACCAAGATGAGGAAGAAGTCTCAGGTGCCGCGCCATGGTGGAAGGAGAAGAAGGGAGAAGGAGAAAGGAGGAGGAAGATCATCTTCTCCAAGGTTCTCCCACCTACGTCCTGGTTGCTACAAGGGTAACGAGTGCCGATCCTCATCGCTTGATTAGTGGTAGATGTGTTTTGGTTCAATTTTGATTATATCGATTTGCTGCGGGTAGAAATTCGATTCTGTCCAGATTGTTGCGTGGACTTTTTCGTGATGTTAGAAGCCGAATCTGAGTTTCCCATCTCCTAGAGATATGTAGGTCTTGTTCTTAGCTTTCGGTGGCCGCCAAGATCACCTAATTCCGACTTTCGAGTCAAAAGTTATGATAGATTTAATATCTGCTGTCCAGAATCCTGACGAGAATTAGCAGTCTCTGTTTAGGTTGATATATGGCCTAGTTAGAGGGTGATTCAGAGGTCTTGCCCATAACAAATTTTGAAGGTGATATCACTAGCTTTCAGGATTGATAAAGAACACCTCATTTGGATTTATAGATCAAAAGTTATGCACTTTTCTTTGTGACTGTCCAGATTGTAGATCAGTCTGTCCAGATTGTATGTCAGTTTCTATCTTTAGTTTTGACCCGTGTGCCACTTTTTGTTAAAGGCAAAATTTGAATGTCGTGCCAACTAGTTTATTGTAGGTAATTTCACAACCTTTTCAGATTGTTAAAGAACGCTCAATTCGGAGTTGTAGATTAAAAGTTATGGTTGTTTTAGTATTGCTGTCCTGTTTGTTCAGACAGAAGCTGTGCTGCTGTTTTGTTTTCTTTATTAGAGAAGTTTATTGGCCGAATTGGGAAATCTCATCAACTTGAATGTTATAGATATGTTCGTTAAGATGAGGTAGGATCTGGACTCATCTCATTTGAGTCCCACGTCATTAACTACTGTCATTTTCGTGCTGCTGTCCCGACACGCTTTTGGGTTGCAGCCTGTTTTTCAGATTAGGTTTTATGGCGATTCCTTGGGAGTTCAAGGGGGTATTGTAGACTATTAATTCGGTTGGATTCTATGTTGTTCTTATTTCGTTATTTAATTGTTTAGGCCACGAGGCTACGGGTTTGGGAGCGCCATCGTTGCCTGCTAACGCGTCGCAACGCGGAAGGCAAGTACTTTGTTGCTTTTGAGTGCTGTGATTGTGAATGTTTTCATGAATATAGTGTGACATATTGTGTTACCCGAGATGCGGAATTGGTTATGTTCTTTCATTATGTGGAGTATATACTGAGAGATGGTATTATCACTGTTCATGTTCATATCATGCATCCTTTTATTCATGTTATGTCCACGGAGTGGATTGTAAGTCCCACCATTCCAATGTGGGCAAATTTGGACATTGTCATGTCCCGCCCACGGAGTGGATTGAAAGACCCATCAATTCCAAATATGGGCACGTAAGACCCATCAATTCCAAGATGGGCAGCTTTGGACACCTATATGAAACGTTCTTCATATAGGACTTGGATCCCCGCACTTTTGTTAAGGTGCGGGCTTAAGTGAACACCGACGGGTGTGTCACTCACTATACCGGTATATGCATGTGTGCAGTCCATCCTTGATTACATTCATTCATTTCATGTTTTCATAAGTGTTCACTCGATGCAAGGTTCGCATTCTTAAATGGTGATGTCCTGTTTGTATATGTGTTCTTTTTCTTTCATCAGTACTTGCCGAGTCATGGACTCACTCTTGCGTTGTTTGTTTATTTTAGGTAACCCCGATGTTGGCTCACTTGGGAGGGAGTAGACACGCACTACTGCTCACATCATCCTATTCATGTTCAAGATTAAATTTAGTTCTATCTTACATTCGTTAATGATGAACTGTAATAATTAAATTATAATTGGTGAAGGAAGGATACCTTCTCCACATGGATGTTGATTTATTATCGCGTGTGAACCTTCTTTATTGATGATCGTATTAAATAACTTAGAAGGTGAAGGAATGATACCTTCACCATGTCCTGTTTAATTTAATGCTGTCTTTAGTTGAAATACTTAGTTCAAATTCTTCTGCATTATGGATGTATGTTAGATGTTTTAGGTGACATCTTGGCTTCCGAATAGCCAGGGTGTTACAGTAGGGCTTGTTGGTATACTGTCGAACGAATTAAGGTTTGGTTCCTCTTCTCTTCGAGTAGATTGATATCGTCATCCCAAAGTTGTTCTTGACCAAGATCATTGTAGTTTTCGACCCTTGTAGACCAGATCTTTAGTGCTGGTGAAAACATAGTTTCAACACCAAAAACTAGAAAGAAGCGCAAATTGCACATAATATTAAGGGTAATTCTTTTACCCAAGCCCCTGAGTGCTTTATAAGCTAGTCGAAAACTTGAGTTTTTTTTAATTCCCTGCATAATTTGGTTGTTTGCCGTTTCAACAGCCCCATTATTTTGTGGATGGACAACAAAGGCATAGCACAATTTAGTACATAATTCTTCATAAAATTCTTGAATTTTTGCGCTTGAAAATTGAGTACCATTATCAGTTTGATCGATCCGATTTGAAACACCAAATCGAGTGATCAAAATTTTCTTCATAAATTTCTTGACTGCTTCCGTTGTTATCCCAGTAACAGGTCCCGCTTCAATCCATTTTGTGAACGTGTCAATAGCAAAAAAAGGAATTCAAAGCCCTCGGGTGCTTTTGGGAACGATCCTAGGATATCTAAACCCTAGGTTGCAAATGGTATTGTTTGTAACGCTTGAGCTGATTGGTGCATTTGCCTGCTATCAAACTAGCATTGTACACATTTCTTAATAGGCTCTTTGGCGTCATGGAGAGCAGTTGGCCAGTAAAAGCCTTGTCGAAAAGTTTTTTCGACTAGTGTTCTGTAGGAAGTATGGGTTCCACATATGCTTTCGTATATTTCTTTGAGGGGTTGTAATCCTTCTTTTTGCGATATGAATCGTATGAGTACCCCTTGAGTGCCTCGTTTATAGAGAACTCTTTCGACTAAAGTATACATTTTTGCCTTGTGGGATAAACGATCAGCCTCAAGATCATCATCGGGTATAGTACCCTCTAGAAGATATTCGTATATGGGATTCATCCATGTATCTTCATATTCTAGGGAGGTGTTCTCCCTTGGAGTAGTTTCTAGTTTTTCGACGAGAGATGGCTTCTGGAGCTTTTCCAAGAAGACTCATTGTGGAACAGGGGATTGGAAAGAAGTCATTCGAGCTAAATGGTCGGCGAGGAAATTATCCTTTTGTGGGATATATTGTACCTCTAGACAAAAAATGCTTTTGAAGCTTTCTAACTTCTGACAAATAATTCCCCATGGTCGAATTAAAGTATTGGTACTCTTTTTCGACCCAATTCACGACTAACTGAGAACCACCTTTCACAAGTAGTTGTCGAATCCTGAGTGCTTTCGCTGCTCAGATGCCAGCTAATAAACCTTCATAAGCTGCCACATTGTTAGTAGCAGAAAAGTTTAATTGAGCGCCATATTTTAAGGTTTCTCCGGTAGGAGATACCAAGACCAACCTAGAGCCACTTATTGTAAGTGACCAATCAAAGTACATTATCCACTGATCGTGGGATTTGTATTGGGCCCCTGAACAGGTTTAGGATTTGTCCATTCAATGACAAAATCTGCTAAAATCTAGGATTTAATGGTCGTTCGGGTCACAAAATGGAGGTTGAACTCCCCAAGTTCAACTAACAATTTAGCCATACGCCCCGATGCTTCCCTGTTCTAGAGGACCTCTCATAAGGGAAACTCAACCGACATGGTTGACTTGCATGCGTGGAAATAATGCCTTAGTTTCCTTGAAGACATGAGGAGGGCATATAGAGTTTTTGGACCAGAGGGTAACACTCGTTAGGCCCTTGTAAAACTTCTCTTACATAGTAAACTAGTCGTTGAGTGTTCTCACGTTCAGCGATCAGTACTACCCTCACTGCTTGTGGTGTAGCAGCTAGATACAACAAGACCTGTTCACCTAGTTTTGGAGAAACCTGTAATACCTCGTTTTCGATTAGGAAGTTTTCGTTTCGAAAATGAATTTAAAATTTCGCAGTTTCGGCGTTCGTTGTTTCTTCTGGCTTTGGGCCTGGGCCTTTGGCCAACAAGCCCAAAAGGAGGCCTTGTGGGACAAGGGGGGCTGTTTTGGAGCCCAAGGGGGGGGGCAGCCGTGGGGCCCAAGCCCATCAAGGGGCCGGCCATAGGGGCCTTTAGGGGGGGGCTGAAACCCTAGCCCCCACCCCTTCCACCTCTCCCCCTTTTGGGCAGCCGCCACTTCCACCTCTCCCCCTCCATCTTGTGCGCCAAAACCAGCAGGGTGCCGCCCCTCCTCCTCCCCCATTGGTGCTGCCCCAAGGTCCCGGAGTCGCTCCCCATCTCCTGGAGCTTTCCCTCGGTGTTGAGCCCTCGTTGCCGGCCTCCTGCGTCGTATTGGTGGAGTTTCGCAAGGGTTCAGATCAAGGCGGCCGGGGGATCTTCACCACGGTTCGATCGTCGTGCTCCTGGGCGCTCCAAGGGTAATGTGTCTCGGTTGTGGTTGGTGGTTTGGCCGTAGAAGAGGAAACGAATAGAATTGCTTGGATCAATGTCGGTCTGCTGTAGATAGCAATCTGTCCAGTATGTTGCGTGGTCTGTTTCGTTATTTTATAGGCCGAATTTGAGAGGTTCATCTCCTGGAGTTATGTAGGTTTTGTTCTTAGCTTTCGGTGGCTGCCAAGAACACTAAAATCTGACGAACGAGTCAAAAGTTATGATAGATTTAATATCTGCTGTCCAGAATTCTGACGAGAATTACCTTTTAAGTTGTCTTTTAAAATAGGTGTATGTTAATGGACGAATCAGGGTTTCATCCCAACTAGGTTAATGTAGATAATTTCATAACCTTTTCAGATTGTTAAAGAATGCTCAATTCGGAGTTGTAGATTAAAAGTTATGGATGTTTTAATGTTGCTGTCTTAACTGTTCGGACAGATTCTGTACTGCTATTTCAATTACCTGTTAGTATAATAATTTGGCCGAATTGGGTTACCTCATCAACTAGAGTGTTGTAGGTATGATCGTTAAGTTTATGTAGGAGCTGGGCTCACCTCGTTTCGAGTCCCAAGTAAATAGTTATGGCCAATACCGTGCTGCTGTCCAGATCCGATTCCAGGGTGCTGTCTGTTTTTCAGATTTGGGGTTACGGCTATTTCTTGGGTGTTCAAGAGAGTATTGTAGAATATTAAGTCGTGTTGCGTACCATGTGGTTCTTATTTCGTTTATTGAACTGTTTAGGCGGCGAGGTTACGGGTTTGGGAGCACCTTCGTTGCCTGCTAACGCGTCACAACGCGGAAGGCAAGTACTTTGTTGTTCACATGCTTGGAGTATGATGCATGCTTGATGACTGTATTGTGTTTTTCTGAAATCCATGAGAATGTTCAAAGCTTATGTCCTTTTCTGATGTGTTATATACATGAGTATATATATGATGTCTTTCATAGTTCATACTTCAGTTCATGCATCCTAATTCATGTTTTATCCACGGGAGTGGAGTGTAAGTCCCACCATTCCAATGTGGGCAGTTTGGACATTGTCATGTCCCATCCACAAGAGTGGATAGAAAGACCCATCAATTCCAGTATGGGCGCATAAGACCCATCAATTCCAGTATGGGCAGTTTTGGACACCTGTATGAAACGTTCTTCATACGGGACTTGGATCCCCGCACTTTTGTTAAGGTGCGGGCTTAAGTGAACACCGACGGGTGTGTCACTAGCTATACCGGTATAAGCATGTGTGCAGTCCATCCTTGATTACATTCATTCATTTCATGTTTTTCTTAAGTGCTCATCCGATGCAATGTTCGCATTCTTAAATGGTGATGTCCTGGTTGTATATGTGTTCTGTCTCTTTCACTGTACTTGCTGAGTCGTGGACTCACTCTTGCGTTGTTTGTTTATTTTAGGTAACCCCTGATGTTGGCTCACTTGGGAGGGAGTAGACACACACTACTCGTTCACATCATCCTATTCATGTTCAAGATTAAATTTAGTTCTACCTTACATTCGTTATTGATGAACTGTAATAATTAAATTATAATTGGTGAAGGAAGGATACCTTCACCACAATGGTGTGGATTTACTACTGCATGTGAACTTGCATTATCAATGAACTAAAATAAATATCTTAGATGGTGAAGGAAGGATACCTTCATCATGTCCTGGTTGTTTTAATACTGGCATTAGTTGTTTCTCTATTTCTTATTCTCCCTCATTGTGTAGATTGTTAGACTAAATAGGTGGCATCTTGGCTTCCGAATAGACAGGGTGTTACAGTTAGTATCAGAGCGGGCTTTTTGTTCGTGGTTAATATTAAAATGACACACTATGCACAGTAGGTGGGGTTGGGAATCCATTGCTTCCGCATTTCTATTGTTATGATTCATTCGTTGGGCAATTGTTGAGTTGCTTTTGTATTATTTTTCTTGTTGTTAATCTATGATCTGTTATGATATTCAATATCTATGAACTAATACTATGATTGTCATGAGATGATCCTGTATATTCATAGTTGGGTATTTTGGTGAAGCGTGTTGTTAACATATGATAAGAAGTGGAGGTCGTGGTTGTTACTTTGGGATTCACCAAGTTACACCACTGTTCGCAATACGTGGTTAGAGGAGTAGTTACCCCGAGTACCATAGTTTTAGGTGTTAAGCGTGAGTTGCTTTAGAAAGTTGTTCTCTTCCTTGATTTCTGAATTTGGCAGTTCTTGTCCTATGGTGGTTCATGATAGTTATGGTTTTCCATAGATCCCTCTTGGTTCTCTGAAACAATTATTGCTTTTCGACTGTTGAGTTGCTTTTACTGCTTGTGATCGTTGTCAATTGGCAAGATTGATGTTTTCATGGTTGCTCCTTCTTTCTCATTGAAAAAGAATGACTCATTTACTCGTTTGATAGCTTGGTTAGTGAGAGTTTCCCACTGTAAGTTCGTTTGCATGGGAAAGCTTTGGCTTTATGTGTTTCTTTTGGATTACTTCGAGCGTTGAGGTTTGAAGTCTCTCTTTTGCTCAAGTAAGGCGTTAGAATCCTTTGGTGTTGACTTGCCATGCTTAAAATGAGAAGTTATAACTAAACAAATAAATTGTTACGATATGAGTTACCAAGTCGGGTTATTAGCATGGTGCAAATCAATTATTCTTAACTACCATCCATGAAAGTGAAATTAATTAATTTGAAATGTCCTTGTATTTGATACATGGTGTATGTTAAATAAAGACAGTCCATATCCGTTCAGAATCTATAGATCTTACATAAGAGCTAGATTTATCTATTTCCTGATATGCTAAAATTGTTGAAACTTGTATAAAGGACCAGATTGGTGCTGGTGTATCGATTCGTGAAACCTTGTTTATAGAAAATTATGTTAGTGAATCTTTAATCATGTTTTGAAATGATTTTTGAACAAAGGTGAAATGTGAATCTATGTTTATATATGGTTATGTGATGGCAAATGGAATTAGTACTGTATGTACACACATGGTTAGTACAATCATCAATTGTTAATGAGCGCTGAAGAAGGCGATGAGTAACACCAATGGTTGAGTAGATGAATTTCGTATGTAGGCTTTGATAGCGTGCCTTGTGATATTGTTATTTCTTAGCATAATCTTGTTATAATAAATTTGTTTCAACCTTGTGGTTTGTGTTCCCTTTGGGAAGTTTTAGGATGGAGTAATAAAGTTTGATGATTCTTGGTACTAGTGTATGTTGTCGATGTTATTAAATCGTCAAAATGTGAGAATGAGGTTAGTTCTCGTAGAAATTTGATCACCCATGGTAATATTTTCTAAATGATCAAATTTCAAGTTTTGTGTTCATGATCTTTTGGGGGTTCAGGCTTTATGTGGTAAATGAAGTTTATCGAGTAGCGATATGTTGCAAAGTTATAATGGTTCTTCAGTGATGCAAATGCTTCGATCTTGAATACTTATTTGTTCTTACCTGTTAAGGTTCGATATTCTCTTCTTGTGAGGCTTATGCTTTCAACTGTGGACTCCACTTATGTTATATGAGTTCTTTGCTTAATTAGTTTTCCTCTTGGTCCTGTGTTCGTTGCGAGTGGTAAATGATTTCCTAGTTGGTGAAAAACGTTTCCAATTGCCTCTTCTTTTGAGAATGATTCAACCCATTCTTTCACGTGGGTCTTTCGAAGTGTTTTCTAATTGTTGTTGTGAGAATTGAAGTTATTACCGTTTAGATGAGAATATTTCAAGTTTAGCTTTCTTGATATTTTGGAGCCCATGAATCATCTAGTAGTTGAAATTATTTTAAATAAACTGAGGTATTGGATTGTCCTGTTGCTTCTTAAGAGATTTGTGTGAATTAATTTTAAAGGCTCTTTGGTCTGAGTTGGCAACGTGAGGTTGCAATCAAAGAAGTTATGTTGGTTCCTTTAAGAGGAGAATAATCTACTTGTTTTTTGCAAAATCCCGTAATTGGAAATGTTTCGAGTTTGATGGCTGAGATTATTTGGATCTCATGTTTCTTGTGTAGTTGAATTGTTCTGAAAAAAATGATGTATTGAAGAATTTTTATTGGTTCTTAATTAGTCCTTGTGGTTTGGACTAAAGACCTTATCTTGTTCGTTGTGGCAAAACGATGTTAATCAAAGAATTAATTTCAGTGTTAAAGGAAAGAGTGCAGTAGGAATATTTGAGAATTTGAGTCAAGTTTTGTAACTTGTGGTTATTTTAATTGTTCATAAACTTTTTGCTCTTTTCACTCAAGAGTTGTCGAGTTTCAATCGCAATGTCATTTTTCTTATTAGTGGTTATTTGCTATTCCCTTTTTGAGGGATGCGTGCCCTCCGCTGTGAACTCAACTTTCGTTTTCTCAGATCTTCCTTACCAGATTATTTCTTTTGGTTTCGTGCTCACTGTGAGCAGTAACATTTTCCTATGTGGTGAAATTTGTCCTTATTCGCCTCTTTCTTTTGAGAAAGGATCAACAGTTTTGTGTTGTAAAGTTTTACAAAGCGTAAGTTGTCAATTGTTTGGTGGTGGTTAAGTGATTGTAGGGGTGAGATTTTGCTACCAAGCCATTGGGGGAGTAATAGAAGATGAGTTGGTTTTGACCTGAACCTCATGGAGGGAAGTTGATTCAGATGGAATGTATGGCTTCGAAGAAAAAAAACTGTATAGTGTTCGACTAAGTCGAACCTATGGTATAGTGTAGTTCCAGAACTTTGGTTCATGTTGAAATGTTGGGGATTATCAAATGTATGGAAACATTAATCAATTTTATAGAGTAACACAATTGGAAGGTATTGCGATGTTGTGTGAGTGATTTACGATGTCACAATGAGTGAGTATGTCGGAATTGTGGGGATCTTAGAGATTTAATCCGATGATTTCACCATTTGTTATAAGAGAATTCGTTGTAGAGGTCTCGGAGGTTAAATTTGGGCTTTCCATTTTCATGCTAGACTTTTGGTCGCCCAAAGATTTGTGTGTAGAGGAGATAGGAAATTGGAGTATTCTGAGTAGTGGAATGATTGTCGATAGAACCCTTCTAATGTAGTTCATGAGCGGGTGTACTGAGGATTCTGATGTGATATTCTTGAAAGTGGGAGGTGATGAGATTGCATGAGTTTTTGAGGTGCTTTGGTGCCTTCTATCAAGTTAATGCCATCAGTTGAAGGAGTTGTCTAGAGTGTTCACTGGGATCAATAGAGTCTCTCTACAAAGGTGTGGAGGATGTATTTCGGTTCAAGCCTAATTTGAGGATGCTAAATTAAGAGGTTTGAGACCGTGAGGTATGCGATGAATTCAAATTCAAAGGTTTGAGAGATACTTTATTCCAAAAAGTGAAACTAAGGATAAAGATGTCTTCTTGATTAGTGAAGCGTTTTCTTTATTCTCGCTTGAGCTTTGTGCTGTTGACCAATGTCTTTCGTAAGTCCAGTTTGACTCGATTTTGATATGTGTGGTTCTTATCGGTTCAAGAAGAATAAAGGAAGTTTTGATTTGGGCATTTAAAATGATTCCTCCTTTAGTTTTCGTGACGTTTATTCGCAATTTGCCACTTGGAAAGTGGAAAAGTTTTCTTGGTGAAATTCTGATTTCTGGATTTTACTCTTCAGTACTCAGCTGGTAACGTATAGTTGTGATGTGAATCTTTCTTATTCAGATGTGTTTTACCGGTAAAAGAGTTTGCTTAAAAAGAATTCGATTGTATGTTTCCGGTTAAAGGAGGTGATCCTTGTTTTCAGTGAAGAGTTCAATTGAGAGGCGGAATAAGAGTTTTGTGTTCTTTGTGCTTGTCGTGTGGTTCGGTATCATTGGGAAGGTTAACCCAAAATGCATTGGGTTGTTTTCGCTAGTTGGCGTATCGCCAGGACTGTCTTGAGTCCATGCGTGGAGTACGTAACGTCTTGTTTGTTCTCGTGTTGAGTGAGTACCTAGGAGATCCAGAGTTTGAGATTTCGTTTGCGCCGTTGACCATCGAGTGAGATCTTACCTTCGAGTCTTGTCCGATGAGTGTACTTGGAAGTACCGGGTTGAGTGTTAGTTCAGACGTCGTGTTACGTCGTTGTGTTATGGTATTCTCAGTCCGAGGGAGAGGCTACTTGGGAAGTTGGAGTTTCGTGTGAGTGAACTTTAGCCGGTGTTGTTCACAACGGGTACGTGGTTACCGTTGTTCATTTTCAGTCGTGGTTGTTCTTTCGCTAAAGTGTGTTTAGATTCGAGGTCGAATCCTGTTAAGGGGGGTAGAGTGTAATACCTCGTTTTCGATTAAGAAGTTTTCGTTTTGAAAATGAATTTAAAATTTCGCAGTTTCGGCGTTCGTTGTTTCTTCTGGCTTTGGGCCTGGGCCTTTGGCCAACAAGCCCAAAAGGAGGCCTTGTGGGACAAGGGGGGCTGTTTTGGAGCCAAAGGGGGGGGGCAGCCGTGGGGCCCAAGCCCATCAAGGGGCCGGCCATAGGGGCCTTTAGGGGGGGCGGCTGAAACCCTAGCCCCCACCCCTTCCACCTCTCCCCCTTTTGGGCAGCCGCCACTTCCACCTCTTCCCCTCCATCTTGTGTGCCAAAACCAGCAGGGTGCCGCCCCTCCTCCTCCCCCATTGGTGCTGCCCCAAGGTCCCGGAGTCGCGCCCCATCTCCTGGAGCTTTCCTCGGTGTTGAGCCCTCGCGCGGCCTCCCGTCGTATTGGTGGAGTTTCGCAAGGGTTCAGATCAAGGCGGCCGGGGGATCTTCACCACGGTTCGATCGTCGTGCTCCTGGGCGCTCCAAGGGTAATGTGTCTCGGTTGTGGTTGGTGGTTTGGTCGTAGAAGAGGAAACGAATAGAATTGCTTGGATCAATGTCGGTCTGCTGTAGATAGCAATATGTCCAGTATGTTGCGTGGTCTGTTTCGTTATTTTAGAGGCCGAATTTGAGAGGTTCATCTCCTGGAGTTATGTAGGTTTTGTTCTTAGCTTTCAGTGGCCGCCAAGAACACTAAAATCCGACGAACGAGTCAAAAGTTATGATAGATTTAATATTTGCTGTCCAGAATTCTGACAAGAATTACCTTTTAAGTTGTCTTTTAAAATAAGTGTATGCTAATGGACGAATCAGAGTTTCATCCCAACTAGGTTAATGTAGATAATTTCATAACCTTATCAGATTATTAAAGAACGCTCAATTCGGAGTTGTAGATTAAAAGTTATGGATGTTTTAATCTTCCTGTCTTAACTGTTCGGACAGATTCTGTACTGCTATTTCAATTACCTGTTAGTATAATAATTTGGCCGAATTGGGTTACCTCATCAACTAGAGTGTTGTAGGTATGATCGTTAAGTTTATGTAGGAGCTGGGCTCACCTCGTTTCGAGTCCCAAGTAAATAGTTATGGCCAATACCGTGCTGCTGTCCAGATCCGATTCCAGGGTGCTGTCTGTTTTTCAGATTTGGGGTTACGGCTATTTCTTGGGTGTTCAAGAGAGTATTGTAGAATATTAAGTCGTGTTGCGTACCATGTGCTTCTTATTTCATTTATTGAACTGTTTAGGAGGCGAGGCTACGGGTTTGGGAGCACCTTCGTTCGCTAACGCACGCAACGCTGAAGGCAAGTACTTTGTTGTTCACATGCTTGGAGTATGATGCATGCTTGATGATCAGATTGTGTTTTTCAAATCCATGAGAATGTTCAAAGCTTATGTCCTTTTCGATGTGTTATATACATGAGTATATATATGATGTCTTTCATAGTTCATACTTCAGTTCATGCATCCTAATTCATGTTTTATCCACGGAGTGGAGTGTAAGTCCCACCATTCCAATGTGGGCGCTTTGGACATTGTCATGTCCCATCCACAAGAGTGGATAGAAAGACCCATCAATTCCAAGATAGGCGCATAAGACCCATCAATTCCAGATGGGCGTTTTGGACACTGTATGAAACGTTCTTCATACGGACTTGGATCCCCGCACTTTTGTTAAGGTGCGGGCTTATGAACACCGACGGTGTGTCACTAGCTATACCGGTATAAGCATGTGTGCAGTCCATCCTTGATTACATTCATTCATTTCATGTTTTTCTTAAGTGCTCATCCGATGCAATGTTCGCATTCTTAAATGGTGATGTCCTGGTTGTATATGTGTTCTGTCTCTTTCACTGTACTTGCTGAGTCGTGGACTCACTCTTGCGTTGTTTGTTTATTTTAGGTAACCCCTGATGTTGGCTCACTTGGGAGGGAGTAGACACACACTACTCATTCATATCATCCTATTCATGTTCAAGATTAAATTTAGTTCTACCTTACATTCGTTATTGATGAACTGTAATAATTAAATTATAATTGGTGAAGGAAGGATACCTTCACCACAATGGTGTGGATTTACTACTGCATGTGAACTTGCATTATCAATGAACTGAAATAAATATCTTAGATGGTGAAGGAAGGATACCTTCATCATGTCCTGGTTGTTTTAATACTGCCATTAGTTGATTCTCTATTTCTTATTCTCCCTCATTGTGTAGATTGTTAGACTAAATAGGTGGCATCTTGGCTTCCGAATAGCCAGGGTGTTACAAAACCAGAATAGGAGCACTCGTAAGGTACCCTATTGACATCCCCGAAGGCTTTGTTTGCCTCTTCAGACCACTCGAAACCCTCATGTTTCCTAAGAAGTTTAAAGAAAGGAAGTCCTTTTTCTCTTGATCGTGTGATGAAACGACTTAAAGCCACCATGCACCCTGTGAGTTTCTGGACTTCTTTCTTTGTGGTCAGAGGACACATTTGTTCAATGGTCACTATCTTCTTAGGATTTGCTTCGATTCCTCGAGCAGAAACAAGGAATCGAAACAACTTTCCTGAAGAGACTCTAAACACACACTTCTCTTGATTGAGTTTCAAGTAGCGCTTTATGAGGTTGTCGAATGTTTCTTGCAGGTCAGAAATATGATTAACATGTTGTATGCTTTTCACTACCAGATCATCAACATAGGCTTCCAAATTATAGCCTAATTGAGGAAGGATAGTCTTTTGCATCACGCGTTGGAAGGAAGCACCACATTTCATAGACCAAATGGTATTTTTACATAGCAAAATATTCCAAATGGTGTATTAAATGTAGTTTTTTCTTCATCATCTAAACACATGCTTATCTGATGATAACCAGAATATGCATCTAGGAAACTTAATATTACACAACTAGTAGTAGAATCAACTAATTGATCGATACAAGGAAGGGAAATATCATCCTTTGGACAAGCTTTATTTAAGTCAGTCAAATCTACACTTATTCTCCACTTACCATTAGATTTCCAAAGCATTACATGATTAACCAACTACTCTGGGTGGTTGACCTCTCTTATGAAACCTGCCTTAAGTTGCTTGTCGAGTTCTAATTTGATGGCTTCTCGTCGATCATGTCGGACCCGGGAGTAACATCCTCAAATCCTTTGTCTATTCTACAGTAGTCCCTGGAATAGTAGCTAGTGTACACAGTAAACAGATATGGTAACATCCATAATTCGCACAACTTTATTAATATTTATCAGAGTTTATTACAAGAAAATCTTACAAGCCAACAAAAAAAAAACACAACAGAAGACGAATAGGAAGTAGTAGAGCCCAGCTAATATGCCATAGGTAATCGACTGGGGTAGCGGCCTAGTCATCGAGGTCCATACCGGTAGCGAAGTCCTTCTCCTTTGATCAATATTTTATTAAGTAAGGGTGAGCACAAAAATATACTTCGCAAGTTACACCCATAATAGAGTTAATGCATGCAGGGATGTTATCGAAGGAAGGTTTATAAGGTTATTTGTGCAAAAGCAATGTTTGTGTAACACCCTGGCTATCCGGAAGCCAAGATGTCACCTAAAACATCTAACATACATCCATAATGCGGAAGAATTTGAAACAAGTATATCAACTAAAGACAGCATTAAGTTAAACAGGATATGATGAAGGTATCCTTCCTTCACCTTTTAAGTTATTTAATTCTGATCATCAATAAAGAAGGTTCACACGCAGTAATAAATCAACATCCATGTGGAGAAGGTATCCTTCCTTCACCAATTATAATTTAATTATTACAGTTCATCATTAACGAATGTAAGATAGAACTAAATTTAATCTTGAACATGAATAGGATGATGTGAACGAGTAGTGCGTGTCTACTCCCTCCCAAGTGAGCCAACATCGGGGTTACCTAAAATAAACAAACAACGCAAGAGTGAGTCCATGACTCGGCAAGTACAAGAAAGAGAAAGAACACATATACAAACAGACATCACCATTTAAGAATGCGAACCTTGCATCGAGTGAACACTTATGAAAACATGAAATGAATGAATGTAATCAAGGATGGACTGCACACATGCATATACGGTATAGTGAGTGACACACCCGCGGTGTTCACTTAAGCCCGCACCTTAACAAAAGTGCGGGATCCAAGTCCTATATGAAGAACGTTTCATATAGGTGTCCAAAGCTGCCCATACTGGAATTGATGGGTCTTACGTGCCCATACTGGAATTGATGGGTCTTTCAATCCACTCCCGTGGACGGGACATGACAATGTCCAAATTTGCCCACATTGGAATGGTGGGACTTACAATCCACTCCCGTGGACATAACATGAATAAAAGGATGCATGATATGAACATGAACAGTGATAATACCATCTCTCAGTATATACTCCACATAATGAAAGAACATAACCAATTCAGCATCTCGGGTAACACAATATGTCACACTATATTCATGAAAACATTCACAATCACAACACTCAAAAGAAACAAAGTACTTGCCTTCGCGTATGACGCGTTAGCAGGCAACGATGGCGCTCCCAAACCCGTAGCCTCGTGGCCTAAACAATTAAATAACCGAAATAAGAACAACATAGAATCCAACCCGAATTAAAAGTCTACAATACCCCCCTTGAACTCCCAAGGAATCGCCATAAAACCTAATCTGAAAAACAGGCTGCAACCCAAAAACGTGTCGGGACAGCAGCACGAAAATGACAGTAGTTAATGACATGGGACTCAAAATGAGATGAGTCCAGATCCTACCTCATCTTAACGAACATATCTATAACATTCAAGTTGATGAGATTTCCCAATTCGGCCAATAAACTTCTCTAATAAAGAAAACAAAACAGCAGCACAACTTCTGTCTGAACAAACAGGACAACAATACTAAAACAACCATAACTTTTAATCTACAACTCCGAATTGAGCGTTCTTTAACAATATGAAAAGTTTATGAAATTATCTACAATAACCTAGTTGGCACGACATTCAAATTTTGCCTTTAACAAAAAGTGGCACACGGGTCAAAACTAAAGATAGAAACTGACATACAATCTGGACAGACTGACATACAATCTGGACAGTCACAATGAAAAGTGCATAACTTTTGATCTATAACTCCAAATAAAGTGTTCTTTATCAATCCTGAAAGCTAGTGATATCACCTTCAAAATTTGTTATGGGCAAGACCTCTGAATCACCCTCTAACTAGGCCATAAATCAACCTATACAGAGACTGCTCATTCTCGTCAGGATTCTGGACAGCAGATAGTAAATCTATCATAAATTTTGACTCGAAAGTCGGAATGAGGTGATCTTGGCGGCCACCGAAAGCTAAGAACAAGACCTACAACTCTCCAGGAGACCCAAACTCCTGATTCGGCCTCTAAAGTCACGAAACAGTCCACGCAACATTCTGGTCAGAAACGAATTCTGCTCGCAGTAATACGTTCTAACCAAATATGCATCAAATCGCCTCTACCACTAATCAAAAGACGAGGTCGGCATCCGATACCTTTGCAGCAACCAGGAAGTAGGCGGAAGACCCTCGGAGAAGATGATCTCCTCCTTCTCACCTCTTTTGCCCCAAGCAAGGTGCTGTCCTCCTCAATTTCCTTGCGCAACCGGCAGCGGGAGAAGGTCCAAGGCAGGTTGGGAGGCAAACCAGCAGGACCAGCAACCAAGGAGGATGGGGCGGCTCCTAGGGCAGGGGCGTGAGGGGAAGAGAGGAGGGTGGAAGGGGCGCGGCCATAGGAGGGAGGGAGTGGGAAAAGTGGGAAAAGTGGGAGAGGTGGGGAGGTGCTAGGGTTTGAGGCCCCCCCTTTGGCCGGCCACAAGATGGGCCTTGGGCCCATCTCTAGTGCGGCTGCTCCCTCATGGGCCCCATGGCTGCCCCTCCACCCATAAGGCCTTCTCTTGGGTCTGCGCCAAAGGCCTGTGCCCAAATCGAAGAACAAAGTAACGCGAGATTTCTTCTTTTAATTTGAACTCGAATTTAAATCCGCATTGTTTTTCTTACCAAACAGAAACGGGATATTACAGTTTGGCATTTAAATACATTTACTAAGTTCCAAAGCAGTTATATTATATGTAAAAAATCTTTCATTTTAAAACTATCGAGTTAGTGCAAGATGCACTTCTGGTGAAGGACCAACCCCCTTACACCAAGGCTTTCTACCCAATTTCCCAATTTGGATAAACTTATCCAAAAATATTTGTGTCAACATCATTTTTAAATCAAAACCAAAGTCTAATATGCGAAAGGCTTTTCTCAGCATGTCCATGACCGTGCATACGGCTATTCGAATAGTTTTACACTCTATAGAGGTTGTACAACTTTACCCACCAGAGATACTGTCAGGACCCAAAAATACAATTCTGGACCCTTTGTGTATACTGCACTAGTCTAAGATCACGCTAGTGCACAAAGTGGCAACATCGATGAAATATCATTCTCATATACAAAGATGACTAATAAATAGGCAAATAACGATAAATATCAGAGTAAAGACCTTAAGGTCAAAGCTTACAATTAATACCTCAGAAGGCTAATAGCTCAATTAAGCTGTAGCGGAACGAAATGGAATAACTTCAGTGAAACCCATCCATATGCCCACAGGTAATCGGCTGGGATAGCGCAACCTAGTTCTCCACGATCCTTGAAGTAGACTTTGTTGACTGACGATTCCTCTACTTCTGTTGATTGATTATTACAAGCATGAGTACACAACCGTACTCGCAAGTTATACCATAGAATGCAATGTATAGATGTAGGCTTATTCCAAAGGAAATGACTTATGTGGTTATTTTTTGTAGAAATGCAACATTTGCAATTGAATACAAATAATATATTGAAAGCATAATTCCAAACAAATAAACAATAATAATTTATCAGTTGTTTTCACAAAGACACCTAGCCTAATCAATTTCTTTCACATAGCTGCATAAATTATCTCACATAGCTAACCCTTTCCAATAGTTTTATGACAATCTATCACTTGTGTGAAATCCCCGAGCATGTCCATGACCATGAACGCGGCTATTCGAATAGATTGATTAACACTCTGCAGAGGTTGTATACTTTACCCATAAGATACAATTAACTTATCACGTCTATCGTGACTCGCCAAACAGAAGTATGCGATTGAGAAATCATCACAAAACCTTTCAGAAACTTCATCTCAAACATTGACACTCTCGATGTGCTTAACCGCTAGACAGCCCCACACAGGAAGCCAGTCCGACACACACCTTTGGACAGGGAAGCAGTGAACCGTCCTGTTGGTAGTACACATCTCCACCCATGCAACACATCCTAACCTACTACCTGAGTAATCAATGTCGATAATTCATAACTTACTACATTAGGCTCGTCCCATACCAGGCATGTGGTTGTACAAAAGGCCCAGTTCAATGGCGCATATGGTTAAATCCTTAATTGACCAAGGCGAGACTACCACTGTCCCATTCTAACTAAGTCACGGAGATTCATATACCACAAGTTCACCATTTTACCATTCATTTTTCCAGTCATATATCCACCATAGCACTTAGTTCACCCGCTCGCCTAAGTCCAAATCTTTTCCCACCCTGTTGATTAAGTGCAACATATGCCATCAACAAGTGATAGCACATAGCGCACACAATTTTGCACAAAGTTCCATAATCACTTAATCAAGTTTATATTTGCAACTCAGATGACAATGATTAACTTGTTGCATGGCTAAGCAATCTACTTGTATCTAACCAACCCACGTTGGTGCTACGATAATAGCAACTAAATAATGAACCAATCTAAGGTGACAAAAGATCATGATAATACAATAGACAAGGTAGGATATAACAATTAGGATAAATAACTACACCCAAAAGCATTTAAATAAATACTTAAAGTAAATGCAATAATTTGAATCAAAGTAACTTTTGAAAACTGGGTTCAATATTATCAAATGTATAACTTGCCTTACTATAGCAATGTTGATTTTTTTTTTTATCTTTGATCTTCTACTTCCTTAACCTTTAGCTCCATCGGACGATTCTGGGACTTCAATGTCTAACGAAAAAGAAAGCGCAAAAACAAACTAAATTCAAAAAGAAAAATCAAATAAACTCCAAATTAAAATTGAATGGTACTAGAAGGTAGATAATGAATCTATATGAATTTGAAAACTTGAATGGGCTCAATCAGAATTCGAATGAAGAAGATATGGCTCTTGGAAGATTGAAATTCACATGAAATGATGAAAAAGAAAAAGGAAGAGAGAAACTGACAAGTGGGGTCTATGGAATATTATCAAAATATTCTATTCCAAAAATATTAGAAAATGGCTGAGTGTATGACAGGTGGGACCTACTGATATTTAATAAATGTCTAGAATTAAAATAATTCCAGAAATAAGGTGGAGAGAGCGACATGTGGGACCAATAAGATAAAAGGGTTTGTTCAAGAATTGAATAAATTCCCGAAAATAGGATTAGGGTTGACATGTGGGCCACTGGTATATGGACCAGGTCCACAGAGATATGCTAGTCCACGGTAGACCAATCTCATAGACTAGGGTTGACCCAAGGTTTGACTGACATGCAAGACCCGCATGGAAGAGTGAGAAAATAATTAGGATTTTTAATTGGGCGGATGACATGTAGGGTCAATATGGAAGTAAGGGAGATAGATATATATGGCTTTACTGGTATGGATGGCAAAGGGGGTCCACATGTAAGTGTAACAGATTTGTTTTTCTTATAGACTGAACTGGGGCAACAAACAGGAACAGGAGCGTCGCTTCAACAAGGAACAGAGAGCAACAGAACAAATAAGGGAGTTGCTACCGATTGGTTTTTGGCACAAAGAAGTGGTGGCTTTGTATTGTGGTGGCAAGGTATGGCAGCTAGAATTGGAAAAGATGCATTGAACTTTGGGATCCATACATCAGAGAAAGGAAAAATATACAGAGAGTAAACCTGTGTTACTTGCATCGGTCCAGAGAGGATGCAAAGGGCGTCGGCCTGGTTGCATGCACAAGGAGTTGGCAGCCAGGAGATGACAATTATTTGGCAGAGAGCAATGAATTAATAGAGAGGATTAAAGGTATAGAAGGAATCACAAAGAGGCACGAAGGCACAGAGTACATGAACAACAACAGAATGAAGCAACAGAACGTAGTGCTGCTACAGGCTGATTTCTGGCGCATGGAGGTGACGGCGAATGGAAGCGATCCAACTTTAGCGAATGGGCAAAACGGAAAGGAAACAACGAGTCGGATGCGATGGTGTGGTCGGATTTTGGAAAATCTCACTGAGGAAGCGAGCAACACGATGAACAAGTTTCGGCTTTAATGACCGACGGTGCTCTGGTGATCTTCGAGCGAAGGGGAAGGAAGCATGACGCAGAGCGCGACGACGCGAACCCAACGCCATAGACGGTTCGGTCGGGGAACGTAGGATGGGGGTGCAACTCGCCAGAGAAGACCTTTGGTTGAAGCTTGGTACTTTACAGATGGCGACAAAAATAGCTTGATTCGGAGGAAACCAAATCAAGGGATTGGAAGAGGAGATCAAGACAGACGTTTGGGTGCAAACGGTTGCTTTTGTATACACCACAAAGGGAGATATGATTTTTGGAAGGTTTGGGTTGAAACACGTACATGCAAACGAGTTCTGTTCGATTGCGTGTTCGGTTAGGGAAGATAGATGAACAGTAACCACACGAGTGACTGTAGCACGTGGAAGGAGAGAGAAAGGAAAGATTTTTGGAATTAAAGAAAATCCTAAAAATCAAAGGAACCAAATAAATAGCAAACAAATCCGCAAAAATCTCAGAAAATACCAGAAAATTCCTTGGAAGATAAGGAAGCCAAATAACACTAGTTTTTATTTAATTGATGTTTAGATTAGTCAAATTAAATATTTTTAAATTTAGAAAATTCCCAATTAAGCTTTATTAATTCAAATAAAATTGGTGAAATTTTCGAGAGACCTAAACTACTCAATTTTTTTTTGAAAAGCTAAATTTTGGGATGTTACAGGTAATCAACTTATACAATCGGCCATGACACGCTTCCGTCGGCGTGCGGTGAAGTGATTATCATAAGGCTGTTACAATGCTCCATCCCAACGTAGTTATGTCCGCTAAGGTTTCACTGCCATAAGGTTTCTGAGCCAAACAGAAGACCCTTCTTGTGCCATGTGGGACAGTAAAAAGTAGGTCATTCCGACACCCACACAACTGGATGGCACAACTACATTAAAAATGTTGCAAATTAGTTAGCCAGGTCTGTCCCCACTCAAGACTTGTGGTAGTACGGAAAGGCTTCACAATCCGCAGCTCAGAGATCGATCCTTAATTGACTAGGCGACTTCCAAAAGTAACCCCTAGGCCTCAACCATTCTTGAGGTGAGCCCGTGCATAAACTTGCACCCACCAACTATCCATTTTGCTCAAGTCTAAACCAGTTTTTTTTTTCATTTTACTTTGCTTTTCAGATCTTTTGCAAACTTCTATGGCACAATCATGACATAGACTCCTTTTTAAACCATAATTGAGTCTTTGGTTAAAATTCCCCGAATTGAATATTTTCGGTCTAAGCATGACTAGGCATACATTTTCCTAAAGTGTTCTAGTTCGTACTATTGTATAAACTAGATTTTTATCTACGATGTCAAGTTATGTTTAATTCAATGTCAAAGTTGGCTATACAATGGTAATAGGAATAGTTATAATTTTAAAACAGGAATTTAAATTAAATTGAATATAAATAAGCATGCGGTAATAATTTAAAACAGAATTTATATAATTTTAAATAATGGGATCAAATATGATCAAAGGATGTAACTTTCCTTGCACAAATAATTGTGGTTCTAAAACGACGTCGAAATCTAGCTCCCCGAAGTTGTCGAAATCTATACGCGAAAACGAGCCAAATTCAAATAAACTCCAAATTAGATAATTTAGGTTATGAGAGATATATACTGAATTTAGATGAATTTATAAATTTGAATCACTTGAATTAGAGCTCGAACGAAGGAGAATAAGCTCTTGGAAAATTGAATTTCACATGAAATGATAGAATTGGAATTTTCAGAATTTGTGGAATTGTTTTTCTAAAGGAAAAAACAATTATTACACCAACATGATGTCAGCGATAATAGATGATTTTTGGTCAAATTAATTTTCTAAAGAAAAAGGAAAATGCCCCGTGGGCGATGACTGGACGACATGTGTCTACCATGTGGGCGATCGTGGTGAGGTGGCGATGAGGTGGGCGGAAACCGGTGGTCGCTGGCGTTTGGCGGCACGGCGGCCGGTGGCGAGAGCATCAATGGGTAGAGGGAAACACGATGAAGATGGTGCTCACCTCAACGGCGATGGGACGCGGACGGATCGCTAGTAGTGGCTACGTGAGGCGGCTCACAGTGGCGGCGATATTTCGGCGACACTCCGGCAAGGATAGCGCAAGCACCGAGAAGAACGCGCGAAGGCGAAGCCGGAGGTGGAGATGGTGTCACCCCCGTCTTGGATGGCGGTGCTAGTGGCGACGGAGTCGCGTTTGGCCGGCAAGAGAAAACCTTCGATTGTGACGAGGAGAAAGCGAGAGAGGCGATGATATTTCTGGGATGGGATGAGGAGAACAAGGGGTTCCTGGGGCTCTCCTTTATATGGCAAGGGAAGGATGGGAGGAGGAGATCATGGGGTGGCAGTTTGAAGCAGGCGTGGTGGTGGCGTAAACATGAGCTTTAATGGGATTCAAAGGGGGAAAATGGGCGGAGTGAAGGCGGTGGAGTGAGGGCGTTTCATTTTTCTTGGTTGCACGAGAAAAAGAGGAAGAAACGGACGACATTTAGGAGCTCTTGGCGCTCGACAATGGAGGCGGAGCTGGAGGAAGAAGTAATGCAAGGAAGAAGAAGGGTATAGGGGCTGACACCTGGGCCCGCGCTGGCAGTGAGAGAGAGGGAGGAGAGGGCAAAGCAGGCTAGGAGCGGGAGTAGGCCGAACGGGCCGGGAGGAAAAGAAAGAAAAGAGGAAGAAAAAGATAAATAAAAGAAGGTGGGCTAGGCTGGAAAAAGGAGAAATGGGCTCGAGGGAAAACAATTCAGCACTAAAAGGATTTCCGTAACTTTGAGGTTTTTTTGAATTTCAAAAATTGCAAGAAATAAAGGGGATTTTAGAAAATAGTAAATAGAGTTAAAAAATTCTAGAAAGATTCACAGAAATTCTTTGAATTATTTTTAACTTAATAAAATTATTTCCAACTTAAAGTTGGCATTTAATTTCGCAAATAAATTATTTTTAGTTTCTATAAAATAGGAAAACATTTTTAAAATCTAGAAAATTCAAGAAATTAATTAAAAATTTTATTTTTAACTTTAAATACAAGAAAAGCTCAGAAAACTCAATAAACTTCCTTTTTGACTTTTGAAAACTAGGAAATTCAAGAAAATTAAGAAAGCTCTTTTAAAACTCAGAAAATCTAATAAAATAATAAATTTAATAATTTTATTTTTGGTACAAAACTTTGAGATGTTAGAAACTACCCCCTTGAAAGGAATCTGTCCCGATATTCGGAACGGCTAGAAAGGAAGTTGGTAGTACAGGTCTTCAACGCCGATTACTTCGGAGAGTTAGGGAAGGAGACAAAGGTTAGGGGAGAGACAAAGAAGATCAAAGGGGATAGAGCAAAACAACACTCCCAAACGAAACAACCAACTCAAAACCTTTTTAGAAAAAAACTTTAATAGCTTTATACAACGCTCTACTCGATTGAGACTCTTAATCTAGTGAAGCGAGTCAATACACAGAATGAGTCTTGGCAAACTTAGACTATATGGCTTGGCTAACATCACATCTTCTGCTCACAGTCTTCGATGAATCTTGCATGACGATGCTTACTTGATGCCTCTATGTCTTGTGGTCTTGAACATAATGGTAAGAAATGTGTTGATCGTCTATAGAAATTTTCAAGGGAGCTATAAAGAATTAGGTAAGAAAAAATTGCTATAAAGAAGCTAAAGACAGATAGGTGACCAAAGATGAGGAGAGAACAATTTATTTTTCTTGTTGTGTAAAATAAGTTTTGAAGTTCTCCAACTAACGACTATTCTAACTAGGTCACGACCTACAGTCGATATGGCTCTGATACCATTTCTATCGGACCCGAGAGTAACACCCCCAAATCCTTTGTGTATTCTACACTAGTCACCAGAATATTAGCTAGTGTTCATAGTAAACAAATATGGTAACATCCATAATTCACATAACTTTATTAATATTTATCAGAGCTTATTACAAGAAAGGCTTACAAACCAATCATAAACAAACACAGCAGAAGACGAAGAATAAGTAGTTGAGCCCAGCTAATCTGCCACAGGCAATCGTCTGGGGTAGCAGCCTAGTCGTCGAGATCCACACCGGTAGCGAAGTTCTTCTCCTATTATCAACATTTTATTAAAGCAAGGGTAAGCACAAAAAATGTACTCCGCAAGTTACACCCATAATAGAGTTAATGCATGCAGGGTTGTTATCGAAGGAAGGCTTATAGGGTTATTTGTGCAAAAGCAAAGTTTGGTATTTAAATACATTTGCTAAGTTCCAAAGCAGTTATATTATATCTAAAAAAAATCTTTGATTTTAAAACTATCAAGTTAGTGCAAGATACACTTCTGGTGAAAGACTAACCCCCCTTACACCAAGGCTTTCTGCCCAATTTCCCAATTTGGATAAACTTATCCAAAAACATTTGAGTCAACATCATTTTTAAATCAAAACCAAACTCTAATCAGCGAAATGCTTTGCTTAGCATGTCCATGACCTTGGACACGGCTATTCGAATAGTTTTACACTCTGTGTAACACCCTGGCTATGCGGAAGCCAAGATATTACTTAAAAGTCTAATATACTTCAACAATACAAAATAATTTCAACAATCTATCAGCTGTTAACAGGTAAGGATCAAGAAATAATAGTTTGACCCTAAGAATTGAAATAAATTTCAGCAACAAATCAAACTTGAAAGTATCCAGTCCTATTGCATTATTCAAGATAAAACTAACAAGAGTCTATACAACGATTATTAAACGTTCACTAGTTCAACCAAGTCATAATGAAAGATAACTTCAACCATCCAAACTCCATTATTACAATCCAACATTACCAAATGAAAAATAATAACAAGTCCATTAATTAATAGTGATATGTGAAGTGAATGAAGTGATCCGTGACTAATCCCTCCCAAGCATGCCGTCAACAGTGTTTACCTAAAACACACAAACAAAGGCAAGAATGAGTCCACGACTCAGCAAGTACAACAGAATAGTATGAAAAATTACCGAATCAAGAACATAACATTCACAATGTCTGAATATGAAACAGAATGGTAGAAATCTTATGTAAGAATGGAATGTATGCTCTTCACTTCAATTATACCGGTATAGCTAGTGAACACCCGTCGGTGTTCACTCATGCCCGCATTATCAAAATACGGGGATCCAAGACCCGTATGAAGAATATTTCATAATGGGGATCTAATTTGCCCACATTGTAATGATGGGTCTTACATGCCCATATTGGAATGATGGGACTGTCAATATCACTCCCGTGGTTGAAACATGAATGTATGAATGAATGAATGAATATATGAATATGAAAGATATAATATCAAGAGCATGGATTATCATACGTGGTAAGAAGCAGGAATCATTGGAATCTGATCATAGTCCATAGAATTTAAACATAGCATGAACATCAAGCACATTGAACAAAGAACAGTCAACATAACCTACAATGTACTTGCCTTTCACTGTAATACCCCGATTGTTTCTAAGGAAGAAAGTAAACAAAAGAAGAAGTAAAGAGTTAAAAAAGGGTTTTTTCTAAGAATTTCCGCCAACCTGGGCCTTGGGCCTTGGCCCAGGAGGCCCTTTGGTGGCCTGTCAAGGGGGGGCCTCTTCTCCTCCCCACAACCCTAGCCGCCCCTCCAAGCAGCCCCTTCTCCTCTTTTGCGCCTCCCTTCCTCCCTCCCTTGAGCCGCCACCCCCTCCTCTCCCCTTGGAGGCTAGGCTTCCATCTCCCCTCCTGTCCAACAAGATCCAGCACCTCCCCCCCATTGGTGGTGCCTCCTCGCTGCTGTCCAAGACTGCGGAAGAAGGGAGAAGCAGCGGGTGTGCTCGCCAAAGGTGAAAGAAAGGGATCGGGGAAGGAGGAGTTCTTCATGGGGTTTGATCAGCAACTTCTTGTGGGTCTTCAAAGGTAACGATTGAATTCCTCACTGGCTTGGTTGATTTAGATTCGTAATTTGCCATGATTAGGGGATCGATGTCCTGCTGCGTTTAATTTCAGAATTCTGTCTGTTACTTGTGTGTCTGTTTTCGTGTAGTTAGGATCCGAATTAGAGAATTTCATCACATAGAGTTACATGGGTTTCATTCTTAGCTTTCAGTGGACGCAAAGATCACTCAATTCCGAGTTACGGTTCAAAAGTTATGATGAAATCTTTGCTGTTGTCCCGAAAGTCTGACGAGAATTAATAGTCACTCTATTTGTTAAATTTGACATAATTAGAAGCTGATTCAGAAGTGTTGCCCATAACAATTTTTGTAGATAATCTCATTAGCTTTCAGGATTGATAAAGAACACCCTGGATTTGTAGAACAAAAGTTATGTACGTTTCAATGTGACTGTCCAGATTGTACGTTGGTTTCTGTCATTTGTTTTGGCCCATGCGCCACTTTTTGTTAGAGGCAAAATATGAATATCGTGCTAACTAGGATTTTGAAGATGGTGTTCTTATATTTCCAGAATGACAAGAATCTTGGATTTTGGTTAACCCAATCAAAAGTTATGATTATTTTTCTACTGCTATGTAGTTCTGTCAGACAGATTTGATGTTCGACTTTCAGAGGATTATTGACGTAGGTTTTTGGCCGAATTGGGAGATCCCGCCAACTAGACTTTTGTGTAGGGTATTGTTATATTTCGATAGGATCTGAGAGCACACCATTTCGAGTCTCAGATCATTAGTTATGATTCATTTTGTACTTGCTATCCAGATTGTAGTCCTGCTAGACTGTCGGTTTATTTGAGTAGATCGACTTTGTGATCCTTGGGTTAGGATGCTGCGATTAGAAGTTTCAAGCGATGTCCTGTTCGTGTGGTTCCTTATTCAAGTATTTAATTTGTTAGGAGGGGGAATTTCGAGTGTAGCAACTTCTGTCTTTCCTCATAACGCTTCGCAGAGCGGAAGGCAAGTACATTGTAATTCTTAATGTTGATGAATGCTGAGTGCTTGTATTCATACTGTTATTTCTATGACCCATGATTACATTCAATGCTTCGTGTTCCTTTCATATCTGTTAATCCATGTTGAAAGAGAATTATATTTCATCACATTCATTCATTGGTTCATGTTTCTTCCACGGGAGTGGAAATTAAAGACCCATTAATTCTAGTATGGGCACGTAAGACCCACCATTCCAATATGGGCAGATTTAGATCCCCGTATGAAACGTTCTTCATACGGGCCTTGGACCCCCATATTTTGTTAAATGCGGGCCTAAGTGAACACCGACGGGTGTGTCACTAGCTATACCGGTATAAGCAGAAGTGTAGTTCATTCATATGTTCCTTTCAGTTCTATGTTCATATCCTTAATGATACTGTATTGTTCATATTCAGTGGAGTTCCAATTATTCTTTGTACTTGCTGAGTCTTGGACTCATTCTTACTTTTGTCTGTTTATTCTAGGTGATCGCTGTTGATGGCATTCATGGGAGGAAGTAGACACATATAATTCATTCACTTCACAATATTCAAGTTTCAATAATATGATTTTGTTTCTATCTTTCATTCGTTAAGTAATGAATTGTAATAAATAGAGGTTGATGATGGATGATATCTTTCTCTATGTTATGGTTGATTAAATAACTACTTGTGATCCTTGATTACTCATTTGATATAATTAACTTAGTGGATTCTATAGACTTGAATAGTTGAAGTTTGTGAACTGTCGTTGGAGTCAAATTATATTCTTGTATTTATTTTGTTATATGTTGACCTGTCTATACCATTAGATGAGACATTGTTTAAATTCTTTCGCTATATGACTGTTTGTTAGGTTATTTAGGTAACATTTTGGCTTCTAAATAGCCAGGGTATTACATTCACGTTGTGACGCGTTAGGAGGCAAGGATGACGCCGCTAATCTCGAAGCCTCTCCTCCTACACCATTAAATTACTCGAATAAGAACAACGTGATATCAAGACGCTACTCGCAACGCTTCTATCTCATATCCCCAAAAGCCAAAGTGTGTGTGTATGTATGTGTATATATATATATATATATATATATATATATATATATATATATATATATATTCTACTCAAGTTGAATGACATTCTAGCAGGAAGCTATACACGACAGCAGCACTAAAAACATCATAACTTTCGCTCTAAACTCGAAAATGTGCGATCTCAAACTCTCTGGAAAGATAACGAAATCATCTACAACAACCTAGTTGGCGAGATCATCTAATTCTACCCACATCTGAGTCTAATATTCAGTTGAAAAATCTAAAGTTATAATCTGACAGACAGAAAGGACAGCAGCACAAGAAATGCCATAACTTTTAGTTGGCTGAACCAAATATTGATTTCTCTATCAATTTGAAAAGCTAAGAATATGAACTTAAATCTAGTTGGATTGGCCATCAGATTATGCCTTTAACAAATTTTAGCCCACAGCTCAAAACTACCGTTAGAATCTGACATACGTTGTGGATAGTAAAATTAAAACATACATAACGTTTGTTCTACAAATCCAAAAAGGGTGTTCTTTATCAATCCTGAAAGCTAATAGAATTACCTACAAAAATTGTTTTGGGCAACACCCCTTAATCGGCTTCTAACAAAATCTTAATTAATAAACAAGACGACTATTGATTCTCATCAAAATTTCTGGACAGCAGTAAAGAAACTATCGTAACTTCTAGACCACAATTACGAATTGGGTGATCTTTGAACCTATCAAAAGCTGAAACAATCCTTGCAACTCTCTAGGAGACAAAATCCTCTAATTCGGAATTTACTACCCAAAAACTGACGAGAAAGCGCTGGATAGAATACTGAAATTAATCGCAGAAGATCAACAATCCTCTAATTGATGGCAATTACGAATCTAAATTGATCCAACCGGTGGGGAGGTAATCGTTACCCTTGGAGACACGTGTGCCCACTGAACTCCCCTGCGAGGCACTCGTCTCCTCTTCTTCTTCTCTCTTCCTTCCCCTTTCTCCTTGGCCGACAGCAATGGGACAGTACCACCAAGAGGAACGAGAATAGCAATGGAGGGAAACTGTAGCTACAGTACCGAGCTAGGGTTTCTCCCCTCCTTTTATTGGTGGTCGACCTCTCATGGGCCTCCTGGGCCAAGGCCTGAGGCCCAGGTTGCCGAAGAACTGCAGAATCCCCCTTTTCCTTATGTCTAATTCTCTGTTGGATACTTTCTTTGTTATAATAAATTCGAGGTATTACATTCTACCCCCCTTAACAGGATTTGACCCCGAATCTACACACCGATCTACTCAAAAGAAAACTGCGACTGGAATTTAACAACGATAAACATGTATCCGTTGTGAACAAATCCGGATACTGCGCGCGCATACGAGACTCCAACTCCCAAGTGGCCTCTCTCTCAGACTGATGAGACCACAACACCTTGACATAAACCGACGTCTGCCTTAACACTCGTCTCGACATTTCCATGTACACTCATCGGACGAGACTCGAAGGTATGATCCTACTCGATGGTCAATGACGTTAACAAAAACTCAAACTCCAGATCTCCCAGGTACTCATTCGGTACCATAACATACCAAATGTTGCGTACACCGCATATGGACTGAGACGGTCCTAGTGATACACCACTTTCGAATCCTCAAAACTAGCTAAAAAAACCCAATGTACCTTGAGCTAACCTCCCCTTTTTGGTACCAAATCACCCAACATGTGCATAGCACACGGAACTCTTGTTCTACCTCTCAATTGAACTCTTTACCAAAACAAGGATCACCTCCTTTAACGAGGAACACACAACAGAACTCGTTTTGAACAAACTCTAATATAAACAGAGTCAATTGAAAGTAAAGGATCCTCATCGTAACCACACAATGCCAACTCCCACCAAACGGGTCAAAACCAAAATCGAAGATTCATCACGAAAATCATTCTATTTTCTAATTAGGCGTTTGCAAGTGAACATCATGAAAGCCAAAGGAGAAATCACTCGAATGCCCAAATCGAATATTTCTTTTATTCTTTCTGAACTGAAAAGAACTACCTATGCCAACATAGCGTCAACTCAAATTGCGGAAGATATCAGTCATAAACACATAGCTCAAACAAGAATCAGGACAATGTTTCATTACCCGAGGAAACATTCTTTTCTCAATTTCTCTTTTAGGAATAGAATTTTTTTTCAACTTATGGAATTCTAATCATCACATAACACACTAAATTATTTCTCTTAAATTAGCAACCTCAACGCCATGCTCAAACTGAATACTTTATTCACACATTTGTAGAGAGAGGCTCTATTGACTCCACAAAACATACTCTAGCCAACTTCTGTACCGACGGAATTACTTTGACAGATGACTCCCAATGCATCTCAAAATAGATCTCATCCGCAATTACATCACCTCAATCCTTTAAGAATAACAACTCGGAATTCACATCATACACTCTCACGTACTACATCAGAAGGGTGATATCAATGATCATCTTACTGTTCGGAATCCACTCTTATTATACTTCCTCTACACATAATTATTGAGCGACCAAAGTTCTAGCATAAAAATACGAAGCCCAAAATTTAACTTCCAAGACTCCTACAATGAACGTCTGATGTAAATGATAGGGAAATCATCAGATTTGACAACTAAAATTCCCACAATCTAACCATACTCAATCATTAGCGTCAAAAGATAGATATATTGTTGACCAAATTATCCTCTGAAAGATTCTAACCCCAAGAGAGTTACTCATTGAAACCAAGTCATACCTAACATTAATTCAACATTTTCTACCATCTCCATAGTTGTCGTAACGATTAGATTTCTCACAATTCTATCCTTATTAAACTACACCGTCACAATTCTTCTACACAACTGTGAAAGGTACCCAATCATGGTACTCGAATAAACTGACCAAGATTTTATGTACTTTCAACAATTTCTAATGTTCCACTCAATATGAACAAAAGATCTTGGACCACAAATCACTATAGGTACTATTAGCTGCAATAATTCCATAAGTTTGGCCCCAAAGACAAACATTTCTTAAATAAAATTCTCTCCAAGAATTATAACACGAAATCAATTCATTCTCTAATACTCTTCAAATAACTTACAACCCAAGGTCTCACAACAAGTAATAAACACCTCAAAATACCCATATGAAACGAATCGGTTGATTCTTTCTCAAAAGAAAAGGCAAATAAAAATAATTTTCATCACTTAGAAAAATATTTACCACTCGTAGTGAACACAGGACTAGTGAAATAGTCAATTAGGCAATGAACTCGAAAAACATATGGGGAGTACACTGTTGAGGGCACAAGTACCGCACAAAGAGAATATTAAACCTCAAATGAGAGGAAGGTATTGCCTTTAGAAATAGGGAAGCTCTTATGGGGTATAAACAAAAGATTCAGGCACACTCAAATAAACCGCAAGTTATAAAACTTGACTTCAATCTCAAATACTTCTACTACGCTCTTTCCTTTAACAAAAGAAATAATTTTCTTTGATTGAAACATCACTTTACCAACCGAAGCTAAGGAGCCTTAAAGCTTAAATCACAAGAATCATTTAAGAACCGATAGAACATTCAAATACATCATTTTGTTTAAACTAATTTCAGTTACCGTATAATTCATGAGTTCCAAAAGACCACGAAAGCAAAACTTGAAATATTCTCATTTAAGCGATATCACCATAGACAATCAAATTACTTTATCTCTAAAAGAATTAACATCAATCTCACATTACTGACAATTTTAATAACATCAATAACATACATTAGTACCAAGAATCATCAAACTTTATTATACCATCCTAAAGCTTTTTAAAAGAAGCACAAACCACAAGGTTGAAATAAATTTATTTTAACAAGATCATACTATGCAATAGCAATTTCGTAAGGCGCGCTATCAAGACCACTTATGAAATTCGTCCACTCAACTGTTGGTATTACTCAACACCAACATCAGCTTTCACTATCAATTCGACAATTGTATTAATCATGTAAGTAACTATGGTGCTACCTCTATTTGCAATTGCAAAACCATTTATAAACACAGATTCAATATTTCACCGTATGTTCAGATATTAGGACAAAACATGATAAAATATTTACTAACATAATTTCTATGGAACAAGGTTTCACGAATTGATACTCCAACACTCATCTAGTCCTTTATGCAGGTTCCAATAATTTTAGCATGTCAGGAATTAGGTAAATCTAGAATTTATGTAAGACCATCAAGTAAACATCTACAAGATTATTTCATATCGATATCCACGATTCTTAGTAACGATGTTGACTCTATTTAGGAATAGATATATCCAAATCACAATTTCATATCGATATCCACTCTTCTTAGTAACGATGTTGACTCTATTTAGGAATAGATATATCCAAATCACAATTCATCAGGCAATCATTGCAAGGCATCAATAAATTAACCAACTATACTACCAAGGACATCAGTTAAGTTTAATTGTGCATCACACCACTGACCTAACTTGACATGTCAAATCTTATCAATTATCTTGTAATCTTGCAACTTCTCACTTAATACAACGAAACATTACAAAAGAGATTTAATACTTTTTTTCGCAAAGAAGAGGTTCTAAACCTCAACACTCCAACTACTCCAAAAGAAACGAGTAGAGTCAAAACTTCCTTCAATGAACTTTGTAAAAGATAATTCCCATTATCCAAAATACCAAACGGATAACCAAGTCACCTTTATAAAAAAAATAGGACTCTCATGAAAGAGAACAATCTTGTCAATAACTACATTTACAAGTAGCAATGAGAGCTCAACAGTCGAAAAGACAATATTTGTTCTGAAAAACAAATAGGGACCAATTGAAACCCATACCCAACCATTCTATTTGATTACAATATCTGACTTAATTGTGGAAAAACATTGCACAAAGTGCCTCGGTATTTTCTCTCATCAAAAGAAAAGTATTAAGCTTCATACTCAAATTACCTCGAAAATAATACATTGGGGCCAAAGCCTCCTCACATTTAAGAACATGCAAAATTAAGCTTCCAGTAACCAAAATGCCTAGCGATTGAACAAACCGTGTTTCCGAACAAGAAGGATAGAACTTCCCAATAAAAGTTCAATCTTATAAATGATCTATGCTTAAAAGTAGCAAAACAACTCATCATTCGGGAGAACAAATGTTTGCTTTATGGAACTAGCAAAGACCGATGAACACTCATCAACTGGAATAAAACGTTAACCCAAGAAAATTCATCCACTACATCTGAACAAGAATAACCATTCCAAATTCAAGAAAGACAATAACCTTCCCAAAGAACCCAAAGCGGCGGTGCAACCTGGCAACCCAAGGCTACAACCACGACCTAATCCTCTTGTCAACCACTATCATCACACAGAAAAATCATAGAATAAATTCATAGGCGTAGAAGATCATATCACATCATAGATTAACAATGCAAAATAACAGAAATGAAAATGCATTGCTTGGCCCATCCCATCCTACTGTGAACCAGTGTGTCAAGTTTTAGGTTAATTAAAACAATAACTAATTTTAGCAAAATCAGTTACATAAGTCGCTAACTTACTCACCACGGATCTAAAGCCCGCTCTAATACCAATTGTAACACCCTAGCTATGCGGAAGCCAAGATATTACTTAAAAGTCTAACATACTTCAACAATATGAAATAATTTCAACAATCTATCAGCTATTAACAAGTAAGGATCAAGAAATAATAGATTGACCCGAAGAATTGAAATAAATTTCAGCAACAAATCAAACATGAAAGTATCCAATCCTATTGCACTATTGTCGGGACCCAAAATTACGATTTTGGAACCCTCTGTGTATAATGCACTAGTCCAGGATCACGCTAGTGCACACAGTGTCAACACAGGTGAATATCGATCCACACAAGCGATAAATAAAGTAACGATTAGTTTGAATAACAAATAAGGGTTTTGACCTTATGGTCGAGTTTACACTTATTGAGCCACGCAGAGCTAACAGAGAATAAAATAGCAGCGAAACAGAAATAACCTCAGCGTAGATCCCATCAATTCACCACAGGCAACCGACTGGGATCCAGACCTCAACGATCAGCAACCTTCGGCAAACTCCTCCTCGAAAGCAGGCGTAGACTCCTCCTCTTCTATAGGTTTGGGCGCAAGTTTTACAACAAGCGTGGGTACACAACCGTACTCGCAAATCATACCAAAGAATGCAATTTATAGATGCAGGCTTATTCCAAAAGAAAAGGCTTCTGTGGCTCTTTTGCATAAATACAATATTTGCAATTGAATACAATAATAGATTGAAAGCATAGTTCGAAACAAATAGACGATAATAATTTAACAGTTCTTTTCACAAAGACACAAAGCTAAACAAATTATTTCACATAGCCACATGACTTAGATCACATAGCTCTCATCCCAACATTTTATGAAAACTACCCCTCGTGTGAAATCCCCGAGCATGTCCATGACCACAGACGCGGCTATTCGAATAGATTGATTTAACACTTTGCAGAGGTTGTACACTTTACCCACAAGATACAACCAGTGTAGCTAGCACTAATCATAACAAAACAGTTCGGAAACTTCATCTCAAACATTGACATTCCCGATGTGCTTTCCCGCTAGACCAGCTCACAAAGAACTAGTATAACACACACCGCTGGACAGGGATGCGACGAACCGTCCCGCGATTCAGCCACCAAGTAGTCACACCTCTACCCTGTCACAAAGCCTAACCTATCCACCTGAACATCAATGCCGATAATCCATAACTTACTAAGTTAGGCCCGTCCCATACCAGGCATGTGGTCGTACAGTAAAGCTCAGTTCAATGGCGCACAAAGTTAAGTCCTTAATTGACCAAGGCAAGACTTCCATGTTCTAACTAGATCACAAAGATTATCATTCCCATTCACAAAGTCCACCATATCACAAAGTATCCACCACTTGCCTCAGTCTAAATCCTTTACCACCCAGTTGTTTTTAGTGCAACACATGCTATCACGAAGTAATAACACATAGCACACAGTTTTACACAAAGTTCCATAGTCACTTAGATAAATTGAATATTTGCAACTTACATGAGATATGAGACTCGTAGCATGGCTAAGCAATTGTACCCGCATCTAACCAACCCACGTTGGTTCTATACTATTACCAATTAATAAACCAATCTAGGGTGACAAGGAAATATGATATACAAGGCCAAGGTGTGATAACAATTTGGATAATAACTATACCCAAAACATTTAAATAAATAATTAAAGTAGAATGCAATACTTTGAAACAAAGTAATTTGAAAACTGGGTTCAAGATGATCAAAGGTATGACTTGCCTTGGAAAAGGTCTATGTACTGGTCTTGATCTTGCGGTGCTCCTTCTTCAACAAAATTCCCCGACGAATCGACGTCTACTCGCAAACGAGACAAATAAAATAAATAAATAATAACAGAGGCAAAAAAAACTCCAAAAATTAAATAAAAATTTCATATAAATAGATCTCGAATTTAGATAAATTTAGAAATTTGAATGGGCTCAATCGGAGTTAGGATGCAAAAGTTATGAGCTCTGGAAGATTGAAAATCTAAAGAAACCCTAATTTGGATTTTCTGGAATTTTCCGAATTATTTCTTAACAGAAAAATTGGATTATTGCACAAGCATGACGTCAGCACAGAGATTTCGGAAATAAAAGAATTTAAAAGAAAACACTGACATGTGGGACCCACATGTTAGAGACACGGCTCACGGTAGATTAGCTCTACCGAGCCTCGGCTTTTGGGGCAGGGTGGACTGCCACGCGGTGCTGACGAGGACGCTGACATGGCGCCACACAGGACGACATGTGCGCACACGGGCTGAGGTGGATGCTGACGCGGACTGCCACGTAAGACCGACGGCGACGACAGCTCGAGAACCAACGGCAACGGCGGCTCCTCGCCAGCGGTGAGTGGTACTAGCATGTAGACGGCGCTATTGCGAACATATTGGTGCAACGCCGGGTGCTTGGGGTGGACGGTGGCGACCGACGGCGAGCTCAGAGCGGCGGAGAGGTTCGGCTTTTATCGGATAGGGGTTCCGGCGAGGTTTTGGCGACGGCGAGAGCTTCCGGAGGTAGACCTAGCGTCACTAAACCCGGTAGTGCACTCGACGACGACGCGGTGACACTGGTGGCGGCGCAATTCAAGGTTTAGCCGGCGGCGGCCGAAACCCTAAATCCTAGATTGCAGCGGCGCTGAGGCGATTGAGGTGAAGTGGGTGGCGGCTCTGGGTTGCGGTCGAGAAGGCGAACCCGGGGGTGCCTTTTATAGGGGCCGGGAGGGGCTAGGGCGGCGTACGACGGCGTAACCCTAAAAGAATCCGAGACGGCTTCGCGAGAAAACGGAGATAGCAATGAAATCGGGATAAGATTTTGATCTGAGAAGATGCGGAGAGATTGGGGATAAGAGTCTACGCGTTTTCTAGAAGGGGTTTAGTTGGAAAAGATGCGTTTTCGTACGGGGCTTGAGCTCAAAAACATGGCGGACTAGCGCGGCCGCGCGTGAAGATGAAGCCGGGCGCGAGGAGGATGACGAGGGCGTGGGGCCCACATGTCAGCGGCACGGAGGCGGGGCGGGCACGCGGCTGCGAAACAGACTTAAGGATCTGACCATCCATCTAAGATCGAATGGCCCAAAACCAAAGGGGTATTCGGACCTCCGAATCGGTCACGCGCATCCGGCCGTCCATCTTTGATCGAACGGCAGAGGTGAGCGGGGCGTTCGGAAGGGGAGAGAGATGAGGAGGAGAGACTGATAGGTGGGGTCCACCTGTCAGCGGGGCGAGCGATCGCGTGGGCAAGCTGGGCCGCGCGCGGGAGTTGGGCCGGAGTTTTGGATTTCGGCCCGAAGCAATTCTGATATTTTAATTAGTTTTTCTATTTTAGAAAATACCAGGAATTCAAATAACAATAGAAAATAGAAAATGAATTCAGAAAAATTCTAGAAAAATCTAGAAAATATATCTGAGCACATAGAACCCAAATAAAATAGTTTTGGCTATTGTTCAAGTTGGAATTATTCACATTAAATATTTTTGATTGTAAAGTCCAATATTAAGCTTTTGAATTTAAATTCAAACAAATCCAAATGGTGACTTTTTCCCTACTAACTATTTAAAAGATTTTTAAACTCAGAAAATTGGGATGTTACAACTATTCAAGATAAAACTAAAAAGATTCTATACGACGATTATTAAGCATTCACTAGTTCAACCAAGTCATAATGAAAGATAACTTCAACCATCCGAACTCCATTATTACAATCCGACATTACCAAATGAAAAATAATAACAAGTCTATTAATTAATAGTGATATGTGAAGTGAATGAAGTGATCAATGACTAATCCCTCCCAAGCATGCCGTCAACAGTGTTTACCTAAAACACACAAACAAAAGCAAGAATGAGTCAACGACTCAGTAAGTACAACAGAATAGTATGAAAATTTACCGAATCAAGAACATAACATTCACAATGTCTGAATATGAAACAAAATGGTAGAAATCTTATGCAAGAATGGAATGTATGCTCTTCACTTCAATTATACCGGTATAGCTAGGGAACACCCGTTGGTGTTCACTCATGTCTGCATTATCAAAATGCGGGGATCCAAGGTCTGTATGAAGAATATTTCATAATGGGGATCTAATTTTCCCACATTGGAATGGTGGGTATTACATGCCCATATTGGAATGATGAGACTTCCAATACCACTACTGTGGCTGAAACATGAGCGTATGAATGAATGAATGAATGAATGAATGAATATATGAATATGAAAGACATAATCTCAAGAGCATGAATTATCATATGTGTTAAGAAGCAGGAATCATTGGAATATGATCATAGTCCATGGAATTTAAACATAGCATGAACATCAAGAACATTGAACAAAGAACTGTTAATAGGACCCACAATATACTTGCCTTTCACGTTGCGACGCGTTAGGAGGCAACGATGATGCTGCTAATCTCGAAGCCTCTCCTCCTACACCATTAAATTACTCGAATAAGAACAACGTGATATCAAGACGCTACTCACAACGCTTCTACCACATCTCCCCAAAAGCCAAAGTATATATATATATATATATATATATATATATATATATATATATATATATATATATATATATATATATATATATATATACTCAAGTTGAACGACATTCTAGCAGGAAGCTATACTGGATAGCAGCACTAAAAACTTCATAACTTTCGCTCTGAAATCGAAAAGGTGCGATCGGAGACTCTCTAGAAAGATAACAAAATCATCTACAAAAACCTAGTTGGCGAGATCCTCTGATTCTACCCACATCTGAGTCTAATATTCAGTTGAAAATCTAAAGTTATAATCTAACAGATAGAAAGGACAACAGCACAAGAAATGCTATAACTTTTAGTTGGCTGAGCCAAATATTAATTTCTCAATTAATTTGAAAAGCTAACAATATGAACTTCAAAAGTCTAGTTGGACCGACCCTCAGATTATGCTTTTAACAAATTTTAGCCCACAGCTCAAAACTACCGTTAGAATTTGACATACGTTCCGGATAGTAAAATTGAAATGTACATATCTTTTGTTCTACAGATCCAAAACGGGTGTTCTTTATCAATCCTGAAAGCTAATGGAATTACCTACAAAAATCGTTTTGGGCAACACCCCTGAATCAGCTTCGAACAAAATCTCAATTAATAAACAAGACGACTGCTGATTCTCATCAGGATTTCTAGACAACAGTAAAGAAACTAACGTAACTTCTAGACCACAACTCCGAATTGGGTGATCTTTGAACCTATCGAAAGCTGAAACAATCCTTGCAACTCTCTAGGAGACAAAATCCTCTAATTCGGAATTTACTACCCAAAAACTGACGAGAAAGCGCTGGATAGAATACTGAAATTAATCGCAGAAGATCAACAATCCTCTAATTGATGGCAATTACGAATCTAAATTGATCCAACCGGTGGGGAGGTAATCGTTACCCTTGGAGACACGTGTGCCCACTGAACTCCCCTGCGAGGCACTCGTCTCCTCTTCTTCTTCTCTCTTCCTTCCCCTTTCTCCTTGGCCGACAACAATGGGAGAGTACCACCAAGAGGAACGAGAATAGCAATGGAGGGCGAGGGGGAAGTATGTAATACCCCAAATATCAATTAGGGAGAATATTATTCGGAGAGGGAATTTACTCAATATTCGTTAGTAATCACCATAAAGAAAAGAGAGAATATTCAATTGAAAATGGTTTATCTGCGAAATCCCGGCAACATGGGCCTCGGCCTTGGCCCATTAGACCATGAGGTGGCCGGCCAAATAAGGGGGGGGAGGCACCCCTCCCCCAAAACCCTAGCCACCCCCTCCTCTCTCCCCCCTTGGCCGCACCCCCTCCCTCTCCCCCTTGGCCGCCCCACCCCCTCTCTCCCCCTGCGCCTCCCCATGACCAGCAGCACCTCCTCCTCCTTTGAAACCCCATGCTGCCGGTGCAGGAAGCCCTCACTTCTGCCGGCCACTGGGAGGAAGGAGGATCGCCTGGGAGATTGATTGGCCAAGAAGGAGAAGAAGAAGATCATCTTCGTGGGGATTGTTCTTCATCTTCCTACGAATCTACAAGGGTAACGAAGAGCTAGCTTCGCTGTTTGATGCTTATTAGATGCGAATTCAATTAGATTGATTGGATCGATTTGCTGCTGTCAGAAATTCAATTCTGTTCAGTAGATTGCGCGGCAGTTTTCGGGTTCTTAGAGACCGAATTTGAGATGTTCATCTCCTAGAGATATGTAGGAATTGTTCTTAGCTTTCAGTATCCGCCAAGAACACTTAATTCCGACTTACGGTTCAAAAGTTATGGTATAATCTTTCCTGCTGTCCAGAATTCTTGACGTGAATGAACTGTCAAGTTGTATTTTAATATATGATTAAGTTAATGGAAGATTCAGGGTTTCCACCCAACTAGGATGTAGTAAAAATTTCTATAACCTTTCTAGAATGATAAAGAACACCCTAATCGGAGTTGTAGGTCAAAAGTTGTGATCTATTCTTTACTACTGTCCTTTTCGTCTAGACAGAATCTGCCTTGTGCCTTCATCTATCTGTTAACCTTTTCTTTTTGCCGAATTGGGAGATCTCGCCAACTAGACTTTTGTAGATATGTTCGTGAAGTTTTGTTAGGATCTGGGCTTACCTCGTTCCGAGTCTAAGATCAATAGTTATGATTTATTCCGTGCTGCTGTCCAGATTCGTTTTCTGTGATTGTGTTGTCTGTTTCCAGAATAGGTTTATTAGTTGATTCTTGGGTTACCAGGAAAGTGTTGTAGGATGTTGCGAGTAGTGTCATGTACCATGTTGTTCTTATTTCGAGTACTTACTTGTGTAGGCAGCGAGGCTTCGGGTTTAGGCGCACCTTCGTTTCCTACTAACGCGTCGCAACGCGGAAGGCAAGTACATTGATATTCGTATGATTTGTGAATGCTGGATGCTTGATGTTCGTATTGTGTTTTTATATGATACGTGAGAAGATTCAACGTTTATGTTCCTTTCATATGTGAAATTCCCATGTTTAGAGATGATGTTATTCATTATTCATAAGTTCATTACATGCATCCATATTCATGTTCCATCCACGGGAGTGGATTTTAAAGACCCATCAATTCCAGTATGGGCATGTGAGACCCACCATTCCAATGTGGGCAGATTTGGACACCCGTATAAAATGTTCTTCATACGGGATTTGGATCCCCATATTTTATTAAATACGGGCTTAAGGGAACACCGACGGGTGTGTCACTAGCTATACTGGTATAACCAGGACTGCAGTCCTTTCATTCCATTAAGTCCATTCATTCCATTCATTCATATATATATATATATATACATTGGGTGATATGTTCACATTCTTTAATGTTGTTGTTTTGTTCATATTTGTTGAATGCCCAATTATTCACTGTACTTGCTGAGTTTCGGACTCATTCTTGCTTTGTTTGTTTATTTTAGGTGATCATTGATGATGGCTCTATTGGGAGGGAGTAGACACACACTATTCAATCATATCACCAAAATCCATTTTATTTTCAATAATAGGACTTGGCTATGTCCCTCATTCGTTAATTGATGGATTGTAATAAATATAGTTAGATGTGGTTGATATCTTTCTCTTTGTTAAGATTGGTTAAATAATTGTTTGTGATCCATGATTAACTCTTTGATATAGCTATCTTAGTGGATTCAGTAGACTTGAATAAATTGTCGTTGGATTCAGATTATATTCTTGTTTTTGTTATATTATATGATGGCCACCTTATGCCTTTAGATGAGATATTGTTTAAATTCTTCCGCCATCTGGTTGTATATAGATTCTTTAGGTAATATTTTGGCTTCCGAATAGCCAGTGTGTTACAAAGTCTACCGTAGCTCGTACTACAGCAGCGGCGCTACCGTAGCCACAGTACTCAGCTAGGGTTTCCCCCCTCCTTTTATTGGTTGTCAGCCCCTCATGGGCCTCCTGGGCCAAGGTTTGAGGCCTATGTTGCCGAAGAACTACAAAATCTCCCTTTTCTTTTATGTCTAATTCTCTATTGGATACTTTCTTTGTTAGAATAAATTCGAGGTATTACACTCTGTAGAGGTTGTACAACTTTACTCAACAGAGATAATCAACTTATACTGTTGGCAATGACACGCTTCCGAATGCGTGCGACGAAGTGATTATCACAAGGCTGTTACAATGCTCCATCCCATAGTAGTTATGCTCACTAAGGTTTAGCTGCCATCATGTTTCTACGCCAAACAAAAGCCCCCTCTTGAGCCATGTGGGACAATAAAAAGTAGGTGATTCTAACACCCACACAACCAGATGGCACAACTACATTGAAACGTTGCAAATTAGTTAGCCAGGTATGTCCCACTCTAGACTTGTGGTAGTACGGAAAGGCTTTACAATTTGCAGCTCGCAGACTGGTCCTTAATTGAATAGGCGACTTTCAAAAGTAACCCCTGGGCCTTGACCAATCCTAAGACGAGCATGTGCATAAACTTACACCCACCAACTATCCATTTCGCCCAAGTCTAAACCAATAGAGGGGAACACGACGAAGGTGGTGCTCACCTCGATAGCGATGGGACGTGGACGGGTCACTGGTGGCGGTGTGAGGTGGATCACGCTGGCGGCGATGTTCCGACGATGATCCGGCAAGGATAGCGGAAGGACCAGGTAGAACGCGCGAAGGCAAAGCTGGAGGTGGAGATGGTGTCGCCGGAGAGCCTTGGATGGCAGCGCTAGAGGCAGCAGAGTCATGTTTGGTAGGTGAGAGAAAACCTTCGATTGCGACGAAGAGGAAGCGTGGGAGGCATAAACACGAGCTTTAATGGGATTTTAAGGGGGGAAACAGGCGGAGTGAAGGACGTGGAGTGATGATGTTTCATTTTTCTTGAATGCGCGAGAAAAGAGGAAGAAACGAACGACATTTACGGGCTCTTGGCGCTCAGCAATGGAGGCAGAGCTGGAGGAAGAAGAAATGCGAGGAAGAAGAAGGGTCTAGGGGCTAACATGCGGGCCCGCACTAGCAGTGAGTGTGAGGGCGAAGCAGGCCAGGAGCAGAAGTGGGCCGAACGGACCAAGAGGAAAAGAAAGAAAAGTGGAAGAAAAAGAAAAAGAAAAGAAGGTGGGATGGGCTGGAAAAAGGAGAAATGGGTCAGAGGGAAAATAATTCGGCCCGAAAAGGATTTTTGGAATTTTAGAAATTGCACGAAATAAAAACAGCTTTTAGAAAATAGTAAATAGAGTTAAAAAATTCTAGAAATAATCACAGAAATTCTTTGAATTATTTTGAAATTAATTAAATTATTTACAACTTAAATTTGGCTTTGAGTTTTGCACATAAATTATTTTTATTTTTTGTAAAATAGGAAAACATTTTTAAAATCCAAAAAATTCAAGAAATTAATTTAAATTTTATTTTTAACTTTAAATTCTACCCTCTTTTTATGCCGGGAAGAAGAATGAGATCCAACTCAAAGTCAAGGAAAGCGGCCTAGACCACTGACTTTCGATGGAAGGCTTCTAAACATGGATTGGTATGATAAAGCCAATTCATTTTTCGGCGAATCAAATATTTTCTGAGAGCACTAGACCTTCTCTCTTTCTGGATTGATTCCCACTCGCTGCCTGATAGTAGGCTTGGCCCATGAGACCTATTGTCTTATCCAAGAAAAACCCAGAAAACTCAATAATTTTTTTTTTACTTTTAAAAACTAGAAAAATCAAGAAAACTCTTTTAAAACTCAGAAAATCCAATAAAATAATAACTTTAATAATTTTATTTTTGGTAACAGAACTTTGGGATTACAGATCAGGTGTAAATCGCCATAATTTTTGCTTTACATGCTTTTTGTCAAGCCGTAGAGCTAGTCTGTAATCGATCACCTCTCCGGGGAACTCATCCATGTCAGATGCTTGCCATATGAAGATATCTTCGTTTGCTCAGAGGAAGCCGATGAGGGCATCTTCCTATACAGAGCCGAGGGTAACTCCAATGCGAATGGTCTTGGAGGTTCCCGCTATAATCAGTGGAATCTCTTTAATTTGATCGTTTGGCATTGGTGAAACTTTCGGCTTTGAGTGCTTCGCCAAATGCTGTACATTGTTTTCTTCTCGAGTTGGTATCTGACTAGCCATCTCGAGGGACTTATGGTCGCACGTAGGCGCCATCTTCTTATCAAAGCAGACTGTGATGACTCCTTTGAGACCTGACATCTTTAGATATTGGTAACCATAATGAGTAGCCATAGGAACCATGCTAGAGTTGGTCGACCAATAATGTCATTACATGTCGTACAAAGTTGACAACATCAAAAGAGATTTCTCCCTCCTAAAATTGTTTCCTGTCCAAACGTAACACAGCAAGGGAAACATGGCCAATAGGTTTGGCTGAAAATCCAGGTACGATCCCATGCAATGAGTACTATTCAATCCCTTGCAATGAGTGCTGTACCAGTCTTATCTTTGTCCTGGGAACTCGCATTTCATCAAGGGCACTCATAAAGAGTATATTCAATGAACTACCACCATCAACTAACACCCGATTAACTTGGTAGTTGCTGATGGTGGGCTCGACCACGATCGAAAAACAACCAGGTCGAGTAGAAGGGATCGGACAGTCACCTTTTTTAAAAAAATGGTAACTCCCGACCACTTTGGTAACTTATTGACAACAGGAGAGTCGATAGAATTTACCTCACGTTCGATAGATTTAAGCTATCGTCTCGACTCGTATGCTGACGATCCCCGTAGATGTGATAAATTGTGTGCTCGAGGTCCAGGTATGACATCTCGTTGTCATCTTCTGACAGTTTGCGACCACTTGTCTGCCCTACTTCCTCGAGGGTAGGAAATGGTCCTTTGCCAGAGTAATAGTCTTTGAGTTTTCGTCGAAAAACCCGGCAGTTGCGGAGGTCATGTCCTTCCTTTTTATGGAAAGGGCACCACCTCAGCTTGTTTGTCTTCCATTCAGGGTGTTTGCCTTTGTCCCGATCGGAGTACTATTTGGAGCTTCGAGGCTCCATGTCACTCACGGTTAAGACCTCGTTCAAACTCTTGGTCTATGCCTTTTTGCTCTTAGACTTGCTCTTGGATTTCCCAACCTATTTGTCTTTCTTCTTGCTACCCTCACTCACTCCTCGAGTGTCCTTGTCATCACGATCGATCATGCGATTTCATTCGACTGCTTTAGCAGCAGTCGCGTGGTGGTTAGCCATCTTGAAGAGTTTAGTGACGGTAGCCGGAGGGTTCAGAGTGATGTCTTATGTGATCCTCAGATTTCGGACTCCCTGATTGAATGCTCTAATGATAGAAGTGTCAGTGACTTTAGGAATTGTATTACGAACCTGACTAAAATGTCTTACAAACTGACGCAAAGTCTCATGAAAATCTTGTTGCATTCGGTGTAGGTTGTCCTGTTTTCCCGGGTGATTGTATGTGCCCTGAAAGTTTGTCAGTAGCAGATCACAGAAGTGCTGCCACGAGTAGATTGAATCTGGTGGTTGGTTGAACAACCACGATCGAGCAGAGCCTTCGAGCAATGTTGGAAGGTAATTTGCCATAATGTGCTCACCTCTTCCCACAACTCGGACTGTAATGGTATAAATTTGAAGAAATTCGATGGGATTTTGAGTCCCATCAAACTTCTTCATGTTAGCTAGTCGAAATCTTGCTGGCCAGTGAACTGCTCGGAGATCAGGCGACAAAGCCCGACGTCCGATAATGATATCATAATACCTTCTTTGCAGGAAAGAAGGGTTAACATGACCAGGTGATCGTACTCGATGATTAGTGGTATATGGACTTGATCTATCATAGATCTTAGTCCTACGAGGGTTACTCCTTGTGCTCCATCTGCTGACGTAGATTTCTTCGAATGAGAGGCGAATGACCACCTCTCTTAGGAGTTTGTCGATCACCAGCCGTTGGAGGTGTTCGTTGATTTCTTCTTCGACTAGCATCATGGTCGGGATATCGACTAGACCTAGGGTCTTCTTGTTCTCCGTGAGGAGAATTATTCGAATGACTAGCATTTGAGGGAGTTGTCCCAGTATGATTACTGGGACAATGTTGTCGATTATGCTCGACCCTGGCCATCGTGTCCCACAGTCTTTGAGCAATCTCTTGGGCAAAGAGGTCGTAGCCTAGCATTTGTCAAAGCTCTTGAGTCAGGGTTTCAATTAGATCATTGATCTATTGTAGTTCTCCAGCCGTTTTCGACTGGTATTGTACCCACCCAGGTAATGTTCTCTGGGCTGCAATCCTTCTTCTTCGGATGGTATTAGGATCGTCAACATCTAAGTTGGCTGGAGGATTCCTTGGTGGAGTGCGATCACTTTGAGGATGTCAGCCATGCTCATGAAGGTTGAGATCTCTGTCGTTGAAGGAAGAGTTCTCGCCATTGCCACAAGAGCCCAAAGCGTGTGAGCGATGGGAAGTAGCCCTAGTCCTATTTCTCATAGAGTGATTAGGATCTACAGAGAGGACGAATACCTCCTGGGTGTTGTTGTCCCGACTCACAGTTGAATCCTCCTGACTTGATGAGTAGTCGAAAGATAACGCCTTACGACTTGGAGCAATCCCCTCTAAGAAGGGGAATTCTGGGTTATAACTGTTTCAGTTGAAGGTGAATTCTCCGAGTATATGGTCGAATCCGCAGTTGTAGTAGGCTCGACCATAACCCTGGTAGGGGTAACCAAAGAGCGACGGTTAGTAGGTGACGGTCGAGCCTCGGAATCTTGGATTCCAGGACTTAATGTATTAGATCGGATGGTCTTAGACGTAATTGAATGCTTGGAGGCGGAATCCTTGTTATGTTCAAGACTTGTTGTGGGGAGGCTCTCATCATGGTCGCTAGAACTCTTGCCTTGTGATGATTCTGGCTCCTCCTTTGGTTGTAAAGTTGTGGGGGAGGGGAAAGGTTCCCTCATCAACCATGTGCAGGATGCGATTTCTTGGGTCTGGTGAAAGATCTCTGGAACCGGCATTGCCATCAGACGAAATGATGCTTGACTCGTAGTCATAGCAGGCATCCATGTTGAGTCCTGCGTAGTCTGCGAGATCGAACCAATTCTCATCATTCCACTCACCTGCCACGGAAGCATTAGAGTGGGAACAAAGAAAATTTGGTGAAAGAAGACACGCCACGGATGGCGCCAACTGTCGATATTTTAATATTGAACTTTATGAAATGAATGCTGGGGGTTTCTTTGATTAAGACTATGCAAGAGGAGACATATAAATTTTTAGACGCATCCGTGCCTTCTCCTGAGAAAATAACAACCCTAGTATTGTGTTCTTGTATTGATCGTGTTTACAACAAAAAGGAATTCACCGAAAGCTAAGGCTAATGACTTCTATCTTGTCCTCTCTCCGTCTATCCACCAGTGTTATCCCTTCTATAGCGTCTAAAGGTCCTCTCTCCCTCTATCCACCAGCGTTATCCCTTATATAGCGTCTAAAGGGGGTGGAAGTTGTCCCATGCCAAGAGGCGCCTCAATGGTTTGTTAATTGTGCACATTTGATGGTAATTATTGTCAGAAACATTCTCTCCATGTCCGCCTTGCAGTTATGTTAGAGATATAGATTATTACATGCAGTTATATCGAAGGATAATGGCACATGTTTAACTACTGCGTACAAATAAACACGGTGCATAAGGTCCCTAGTCGATTGGGTCCACATGTCCGTGGGTTTTATCGACCATAGAGTGGTTGTGGTTGACTTGGTTGTAGTAAAACTTACGATCATAAGGTGGTCGTAGAAGATCTTATGACTATATAATAGTCATAGAATAACTTACGACCGTACAAGGTGGTCGTAGAATAGCTTACGACAACTAGGTAATTGTAATCTTCCCTTATCATTAATGATAAATGGTACCTCTGTAGGTTGTATAAAGACATTATCATCTATAATAAACATTACAGATAAATAATTTAATTAATTGAGGATTATTAAATCCTCGTCAATAACGATACATCTAAAACTATCTAATCCATTCAGTTACAAAAAATTACTTGGAAGGTCGATAGTCGGACGGATAGCGCTTCGCTAGCTCCCCCCCCCTTCTCTTTGCTCCTCTCCCTTCCCTCCCTTCTTTCTCTTTTTCGGAATAAAAGTGATTTTTAGCCGAATTTTTGGGCCTATTACAGGGAGATTGTGTCGTCATTCCAAATGACAACACGAACCCACGTGGTCAATGTCGCCATTTGGTATGTCGCCATTTGGAATGTCGATCTAGGCAAATCACCATTCCAAATGGCGACATAGGTATTTCATATTGTTTGGATGACGTCACCAATCTAAATGGCGACAGGGCTATTTCGCCATTTGAAACGGCAACAAAAGTCCAGTTTTGTAATTTTATTAAACGGATATTTATTTCTGTAATTCTATTAAAAAATATATTATTTTTAAAAAATCATGACTTTTTTTTACGAGATATATGCATATGGTGAGGGTAACACATGCGAAGCATAGGCCCCGAATTACCTGTTAACATAAGCCAAACCAATTTGGCCATCGGGCATCGGTTGTTAGTCGTAAGAGTGAAAGTTGCATCAGTGATTTGTCATAAACTAAAACAATGGATTTACAAAATAATTGAATAAACATAGCAATTTCCTATGTAAATTAAGAATGCTTTATAACGACACTAGTTTATTCAATAAAACAATTTTACCACCTTAATATCGGTGCAATTTAGTTTCTGAGAAAGCACCGAAGCACACCATGAGGTTTATGGTATGTCTGAAATACATGGATTTTTACAGGAAATAGTTCGGTTCCAACATAAATCGGAAATAATTCTCGCGTTCTAAACATGGCCTTAGACTATAAACAAGTGTAACGATTTTTTTCTTTCAAAAAACTAAAAGGTATAAGATCCTGGCAGTAGAGAATTAAAATTGTGTGTTCTGAACTTTTGGATCTAGCCCGAAAGAACAACAACTAATCTGAGGACTCTGGACTCATAAACCTAACTAGCAAGAAATAGGAATATGTCTTGCTTTAGATTTCAGAAGCAAATAGATTGGGCAAGAAACAGTAGGGGGAGTACGGAGGTTTGTTCGGTTTTGAGTCTTTCAGAGGAGATAAGTGAAAAGACTAGGAAATTGAAGTACTCACCAGCCATTGGCTTTCAGACAGAGCAGACAGGTCACATGCTGAAAGCTTCGAGTGCAACCACAGGAGGCCTGGGCATATTTGGCCCATCGTCAGCTTTTATTCCAGATTTGGCCTCCCGACGAAAGAATCTCCGTTCGTAGCCCCCTCGCCGACCGTGCGAGCAGCGGCAGACCACCACTGTCACCCGCTATGCTTCCCAACAGCGGCATAGATGTCTCATGCTTTAGAGGATGTACAATAGTTTGTTTCTTAGTTTGTTACTAAGAGAAGAAAGAGTATTCAATCTAATAAAAAAAATATCTTCCAATGAATTGTTTCTTGAGCATGTGTCTAAGATTTTAAATGCTATAAGTGTGTATGATTCTTGATGATCAATAATAAAGTATAACTTTGTGGTCTATATATTTTGACTCATTTATCATATTAATAATAAAGTTGGACTTCACAAGTGATCCGATGGATATTTTACTTGAAGACAGTATGACCCACAAAATGCGTTTTTAAGTAACAAGTAAGTCTCTAATAGAGTATTTGGTTGTTTCTTGTGTCTTAGTATTAACAATTTGCTGATTTTTTTCATCTAGAAACAACCTCACATTCTCTCCTCCACATCACCTAAATGCTGATGTGACAGCTCTTTAGTAACAAGTGACGTGAACTGTTATAGATGTTGTTAGCTGGCCTACTGCTACGAACCGAGAGCACAGTAGATGACAAATGTTGCCTGTTGCTGCTACCCTCAGGCGAAGGTGTAGTACGAGGGGATTGAGCCTCTTCCCTTCCACCGAAACCCTCATTTCCTCTCGGTCGGTTGCGCTTTGATTGTTCAATGGTTGGCATTTGGTTTTGTTTCGCTCATATGGATTTATTTGTTTCTTGAATGTGAGTACATGGTGCCTGTGGTAGCCTATTTTTGTTGTTGTGCTAACCTAATGGGAGTTGTGCTAACCTAAGTGGAGTCCACTTGGTAAAATGACGGCTTGACTAGCGAAATTCTTGTAGATTTGGCCAACACATTCAACCAAATACACAACCATCATGGTGACTTGGCCAAATTCCTACCAACTTGCCCCACTCCTCAACATGGGGTGGTAACCTCACCAAAACAACAAGGGGTCACCATACCCCACTCAATTACACCCTGTTAAACAACAAACCAAATAAAAAGCCAACCAAATCCAGCCTCAAAATCAACAAACCAACCCCCGTCCCCCTTGGGCCAGGCCAGACAAAGCAAGCAGTCGGGCCATGGCCAACTCAGGCAGGCCGGTTTGGCCCGGATCAGTCACTCGTCAGGGGTACCAAATGCGCAGGGCAGAGCTAGGATTTAAGACTGTGGAGACCAAATAAGCTATAAAATGGTATTTTATTTTATGAGGGGACTAAATAGCATTAACGATAATAATATTTCTTAAAATATGTAAAATTATAGAACAAATTTATCGAAGTATGAGAGTGGCTTGACCCTTGCCAACCTCCACTCCCTCCACCCCTGCAAATGCGCCCTAAGAAATCTCATGTTCATGTCACATAGCCCCGCAAATCTGCAATGTCTCCCTGATCCTTGGCTCCTTGCTGATTTTTTCCTCACTTTAAAGTTTAAACTGGTCAGGTCAAATCTGACATTGTTCTTGGAAGGGAGGTAAAATCTTTGATAGCTCCGTTGAGGAATTCTGAGAAATTGTTTTGATACAACCTCGTACGAATTTTGATGCTCCATGCAGGGCCATAGGATTGCAAATTTGCAACTATGTATGCGTGTGTTCTCGTGATCATTTTAAGGCTCTTAACCCACTCTGGATATGGGATCAATATATCCTAAAAAATGAAAGTGAATGGAAAAATCCTCACAAATAACACATTGAACCCGTGACTTATGGACGACAATGATAATCGAACACTGATCATTCGCCAGAGAACCAAGATGAACACACCGAGCCCGTAACTTATGATCGGCTATAATCAAACTCTGATCATTAGCCAGAGAACCAATATAAGCCCACCGTGGGATTAACAAATGGATGGCTTCATACATAAGACTACGAGTTGGTGGGTGGATCTAGAGTTTTTGGCTTAAATGACATTGTTTGCACACGAAATAGCAAATCTAGTCTCCTCCGGGGATCAAAGTCCAAAATGGCACTATGGACTCGCCGACAGACGATATGTGTCTCGTTCCCTCTCCTAGGGAGGAGACTTCCTTTGTCCGTGCGCTAGGCGAGGGGACTTCCCTCGTACTTTTAATTAATTACGATTAAATTGATTATGACTAAATAATTATGAATAATTAATAACGAGTAACTAACTATGACTAATTAATTATGAATAATTAGTTATGACTATATTAATTACAGCTAATTAACCATGATTAAATTGATCATGACTAATTAATTATGACTAAATTAATTTGAACTAATTAATTACGGCCAATTAATTATGACTAAATAATTATAGCCAATTAATTACGACTAATTAATTAGTCATAATGGTTAACTCTAGCCACACATATTAATTAGTTATTTAGTCATAATTAATTAGTTGTAATTAATAAGTCAAAATTAACTTAGTCATAATTAATTAATCCTAATCAATTTAGTCATCGTTAATTAGCCATGATTAATTTAATCATAACTAATTATTCATAATTAATTAGTCGTAGCTAGTCATTATTAATTAATCGTAGTTAGTTAGTTATAATTATTTAATCATAATAAATTTAATTATAATTAATTAACAGTACGAGGAAAGCCCTCTCGCCTGTCACGCGAACGACAGAAGTCCCCTCAGTCGCGTGGATGAGAGAAATCCCCACCCTAGGAGAGGGGACGAGGGAAGTCCCCTCCCCAAGCTCGTGGACGAGGGAAGTTCTCTCTCAGGAAATGAGACGAGACACATATCGTACAACGACGAGTTTGCTATGCCATTTTGGGTTTTAATCTCTGAAAAAAAACTAAATTTGTTATTTCGCCCACAAACAAGTGTCGTTTAATAAAAACTCGGTGGATCTAGGCAGTACCACTTGGTACGGAGGATAACACCATCGATCGGTGGCGTTTGTGGCGTTTCTATCTTGGACCATATGGGTCAATTATGAGGCCGGGAATGACGGACGGATGGATCTCGCTAATTAAATAATTCGGGTCGATCTCCAGCTACTTGCTTCTTTCTCCCCTCCCTGCTTGTCTCCAAACTGTCGGTTCCACGTGGTATATCCAACACTCCTAAAGGAGTATCTAGACCTGTTCAAACATGGAGCCAAACGGGGTTTCGAATCAGACCTAAAAAACTCAGCCTCGAACGGACAGGTCTAAGCCTAGCATGACCCAAAAAATATTTTCCTCATAAAAATATTATTTTAGTTCTTTTATAGAATAAAAAAATAAATTTTAATTCATTTGGAGAATAAAAAATTAGTTATTATTATTTTTATTATATTTAGCGAGTTTTTTGAGCTTTCGGATAGAAAAACAAGTCCCGATCGAGGTCACCCATGAATAGATCTAATCTACGTGCTGCTTGGCTATAGTCATAATTGTCATCCACTCATCATTCACCATCCATTAATTTCATCATCTAAACATAAAATATGGATGCCCCATGTGGAACACAAAATTTTCGGTTTGAAACGTAGATATTCTCTAGAAAACACCTTAATTTCCATACAAATCGGAAAAAAAAAATAGTCTTCTTCAACCTCAGATCTCACTTCACGGCAGGGGCAGATCCAGGAAATAAAGCCACTGCGGTTCACCATGAACTAGCTTATCCCCTACCTTAGAAAAAAAATGCAAATTTGGCTATGGTATATTAGGGTCATTAAAGTTAATTAGCAAAAGGATATATTAGGGTCACATAACCCCAATGAAACTTATGCTGGATCCGCCCTGGTCCTGCCCCAAAGCTCCGCCATGAAGGCATGAAGGGCCAAGAAAATGCGCCGGTACTAGGGGTACCAGGGTGCGCGGCGGACAGAGCCGCTAGCTCCTCGCCGAATCAAGAATTTCATTACATCCCTTTCTTCTACCTTCTATTTTTGTCTGCCACTGTGACCGAAGAACCTCTACAGTCGCAATTGCTTTTAGCGACTAATCTTCACGGCGGACAGTTGCAGGTTTGCACCAAGCAAAAGGATCTAATGATTAAAGTTGCCCGGAAAAAGCAAAGCTAAATGCTATTCAGTGCACATGATGCAAAAAAGGAAGAAGATGAAGAAAACGTAAGTAGACTGTATCGGACTGGTAGAAATAGTCTTTTGATTTATTCTAGGGCCGGCCGACTCGATCGGTCGTCTCAAGCTGACAAACCCGAAGTTAATTAGCTGAATTACTGGTTGGTGATCTAGCTAGTTTAGTGGTACTGCACTATTTCTGTGTCAATATTGAATTAATTGTTGATCCTTGACAAGAAATGGAAAACACGACTATAGTGTCGGTGCTTGTGGATTCTAATAGGACGATATACGTCTAACGTATTTTCGAGTGATCCAATGATGGGCTTCTTGAGGTTATACCGTCGGTGCCATGGTGCCATTTTTTTTACAGTGGTTAAATAATTACCAGACATCAGTGGCGAACGCAGAACAAAAATAGAGGGGGTGTTCAAGACAGTGAAAAAAATCTCGCCGAAATTTTGGCGGTTACCGGCGGTAACCGGTGGGGGCCGATAGGAATACAAACCGGCCCCGAAAATTTCGGTTTTGATGAATTTTGTCCAAAATTTTGTTCGAATTTGATTTTTTAATTTAAAATCCAAAAATTTTAGTTTTTTTAAGCTCCTCAGTCCTCAGCGGCAGCACCCGCACCTTCGCTGTGGGCGGTGACAGCTCGGCACCTCGCCCCCGCCCTATTATTATCGCTAAATTTTATTGCTAAAACTACTACTATTATTATCGCTAAATTTTATTGCTAAAACTACTATTATTAAACCTCCAATGAATCTTTTATAAATCTACAATAAATTGTTTATAATCCATGAGTACTAAGTACATGTAACTAGACTAGACAAGTAGACAACATCACAAGTTCACAACATCATTTCAACATTCCAATTTTAAGTTTCTAAGTATTTAAGTTTTCAACATTTCAATTTTAAGTTTCTAAGTATTTAAGTTTTCAACATTTCAATTTTAAGTTTCTAAGTATTTAAATGAGTGAGCCAAAGTGCCAAACCATTGACGAGTGTCAACAATTATTACTTTACCAATTACCAATTACTAGATTACCTGATTAGTGAATAGTGATTACCAATGGCAATTCAGCACTGCTCGGCTGCTCCTAGTCTTTAATTCTTTATTTATCTCCTCAGTTCATCGGTCTTCCTCTTCCTCTATTCCTCTATTACCCTTCGGCTCTTCATCTTTTCTCTATTTCTCACACACCCAGGCGACTACCGGCTCTATCTTCGCCTCTTCCCGTCTTCCTCACACGGCCGCTCCTCCTCGCGCTCCCGCTCCTCCCTCGGGCGCCTCCGCTAGCCGACCTCGTGCCTCGCTGCGCTCCACCTCGGTGGCGGCCACCCTGCCCCGTCCGCCCAGCCCTTGGTCACCCCGCGCTGCCGGTCGCCCGAGATCGGTAAGCGGCCCCGCCCGCTTCGCCACCTCGTGGCCTCGCCCGTCACCCGCCGTCGCCGCCGCCCAGCGTGCCTGGGCCTCGCGGCCTCGCCCGTCGTCCCGGCCGTCGGCGCACACCGCTGTGTCCACCGCCTAGGTGAGGTTTTGGGAGTGTGGATGGGAATAGAATTAAGATTTCTGGATTTGGGATTGTGGATGGCGGATGAGGATTTGGGAAGTGGGGATGGGGAATTGGATTGTGGAATGGGCTATGTGATATTGGATTGTGGAATGATTGAATGAATGTGGCCCAAATGGCCCAAACAACCCGCTTGAGCTGCTTGTCTGTCTTGATCGTTCTTTCTTGTTCAACTCGGTTCCTCCTTCCTTCCTTCAATTGGCGGCGGACAGCGGTGCTTTGTGCAATGGAGACTCCGGCAAGCGGTGCAGTGCGAGAGGGCTCGTGGCGCAGCAGCTAGAGCGGTCGCAAGACGCCCTCACAAGACCGGTGGTGCGTCCGCCGCTGCCAGACATACATACTATGCAGGATTATTGGCATCTTTAACCCTACGTGATTCTCCTCGTAATTGATCAACCAAAAAAATAAGCAAAAGACGAGTAGCTCGACGAGGCCGTAGACCGTAGCGCATCTTTGCGAAACCAAAAAAGAATGCGAGGAGATAAGTAAAGAGTTACTAGGGCGTGGCATTGTTTCCTCTCGATCCGTTAAATATAAGCAAGTACTCCCCCATCACAAAAAAAGGATGCTTCGGACATGGATATGGTCTCAAAAACATAATTTTGATCACTAATTTTATTGTAAATATATTTATAAACCAAATGAAATTATAATATTATAAAAGTATTTTTCAAGACAAATCTACACATATCATTTTTATATATCCAAATTGTAACATCACAAATCTTGGGTTTGTATTTCAAATGTATAAAAAGGTGAGCTTTTTAGAACTTTTGATCAGGCATTGTAATATGGAGCTTTTGCTCATTTCTTACCTATGAAAAAGTTCACATCGAAATAAAACCCTGATCTCATTTAGGAGCTTCAAGCAAAGTCAAGGAAAAATGCTTTGGCAAACCTCTGGGAAGTAATTTATTCAAACATTACAATATTTATCTTTAATAAATATAATTTTTCCTAGATTTTTAGAAGCAAACTGGACCCTAAGAAAATTTCAAACACTTTTCCAAAGGCCTTGCTGTAAATGTTTTAAATGAAGAGAGTTAAAACATAAACAGTGAGGTTAGAAATTTATATAGGTACTAGGTCATCCTAGGAATCTCACTGCAAAATTTTAGAATTTTAAAATTTATTTTCTATTTTTAAACCCCCAGTCAAAGTAGAAGAGTTTGAATTAACCCCTCATCCAACTATTGACTCGGCCCAAGCTACTTTGACCCGGTTGGACCCAACCAACTTAACCCACTGGCTCCGACCAGACCCCAACTCGAACCAGTTTGACTTGACTCAACTCAACAAGCTAAACGTACCGACCGAGCCAAGCTGCGTCTCACGCGCGTTTGTGTCGTTAAGCCGCGGGCCCCATATGTCAGCTGCGTCTTCCTCCTCATGCGCTGGCGAAGCAGAGCTTCGGTGCCACACGGAGCGCGCGCCAGAGCCAGCTCCGTCCATGCACGTCGACACCGTCAATCCGCTGCCCTCATTCTCCACTCAGAGCATCGCCTTCTCACGCCGCTTCTGTCCCGACTGTTGCCCAGCTTTATCTCGCCCTATCTCGGACACGAGAGCTCACTTTCCCTTTTGGCCAAAAAGGGGAAGGAGGCAAGAACCTAACCTCTCCTTGGGTGGGCTTCGCTCCGACGTGTCCTTCTCCTTCCCCTCCCTTCACTGTCCATTTGTGCATTGGATTGAGCACTTGTCTTCTTGTGTAGAAGACTCCGGAACATGAAGCTCGCCACTTTCTCCTCCAGAGCACGTTCCGAAGACCTCCACCATGCCATTAGTGTTCCCGGTGAGCCCTCGCCTCCCTTGGTGTGTCATATCATGTTCCTGAGCCCGACTAAGTCTTCCTCTCAATTGATTGTGATTTACTTCACAGGAACCCTCAGATCTTGAGTTTTCCCCATTTCTGGCCGCTATCACCCCCTTGTTCCTCGACGATGGCACTGTGAGGCATTACCTAATTCTTTGCTTTATGACCATCCAAGTGCCCCTCTCTAGCTATCCCGACATCTCTTTCTTTCTCTCTCTGCTCGGGACGAGCTCTCCTCGGTGGAGCCTCCATCGGCACTACTGTTCTTGGTTGCTGGCGAGTCTCAGACTAGCTGGTCCTCTTCTCTACTTCTGGCTAGGCTCAATGGGCCTCATAGTTGCTAAGGCACACGTTAGATAGCCCTTTTAGTCATTGGGTTGCACTTGCATCGTAACCCGTAGCTATGCTTCCGCTCCCCGTCGTAACACCGTAGCGTCACACCACCTTTGGTGATGCTCCGACCTCCCCTAGCTTCGCCTTAGCACCAGCATTCCATTTCAGCTCTTAGCCGGCGTTGCCATGGCTTGAGTCGCTGGCGATATGCTGGGCAAAGCCATGGTCGTGCGAGCTCTGCGGTCTGAAGCGCCGATTGCCATTGTAGCTTCAAGATGTTAATCGTTGTCCTAAGCATGCTTTACTGAGTTGATACGGTATTAAATGGGTTAATGTGTTACTTGCAAGTGGTCCCTGAGTGTTTAAGAGCACAGGAAAACGCGTTTTGATCCATGGACCGCAGACTGAGGACGTGGACCTTCGGTCCATGCGCTATTCCGTGAGCCGAGCCGCTGACATGTAGGTCCCACATGGTAGTAAGGTTTATTTTAGGATTTAAATGATAAATGGCACTATAAAGTGGATCCCACATGTCATCGACTGTGACTAGCTCTCTGCTCGGTAAGAAAAGTATTTAATTGCTTTTAGAAATTCTAAAATCCTTTATTTTTACACTGAAAATTCAAATAACTTCAAAAATGCGTAACTTTTTCAAATTAACTCCAAATTGAATGAAATCAACTTTGTTAGTTTTAATTTTTAATGTACTTTAATTTGGTATAATTTTGAAAACATGTTTCTGTCCCAGAAAAATTAGTTTTTAGTATTGCTTTCGGAATAGGATTATTTTTACACTAGAAAATGCTTTAACTCTAAAAATTCATAGAAAATTCTTATAAACTCCAAATAAGGAGAATCAAGTTATTCTGGGTATAACTTTTTATTCTCTATCTAGCCATGTATTTCTTATCTCCACCACATTTCTAGAAAATTTCACGAAAAAAGATAATTTTGGATGAATAGTAACATATCGCTAATTTTCCTGTTTTTCTTCCCTTTTGACTTTCCAAAGGCCGTAACTTCCTCATACAAACTCCAAATAAAATATTTTTTTTTTCTAAATTCATATAAAATCATAATCTAGCTACTGTAGAATTTTCATGCATTTTGGTTTAATTGAATTTTTGACTTTATTTGTCATTATCCGCTCTTATTCTCTTTCCGTATTCGATCGTTAGATTACGAAGATCCGAACAAGTTTGAGTGTGATCCTCAACAGCAACAAGCTGGTTATCTTCAACAAGGCAAGCAACCCCCCTTTGATCATTTTGATCCTATTACTTCCAAAACAAGTATCTTGTTTGCAAATTATATGTATGCATATTCTATATGAATGATTATTTTTTGTTAGAGGTAGTTATTCCTATTAGGTGCATGAGCTGTAGTAAATGTTATTTCCTTGCCACTAGCCTAAGTTATTATTCCCGCTGATGTTAGTGCTCAGTGGATGTTATAGAGTCTATACATTCTATACATGTATATGCGATGTGATGCTTAGCAATGCTTAGATTTTGGTTGAATTGGACGGTTATCGACTTAGTCGATAGCCTTGATCACATAAATTATTTTATTACACTATGTCTAGCACCATGTGCTTCTTAATTTGAAAACTAAAAGTGTAAATAAAATGATTTAGACTTGGACAAGTGGTTGGATGGTGTGTTTTTGGGTGTGTGAATGTCTTGCCTAGGCAACAAGAATAGAATATCTTGTTTCACCAAAACCAAGCATATTTGCGTGCTAACCACATGAGAGGGATATGAGACCTCTCTTGACTTAGTACTTTGGCGTGTTTTGGCTCCGAGTCGCAGGTGGTGGTTGTGTGTGGTGTTAAAAAGAGATGTTCTATTGTTGTTGGGTGTGCGGGGGTGGGTTCCCGTCTAGGTTCTCCACACCGAGGAGCATTCGTAGTTGTCCGAGGCTTTACCCCGAGGGGTAGTTGACTGAGGCTTTATGGTAACTCCGACACAACATATGTGTTTCTATCCATACGGGCGACTCGTAGTTAATGCATAATATTGGAAACATCTTGTAGGACTTAGCCTTGCCGGCATACATAAGGAAATGTGCTCTATTGCATGACGAAAAAGTGGCCTGGTATGTGGGTACATTGGTACACCCCTACAGATTATAAACTATTCAAATAGCCTTGTTCTAGGTTATTGACACGCTTGGGATTGGACTTGCAAGAGTTAGACTTAACATTTTGGAAATTCAAACTTAAAAATTTGTTCGGGTGGCATTGAGAATGGTCTCATGCTATGTTTGTGAGCTGCGGGGAAGCCACCTGTTGTTGTTTAGATGTTGTCTAATAATGTTTACTCGTTGTCATTTAAGTTATTAAAAATGTTTGCTCACTTGCCATTTCAATCTATTACTTGTACTTCAAATGAAATGTTGTTTTATGCTGAAAATTGCCTAGTGTAGTAGCCTTCTTCTGATACTCAATGCATCTATTATATTTCTATTGCTTGTAAGACTTGTGTGTTCAACTTTGTACTCAACTCGATTGCTGCAATTTCAAAGGAGGCTGATCCCATGGGGATCAACTATTGTGAGACCGACTTCGCGTAGGACGACGACTAGCTTGGCGATTTTCGGTCAGGTTGCGTTGTGGGTAAGGGCAAACTGGTTGACATTTCTTTTGGTGCCATCTTATGGCTATGTTTCTGCTACAACTCTTAGTACTTTTGGATGTTATAGTTGGCCAGTCGGCCCTCTTTTTGTAATATGAACTTGTATGGCTTGGTGATGTAAAACTTTGATGTTTATCGGTATTGTAGTATTGTGTATGACTTTGATATTGATATCGTTTTGTGAGGTGTGTGTACCGCTCCTTGGAGGTACACAATACATCGAGGACGGGAGATTTGATTTGTCACGCTAGGACCAATTTGGTTAAGTATTACAAGTTAAATACCCTGGGTTCCCACACGAATCTAAATATTTGTACAGATATGGATAACTAAAATTTATAAAGTTTGACTACACGTATCTCAAAACATCACTTTTTTATAAGATAACTAAAATTTATAAAGTTTGACAACACGTATCTCAAAACATCACTTTTTTATAACCGGAGGGAGTAATAATTAACTAATCCCCTCACTTTTAATGTGAGCAGTATAAACATGTGACGGTGTGCAGAGCATGATGTGCGCTTGATGGTTTTTTTAAATAACCTAGTTTTTATTCCGAAATACAGTAATATACTTGCCTTTTTATTTTACAGAAATAATCATCTGTCCCTCAACCGTTGGGCGACTAGCCCAAGTCGCTCAACAGTTGAGCAACTTGGACACTTGTCACCCAACGGTGTACAATGCATGTCCTGCTAGCTGAGCGACCTATACACTAGGACCAACCATTGAGCAACAAGTGTCCAAATCGCCCAACTGTTGAGTGACTTGGGCTAGTCACCCAACGGTTGAGCACAGATGACTATTTCTATAAAATAAAAAAGGCAGGTATATTACTGTATTTCAGAATAAAAACTAGGTTATCTAAAAAATTGCGTTCGATGCTGTTAGTTACCGAGGAGACTCCATGTGCGCCATGCATTCATTCATCTTAATTTCTTATGGAAAAAAGCTTTTTCACAAAAAAAACGAATTGTTTTGGACATCGACATGGTCCTGAAATTCAATTTTGATCACAAATTACTATTGTAATATATTTGTAAAACCTAATAAAATTATAATAGAAATAAGTCTATTTTACTACCTTCAACTATGGCTTGAGTCCAAATTTCAATCGACAACTTTAAAACCGTTTAATTTCCACCCTCAAACTCTGAAACCAGTGCAAAACACCCCCTTGACCCAAAACCACCATGGTTTCAACTAACACGATGGTAGTTTTTGTTCATGTGCTCCTATTAGGCATGATATGCTGACATGGCATCCCAGCTGCATGAGCGGCAGCAGAAGGTCGGCGGCGCCCTCCTCCTCCTCCTCGAACAACATCGCTTCCCACTTCATCGGGGTGTGCCGCTACCTTCCCTTCGCCGACAGCGCTTGGCGAGTGACTAGATCAATTAATTCTTGTCACGGCTGGGACGTGGCTACTTGGCTAGTTGGCAACGCCAACAAGCCTCTCGACTGCATGCATCGACAAATGATTTTTATATATCTAATCTAAATATCTAAAAAGATATCCATAGCCAAAGTTTCCAAAGTTTGACTACATGCATTCCAAAATGTCGTGTTTTTATGAACTAGAGGGAGTACCTCTTAAGGGGACATTCTCCTATCTCATCCGATATCTATTTTGTCTCGAGATTCACACCATTTTGTCTCTTACTATATTCTCTACTCCTCAAAATATACATGCACAAATATCAAGGTAATAGGAGACAAATTAGATGGCGAATAAATAGAGAGATGTCCTCTTGAGAGGTAAAAAAACCACTTCCAATTTCTTATCCTTTGTTGTCTCCCCTCCTCGTATTGTCAATTTTGTCCTACTCAGAAACTAATACAGTAAAAACTACTTCACAAATTGCAAGTTATTAGAGAATTTTCGATGCTCCAGCGTAGTCGTCCCTTCACAACGAATAACACGGAGGAAAGAGAGGGAAGTCACACATCGTTCGTGCAGGGACAAACATTTAAGTTTATTTTATGCAAAATGACCCCGAAGGGCCTAGAACTCTGTCATTAACTGGTCGTAACAAAGGAAACGACTAACAAGTTAGGAGAGGGGGCAGGGGAGTAAAGGGAGGCGAAAAGGTGGGCGGAGACTACCGAGATGAAGGAGCTTTTAGCATTTTCATATATTTACGCTTGCTTGATTGTCCCACTCCGCTCCACTCGTACAAGTATTTAAGTTGTGTTGTTCACATGAAAGAAATTATGTAGAAGTTTGAAAATGTGGCATATTTCATATATAGCCGAGTGTCTATGTGTTGCAACGGATCTCAAATAAACATAATATATGTTCTAAATTTGGAAAATTGTGATGACCCACACATGCCACTATCTTGGGTAACATGTTAGTCTATGGCTCACACCGGATAAAGTATAACTTTACCATATGTGTGCACATCAGAGTATCACATAGAAACAATAGCAGCGGTCCCATAGTTATCTTACAACTAGAACATAGTCTTAACATAAGGTTTTTAGGATACATGGCATTGAACATCAAGTTCAGGCCTATACTCGCCACATAGGGCGGACAAAAGCTACTTCCGCTACACGACTCTCAAGCTTCATCTTCGATACCAAAGGTTGAACCATCGAAGTCCTAATCCTCTTGAGCTTCTTCCATCTGCCATTGTGGATCACCTCTGTCTTGCTCCTCAGCAACGAGACTCTCAAGATCAAACTCTCCAAAATCTAACAAAGGAATTATAATATAGGGATGAGTATAGAAGGTATTCAACAAGTTCAAGCATAGCAAGCAAACAACTATATGCTCTAACTATTCACTTATACTAAACCTATACTAGTAAAGGACCCACGTCCTTGAGAATGTGCTAGATAGTTTTCTAAACATTTGTTGTCAAACTGATCAAGTTTTAACTATGAATTCTCTACTATTCATGACACCCCACAAGCAGAACTCTAATAGTTCCATTTCCTGCCGCGACATAGTTTCTACCAAAACAAGGAAGTGATAGTCACACTTTTAATCTATAGAGGTGTGCTACTTTACTCACAAAAGTCTTTGTCTTTACTGCCAACCAGATATACACACTTATTTTAGTGTGTGGACAAGACCAAGTGTTCACTATGCCTTTCCAATATCCCTTCAGGATATATCTCTGGCAAAAAGCCGCAACTTCCACTACTAGCTTTCGCAGAAGCACAGAGTCCTTAAACCTAGCTTCCACAAAAGCATAGAGTTCTTAATCCCACTGAGAGGCACACCATCCAGAACAATTACTTGGTAAAACCTAAATAACCAAGTATGTGGTCAGCGCGATTGAACGATGCCCAAATGTCTTATGGCAGTTGTTACTTAGTCCTTATATGATAATCCCATATGTAGTGGAATCACAACACTTCCATAAACACATCCAACGATTCCAACTACCAGCCATACTAGTGATCATCATATAACCAAATTCAGATGTCATGTTGATTCATGAATTTATAAAGTAAATTTGACATGTAGGTGATAACATGAAATGGATTGCAAGTAATTTGTACTAAAATTAAGTCCAAACAAGTATGATCAAATGTGTTGAACTTGCCTAATAAACAAGGAAAATTGGAGTATTGAAGTTTAGATTCGATAAGAACTTTCCCGATGCTCTGACTTCTAAAAAAATAGCAACAGAGTCCGATAAGGACTAAGAACCAAATGGAAATCCATGCATACATTGATAATAAGTCTAGACATCTAGGCTATCATTTTAATCGAATGACACTCTCCCCCAAAAGACTAAGGTTTTGAAGGAGAAAAGAAAAGAGAAAAAAAATTTGATTGAAGAAGACAAGCAACTCCTTTTCATTAAGCATTCTAATTAATAGAATTTTGAGAAAATTGCACTATAGGTCCCTGAACTTGCAAAGTTATGCCACTTATCTCCTTGAACTTGTATTTTACTTTCACAGCTCCCTGAACTTGTGAGGTTGTGCCACTTAGCTCTCTGAACTTGCATTTTATATTCTCAGCCCCCTGAACTTGCGAGGTTGTGCCACTTAACTCCCTGAACTTGCATTCAAGCGAAGCTCATCGGATGCGATGCCGGCGACTTTGTCCCGTCCGAGTCCGGTGGACACGTCGCGCCGTGTTCAGACTGTGTTCATCATCCCCGTCACCTAGCGCTGACAAAAATGGATTCGTCGGGCCTAGGAACACACCATGCTCGCGTCTTCTCCGGCGATTGCTCCAGTGAAGACGTGAGCATGGTGCATTCCCAGGCCCGAAGAATCCATTTTTGTCTGCATGAGGTGACGGGGACGATGAACATGGTCGGAACGAGGCGGCGACGAGTCCACCAGACTCGAAGAGGACGAAGCCGCTGGCATCGCATCCGACAAACTTTGCTTCAACACAAGTTCAGAGAGCTAAGTAGTACAACCTCGCAAGTTCAGGGGGCTGAGAAAGTAGAATGCAAGTTCATAGAGCTAAGTGGCACAACCTCGTAAGTTCAGAGGGCTGAGAAAGTAAAATGCAAGTTCAGAGAGCTAAGTGACACAGCCTCGCAAGTTCAGAGACCTACCGTGCAATTTTATCTAGAATTTTTAAAGAATCTATCTATTTTATTTAATTAGAAAAAGGTGTCTTATCCTAAAAAATTCTTAAATACGAAAAAGGGTTTATTTGGTCCATACAAATAATCAAGAACTTCTTTTACTAGAAATTAATAAGTAAATAATGATAAAAGGGGTTTATCTAATTGGAAGGAATAATGATTAACAGTTTTATTTACTGGATGTGTATTTTTTTTGAAATTATTTCTGAAATAGGAGTAATTTTGAAAATAAAAACAAAAGGAAAATAAAAGAACTCAGCTGGGCTGGCCCACCTGGCCTAGCACACACACAACACAACACATACACAAAGCACACACGCACAACCCCCCTCTCATCCCTCTTGGCTGACTCTCTCTTTCTCTCTCTCTGTGTGCTCTCCTCACTCAATGCTTTTGCCCAGGGCATTGTGGCCCTCGTCGGCATCGCCGACCTCACTAGCATGAGCTCCACCTGAGCCCCTGCGCCACCAGGCCTAATTCCTCCTCGCCTTTCTCCAGCTCCTCTTCTCCTGACGTCGCTACCGCTCGGTAATGTGACCAGGACACCACTGCCACAGCCTCTTCATCGGCCTTGCCAGTGCCGACCTCCTAGCTCGCGACCCTACCAAGAAGATCACAAGGTTCCTTCTTCCCCGGCCTCACTTTCCCCTTTTCTGCATGATGGATTTGGATCTAGGGAGACCCCGTCCAATCCTCAATGTTGACCCCTTAAACTCACCGGTAACTGCCGCTGGTTGTGAGATGGCATGGTGCTAGGCTCTGCTACAACTCCGGCTGTCCATCTAGCCTTCCAGGTTTGTCCTTCTTCCACCTCTAGCTCTAAACCCTAACCGGTCGATTCATGGATGATGCATGGATGAATGGGGGATATCTAAATTGATGCTTGAATACTAGATGCTTGATGCCTAGAAACATAGATGGATGACATGCACATACATTTGCATCATATTTTTTAGGATTTGGTTTAACAGCCCCTGCTAGCATGATGATGTCTTGATTTTCATATGATAAAACATGGTTAAATTGAACAATCTACAACATTGGTGATGTTAACTAGCTTGGCAATGATGGATAAAAAATCTCAAACTGAGCTTTGCTATATATATCAGTACACAATCTAGCATGTCACTGTTCTAGGCTATAGAGAGAAGGATGGTGTACTATTGTTGTATTGCAAGAACTGAATGTAGAGAGCCTATGCATGCAAAAATGGATTATTTTTGCTAGAACACATGGGCAAAACTGATTAGAACATGATACTATGCCTGATCTATAGCACTAGCTCCATGATGATAATTAATCTGAGAGCAACCTACCTTGATTTCAATGAGAAACTGAAATGCTAAGGTGTTGAGTGATGTTTGAGATGGATTGAAATGCTGATGATGGTGGTGACTAGGAGATGCTTGATGGCCTACTTGAGCTTCCCCTTTTCTTCCTCCTTAAATCTTGCCTTCCCTTGCCTTGGCCGAGATCCACCTATGCAGCCATGGCATTAGGGTTTGCAAGATGGAAAAGAGAGAAGGAATGGAGAGAAGAGGGATGAGCTCACATTTTGCCCAAATGGGCATATGCAAATGTCCTAACCGGCTATGATGCATTATTTATGAGCTCCTTCCTTTGGAATCCTCAATAATTTTTCTATCAACTTCTGTGAAAAGAAATCCTGGTTTAATTGAGAGAGTGCCACCTCAAGGACACCTTGCATTTTGGGTAAAATGGTAAAAACACTCCCATGGCATTTTGGTTAAACTTGGATGGTCAAAGGGTAGTTTTGGTAGTTCATTGAAGAGGTTGATTTCAAAATATTTAAATTCTGAAACCAGTTTTCATGGAGGCCCCTACTTTTGTTCTTTTTGGTTTTAAAATAGTTAAGAACCATTTTGTAAAATGTCCAAAGCACAAGGGCCTTTTTGAAAAGTGGCCAAATGCTAGACCTTTTTTGTAAAACATGCTTTCTGAAATTATTTTCGAAATCAAACCAAATTAATATTTTTTTCCCCTATTTGCTTGGAATGCTCTTTCTGCTAAAATTGTGCCCGACTGGTCGGTACAATTCTAGCAGTTAGCATGAATCCAAGGAATATGTTATTTTGAAAATTATTTATACTTATGATTTTTTTCTCAAACCAAAACATTTTCCTTCTATAGAAAAATGTGTATTCCAAGAGTGCACAAATATTTCTCTTGTTAAATAATTTTTCAAAACTTGATTCCTCCAGAGAAGGGCTGATGCAATGCAATGCAATTGATGCCTGAGAAACAGTTTCTAAAGGTTGTTCCAATTTCTAGCTTTATAACTAATCAGTGCCGAACGATCGAGCGCACAACGTACAAATGAACGACCAATCGAATGCTATGCACCAAAACAACGAATAGACAATTAGGGTTTTGCCAGCACCATGGCTCGCCCAGCACTGCTCCCTAGCTAGTGCGATTGAGTCAGCAGTCTGACTCAACCTAGGTTAGGTAGGATTATTACAAAAATCAATATGTATAAAGTAATTATTGATATATAAAAGTTGCATACCGAATTTGCATCCGATAAACAAGCCACATGCACAATATCCACATAAGATCCTTTAAATAATATATGAATGAATACATATATTTATCCACAAAATATTCTATCAACTTAACTCAAAAGGTGAAGAAGTACATAGCAGACTCACTATGATCACCAAATCCTTCGATAATAGTGAAGATTCTTTTTGTCATACTTCTGAGATGCAACTTTCATTGCCAGATTGGATAGGTAAGGATCATAAGAGAGCTTGCAAGTTTTTTTTGGCCATATATACTCTTTTTGTAAAGCAGGTTGTTGATCCCTTGCCGCTTTTCAGATAGTCGCATGAAGTTTCGCGTATTTGTTTTCAGTGTTTGTGTCATATATAGCATTATAGCTAGGAGACTAGGCCAATTCTGACGTTGTAGCTTTGCCTTAAGTCCAAGACTAAGGCTACTTTAAAATTACTTTTATTTTGGAACCATATGATTTGCTTGGATTGGGTTGCAAGATTTTATCCAGATTGGAAGTTTTTTTTTCATAGAGGAGGATTTAAGGAGGCCACACGGCACGCGGGCTCATCGGATCGAAAAGGACAAGGTCATCATATTTCAGCAATTTTTGGCATTTCTCGAAACTGAACCACATGCCATTTCTGATGAGTCGAGAACTAAGCTAAGCTTCAGTAATAAAGCTTAGTAGTGCTACGTGGGATGGGAAGTCCTTGAAGATATAGTATTGTATTTTCCTTTTATGGAAGTACAGGAAGATCGATGTTGTTTTTGTGCCTGTATTTATGAAGATGTAGCGCAATGATCGGCAAACATGATCATTATACTCTGCTACAACTACTATAAAAAGAGGAAATAAATACCTTTGTAGGTCCTCTTTGTAGGACACGAATTCGATGTGAATTTTACGCAAATAATAGTGTTGAGGAACCGTCGCTGACGAGTTCAGTCCAAGCGATTACCTCGTAGACAAACTCAGAATAGTAAGAACAATGCATGAACACAAGAACAAAATAGGAGATAGAACACAGAGATGTAGGGGGACTTCTTGCTTCTCTTTATTCCTTCATCCATCGATCAATCCTTTACAATGAATAGCACCCTCTATTTATAGGCTACGACCCTGTTAGGGTTTGAGATGAGGAGCCCACCTTGGGCTAGGTCTGCCGGCCTGGGCCCGGTTTCTTAACACTCCCCCTTGGGCACTCATCCTTCATGTTCATGTCTCGTCAAAACTCCATAAAAACCCAGTGGAAAAAATTTAGAGAAATAGTACATGATACACGTTCTGCTGTGGTGCACGAATTGCCTCATTAAAAACCTTAGCCGAGAAACTTCAGGAAAACTCGTCAAGGGAAAAAAGAGTACAATCCACCCAATTTCATTTAATCTCCTGGATTTATTGTTTGGGTACTCGATCTTCATGATCAAGCTTTAATAATGAGTTCGTGAAGGTTCTCCCCCTGAATTCTGCACTTCTCTAAGTCTTATCATTCCAATTTACGTATGCATCTTTCAAAACTAGACGCTGAAAGTGACTTAGTGAATAAATCTGCAAAATTCTCACATGACTTAGTATGCAGTACTTTGATTTCGTTCGTCTTTTGCAATTCATGAGCATAGGAGAACTTGGGGTTGATATACTTTGTGAGAGAATTCTTCACAAAACCCATCTGTACTTGTGCAACACAAGCTGCTTTATCTTCATAGATAGTAGTGGGGGTTTGTACGGTATTCAATCCACATGACTGCTGGACGTGGTGAATCATCCGCCGAAGCCAAGTATATTCTCGTGAGGCCTCGTACAGTGCTATTGTTTCCGAGTGGTTCGTCGAAGTCGGTACAAGACTCTGCTTAGGCTATTTTCATGGAATTACGGTTCCACCACATAGGAATACATAGCTTGTTTGCTATTGGCTGTATGCGGGTCATAAAGTACCCGTTATCTGCATTGCCATTCATAGTTAAGTCTTTATTCTTTCTGTAGAATAGACCAAGTTCTTTACTTCCTTGGAGGTATCGGAAGATGTCCTTTTATTCCCTACCAATGCCTTTGGTAGGTTCTGCACTATACCTTGCTAGTAGGTTCCCGGTAAATACAATGTCCATTCTAGTACAGTTTGCTAAATATATTAGTGCTTCTATTGCACTTAAGTGTGGGAGTTTCGGTCCCAGGACTTCCTCCACCTCTTCTTTAGGTCTGTACGGGTCTTTGTTTTGCTGCAAAGATCTCCCGACCATTGGCACTTTCAAAGGGTATGCCTTTCCAAAGTCGAACCTTTCTAACACCTTCTCAGTGTAGGCTGACTGATGCACTAATATCCCTTCAGGGGCATGCTCAAGCTACAAGCCTAAGCAATAATTGGTTTTACCCAAACCTTTCATTTCGAACTCTGACTCCAGGTAAGAGCTTGCTTTTTTAACATCCTTCAAGGTTCCGATGATATTCAGATCATCTTCATACACTGATATTATACAAAATCCATTCTAGGATCGTCGTATAAATACACATAGATTATTCTCATTGTTCGTGTAGCCTTTCTTGCATAGAAAGTCGCTTCAAGCGATTATACCATATTCTGCCTGATTGCTTAAGTTCGTATAATGACTTTCTGAGTTTCACACTATACATATTTCTATTTGCTCTGTCTTGGTTCGAGACAGCGATACATTTGGGTATCTTCATATAAATGTCTGAATCAAATATTTCATAAAGGTATGCTGGTACCGCATCCATCAATTTCACTTCTAACTTCAAGTTCACTGCCATTGAGATAAATGTCTAAAGGGAGTTCCGCCCATGACCGGGGGATATGTTTCTTCATAATCATCTCCTGGATGTTCAGTGAAACCTATGCAACGAGCCTTGCTTCTTTTCATTTTTCTTTCGAACAAATACCCACTTATGCTCTACGGAGTGCACAAGGAGAGGCGTGCGGCTTACAGGCCCAAACGTCTTTCTTTTATTCGGAGAGAATAATTCAGTTTCTATTGCCTTCTTCCAATATGATCTTTTCTTTTATTCAAGGAGCGATGCAGGCTCTGGATTAAGATTGATGATTGTGGCAAATTTCTTTGCAAAGTAAATGTCGACATTGGCTGTTGTCATTTTCAAGGATTCTCCCGAGGTCATAAAATTTATAGCTATTTCTTCAAGGGATGATTCTTCTAATGCTTCTACTTACTCACCGCTGCTTTCAATTGCGGGGCAAGTCCCTTTAGTTTTTCAGCTCCGATGTGTGCGCACACATCCATGCTGATGTCTCCCTTCATAGGGATGTTCAATTCTAGTATGTCTTTTCTGAAGGTTCCATGCTGATGCTAGGTCTCAACTGGCCCCCCTTCTGGTTCTAGGGAACTTCGGTGATCGGCTGTGTCAAGTTCTTCTTATCCTTTTTCACCAGGCGTCCCCGGTTACTTTGGATTCGAGGGACCGGAGTTCTCATCCTTTTATTCTGAGGCATCTGGACGGGATTAGGGATACCTTCATTGGTATTTCAACCCTCCCCGGTGCATTGCTTGTAGGCAAATGCTACTTGGTCACGCTCTTCAAATCACTAAAGTGGTCTGGCAGTAGTTTCGCTAATATTTGCAAATCAATTATCTTCTGGACTTCAATTGTCTTCTAGACTTCAATTATCTTCTAGATTTCTCTATTTGCTTCACTAGTGCACGGGTCATATGCATAGATTTCAATTATCTTCTGAATTTCTCTATTTGCTTCACTAGTGCGCGGGTCATATGCATAGATTTCAATTATCTTCTGGATTTCAATTGTCTTCTAGACTTCAATTATTTCCCGACATTATCAATGAGGATTGATTTCCTCCCCCTAATGACGGGAAAATAACATCATCTAATATACTATCAACGAATCAGGCATTATGCAAATCTCCAATCATAGAGTCCAAATACCTGATTATGGATGCTGTCACATAACCAACGTATATTCCAGACTTTCAGAGAATACCCATTGCTGTTCGTTGCGGTGGTGGTATAGGTATGTAAACTTTGCAACCAAACCTGCGAAGATGAGAAGTTTTCGGTGCTGACCCTTGCGCTAGTTGCATAGGTGGATGGATGTTATAGGCCAACGGTCTAAAATTGATGAGAACTGCTACGAGCAGGACTGCGTGTCCCCAACATGTAGTTGGTAAATTACAATTCTTAAAAGTTCTGCTAGTCCATTATGGGTGCGGATGTGCGGTATAGAATGCTCAACTTTAATTCATATTTTCATACAATAATCATCAAATGCCTTCGGGGTACATTCTCCGGCGTTGTCCATTCAGATGGACTTCACGTGATGACCAGGGAAAATATTTTTCAATTGTTAATTATCTGTGAGATTTAGCTTTGCAAAAGCATGATTTCTCGTAGACAATAAACATATGTGCGACCATTCCGAGGAAGCATCGATGAGCACCATAAAATATCTAAAATGACCCTTACAGGGGCTATATAGGACCGCAAAAGGTCTCTCTGGATACGGTCCAGGAATGCAGGGACTTTATCCTTCGCTTTCAGAGCAAAAGGTCTAATAATTAATTTTTCGGTGGCACATACAGGGCACACAAAATCTTCCTAATTCGGAAAATGCTTTATATTCATATTATGTCCCTGTGAATTGTTAATTATATTTCTCATCATCCTAAGACCTAGGCGGCGTAATCTATCATGCTAGAGATAGATAAGTTCAGAGCTTCTAAATACGGTTTTCAAGGCAATATAGGCTGCAGGTGCCTTAATATTAATGTAGTATAGCCCAGTTTCATATGAAGGAAGATATTCTAATGCTATTTTTCATTTTCTTCACGCTTTGTAATGAGCAGGTATTCTGTACCATACTCTTCTTCAGTCTCTTCGTGGAAACTGTTAGCGCCAATATCCTTGAGAGTTCTAGTCGATTCTAGATACAACAAGTCTTCTTCAATGACCAAAGTTGTGCCCATTGGGAGTATAATTATGGTCCTTTCTGAGCCTATTATACAAGTATCACGTGCTGATCGTCGTAAGACTACCAGCATTCTTGCTGATCGACTGGAAAAATTTCTGTTTCTCTCAGGATGGTATTCGTTGTGCCGCTACCTGCTAAGCACACTTCCTCCATAGGGTGCCACACGCGTTCTAACAAAATATACTTTATTAATATGTAGCAGAAAGTAAGCAACACATAAATAAAATATTTCAGATATCAGAACATAACTTGCTATTATAAAGACGGGAAAATAAGTCTTATAGGACTCATAATAAGAATTTAATACTTTGTTCTCCTAGAGCTTGCAACCATTATTCAGTAATTCAAAATTCTGCTTCAATTACAAACTGCAAGTTTCTATAAAAGATCCGAGTGCAATGCGTGCACTAGATCGAATCGACGAAGTATTCAGGAACTTTTGCCTCAATCTGCTCCATGACGATCTTCTCTTCTTGGGCAACTACGACTGCGGGCATAGCAATGTCCAAAGAACGGGTGATGGAGGCTGCTACTGGGCTGTCCACATCCATAAATGCAGCTAATAGATGTGGACCATATATGCCTGCAATGGCGAGGTGTTCCACATGCTGTTATTTGCCCTTCTTAGACTGGAAATTATCAATAATATGCGACACACTACCTTACCTTTCTTGCTCCTCTCATTCGTGAGAGGCTTCATCACCTTGTAGCTACTAGTTGTGGCTTCATGGCCAACATTGCTACTAGGTGGTTGCGAGATGAAGTTCTTTCTTAGAACATCATCTTGAGCTTCCGCAACTTGCATGATGTCAATTAATTCGACATACTTCATGTAGCCGTCTTGACGATAGTTGCGTGCGGATTTCACCATGTTTGGGTGAACGGTAAAAAGTCTTCTCCATCTTCTGCTCATCTATGATTACATTACCACAGAATTGAAGACTGATACAAATTCTGGCCATGCTGGGTCAGTACTTTGAACTACTAGTTCGTGATGCCAGTCATATTCATATTCATGCAAAAATTCATAAGATTACCGCTAGTAATCTGCATAAAATGGTTGCAAAATTCTCATAATGCTCTTCGAACTTCTGGTTCATGATCCCGTATTTTTCTATGCATTTTCCATGATTTACTGCAATTTTCAGTGATTAAAAGCAATATAAACAATCACAGATAATCAAAAACAGTAAATAAATTGCATAGAAATAACAATAATAAAGTTAATCATGCTTCAAATGCAAAAATTGATTCAAAAAATGAATTCCCGAAGCCCTTTTCTGCTGGAAAAATTATTTTCGACGAATTATGCAATTTCCAAGGGTTAAAACACAAAGTCTCAGTTCTGAGAGAAAATTCGCGTAATTTTCAAATTTTTGAGGGGTTATTCTGCAAGAATATGCATAATCCCGTAAATTTCCCAATTCCTGGGGGTTTTCCGCAACATTTCATTAGCAGCAAAACTTCCTAGTAATTTTCAGAATCACGAGGGTTCTTTTTGCAAAAGTTCCACACCCGCGTAATATTCCTCGTAATTTTCAGAATTTTGAGGCCTTTTTTGCAAAATGCCCTTTTCCCCTTTTTTTCTCTTAGGCTGGGCCCTTTCTTTCTTCGGTTTTTGGGCAGGCCAGGCCCATATGCGCTAGGCCCGACCGGCCCAAGGAGCGGCCCACCTTGCCGCCTCAAAACATTCCAAGGGGTAGGGTTTCCCCTACCCCTGTTCAAGGTCCGGCGGCGGCGCTCGTTCGGCGTCAGGCGATCCCCGGTGGCGGCAGCTCCCACGGAGCCGACGGAGGCAGCCGGGGTCGGCGGGTGCGGAGGCGTCGCTACGATTTGGCGAGTGGAGGCCGGGCCGGCGTGGGGCGGCGCTTCGAGCGGCTTGTGAGGACCCCAATTTATTCGGCTTGTAATGCTTAACCAACCACCTGGTCCTAGCATCACAAATCAAATAAATTGATCCTCGAGATATGTATACTTCGAGCGATATACACACCTGCTACAAAATTAGACATCAACTCCATTCCAAACATAGAGTCCAAACACTACACTACCAAACGGAAGATAAACAAATAGTAGAGTTATTACAGACAAAGGCCGACAGGCCACAAGATACACAAATAATAGAAGGAAGACAGCGGAAGCAAAAGTGCCATAAGATGGCTATAAACAAAGCCAATCAGCGTGCCTCCAACCCACAAGGCATCTGACCGGACCGCCAAGTCTAGTCGTCCACGAAACGGCAACACAGCTCACAGAAGTGAGGCCCTTGGGGCTCACCTTCTTCCTCTGCAACAAAAACATTAAGCAAAGCACCTGAGTACAAAGATTGTCTTTGTACCCGCAAGACTGACGTGTGAACTAACAGACCTATTCATATGCTACATGCAGGCTTATTTGGTGGAGACCATATGTTTCATTTGCATAAAGCCAATTTTCATTTGCAATAAGGTAATACAGTTTAAAGGCAAGTTTGCAATTCATTTTTAAGATTGAAATAACAGTACGGATATTAATAACAAAAGCGAAAGATAAACAACCTAGAAGTGACTATCCCAATAGTCACCACAACCATAGCACGAATCCCAGATTCGTACCACCCATCAAATTTTAATTTAAATGTTGTAGTCTAGTTCTTGGGGGGCGTATCCGAGCGTGTCCATAACCTAGGACGAGGCTATTCGAATAGTTTTAACCTGCAGGTGTACCAATGTACCACACTTGCATCGCTTTAAGCCAAAACACACTTAGAAGGTATCTTTGTACGCTAAGTCCTACGAGACTTTTTCCAATATTGTGTATTAACTACGAGCCGCTCGTATGGATAGAAATCCATACGCTTACATGGTAAAGCCGAAAAGACAACTACCCACTCGGGATAAAGCTTTTGGACAACTACCATGCTCCCACCTCCATCCCTCCTGCGACCTCCTGCGACCCGAGCCAATACACGCCAAAGTACTAGGTCAAGAGAGGTCCCATATACTCTAGTGTGGTTAGCACGCAAAATGCTCGATCGGTGGCGCAAGTAACTCGGTCCTTAAGCGACTCGGGCACCTTTCGATCACACCCAACAGATCACACCAGTCTTACCATTGTGCCCAAGTCTAAATCATTTTGTTTTCATTTTTAATTTTGCAATTAAACATAGCGAAATGCTAAAACATAAAGTTATAGTAAATTTTGTGTGATCAAGGTTACCGACTAAAGTCGATAACCGCTTGATTCTACCGATAGCTAAGCATGTCTAAGCAAGTTGACCGGATCTACTAAGTGATAAGAGATCATCCAATGATCTCTAATCACAAAGAAATAACCTAGGCTCGGTAGTAGAGGTCAATGTTTTGTCTACAGGATATGCAACTCTGATTTAACTAATCAATTTAACACAAATTAAGCGATGCATACATACAGTTGAAACAAAATATTAGACTTTAAAATATTGGGATAAACATGATCAAACGCTTGCACGGCTGCTGTTGCTCAATCTGCGGAGGATCGCTCTCGGGGTTGCCGCAAATATCGAATCCTAACGATTGAACAAAAGCGAAATAAGAACGAATAACACCGCAAAAATCAAAGATCACAAACCAACACCAATTTATACACAAAGGCTAGACTATCACAAAAGAATGACAAATAATCTCTCAGAGACCCACTCACTTATTTGCTAGGTTAACCACAAAATCAAACCTCTAACCTGATTTAAACTTTGGACATACTTTGATGGTGATTGTGTGCACATCTATTATTTAATCATCAAGTTAATATATCAAAAACAGCTAGTTTCTCTAACTCAACCATTATTAGCTGATATTACAGAACCTACAAAAAGCTATTGACAACACTAACCAGTCAAGTAACCAACTATGAGATGCTAAACAAAATTCTAATTGAATTTAGGCTAGAATAAAATTCAGCCACTAACACACCTAAGTATCACATCATCATAAGAAAGGTTATCACAATTCAGATGCTACTACACCAAATCTTAATGTACTAATAAAGCAAAAGTACAGAGACAATAACATGATCAGCTAACTATCCCTAATGATCAAACATGACAACAAGAGCTTTGAAACTTAAAGACACTAACTAAATGATTTCATGCTAACCTCTACAACAAAAGGGAGTCATCCAACACTAAACAAGGATCCAAAGCATGAGTATGAAACTAAAATCTAGTCACCGACAAATGAAGCGACAACGAGAAATAATTACAGAGAACAACACTAAAAACTTTCAAACTCCCAAAACCAAAATGATCATGCATGAGAGTGAACTAAAGAACATTCCTAATCATGATTAGAAACTAAGGAACTGGTTTTGAAGGAGTGGGCCCCACTGACAGAGAAACAGAGAAGAACACAGCCGAAGAACAGAGAGTCTCGGGCGGCTCTGGACCTGAAACTGCCGCCGGCGAAGGAGTGGCGGCGCGGGCTGTGCGACGGCCAAAATGGGTCGCCAGAGGTTCTTTGAAGCTAAGGGTGGTCGCGAGGCGCCGGAGATGCACCGAGGTGGCGCAGCGACGAGCACGGCGGCGGCGATGGGGTGACAAGGTGCGGCTGCCACGAGGTAGACAATGAAAATTAGCGCGCGCATGGGCATCGCGAGTTACCGAGAACTCACCGGTGTGCTTGGCGGCGACGAGAGGCACCGGAGTGGCTCGGCGGCGAGCCCGCGGCGGCGCAAGGCGATCAACGGTGGCAGGAGCCCGGGGTGAACGAGAGGACGAGTGAGAGAGTGGAGAAGAAAGGTGGAGTCCAGGTGATGCTCACCGAGCAAGGAATCGAGTTGGAGCTCACCGGAGAAGATACGGCGGCGGAAAAGGCGGTTTCGGCCGGACTTGGAGAAGAAAGCCCACGCGCAGCTTCACAGGCGATGAAATCCGAAATTCCTTGAGGGGTTTACTTCCCAGGGAGTTGGAACACACCGTGACGCGGTCGGCCGTGCTCGGAGATCACCGGAGCAGCAGGAACGCTCGGAGGCGTCGCAGCGACGCTCACGGCTCCTGGAGCTCAGTGGAGAAGAAAGGTAATGGAGACGAAAACGAGGTAGGGAAAACCCTCGTGGGCTTTTGTAGGAGCAGGCGGAGGCAGCGAGGTGAGGCGGTGGGCGGTGGGCGGTGAAAAGACCGGTGAGGCGAGGTGGCAGCGTGCATGCAGGCGGCGAGCCGGCGAGCGCGGCGAGCGGCGTTGCGCCGAGGCGGCGAACGACGTGGCGAAACAGCTGCAGTGGGACCGCCACGGTCGGCCGATCGAAGGCGGTGCGAACCGGTGGTTTGACTTGATCAGAAACGCACCGACCGTTGGATCTGAAATGGACGGCTGAGATTGGTGTATGCATTCGGACAGTCGGTTGCGACGCGCGGCGTGGATCGTTCGATCTTCATCGGACGGTCACGATTGATTGGACTCGGCGGTGCGATTAGTTGACGCGACCGAGTCCATTAGTGCGGTCGGACTCGAGCCCAAGTGTGGTTCGGGCCCGACAAACGATGTTTTCGAATTCGATTTAAGAGACAGAGAGGTTTTGGGAAATTTTTGAGATAGCTCCAGGGCTCCAAAATTTCGAAATTTTTATGGAAGCTAACTGGAACAGAGGACCACCTTGTGAAATTTTTCCAGGAGTTTTCATGCACCAGATTTCTCCCAATAAAATTCACAAGCTGCTGCCTAAGGGTTTGACCAGATTTCTAAACTGGTTTGACTTGGGCATTTGAAATAGCAACTAAAATCTAAAAATTGTGAAATAATTCAGGGAGGTAGATAGGATGATCAAGATGATAGGAAAAATAATTTCAGAGGATGATCACAAGTTTGAAGGCTAAGAATGTGCTGACAACAATTTCCATTCACAAGAATTTAATTCTAAAAATGGAAACTGCTAGGGAAAAATGTAGAGACTTTCAAATGATTTGAAGAGACAACAAAAGTTTTTATTTCTCCTCAAAATTTTACATTTGAAATACAAACCCTAAGTTAGGGCTGTTACACGGCTGTTCGGTCGGCGCCGTGCGGGGTGGCCGGGTCGCGGTGACATGGGCTCCCGCGTACGGTGGTGCCGCTACAAGGCGGCTGTGCGGGGCCATGGCGGTGGCCCTTCAAGCATGGCACAGGCGGGTGGATGCGGCGGCAATGTGGCGTGCGGTCGGCAGCTTCAAGGCGGAGGCGCCGCTACAGGTTGGCTCGGCGGCCGTGCGGGGAGGCGACCCGCCAGAGGCTTCAAGCGCGGCGGTCGGAGCCTCTCCCTCTTTTTTTTTTCTTACTTGCGGCGGCTCCGGCGCTTCGAGCACGGCGGCTCTGGCTCCGGTGGCGCTAAGCGCCCATGCGACGGCTGCCGTGTGCGGGGAGCGGGGCCGGAGGCGCGTCGTTGGGTTTCGACCGTGCGTGCGGTGGCGCCGCCTGTGCAGAGACGGCGCGCGACTTCATGCTGGCGATGAGCGCATGCGGTTCTGTATTTTCCGCTTGCTTTTCTTGTTCCAATCTGAGATCAAAACCGTTGTAGATAGGTCATGTATGAGTATCGTCAATTGATCTACCGTGGGAATTGCTTACGATCCAGATTGATGCTCATTCAATCTAGAATGATTCCGTCAGGTTCCTTCCAAAGCTCCCGTGTTCTTTCTTTTGATTCAATCCCTATAGTTTCATATCAAACTAGGTATCGTTCGTGTGCTCGCCTAGCGAAACATGATACCGTGATAACCCGATGATCTCCAACGATGATCATTAGGCCGGCGGGGAGGGTGCGCGGAGGCTGCGGGCTCCGGCATGCGCGGCAGGCGTAGCACGGGTGGCGCGGCCACGTGCGGGTGGCCGGCAGCATGGCTTCGGGCCGATGATGCAAACGGTGCGGTTGCATGTAGGCGACATGACGACATGCGGGTGTCGGCGTTGTTTTTCTTTTTCTTCTTACTGTTCATGCAACAATCTACAGTGCAATCAACATTCTCTCTTTCATGCGATCTACCGAGCAACTTGGCTGGTGACTTAAAATCTGCTCGCGGTAGATCAGAGCGAATTTGCACCGTAGAGAAAACAATCTAGAAAGCAAATTTGCAGAATTTAAAGCGATCTAGAAAGAGCGATTCAATCTACGAGTGTCGTTCATTGACGGATACCTTTCCGATGCGAGGAGAGTCGATCGTGCTGATAACGTGTTGAGGAAATGTCACTGGCGAGTCCAGTCCGAGTGATTACCTCGTAGACATACTCAGAATCGTAAGAACAATGCATGAACACAAGAACAGAATAAGAGATAGAACACAGAGATGTAGGGGGACTTTTTGCTTCTCTTTATTCCTTCATCCATCGATCAATACTTTATAATGAATAGCACCCCCTATTTATAAGCTACGACCCTGCTAGGGTTTGGGATGAGGAGCCCACCTTGGGCCAGGTCTGCCGGCTTGGGCCCGGTTTCTTAACAAATAGAATTCCTAAACATTTCCGTCAAAATCTTTCGTTCCGAACAACTACCCTATTTCTTTTTTTTTTGAGAGGATGAGAACAACTCGCAAAAATCTTAACTTCTTAAGGCTCAAACTCACGGATTATGGGTTTAAATCCCAGACCAAGGAGACATGATGTTGTACCGCTCCGGTTGGGAGCATTTGTTGAGGTCTAAATATGTAAATTTGGACTTTCTGTGTATAATGCACTAGTCCGAGATCATACTAGTGCACACAATGTCAACATAGATAAATATCATTTCACACAAGACTAATTTGATTAATAAATAACGGTTGTGATCTTATGGTCGAGTTTACACTTATTAAGTCACACATGGCTAAGCACTAAGTAAAAAGATGGCAGTGGAATGAAAGCCACTCCAGCGAGTATCCATCGACTTATCACACGCACCAGACTAGGATCAAGACCTAGCAATTAACCTCCTCAGAAAACTCCTCAAAAGCAAACAAAGACTCCTCCACTTCAGCTAAATGATATTTGCAGCAACAATAAGAACTCCGAGTACTCAACAAGTTGTACCACTGAATACAATTATAGATGATGGTTTATTTCAAAGGAAATGACTTCTATGGTTATTTTGCAAAAGCAACACATGCATTTGGATACAAATAATAGATTAAAAATGTAATTTAAAACAAATAACAATAATAATTTAACAAGTATTTCCATAAAGCTCACGAAGCTTAATCATTTTTTTTCACATGGCCACATGAATTAAATCACACAGCTATCCCTTCCCACTTGTTTTTATGAAAATCTACCCTCGTGTGAAATCCCTGAGTATGTCTATGATCGTGAATGCGGCTATTCGAATAGATTGATTATCACTTTGCAGAGCTTGTACACTTTACCCACACGATATAACCAGTGTAGATAGCACCAGTCATAATAAAACCTCTCCAAAATCTCATCTTGACAATTGCCCCTCCCGATGTGCATACCATCGGCACCAAACCTTACACGGTGCGTTGGGCCGACGCACACCGTTGGATATAGAGATGACGACCCGCTCATAAATGTGACCCACAGAGCAATACACACCTCCACCCTAGCACACAGTCTAACCTACATGCCTGAGTAGTCAATGCCAAGAATCTATAACTTACTAAGTTAGACCAGTCCCATACCAGGTATGTGGTCGTACAGTTATGACTCAGTTCAATAGCACACAAAGTTAAGTCCTTAATTGACCAAGGCGAGGCTGTCCAATTTATAACCAAATTACCAAGATTCATATTTTCCAAGCGCACAATCCACCATATCACAATTCCTTCAACTTACCTCGGTCTAAATCTTTTCCCACCCTGCTGGTTAAGTGCAACACATGTCAGCAACGAGTGACAACATACATCGCACAATCTTTCCACAAAGTTGTTCCGTAGTCACTTAGTCAAGTTTAGATTTGTAACTCAAAATGATGTCAATAATCCATTGCATAGCTAAGTAAACTATTTGTTTATAACCAACCCACATTGGTGCTATGATAATACAAACTAGTAATCAACCAAGCTAGGGTGACAAAAGAACATAGTAATACAATAAACAAGGTGAACATAATCAAGTAGGTGTATAACTAATTTCAAAGCATTTAAAGAATTAAATAATTCAAAAGAACATGCAATAGTTTGAATCAAAGTAATTTTTAAAAACCGGGTTCAACATGGTCAAAGTTATAACTTACCTTAAAACAAGTCTTGACACCAGTCTTTAGCTTGATCAACTCCTCCTTCATTGAAAGCTCGCGAAGTATCAACGTCTACTCGCAAACGAAAGTGAAAATTCGATTTCGGATTTTTGGAATTTTCTTTCTAAATAAAATTCTAAAATATTACACCAGCATGACGTCAACAATTAATTTTGAAATTAAAAGAAATTCCTAAAAATAGGAAATAGTTTTGGTCCATGGGTTTTGGTCCAGAGTCTATGGCTCACGGGTCTATAGCACAGTGCACTGACATGTGGGGTCCACATGTCATAGGCTAGGTCTACGGTAGACTAGGTTTACCTAGGGTTAGGTTTAGGGTTTAGGTGCGGTGGCGCTGAGGTGACGGATGGTTTGCACACATGCCAGACACGTAGGCAAGATGGGACAACATGTATGACAGAGATGCTGACGTGGCTACGACACGAGGCTAGGCTGACGCAGCACACGCCAGTGCTAACATGGCAGACATGACGGCACAGTGGTGAACACGTGGGCAGTCACGTCGACTGAAATCGACGACTGCCACGGCTCGATGACGGCGACGACGAACGATGGTGGAAGAAGGTCATCGTCAGCATGCTTATAATCCGGAGAAGCCATCCCTCGGCTCAGATGCGGTGACGAAGGTCGGCGAAGGGCTCGATGGCGGCGAGGGCTCATCGCGACGGTGAAACGATAGTGAAGGGCTCCGATGGGGCATTGACATGCGCACTAAGCTCATGAGGCTCGGGCGATGTGAATGGGTGGCACACGGGACCTAATGGTCACCGGGCACGATGGGAACGCTGCGATAATGATGACGTAGGGCAGTGGCATGGGCTCGATGGCACAATGGTGCTACGGACTTCCTCCAGCGAAGATGATGTGCGCACGGGGTAGAACACAAAACGACAGTTCCGGCAGTGTAGACAACGAATGTAGAGGCTCACCAACGACGGCAGAATCGAAGAAATCCTGAGGTGGCGGCGCTAAGGTTGGATCTTCAAATTCGGCTAAACGACAACGATCTAGGGCTTGAGGCTTCAAGGGATTGGCGGTGGGGTATAAGGCGATCAATTTGACGCGAAAGTCGAGGGCTTTTATAGCTTGTAGCGGCGGGGCAACGAGAGTGTCCATGTGCGGGATGGCAGCGAAGTCCAGCTCATGTCCGAGACGAAAACGATGAACAGTCCATAGGCGGGACCCACATGTCAGTGATGGTGGCTCGGGTAAGTTTGTGTCACGCACACCACGTGTGCGACTGGCAAGTGGGACCAGCGCGGGTGCAGGCGGGAGAGAGAGAAAAGGTAGGCTGATGCTTGGAATTGGGTCGAAAGTGGGAGAAAGTAGCTAGGAAAAGGGAATCCGACCCATTTGGAATTTCCTAGATTTTTAATAATTTTTATATTTTAGAAAATACAGAAAATCCAAATGGCGAATTAAAATAAAAAGTGAACTCGAAAAATTCCATAAAAATCTAGAAAATATCTCCAAACACAAAGAACTCAAGTAAAATAATTTTGAAATTAATTGGTGTTCAAATTAATCACATTAAATTATTTTGACTATAAAAGTCCCATTTAAGCTTTATTAAATTAAAATAAAATTTTGGAATTTTTTTTAAAAGAATAAACTACTCAAAAGGGTTTTAAAATTCTAAAAATTGAGATGTTACATTATCCTAATAAATAATTAGGCTAGCGACTATACAAGGTACCAAAACAATCAATGCAACGGGTTCTCCAAGGGTAAAGCGTATGTGATCATTAATCTAGGCCCGCAAGGCAGATTGTGGCCAGTTACCAACAATTAACCACCATGCTTCATTGATGAAGGAGAGAAGAAGATGGTTCGAGATGGACGAAGTTCGGTGCAGAAACGACACATATGATGACCACAGCCTACTAGCCTACTACGCATGGACACTCGGGTGACCGGGCACACCGGCACATAGCAGCTAGTACGACACGCCATATACATTTTTTTGAGCGGCCATATACTTTGTTAAGATGATGCATGAGTCTATGTAACTTTTCTTTTCACTTAGGGAGAGTGCCGTGTTTAGGGCTGAAAATGAGCGCCGTGTTTAGGGCTGAAAATGAGCCGAGCCAAGTCGAGCCGGTTCGAGCTTGGCTTGTTTTGGGAACGAGCCAGAAACCTCGCTCGGCTCGGCTCGCCAGAAGGCTCGAGCCGGCTTGTGAGCCCTCGCAAGCTGAGCCAAGCAACTATCCCCCGCACCTGCAATCCCGCATTGACGACGATCTCATCTACGCCCCCCGCATTCTCCGCCTCCATCTCCCGCTCCAGAAAATCAGAAGCCCAACCACGAAGCTCGACGATGTAACATCCCAAAGTACTGCTACCAAAATAAAATAAAATAAAATTATTGTTTCATTGGTTTTTCTGAAATTTGAAAGAGTTTGATTGCCTTACTTGAATTTTTGAAGTTTTAAAAGTCAAAATTTAAAATTTATTTGAAGTTCTTGAAGTTTCAGTTGGTTTGATCTGAAAAATAAAATTTTAAATAATTTCTAGAATTTTCTGAGATTTTAAAAGCTTTTTCCTAAATATTTTAAGGCCAAAGTAATTTATTTTACAAAATTATTAGCCAACTCTAAGTTGGAAATAGTTTTATTAAGTCCAAAATAACTCTGGGAGTTTCTTTGAATTTTCCATAATTTTTGGATTTTATTTGCTATTTTCTAAAACCAAATTGAATTATCAGATTTAATTAAATTGGAAAAGCATTTAAAACCCTAAAACACTAGTGGGCCGAATCTCCCGGCCCATCTCCCTCTCTCCCGCACGGCCCGCTCCACCCGGCCTCCTCACTCTCCCTTATCCCGACCGTCCGATTGAATCGGACGACCAACACACACGCACACCACCCCGCCTCCCCGCACCGTTGGATGCAAATCTAACGGCGCACGACCCTTCTTCCCTGCCGCGTCTTCCTCGCATAAGGCCCGCGCCCCTCCGCCATTGCCGCGCGTGAAAGCTTCATTTCCGCCGCAGTTTCCTCCCCGTCCCCTCCCTGGAGTCGCGCGCATTAAATTCCCTGGATCACGCCGCCTCACTTCCCGCCGTTGCCTCTCCATCACGCGCGAGATCACCGGGAACTCGCCAGTTGCCACCGCCTTCCCCGCACGTGATCTCCTTGCTCTGGCCTCCTCCGCCCCTATAAATGGGAGCACGAGGAGCCCCTCATCTCGCTCAACCTTCCCCCACCATCCACCCCTCCTCTTCCCTCACGGTTTCGCCGGATTTTGCATTTGAAGATCGCCGGCCGAGTAACCTTTCTTCCCCGACCCCGGTGGCAACGTCGCCTCCTCGCCGTCACTGCCTACGCTATCAGCACCGCCTCATCGCGACGCACACTGTGCGCACCTTCCCGACACCAGAGCTCCACCGGAGCGCCTCGCCGCCATGACCCGAACGTCGCCGCCGCCTAGCTCCTCGCCGCCGGCTAACGCCGCTGCCTCAGGTGACCAAACCATGCACGTTTTAATCCCCATGCTGCCCTCCCTCTTCTGGTGCCTTCGCCAGCCGCCACCGCGTCGCCGAACGCCGGCGAGCCGCGGGCCGGAGCGCCGCCGGACTTGTGCCGACGTGGCTCGCCCACGTAGATGCCACGTAGGCGCCACCTCGCCCTCACGCTGACGCGGCTCACCCACGTGGATGACATGTGCGCACGCTTGTGCCACCTAGCCCCAGCCCCCGAGCCAAAGGTCCCATGGACTTGGTCCATGAGGACCGTGTCTATGCCACGTGGGACCCACGTGTCAGAAATTATTTTAATTCCTTTAAAATTCCGAAAATCAGTCGCTGACGTCGGCCTTGCGCAATAAAACCATTTTCCTTTAGAAAAATAATTCCTAAAATTCAGAAAAACCCTAATTATGACATTTTATGTATTTCCAATCTTTCGAAGCTCATATCTTTTGCATCCGAACTTCGATTGAACCCATTCAAATTTCTAAATTTGTCTAAATTCAAGATCTAGCTAACTAAACCAAAATTATTTAATTTGGAGTTCATTTGAATTGTTACTTGAATTTAGTTTGAATTTGGCTTATTTCGCGATTAGATTTCGACGACTTCAGAGAGTCAGATTTCGACGCCGTTTGAAGAGCTCATAAGAGGATTGATTTTAACTGTATGATCATCGTGATTGTACACTTGGAGGTCCTGGAGACAGTGCTTGTGAGTACTAGGTGACCTGTTAAGAAAAACAACATCACCTCAGTATCAGGTGATATGCATCACCTCATCAAGCAAGGCAAGTTACACCCTTGATCATATCGATCCCACTATTTCAAATTATGTATGTTCTGTTTTAAATTACTACTACATGCATATGTTAATACAATTATTTTAATTCCCTGTTTTAATTGCCTAGTTATTCCAATTTCCTTGTATGGCCAATTTGAATGTTGAACGTAAATACCTTGTCACCAATAGACAAAATGATATTAAAATTAATCATATACTTAGCCAATGCTTAGATCAAATCTTGTATTTGTGAAGTTTTTAGCCAAATCTTCCAAGTTTGATTTAAATTGGTTCTATGGTATTGTTTTACCATAGAAGGTTTATAAAATGCTTATACTCGGAAAATAAAATGAAAATGGCTTTGGACTTGGGCGAAATGGATGATTGGTGGGTGCAAGTTTATGCACGGGCTTAATCTGGTTAGGGTTAAGGCATAGGATTTTAATTGGAAGACGCCCAAGTCAGTTAAGGACCGGTCTTCGAGCGCATGATGCTATGTCTTATCGTACTACCACATGTCCTGTGTGGGCATGACCTGGCCAACTAATTTGCAACGTTTCATTGTTAGCTATGCCATTTTGGTGCGTGGGTGTCGATTAGACAGTATTCCCACTAGGCGCAAGAGGGGACTTCTGGCGGATGGTTAGTCCAAAGGAAGTGAAACATTAGCGGGCATAACTACTTTAGAATGGCGCATTATAAAGGCCTCGTGATAATCGCTTAGTCGCATACCTTCGAAAGTGTGTCAGACGGACATTAAAAGTTGATTATCTCTTGTGGGTAAAACTGTACAACCTCTGCAGAGTGTAAAACTATTCAAATAGCCGTGTCCACGGTTACGGACATGCTAGTAGAACTACTCAAAGTTAGACTTTGGTTTTGTTTGAAAAAGACTTCTTCAAACTGGTTTATCGAATTGGGATTTGGGCAGGAAGCCATGTGATAGGAGGGTATCCTTCACCATTTATGTGCGAATGTTATCTGACTATAAAACTGAGAATTTATAAAAGGATTTATAGTATAAAATAACTGCTTTGGAACTTAGTACTAGTATTTAAAGAAAATGCTGCTTTATGCAAATAGCCCTATAAGCCATCCTTTGTTACATCCATATATGCATGTCATTCTGTTATTTGACGGGTGTAACTTGCGAGCACGGAAGTTGTGCTCATACTTGCTTTATGCAAACAAAATTTCAGAGGAGAAGGACTTTGCTACCGATGTGGACCTCGACGACTAGGCCGCTTCCCCAGTCGATTGCCTGTGACAGATTAACTGGACCCTACTACATCTTCATCTTCCGCTGTGTTTATTTTAATGTTGGCCTGTAAGCCTCCTTTGTAATCAACTCTGTTGGTATTTATTAATAAAGTTGTGATATGATTTTGTTGCCATATTTGTTTACTGTGTGAACTAGCTACTGATCATGGGACTAGTTCAGAAATGCACAGAGGATCTGGGATGTTAATCCCGGGTTCTGACAGACGAGCTCTTGGTCGCGTCGATGGCCTCCGCCATCACCACATCTGGCAGCCATGACATGAGGATCTACCAGCAATCTAGCATCCCTAGGGTGACAGAGGGGTCGGGGGAGATGAGCTCCTTGGAGCGGTTGAGGGAGAGGCGGACGGACTCAGCAGGGACGGGCTACACCGGCGCCGCGGAGAGCTTGGCGGTGAGGAAGGCCTTCAGATCGGCATCCTTGTCGAGTTCATCTTCAACCTCAGCAGCGCCTCCGCCTCCATCGCCGACTTCGGCACCTAGCTCTAGACAAGGAGGAGGAGAGGATTGGGAATCCCAGGCTGTACCAGGTGTGCCACAGGAGGGTCACCCAGGTGATGGACGCCGGGTGCTTCGTCCAACTCGACGGCGCGCGCGGCCGCGAGGGGCTCGTCCACGTCTCCCAGATACCGGGCCGCCGCATCCTGCCGATGCGGTGAGGTGGGGAGGATGGTAGCGCAGAGGACCAGGGGAGGATGGGGTGGTAGCCAGCAGTGCAGAGGACCGGATGGGGAGGACGGGGGGGGGGGCATAGGTGGTAGATTTGTGGGAAGGAGGTGAAAGGATTTGGGGGAAGAAGGTGAAACGATTTAGGGGGAAGAAGGTGAAAAGGTGAAACGATTTGGGGGTAGTCTCGGGACTCCGGAGGAATCGGGCATTCGGGTGGCAGAGGGAGGCAGCGAGCCAAACGAGCCGCTCGTGAGTGGCTCGAGTTTGGCTCGAAAAACTTGCGAGCAAGAGCTAGGCTTGGATCGTCTTGAACATTCGCGAGCCCAAGCCGAGCCGGCTCGAGCTTGATTTGAGCCAAGCTGGCTCACGAGCCTCAAGCTATTTTTCTAGCCCTGGCTGTGTTCGTCCCTTGGCTTTTATATCAATAGTGTTTCCGGCCCTGGCTTCGCAGCTGGAGGGGCATTTTGGTCGATGAAGTTTTCAAGAAATGGTTTCAGCTTGGCGACCGAAAAAGAAAAAACATGGAAGATATATTTCTTGACACAAGGTTAATTTACACAAGTATCCTTTGTGGGGTGGGACTCTGGAAGAAAACCCAGTTGTTAATGAATTCATCCGTGAGCGAGTCTGAAAGACTCCTCCTACTGTTGGCAAAAGTAGCCAATGACACCTGAAATTGTTGAAAAGGTTAAATATAATCCGCATATTTTTAATGTCTTTTGTTGCGTGTGTCCTGAACAGCGAAATGCCCCTGGCTTGGCTACGTCAATTTTGTCGCTCTCAGCACGAGGGTACACTTGTATAGTACGACAAACATGCACTCATGCGGGAGACACCGGGTGACAGGGCGGGCACGCTGACACGTAGGTGCCCACGGTGTCAGGGACTGGGACGCGTGTGCTGATGTGTTCCGTCCGTGGCTGCAGCGCATACATGATAGTCTCTAACACACTCTTCAATATTTATATATTATAATTTTCCTTTGAAACATGTCTACATGTCAACTAGAGTAGATAAATATATCATGTCTTATTTCGCTTGTACGACAGTCTCTTCGGAAAAAGATGACATGTGCTCTCTCTCTTTTACGTAAAATTTTGTTGATGCGACATAGCTAAGAGACGATAATAAATACACTATTGGAGATGCCCTAAGTATACTTCTTTTTACTCACGGAGGAGGGGCATTTTGGTCTATGAAGTTTCTTAGGGATGGTTGAAGCTCAGCTTCCCGAGGAGCCGAGGCTTAGAGCATTTACAACAGTCAACGTCATTTGTTGCTAAGGGATTGTCACATCAGCATTTAGGTGATGTGGAGAAGAGAAGGTGGGGAGAGAAGGTGGGGGTTGTTTCTAGATGAAGAAACTAGTAAATTGTTAATACCAAGATACAAGAAACAACCAAATACTCTATTGGAGACTTACTTGTTACTTAAAAACGCGTTTTGTGGATCTCACTGTCTCCAAATAAAATATCTACCGGATTACCTGTGTAGACCAACTTCATTATTGATATGATAAATAAGCTAAAATATGTAGACCACAAAGTTGTACTTCATTATTGATCATCAAGAATCATACACACTTGTAGCAATTAAAGTCTTAGACACAAGCATAAGAAATAATCCATTGAAAGACTTGTTTCTTTTTGTTAGATTGAGTACTCTCTCTCTTATTAGTAACAAACTAAGAAACAAACTATTGTAGATGCTCTTAGTGGTTTGTGGTATCAGACAAGAAAAAAGAGAGAGAAAATCTCAGTGATTAGTGGTAGATAGTCCATTTCTTGACACAAGCTTAATTGTCCTTAAGTTAATGAATTCATTCAGAGCGAATCGAAAAGAACTCTTTTGTTACACGCGAGAGTAGCCAATGACACCAAAAATATTGTCGAAAAGTTTTAATATAATTCGCAGAATATTGTTCTTTCTTTATGGCTGGCCACGTCAAATTTGGCGTTCTTAGCTCGAGGGTGTAAGCTTGTACAGTACGACAAACATGCATTCGTGCCTACGCAAGCTTAAGGCATGCACGTGATACACCCGAAGATCCTCGCGAATCATGCATTGCCAAATGTATTTCCATCATTTGCTATTCGGGAGTGCCATCTTTAGAGGACACCCGATACCAACTTTTAGGTGCACTCTGGGATTGTCACGACTCTCCGGTCTTATTTTCTGAAATATTTTTAGGTTAGTGGTGGTCCCTTTTTTCATAACCCATTCACGCCGACAGGTGGGACTAGTGCGCACCCGTCCTCTCTATCCCCGCGCGGGTCCACCTCTTTTCACACCTTCCGCCGATTTCTAGACCCTCGTCTCGCGCACCCCGTATCTTCTCCATCTTCTCTCCCATGGCGATTTCCCCACATGCCAGGCTCTCCCCATTGCGATTCCTCCGTTTGCCACCTCGCCGCCCAACACTGCCCTCGTGTACGCCCCTATCCTCAATGTCGTGTTTGCCAGCGCCATCAAAGCATCGCGACGCATTGCTCACTATCCTCATGTTGTTCCTCGACTCACACCATCGCGGTTGCTTTCCGTACTCCACAGGCGAGCATGAGCTCCTTCATCCTTGCCGTCATGAAGTTGGCAGGCTTTGCGAAGCTCTAGGCTCACACACCCAAATCAGTCACTGCCCACCAGTCGCTCGATGAAATTTCTTGCTCATTATTTTCTTATCTGGTCGCTCTCACCTCTCCTTGACATCTAATCTCACTCTCACTCTCCTTTCTCACAATGACAAAAAGCATGTGCACGACAGCATGGCGTCAGCAGCAGGCAGGCCGATGGCGAGGGACATGCGGCACAGGCGCGGCTGGCAGAAGGCGAAGGCCACGTGCAATGCAAGCACATCAGGCCGAGGGCCAGCGCGACCGGTCAGGGGGGGCCGCGCAGAGCAGGCGCAGCAGGTCAAAGACAGGCGTAACTGGCAGGCTTACAGTGAGATACGGCTCCCCCTCCCTGTATTTACCTCTCTACATGGGCATGTGGTACATCCATATTTAGTCGGGTTAGCTCTCAACAGGTTTGTTGCGGGTTAGCTCTCAATAGATTTGTTGTGAAAATTTAGAAATTGTTGATTTTACTGGCTCATGTGATGATTGTGCATCTTCTTTTAATTTGGATTGAAAGGACGCAAAAGCTAAGATGGCATTAATTCATTAACTCATGAAGTTTGATTTGAGTAAGCTAACATTACCTAATACTGAAAGCGTTTGATGAAGTTTGAAGGACACTTGCGACAGCCGAGAGCTACACAGGAAATTAAAAGGCCTTGAACACAAGATGGTGGAAGAAAATGATGTATATGACTCAAATATCAGCGCTTGCGAGGAAGGCATTCAACAACTGAATTTGTTTAGTGGTATAAAAATGAATGCTCTGCATATCTAATTGCCTCCACTAGTAAACGTGATGATGTGTTTGCTATATTTTTCATAAATGTACCATATTTGTTGCTGATTTATACAATCATACCTTCCAATTAGCACAACACCTGATGCAACCTTTTGTCTATCTGCTAATTGGTTAAAGCATTCTTTGGTTGGCTAATGAAGCAAATCATACACTTCAGTGTGTCAGGTTTGATGAAGTAGGCCGTCGCTACTGTCTCATCACCTCATGCTGTGTGGACGACCCCGAAAAAAATCATGCTTCATGGTAGGCTTAGTCGCTTTCTTAGACATACTAACCGTCTTCTTCAAAGTAGCCGCATATCGTTTGATGAGAAATAAAAAGGAATACTAACCTATCACTAAGAACAAATAGCTACATCTACAAACACACTTGCAAATCTACGGTATTTCTTTCACCAAACGCCCAGAGCTAGCCGCCTCCTTCAAAGCAGCTGCATATGAGATGCAGATCTCACTACACTCAGATATGTCCCGACGACTAGATATTTAATGGCGCATATCATAGACGGTTTGTATTTAAAATCGTCTGTAATACTTATCACAGATGGTTCTTAATAAGAATCGTCTATGGTAAATATCTTGTTGTCCCAACAGATCTATCTGTACTAAGCTCTGTCTCTGATATGCGGCTGCTTTGAAGGAGGCGGTCGGCTCTGGGTTTGCAAGTGTGTTTGTAGTTATTTGTTTTTACTGATCTAAGGTTAGTATTCCTTTTTATTTCTCATGGAATGAATGGCATGTTGTTTTGGAAATCCTAGCTATTCTTAGCATGATTTTGGGGAATCTCTTTGCTATTACTCAAACAAGCATGAAACGTATGCTTGCATATTCGTCCATAGGGCAAATGATGGATATGCAAGCATGATATATATATTGCTTCATGAATATTTCGTAGCTAGCAACTTTAGGAGTATTAATCTAATTTAACACTAATTTGTTAAGTGTGTAGCGTAGATGGACCGAAACTAGATGTACGTTAAGAACCGTGTGAGTGAAGAGTACATTGATGGTGTGTCTACTTTTAGAAGAGTTGTCGAGTAGGATATGTTGAAGAATGAGATAAAATTTATATACTGTCCATGCATTGACTGCGATAATATGAAGATGTTTACCAACCCAGCGCAGATCGAAGCGCACTTGATTCGGATGGGTTTCAAAGAGGAGTATACACGTTGGACCAGTCACGGTGAAGAGCAGATTATACCGGAAGGTAGTAACATCATCACGGGAGACATCGATATGCCAGATGTGAACTGTGCTTTCGATGAGGGTAGGTTGCACAATGACAATCTGGATCAGATGCTACATGATGCAGAAGTGAACTATAGTGAGAGAGAGTTTGGAAAATTCGGAGGCTTAATGGAGGACTCAGAGAAACCTTTGTGTAATATCCCGAAAGTGAGTTAAGATTTGAATCAAGGAAGAATAATTTTATTTCGGGAGAGATCGATTATTCGGGGAAGAATCAAACGGAACGACGGGAGGGACTTTTTGGACTGTTGTCAGTGCTGCAGTTTTAGAGGGGGGAAAGAGCATTTTGGCGGCAACTTGGGCCTGGGCCAAGGCCCATCTAGGTGGCCGGCCAAGGGGGGGGCTCCCCTCCCCCAAAACCCTAGCCCCTTCCCCTCCCCTCCCCCTTTCCCCCTCCCACTCCCAACCGGCCGCCCCCTCTCCCCTCTCCCCACCTCCCCACCTCTCCACCTCCCTTCCTCCCTCCCTTGCGCCCTCTCTATCTCCCCCATCACCTCCATTGCTGCTGTCCAAGGTGGAGTAGGAGCTCCTGCACCCGCCAAGGAGGAAGAAGAAGGAGAAAAGAAGAGAAAGAAGGGGAAGAAGAGAAGGGAAGAAGAGGAAGAAGAAGGGATCCGCAGCGGAAGCATGGTGGTCATCATCCCCGCTGCGTGCTCTTTTCGTTTCGGCAAGGGTAACCCGCGATTTGTTGTTTTGGGGTCGTTTTCTAGTTGTCTAATTTTCGGATGTCAGTTCGTCGATATTCTGCAGCAGTGAAGTTTGTCGGTTTTGAATAGGTTAGAACCATAATTGGGTCTGGGTGTCTCCTAGAAAGTTGTGGGTATCGTAGTTATATTTCATTGCCGACAAGATTCAGGTCATTCGGACTTCGGTAGCCAAAGTTATGATTTTTTTTAGTGCTATGATGTTTCTGTGGGTAGCAGAATTGACAGTGTCTGCTTAACCTGTTTTAAACATGCTGTTAGAGGGTTTCAGAGAGTCTCACCATAACGAAAACGAGGCTAATCCTCTTAGATTTCAGGAAAGCTAAAGATCACTGAATTTGGACGAACGTAGAGAAAGTTATGATAGTTTCTTTGTCGCTGTCCAGAAACCCGACGTGAAATATTTGCTCTGATTAAATAGATTGGTAGGTCTGGTAGATGGCCGAATCAGAGGGTCTCCCCAACTAAGTTTATTTAGACATTTCTATTACCTTTTCAGATTGTCCAAGATCATCCTATTTGGACTCCTGAGCAGAAAGTTATGAATTTTTGAAGTCTGCTGTCCGCAGTGACCGATCGCTAGAAATTAGAAAAGCTAGGCGTGATAAGAAGATTAGCGATTTCGATTGTAATGTGATGTATGATTTTGGTCCAGTATGTTATTCTTAGTTTGGGGTTATCTTCTTGTCCAGTGGCAGCGAGATCCCAAGGGCAGCACCTACTTCGCGTCGCCCGCTGCTGCACGGTTGAGGCAAGTATTCGGGTTATAGCGTATTTTCGGTTGTATGATATGATTGTGGTGATTGCTTGTTGTAGCCTTGCACGAATGTTAGCGTAATGAGTTTTCCTTTTATCTTGATGAATGCAAGCTATGGTTAATGTTTCCCTTGAGCGTTGCTAAGTCATACATGTTGTTATGTACATGTTAAATTCGTGTATATGAAAGACGTGGGCATGGAGCAATTGCATGTTCCAATCGTGTTGGAGACTTGGTCTTACATGCATGTTTTTGATATATGATAGCGAAGTAAGGTTGCTGGCATGATGTTTATATTGAGATTGGTGAATGCTCCAAGTATGATTATGCTCTATTTATGTCCGTTGTTAATGTCTTGGGTATATTGATGATGAATAGATGTTGTGCATGTGCATATTGAGATCATCTTGAAGCTTGGTCACGTGGTGACCAAGCATGCATTCGTTGAGTCCCCGTCATGTATTGGCGGGCTTGAGGTCCCCACATTGGTGCAATGTGGGCTATGAGCAAAGAGGTCCCCATCATTCGGATGATGGACAAAGGTCCCTATACATGTGGTGTATAGGCTTTTGGTCCTGTGCGGAGGGCACGAGCAAGGGTACACAATGACGGTTGTATACCCGCATTACGGTAAAATGCGAAAAGAGATAAAGATAAAAAGGTGCATTGCATTGGTTGCATTCACATGAGCATGAAGGCTTTACTCGGTGCATTGTTTATCTTGGATTATTGATGCTATGAATGTTAACTTGCTTAGCCTTGTTGGTACTTGCTTTGAGTCGTTGGGCTCACTCTTGCTTTGATGTGTTTTAGGTACAAGCGGCAAGACGGCATGCATGGGAGGAGTAGATGAATTGGAAAGCACGCACTACCTCACAACATTAAAACAATTGTCATTTAGCTTCATATAAGAATAAATAGATCACGAGAAATACCCATGGTTGTTTTATGATTACGATTATGGTTGTGAGAATAGTGTTAATTTGATTACATTCCTATGATTATCTCTTATGCATGAGTGAATTGGATTATGGAATTATTGTTAAATGTTATGCTTACAGTTAGAAGCTATGGATAGTTTGAGTTTGAGTTAATCTGTAATAATGAGAATAGAAAGTTTTGGTTATGTTTATGATATTATTCTACACGCTTGAATGAACTCGATTATGATTATAATGTTAAATGCCTTGATCAATTGTTGGAACCTCGGTATAGACGACTATACAAAGGAGGTTTTGTCGAGATTTTGTAATTGGTCTTAGTTTAGCTTAGTTTAATTTAATTTTAGTAGCATTCGGGCTCAATGTTGAGTGGGGTGTTCTGATTGGTATCGAGCGGTTTGTAGGTCCGTGGTGACTAGATATAAAAAAATTGCTAATGTTAATCAACTTAAAAGTTTGACACACCGAGCACGATGGGATGGGGATGGGTCAATCTTTGCATTTACGTTTCGTTATATCGTTTTGGTTATTCTTTGATATGAATTGAGTTTGGCTGCTTATTAATTAATTATTATGATTATTATGAGTGGGATTAGTCGTTGTTGAGAGGTTAAGGTCGTGGTTGTGACCACGGCTTTACAGGTTACACCACCGTTAGTGGAGTGGGTATAGAGAAGTGCTACCGGATATCTTAGTACAGTGTCGATGGCGAGAATCTTTAGAAGAGTTGCTCTCTTCCCGAATTTGAATTTGGTCAACTCTTAACCGGTTGCGATTGTTGGGTTTCTTTGAAATGTTTGCTGTGTTTCCTTTGGCTTAATTTGCCCGTAAATCAATTATTGTTTTTCCCAGTTGAGTTATTCTCGCGATTGGTGAATTTTGCTAATTGTCAAGATTGACTTTTGTAGGGAGTTTTGTTTTCTTATTGGAAAGCTTGACCTATTTTATTCGCTTGATGTTTTGGTTAATGAAAGTTTCTTTTGTAAGTCCTTTAGTTCATGAAGGCTTTGACTCAACGTATCTCTTTTGGGTATTTTGAGCGTTGAATATTAATGGTTGTGTTATGAGTTTCAAGTTAAGTTCGCGGTTTGTGCATGATCGATCTTAACTAAGGTCCTTATCAAAGAAAGTTGAATAAGTGGAGGTTGTCCTTTAGTGGTTCTTGATGAGTTATGACTATGAGTATGACAATATTTAGTTGGAATCAATGGAGTTGTTAAGAGGTGTGGTATTTTGATGAATTGGTCCGATTGTTAGGATTGTGGAATCGGTAGATTTATTGGGTAGCATGGAGTAATGTATCTCTATGGATTAGCTTACCCATTAGTGATGGTTATGTTAAGAATGTGTTTGAGCGATGCTTTAGAGGATATCAGTTGGAAATTTTTCGTAAACTAGTTACTTGATGATCATACAAAATTGCTAGATTAAAAACATGTATATTAGATTAGACGAGCGTTGAGGTAGCATGTTGTGAAACCATGTTATGCAGCGATGAGATTATTAAATGTTGACTTTGTGTTTACAGATGGTTCTGCGACTACAAACGAAGTAGGACCCTATTTGTATACATGATTCATACAATTGTGATTGTTAATGACAGTTGGAGCGGGTGTGAGTAACACTAATGGTTGAGTGGGTGATTGAGTAAGTGGCCTCTGATAGTGTGCTTTGCGAAAGTATCATTTGATAGTATGAACTAGTTAAAATAGGTTGTTTCAACCTTGTGGCTTGTGTTTCCTTTGGAGAAATTTATGATGGGATAAGAGGCTATGATGAGTCTCGCTAAGAGTGTATTGTTACATTACTAGTGTGATTGTCGATGAGGGATTATGATGATAATATTGAATGTTTTGTATAAAGGATTTGGACCGCTCTTGGATGTTAATTAATTGAATATGTTTCTAGTTCGCATTTGTGATCTTTCGGACCTCATGTTGATGTGATAGCTGAATTTGTTTAGAGCAAAGTGACGTGTTGAGAGGTTTTATTAGTTCCTAAGTGGAATAGGTGTTGTGATCTTCAATTACTCTTTGTCGGAAATGCCATGGTGATGCTATAACCAACGAAAATCGAGTAAAGTGGAAGTATTTGAGATTTAAGTAAAGTTTCATAACTTGCGAATATTGAAGTTTGTCTAAAACTTTTGTTCTTGCCCATAAGAGTTTTCCGATTCTAAAAGCGGTGTTTTATTCTCGTCGAGGTTTGATATTCTCGATTGTGGGGCGTGCGCCTCAACTTTGATCATATCTTTTGGTTTTGAGAACAGTTTTCTCGATTGTTTCTCTTGATCTTGTAACTCTTGTAAGTGGTAACGTTTTCTTTTGGGCTGAAACTTATTTCTATTTGCCTCTTCTTCTAAGAAAGGGTTAACCGATCTGTATTGTAAAGTCTCGTAGGTGGTGTCTTGGCATCTAGATAGTGGTGGCCTAGTAGATGGTTTGATGAACCCTTAGGTGTCAAGTCGTCGAGAGGCTTGGAGTAATAAATCGATTTATTGGAATAATCCTTGGAGAGGAATTGAGTTGAAAAGAATATTTGTCTTTGGAGCTAACAGATTTCGTTATCGCAACTAGTAGGACCTATAACAAGTTGTAGTCCAAGATTTGGTGTTCTTTTGACCGAGCATTAGAATTAGCAAGTATGGAAATCGGATCAATTTATTAGAGTATCGCAATTTGGTAGTATTGCGAGGCTATGAAAGTTATTCTTGATGATGTGGTTTAATGAGAGTGGGTTACAAAGTAATCAAATCGCCAAGTTAATTAATGGGATAATGGAAAATATTGAGTAATGTCAAGAGTGATTTGGCTTTAAATGAGTAACCTTCGAGGGTTATAATCTTTGTAAAGGTAAACTGGTCAAGAAAATATTTTCATGATGATGTTAATGAGAGAGTATGTTGGAATTATGGGATTTCACAGATTTAATCGAGGATTTCCTATCTTTTATATGAGAAGTTCGTTGTAGGAATCTTGGAGTTTAATTTGGGCTTTGCAATTTTATGCTAGGACTTGGGGCACCCAATGATTATGTGTAGAGGAGGTAGATTAAGGGTGGGTTTGAGCAGTGAGATAATCATTGATAGAGCCCTTTTAGAGAAAGTATATGATTGTGAGAGTGTGAATTCCAAGTTGTTTATTTCTAAAACATTGAGGAGATGTGATTGCGTGTGTAATCTATTTTGAGATGCATTGGAAGTCATCTGTCAAATTAATCATGTAGATAGAGGAGTTGTTGAGATAAGGTTTGGCGGCGTCGATAGAGCCTTTATACGGAATTGTGGATGATGTATTTCAACTTGAGTGTAACATTGAGAATGTAAAGTTAAGAAAGATGAGTTAGTGTGTTTTGTGATGAACTGAAACTCCAAAGTTGAGAGAGATTTTTATTCTTAAAAGAGATACTGAGAATTTGATACTTCCTCAAAGGAGTGAATTGTTTCCTCGATTCTCGTTTGAGTTTTGTGTTGTTGACCAATATCTTTCGTAAGTTGAGTTTGACTCGATTTTGGTATATATGATTCTTATCGGTTCAGAAAGAATAAAAGAAATGATGGATTTGGTTAATTGAGTGGTTTCTCTTTTAGCGATCGTGGTGTTTATTTGCAAATTTTCTAATTGAAGGTGGAAAGATTTTCGTGATAAATCATCGATTTTGAATTTGACTCCTTTTAGTACCGAGTTGGTAACGTTTGGTTGCGTTGAGAGTTCTTCATTTTCAGTTGAGCTTTCTTTGGTAAAAGAGTGTGTTTAGGAAGAGCTTTGTTGTTGTGTGTTTACGGTTAAAGGAGGTGATTTTTGCTTTAGTGAGGAGTATAATTGGCGGTGGAACACGAGTTACGTGTTCTATGTGCATGTCGTGTGGTTCGGTATCTTTGGGAGGTTTAACCCAAGATACATTGGGTTGTTTTCGCTAGTTGGCGTATCGCCAGGGTCGTCTCGAGTCCGTCTTGCGAGTACGTAACGTCGTGTATGTTCGGTGTTGAGTGAATACAGGAGATCCAGAGTTTGAGGTTTCGATTGCGCCGTTAACCATCGAGTGAGGTCTTACCCTCGAGTCTTGTCCGGTGAGTGTACCTGGAATGTCGAGTGGAGCGTTAGTACAGACGTCGATTTACGTCCTGGGGTTGTGGTCTCTTCTGTTGGAGAGAGAGGTCACTTGAGAGTTGAAGTCTCACGTGGCGAGTTTAGTAAGAGTTGATCGCATTGGTATCTGTTGTTAAGTTCTAGTCGTGGTTTTCTTTCGGGAAGATTGGCGTTTAGATTCGGGGTCGAATCCTGTTAAGGGGGGTAGAATGTAATATCCCGAAAGTGAGTTAAGATTTGAATCAAGGAAGAATAATTTTATTTCGGAGAGATCGATTATTCGGGAAGAATCAAGCGGAACGACGGGAGGGACTTTTGGACTGTTGTCGGTGTCTGCAGTTTTAGAGGGAAAGAGCATTTTGGCGGCAACTTGGGCTGGGCCAAGGCCCATCTAGGTGGCCGGCCAGGGGGCTCCCTCCCCAAAACCCTAGCCCCTTCCCTCCTCCCCTTTCCCCTCCCACTCCCAACCGGCCGCCCCTCTCCCCTCTCCCCACCTCCCCACCTCTCCACCTCCTTCCTCCTCCCTTGCGCCTCTCCATCTCCCCATCACCTCCATTGCTGCTGTCCAAGGTGGAGTAGGAGCTCCTTGCAGCCGGCCAAGGAGGAAGAAGAAGGAGAAAAGAAGAGAAAGAAGGGGAAGAAGAGAAGGGAAGAAGAGGAAGAAGAAGGGATCCGCAGCGGAAGCATGGTGGTCATCATCCCCGCTGCGTGCTCTTTTCGTTTCGGCAAGGGTAACCCGCGATTTGTTGTTTTGGGGTCGTTTTCTAGTTGTCTAATTTTCGGATGTCAGTTCGTCGATATTCTGCAGCAGTGAAGTTTGTCGGTTTTGAATAGGTTAGAACCATAATTGGGTCTGGGTGTCTCCTAGAATGTTGTGGGTATCGTAGTTATATTTCATTGCTGACAAGATTCAGGTCATTCGGACTTCGGTAGCCAAAGTTATGATTTTTTTTAGTGCTATGATGTTTCTGTGGGTAGCAGAATTGACAGTGTCTGCTTAACCTGTTTTAAACATGCTGTTAGAGGGTTTCAGAGAGTCTCACCATAACGAAAAACGAGGCTAATCCTCTTAGCTTTCAGGAAAGCTAAAGATCACTGAATTTGGACGAACGTAGAAAGTTATGATATTTTCTTTGTCGCTGTCCAGAAACCCGACGTGAAATATTTGCTCTGATTAAATAGATTGGTAGGTCTGGTAGATGGCCGAATCAGAGGTCTCCCAACTAAGTTTATTTAGACATTTCTATTACCTTTTCAGATTGTCCAAGATCATCCTATTTGGACTCCTGAGCAGAAAGTTATGAATTTTTGAAGTCTGCTGTCCGCAGTGACCGATCGCTAGAAATTAGAAAAGCTAGGCGTGATAAGAAGATTAGCGATTTCGATTGTAATGTGATGTATGATTTTGGTCCAGTATGTTATTCTTAGTTTGGGGTTATCTTCTTGTCAGTGGCAGCGAGATCCCAAGGGCAGCACCCACTTCGCGTCCGCCGTTTTACACGGTTGAGGCAAGTATTCGGGTTATAGCGTATTTTCGGTTGTATGATATGATTGTGGTGATTGCTTGTTGTAGCCTTGCACGAATGTTAGTGTAATGAGTTTTCCTTTTATCTTGATGAATGCATGCTATGGTTAATGTTTCCCTTGAGCGTTGCTAAATCATACATGTTGTTATGTACATGTTAAATTCGTGTATATGAAAGACGTGGGCATGGAGCAATTGCATGTTCCAATCGTGTTGGAGACTTGGTCTTACATGCATGTTTTTGATATATGATAGCGAAGTAAGGTTCTTTGGCATGACGTTTATATTGAGATTGGTGAATGCTCCAAGTATGATTATGCTCTATTTATGTCCGTTGTTAATGTCTTGGGTATATTGATGATGAATAGATGTTGTGCATGTGCATATTGAGATCATCTTTGAAGCTTGGTCACGTGGTGACCAAGCATGCATTCGTTGAGGTCCCGTCATGTATTGACGGGCTTGAGGTCCCCACATTGGTGCAATGTGGGCTATGAGCAAAGAGGTTCCCATCATTCGGATGATGGACAAAGGTCCCTATACATGTGGTGTATAGGCTTTTGGTCCCTGTGCGGAGGGCACGAGCAAGGGTACAATGACGGTTGTATACCCGCATTACGGTAAAATGCGAAAGAGATAAAGATAAAAGGTGCATTGCATTGGTTGCATTCACATGAGCATGAAGGCTTTACTCGTGCATTGTTTATCTTGGATTATTGATGCTATGAATGTTAACTTGCTTAGCCTTGTTGGTACTTGTTGAGTCGTTGGGCTCACTCTTGCTTTGATGTGTTTTAGGTACAATCGCAAGACGGCATGCATGGGAGGGAGTAGATGAATTGGAAAGCACGCACTACCTCACAACATTAAAACAATTGTCATTTAGCTTCATATAAGAATAAATAGACTGAGAGAAATACCCATGGTTGTTTTATGATTCGATTATGGTTGTGAGAATAGTGTTAATTTGATTACATTCCTATGATTATCTCTTATGCATGAGTGAATTGGATTATGGAATTATTGTTAAATGTTATGCTTACAGTTAGAAGCTATGGATAGTTTGAGTTTCAGTTAAGCGTAATAATGAGAATAGAAAGTTTTGGTTATGTTTATGATATTATTCTACACGCTTGAATGAACCCGATTATGATTATAATGTTAAATGCCTTGATCAATTGTTGGAACCTCGGTATAGACGACTATACAAAGGAGGTTTTGTCGAGATTTTGTAATTGGTCTTAGTTTAGCTTAGTTTAATTTAATTTTAGTAGCATTCCAGGCTCAATGTTGAGCTGGGGTGTTACACTTTGTTCTCGGGCTGCAAGCCGGAATACACAAGGTTGTCATTCGTGTTTGAACTACTGAAATTGAAGACAAGCAATGGTTGGTCCGATAAGAGTTTCACAGCGTTGTTAGGTCTCCTAGCGGACATCCTTCCGGAGAGAAACGTGTTGCCCAGAACTACCTACCAAGCCAAGAAGGTTTTTTGTCAATTGGGAACGGAAGTAGAAAAAATACATGCATGTCCGAACGATTGTATCCTCTGTCGTAAAGAGTGTGTAGACATGCATGTATATCCAGTGTACAAAGCATTTCGATACAAGCATAAGAATCACTCCGATGACGGTGAGGGCATCGAAGTGAAGCAAGGACCTCCTACTAAGTTGTTATGGTATCTACTTGTAATTCCCCGTTTGAAGCGTTTTTTTGCGGACCGAAAGGAGGCAAGATTACTGCGTTGGCACTCGAAGGAGCATAAGAAAGATGGAAAGATAAGACACCCTGCTGATTCTGCCCAGTGGAGAAACTTCAATAGGAGCTTCGAAGACTTCAGTGCAGAACCGAGGAATATAAGGTTTGGGTTGAGTACAGATGGAATGAATCCTTTCGGTAACATGAGCAGCCGACATAGCATCTAGCCCGTGAATCTATGTATGTACAACCTTCCTTCTTAGTTGTGTATGAAGCGAAAGTACATTTCGATGTCACTACTTATCTAAGGGCCGAAGCAATCTGGGAACGATATTGATGTGGAACGAAGGGGTACAAGTATGGAATGCGTACAAATGAGAGAATTTTACTTTACATGTCATGTTGTTCTGCACCATCAATAATTTTCCTTCCCTTGGTAACCTGTCGGGGTTCAGTACAAAAGGAGCCAAAGCCTGTCCGCACTGCTTAGATGGTACCGAGAGTGTAAGGTTGAACAACTCACACAAAACTGTGTACATAAGTTTTCGTAGGTTCCTTCCCAAGTATCACCTATCCGCAAGATGAAGAAACAATTCGATAGAAATAAGGAGGATGGTTCAACTCTGAGGGCTTTTAGAAGGAAAGAGATCTATGATATGGTTAAGGATATCGATGTTGTGCTTGGAAAGGGGCCCGTCAGAAGAACATCTGAAAAAAGTGGTCAATTTTTTGGGACTTACCTTATTGAGAGCACTTAGAAGTTTGCCACTGTATCGACATCATGCACATGGAGAAGAATGTATGTGATAGCTTGATTGATCTATTACTGAATATTAGTGGCAAAACAAAGGATGGTGTCAACGCACGGCGTAACTTGATTGATATGAACATAATGATCGAGTTAGCACCGAAAGAGACCAATAAAGGCCGAACATACCTTCCCTCAACTTGCTACACTCTGTCCAAGACCGAGAGAAATGAACTGTGCTAGAGCTTGTATGGTGTGAAAGTTCTGTCTGGTTACTCCGCTAGCATGAAGAAACTTATTTCTATGGAAGATTTGAAATTAATTAGTATGAAGTCTCATAATTGTCATATGCTGATGACACAAATGCTTCCTGTTGCAATTAGGAGTATTTTGCCGAACAAGATCCAAGTGGCAATCATGAGGCTGTGTTATTTCATTAACTCAATTGCTCAGAAGGTCATCGATCCCGAAGGACTAGATGCTTTACAGGGCGAGGTGGTGATGACTCTATGTCATCTTGAGATGTATTTCTCTCTGTCATTTTTCAATATCATGATCCATCTCAGTGTTCTCCTTGTAAAAGAAATAAAGATATGCGGTCCTGTGTTCCTACGTTATATGTACCCATTCGAGAGGTATATGGGAATTCTCAAGTCCTATGTATGGAATCGATCTCGGTCTGAGGGAAACATCATCGAAGGTTATGCAACTGAAGATGTCATTGAGTTCTGCGTCAACTACATGACTCAGATGGAACTGATAGGTGTGCCTCTATCTCATCATGAGGGGAGGATGGAGGGTATCGGGACCATTGGAAGGAAAGCAATCACTCCCGAACTGGATACGCACGCTCAAGCCTATTTCACGGTCTTGCAGCACATGACCGAAGTGGTACACCGATGAGCACATAGACATGGTACGCCAACAAAATCTAGGCCGGTCAGAGGTTTGGATCACGAGAGAGCACAATCGTTGGTTCAACTAATGGTTAAAGGTCCAATTCATTGGGAGGTCATCAAGTGATGATACGCTGCAATGGTTGGCAAAAGGATCAAAATTTACAATTATGACATGACAAGGATACAACATAAATGGGTACACATTTTATACGACAGTTCAGGATAGGAAGAGCACAGTCTAGAATAGCGGTATCCGTATAGATGCGTTTCGCGAGCAGTTCAATATTGTTGTGCCAAACATAATGAAACGTGGGCTGAGCTCCTACTATGAGTTCGTAGAGGAGATTTTGGAGCTTGACTATGTACTTTTTAAGATCCCCCTGTTTCGGTGCCATTGGGTGAAACTTCCACAGGGTGTGAAGGTCGACAAGTACAGCTTCACTACTGTGGACCTCTAACGTGTCGATACAAGGATGAACCATTTGTAGTAGCTAAGCAAGTTGTTCAAGTTTTTTATGTAACGGACCCGACAAATAAGAACCATAACGTAGTTCTTCATGGAAAAAAGAAGGATTATCGGAGTTGATAATATCATGAATGAGAAAAAGTACAACCAATTTGACGAGTTGCCTTCTTTTGAAGATGGCATCAGGCTCTAGGAAGAACCCAATGAGGAAGCTAGCTATATGCGTGTCGATCATCATGAATGGCTATTTTTTAAAGGAAATAGCCAAGTAGAATGATCCCACAAGGTGAACACCTATTTGGAAAATTGTTCCATTGTAATTAAGAAACAAGTCTTGTAATTAAGAAATTATTCCATTGTAATTGATTTAGTAATTAAGAATCTGCCTGCTTGTTCTGTGATTGTATCTGCTTTCTTGTTTTCAAAGGGCATGGCTAGTATTTCCTAAGGCTAGCCAAAAATAGAATATTTGTTAGCTATGGAAGGAACTATCACAGACAGTTTAGTGGAATAAATCGTCTGTGATATGTATCACAGACAGTTCTATTATAGAACCGTCTGTGACATGTCACTTATCACAAACGGTTCCCTAATATAACCGTCTATGATATGGTGGGGTGGCTATAATATATAAGGACAATGCCAAAACATTTCGCCTCCTGTGCACGCGTCCAAAATTTTTTGCCCTCCCGCGCTGCGAATCACAGTGGTCCTAGTAATAGAAACGTCTGTGATATAGCATATCACAGATGGTTCTTTAAGAGAACCATATGTGATATCCCTTTATAAGTAAAGCCTCACTAGGGTTTGCGCCCTTACTCCTCAGATTCACTCGCCCGTCCGCCTCCCCAGTGCTCTTACTTCCCATGTTACTCCCGAGCCTCCTCTCTCCGCGCCGTCCTCCTCCCCTACGCCACCGCCGTCCCCACGCCTCCTCCTCCCCACACCGTCCTCCTCTCCTACGTTGCCTTCATCCCTGCACCTCCTGCTCCCTGTGCCGACGTCCTCCCTCTGTGATCCCCGACCTCGACGCCGCCACCCCGAACTCAACGACGCCTCCCCCAACCTCGACTCCCTCTTCGTCCACGCCTCCCATCAAGGTACGAGCTCACCGCTTTAGATTGTGTAGTTTGGTCTGAAATTTGCAGATCTAAGCCAATAATATCACTTGGATGATGGTAGTAGAGGAAACATGTATAGCTTTTGGTCTAATTTGCTTGAGTCAGCAGATGAAACATGTATAGGTGTAGTACAAGTTTGGTCAGATGTGATGTGCTAGTAGAAGTTTCAATGTGCTGATTTGATTGACTCTAGCACTGGGAGATATTGCTTTGTAATGTTGTGGGTTCAGATTAAAGCTCGATGAAGAGTTGGGGTCATTGTGATAATTAAATACAACAATTGGATATAAATTGGTCTTGAGCTAGAAGTTAACTTGTTGTTTCTCTAATATTGTGCCATGTTATTCATGCTCATAAGATCACTCTATTTCATTATGTTGATGCAAATCAAGATTTTATAAAGCTCAAGACCTAATTTATTTCAGAGTAATTGTTGTATTTAATTTGTGATAGAATTTTGACCCAAATGGCGAGGAGGCCAAAAATACATCTTGAGCAGCCGAACAACTGAGAGCAATAAACAACAATCTAAATCTGAGCATTATACAGATTTATTTTGTTGTTAAGTTCTATCTTTTGAGCATTTTATCTTGATTGATGCAATACTAATTTGTTGATCTTGCAATAATATCATTTATTGATACATTACTGATTTGATAATCTTGCAGTAATATCATTGATTACTGAAGTACTGATTTGTTGATTTGTTAATCTTACACTGATACCATTGAGTTAATCTTACAGTGATGCCATTGAGTCACTTACCTTATGCTAACTATGTTGAGTTGCATTACATTCCTAGTTTGAGACAAAAAAAAATCAATCATGAAAAATTTCTTTTGTCTTTTGCTGAAAAGTTTCCATAGATAGCAAGTAAGTGAGATGGTATCCGCACCGTCTTCACCACCATCATTGATATCTTTGAATGCGTCTGGATCTTCGAGGAAAGTGGTACCTAAGCGAGATGGTAGAGGAATATCAAAAAGGCCTAAGAGCCGAATGACCATCACGGAGGTCAGTACCGCTGGGGTCCCTCTGCTTCCCAAGAAAACAGCGCCAGCATTTTGGACCACCTGTGGTATAGTTGGAAGGGAATGGGTCCCCATCACCACACAGAGCTGGAAGTCTCTGACGGACATAGCGAAAGCGTAGCTGTGAACTGAAATTACATCGTCGTTCGAGATTCCACCAGAATTCCAGGGACTCGTGCGACGGCAGGCGTTCCTCACGATGGGAAAAGCGTGGAAGACCTTCTAGAGCAAGCTTGTCACATAGTACGTGAACAAGGATCGGATGCCCGACACGAAGTATCGTTTCGTGTCATCGGATACAACGGATGCCTTTGTTCAGATGAAGATGACGGCCAAATTTTAGCAGCAAAATGCGGTGCACAAGACTATCCAAACACAAAACACTCACCCCTACAGACTCGGCACCACTGGGTACGCAGATAAAATCCCAGAATGGATGAGGGAGGACGATCAGGCAATCCCATCAGAGGCCTCCCCGCCATTTGCCGGGATCACAGACGAGCGCACCCAAAACTAGTTAAGAGCAAGGTCATCGACCACGTCTTCGGGCGCTATCTCTGTCATAAACCCAACAGACGAGGGAGTGTCCCAATGCCTGGTAAGACATGTCAAACTACCTAGTTATTAATAAGTTCATAACTTCATAGGTTCTAAAATAACATGATGGCCTCTTGCAACAAACATCGAGTACCCAATCTTCCCAAGGTTCCTTCAAAGCAATCAGGGAGAAGGATATACTATCCACGACCCTGAGAAACAAGGAGCACCTAGGTCGCACGCGAGGTCTTGGGGTTTACGTACCTTGGAGGTATGGATTCCCACACGACTCCGAGACATATAGGAGTAGGAACAGATCCAAGGCCGAGCACGTGGACCGGTTGAAAGAGGAGATTCGTGCAGAATTTCAAGGATAGATAACAACATTACAGGAACACATGGCACAAGTCCTTAACCAATCGCAAGCCTCCCCCGTTATTTTGGGAGCCAGTCCCTCTCAACATCGGAGTAGCGTTGCGTCCAAGTCAATTTCTGAACAGGGTGATGCCCAATTACCTATTGACTGCATCCAGATAATGTACATCTAGAATGCTTCAAAGATAGACCTGTAGGACGCCTTAACTAATTGTGTATCATTTTGTAGGAGCCCACGCCCTGCAGGCTCCAAGTGAGGCTGATTGGGTCCATTTGTCTTGAGACTAGACGGGGATGGCGTTTCTATGCTAGGAAGGGACAGTGCTGCACAGTGCCTAGCTGGTGCAGGGTTACGCTAAGGTCTAGGTGGACATCGTACATGACACTTTCATGGCCGTCCCGCTAGAGAAGGCCCCGAACGAAGATATCATAACACTAGGAGATACCGTGCACACTTTTGTCCAGTGGCCCAAAAGGGACATCGCCCGGGACGCTGTAGTGCCGCGATCTCCACACGACCATTCCTCTAGAATAGAACCCTCGATGACTCCACCTCAACCCCCACTTCAGAAGGCCTCCGTATCGGCTACCGTAGAGATGACGCCGAAGAAATAAGTAAAGTGTGCCGAGTCACCACCATCCTCCCCGAGGTTGTATAGCACGCAAGACGCTAAGGCCAAATCGAATAAGATTAAGGTGTCTGTAATGCCGCAATCTCCACACGACCATGCCTCTCCAACATAACCCTCTCCTCCTCCACCTTAACCCACACTTCAGAAGTCCTCCGTATTGGCTACCGTGGAGACAACGCCGAAGAAACATGATAAGTGTGCCAAGTTATCTCCCGAGAAGACATGTAACTGGCCAGACGCTAAGGCCAAATTGAAGAACATTCAGGCGCCTTGCATGACCTGGTCATTCTCCCTCAGCAAGCCGTTTTTCCCTGACACACAATGACACCGCCTTGGATTGAGTTGCAAGAGATTGCATGCCTGGTACATGCTAAAGACAAACGAGGTGAGCACAAACCAGCCTTCTAGAATCACTGTCGCATACACGAAGAAGCATTTCCTCCACCAATCGGGCTTCTTCGTCGTGACCTTCGAAGACTTGTACGAACTATTCCACCTTGACGCCTCACTTCTACCATGCAGGACACTGTAAGTGTGTACATTCAAGTAATATTGATAAAAATCATAACTCATTGCTTATGTGTAACATCCCAAGGTGTTGTTACCAAAATAAAAATAAATAAAATTATTATTTTACTGGTTTTCCTGAGAATTTGCCAGAGTTCGATTGGTTTATTTGAATCTCTAAAGTTTTGAAAGTCAAAAGTAAAAGTTTATTTGAAGTTCTTGTAGTTTCAGTTGGTTTGATCTGAAAAAAAAAATCTTAATTAATTTATAGAATTTTCTGAGTTTTTAAAAGCTTTTTCCTAAATATTTTAAAGCCAAAATAATTTATTTGCAAAAACTATAGCCAACTTTAAGTTGTAAATATTTTATTTAAGTCCAAAATAACTCAGGGAATTTTTGTGAATTTTCTCAGAATTTGTGGATTTAAATTGCTATTTTCTCAAGCCCTTTTTAATTATCTGAATTAAATCAATTGAGAAATCAAAAGAAAAATCTAAATAGCTAATGGGCCGAATCTTGGACTCGGCCCAATCCTTCCCCGTGCGCCAGCCCAACCGGACCGCTCCACTCTCCCTCCGCCCTACTCTCTCCCTCACCGCTCGATCTCCATCGCACGACCATCCATCACCCCACGCCATCCCCGCTTCTCCGCACCCTTGGATTTCCATCCAACGGCCGCGCGCCCGTCTTCTACCTCGCCTCCTCCTTCCTCCAACAAACCGAGCCGCCGCCATTATCGCGCGCGCAAGCTCCATCCTCTCCGTGATCCCCGCGCCCGATCATCTTTCCCTGCCCTCCTTTGACCCCTATAATTGGAGCACCGGGAGCCCCCTTCCTCACTCGTTCCAACCCCGACCACCACTCCTCCCCTCCCACCTCCGTTTGGCCGGATTTCTCAAGGTTTCACCGACGGCCGCCACCTCTTCCTCCGCCTCTAGCGCCGCCGTCGTCGACTCCGGCCACCCGACCATGCAACGACATCGCGGCGTCGCGCGCGAACCCGGTGCTCACCTCGCCCTACGAGCACCGCCGAGCCTCATCGCCGCCACAAGCCGCAACTCGCCGCCGCTCTTCCTCGCCGCCACCGCGCCCGTGCCCTTGCGCGCTGGTAAGCACCAAACTCCCTGCGTTCCCCTCTTCCCTCTGGTACCCTCGCCGGAGTCCAACGCGCCGCCGATCGCCGGAGCCTTGGGCCCCGAGCACCGCCCCGTCCGGCGCCGACGTGGCCTGCCACCTCGGCACCAGGTCAGCGCCACGTAGCCTCTCCGCTCGCGTGTCCGCCCACGTGGCATGCCGCGTGGCCGGTCCACCGCACCGGTTCACCCTCGGCTCGGTGGAATCAGTCCACCGTGAGCCGTGTCTATGACACGTGGGGCCCACACGTCAGAGGTTATTTTAAATCCCGAAAATCAGCTGCTGACGTCATCTTGCGCAATAAACCGAATTTCCTTTAGAAAAATAATTCAGGAAATTGAATAAAATCTGAAAATTAGGGTTCTGATATTTAAAAACTTCCCGGGGTTCGTTCTCCCTCATACGAACTCCGATTTCGTCGATTCAAATTCCTAAATTCCTATAAAATCAAGATATAGCCATCTACACCAAAATTATTTAATTTTGAGTTTATTTGATCAATAATTCCTTTAAACCCTAATTCATTATTTCATGTAAATTCAAACTTAGAAAATTCATATCTTTTGAATCCCAGCTCCCTTTTAGTCCATTCAAGTTTGTAAATTCATATAAAATTATTATCTAGCTAGCTAAATCAAAATATTTCTAATTGGAGTTATTTTGATATGCCTTTTTGAATTTATTTGAATTTGAGTTGGATTTGGCTTATTTCGCGATTAGATTTCGACGACTTCGGAGAATCAGATTTCGACGCCGATTGAAGAACAACATAAGAGGATTGATTTTGACTGTATGATCATTGTGATTGTACACTTGGACTACCTGAAGATAGTACTTGTGAGTACTAGGTGATTTGTTAAGAAAAACAACGTCACCTCATCAAGCAAGGCAAGTTATACCCTTGATCATATTGATCCCATTATTTTAAATTATTTATATTCTGTTTTTAAATTATTACTGCATGCTTATTTATATTCAGTAACTTAAATTCCTGTTTTAAATGTATAATTATGCCTAAAATCCTTTGTATGGCCAACTTTGATAATTGAAGCAAACATATTGTCACCATAGATAAAACCTAGTTGATACGATAGTATGAACTAGGATCATTTAAACGTATTGCTTAGCCATGATTATAGACCAAACTTGTCTGATTTGGGGAATTTCAGCCAACAATCAATTATTGTTTAAATTGTACCCTTAGCATTGGTGTGTCATGGGAGTTTTACAAATGACTTGGAAAATAAAATAAAAATGGGTTTGGACTTGGGCGAAATGGATGATTGGTGGGTGCAGGTTTATGCACGGGCTTAATCTGGTCAAGGTTAAGGCCCAGGGGTTTTTATGGAAAGACGCCCAAGTCAGTTAAGGACCGGTCTTTGAGCGCATGATGCTACGCCATACCGTACCACCACATGTCCCAAGTATGGGTCGGGACTTGGCTAAATAATTTGTGATGTCTTAGTGTCATTGGTGCTATGTTGTTGGTATAGGTGTTGGTCAGACAGTAGATCCATCTGGCGCAGGAGGGGGCTTCCGGAGGATGGCCAATCCAATGGTAGCGAAACCTTAGCAGGCACAAATACATTAAGACATAACATTGTAAATGCCTCGACACGTGCTCTATACCGCTTGCCAAAGGTAGTGAGCGGTGGCATAGATATATGCCGGACAAACTAGAAAAGTCTTGTCATGTGGGTAAAGTTGTACAACCTCTGCAGAGTGTAAAACTAGTCGGATAGCCGTGTCCGCGGTTATGGACATGCTAGCAGAACTACTCAAAGTTAGACTTTGGTTTTGTCGGAAAAAGACTTCTTCAAAACGGGTTTATCCAAATGGGAATTGGGCAGGAAGCCATGTGATAGGAGGGTATCCTTCACCATTCATGTGTGAATGTTATCTGACTATAAAATTGAGAATTTTATAAATTTTAGTTATAGAATAACTGCTTTGGAACTTAGTACCAGTATTTAAAGAAAATGCTGCCTTATGCAAATAACCATATAAGCCATCCCTTGTTACATCCACTTATGCATGTCATTCTGTTATTTGACGAGTGTAACTTGCGAGCACGGAAGTTGTGCTCATTCTTGCTTTATGCAAACAAAATTTCAGAGGAGAAGGACTTTGCTACCGATGTGGATCTCGACGACTAGGCCGCTACCCCAGTCGATTGCCTGTGGCAGATTGCTGGACTCTACTACTTCTTCGTCTTCCACTGTGTTCTTTATTGTGGGCTGTAAGCCTCTTTTGTAATAAACTCTGTTGTTTAATAAAATTGTGATATGATTTTGTTACCATAATTGTTTACTGTGTGAACTAGCTACTGATCATGGGACTAGTTCAGAAATGCACAGAGGATCTAGGATATTAATCCCGGGTCCTGACATTATGTATAGATACATGACGCAAGAAGCTCGACAAAAGCAAGAACCGGTGGGTTTCCTCGACCTACAGTTGATCTTTGAGTAATGCATCATCTAAGACGCATCCTATATCGAGAAGTACATAACGAGGGGATTTCTTACTCACCGCGACAAGGACTACATACTGGTGCCCTACAACCAGGGTAAGTGCTTTACTACTTGCTATACAAATTTTATTTATACTTTATACGCAACACGAACTTAGGTTTAATGACTATAGCGATATACATAAGTAGGTGGCACTGGATCCTTTTAGTCATTGGACAAAAGTGGAATAAGGTAATATACCTTGATTCCCTAAACGACAAAAACCACGGCTTCACGGCGCAAAAAGTACTCGAAAGGTATGCTTATTTCCTCCATATATAACTCTATTGTAGTTTTTCTTTATTTGAAATAGCCGATGATAACTTTTTGGAATCACGTAAGTCGTTCAGCGCCTATGTTGCCAAGGGAGGGATACACAAGGAATCAAGCGTTACACTGCAACACAGGACAAAATTTTTGGTACCCGCTACAACATAATAATCCTATATCACACTTCATAATAATGTCACTCGAACTGACTATACCTGTATATGTAATTCTATTTTTACAGTGCCACTAGCAACAAGGCAATGTATGTGCATTCTACATTTACTGTCACATGCAGGAAATCATGAGTGCTAAGAAGAATGATCCAGAGGTTTGTCTATCTCGTAATAATTATTTTCTAATTATCAATTTAAATATATATGCTTACTACTTTACTCCTGGAGACAGGGCATAACAATCGAATCAAGTACATACGATTTGGATGAACTCTCGGGCGTTCGAGAACGGCTCTGTTTCTTCATCAAGACAGAGATCATTGACCCGAAAGGATAGTTTCACTCCTTCGGTGACATCGCTTAATACATAAATAATTGATTCAATTGTAATTCACTTTGAGTTGTAATTCAATTGTAACTCTAGAGACAATACATGAACTTTCTTTTGTAATTGATTTTGAGTTGTGAATAATTTTGAGTTGTACATCTGTGATTTATCTGTCTTCTGCTTGCTTGTTTTCAGAGGGCATGGCTGCATTTCTTGAGGCTAGCTGAAAAAAATTCTATTTTTTAGCTATAAAAGGACCTATCACAGGCGGTTTTGTGGTATAAACTGTCTGTGAATGCCTACTATCACAGACATTTTTGTGGTATAAATCGTCTGTGAAGGCCTACTATCACATGCGGTTCTTTGTACTAATTGTCTGTGACATGTATCCAATCATAAATGGTTCGTACATATAACCATCTGTGATGACCAACGTATCACAGACGATTTTATAGTTAAAATCGTCTGTAAAGTTATACTATCACAGACGGCTATAACCAATAACCTTATGTGATAAGTCAGATATCACAGACAGTTCTTGTTACTAACTGTCTGTAATATGTCTGATATCACAAACGGTTCTTTTTACTAATTGTCTATGATATGTATCCAATCATAGATGGTTGGTACATATAACCATCTGTGATGTCCGACGTATCATAGACAGTTTTGGGTACAAGCCGTCTGTGATAGTAGGCCTTGACAGACGGTTTATATTACAAAATCGTCTGTGTTGTGACTTATCACAAAAGACTCACAAACCGTCTGTGATAACCACATGTTATCACAAACACATAAAATCATACGGTTTAGAAACCGTCTGTGATGACGGTTTATAACTTTTTATGATGACCCTTTCTGTAGTAGTGCCTGGAACTCTATTACGTGGGCTTGACCCAATTAAGGTGGCACAACACCTGACTCATAAATATTTCTAAGTAGTGGTGGCCGAAGCAATTGGTGATGTCATGTGGGTTCAGGTTCGGCCATCTTCGTGCAACCTCATGGGGACTTCAATTGTTTGTAGTAGCCATTCAAATCATCATCTCCATGCATGTTTGACATGAACCTTGTGTTGCGGCTCCTATCTCCAAGTAGGGTCCTTGATTCCTAATTAAGATAATATGACGTGCATCAGGCATTATCGTAGAGTTCAAAGAATATGACTGCACTCCTAGAAACGAAGTTACCTGATAATTTAGTTGAAGAGCACGTGCTCTGGTAATTGGTCCTTGCACATCAAGTTGAGGAGCAGCAGTAGTAGGTATGGTTGTATCAGTGGAAGGGATGTCCTCATCATGAGGTATATATAAAACGTTTGACGTCTGATAAACTCATACCCAAGTCGGATAAATGCTTCTTTGTAGGGTATCCTAAGGAAACTAAAAGATATTACTGTCATAAACGGGATGATGACAAAGTGTTTGTTGCTTGAAATTGTGTCTTCTTGGAGAAAGAATTTCTTTCCAAAGGAGTCAGTGGGAGCAAGATGCAACTCGAAGAAATTCAGGAAACATCTGAAAATGTTTTAACTTCTACTGAACCTCTACAGGATGAATAAAATATTGTAGAACCTGTAGATGAGGTATCAGACCCATGTAAATATAAAAGGCCACGTCAATTGCCTATAAGGTATGGGCTCGACGTTTTATTATTGAATAATTTTAAGTCTAAGGATTATGAGGAAGCGATGATGAGCCTAGACTCTTGAGTCATAGCTTGAAGCCATGCGATTCGAGATAAAATCGATGTATGACAATCAAGTTTGGAACTTGGCTGATCCACTTGATGGTGTTAAAACCATTGAGTGTAAATAGGATTTTAAGAAAAAGATAGATATGGATAAAAATATTCACATTCATAAGGCACAATTGGTGGCAAAGGGTTTCAAACAAATTCAAGGTATTGATTTATGATAAAACCTTCTCGCCCGTCGCTATGCTTAAGTCTATCCGGATCATTCTAGCTATTGCTGCATATTACGATTATGAGATATAGCAAATGGATGTCAAAACGACTTTTCTAAATGAAAACCTAAGTGAGGATGTGTACATGACAGAACCTGGGAGTTTTATCGATCCACATGAAGCTAGAAAGATGTGCAAGCTTCATAAATCCATCTATGGATTAAATCAAGCATCTCGGAATTGGAATATTCGTTTTGATGAAGTGATCAAAGGGTTTGTCTTCATCAAGAATGAAAAAGAACCTTATGTTTATAAGAAGGTTAGTGGGAGCAAACTTGTTTTTCTGATATTATATTTGGATGATATATTACTGGTCGAAAATGATTTTTCTATACTTGAATCTGTTAAAATTTTATTAACAAATAGTTTCTCTATGAAAGATTTAGGAGATGTAACATATATTTTAGGCATAAGGATCTATAGGGATAGATATAAAAGGCTAATTAGATTAAGCCAAGATATGTACATTAACAAGGTGTTGAAACGGCTCAATATGCAAGATTCCAAAAGGGTTTTTTTTTTGCCCATGTCACATGAAATTAGTCTTAGTAAGAGTCAGTGTCCTTTGATACCTGATGAGCGAGACAAAATGAGTAGAATTCCATATGCTTCGGCTACTGGATGTATCATGTATGTCATGCTTTGTACACGACCAGATGTGTTGTATGCTCTAAGCAGACATGAGTCAGATCTAAGTGAAGGTCACTAGATAGTAGTCAAGAATATCCTAAAGTACTTAAGAAGGATTATGGATGCATTCCTTGTTTATGGTGGTGAGGAAGAGTTGGTCGTAAGATGTTACACCGATGCTAGCTTCCTAAACCGACAATGATGATTTCAGATCGTAATCAGGATTTGTGTTTTGTCTTAATGGAGAAGCAGTGAGCTCGAAAAGTTCTTAGCAAGGAATAGTTGCTGGTTCTACAACAAAGGTTGTTTACATTGTGGCTTCCGAAGTTGCAAAAGAAGCCATGTGGATTAGAAAGTTTATTAATGTACTAGGTGTGGTTTCTAGTACTTCCAGTCTAATGGATCTCTATTGTGATAATAGTGGAGCCATTGCACAAGCTAAAGAGCCTAGATCACATCAAAAGTCCAAACACATTATTCGTGAGATTGTTGAAAGATGTGATGTGAAGATATGCAAAGTGCACATGAATTTGAATATCACTGATCCATTGACAAAGTCTGTCCTGCATCCTAAGCATGAGGTGCACACAAGAGCTATGGGTATTAAATACTTGTATGATTGACTCTATTGCAAGTGAGACTGTTGGTGATATGCCCTAGAGGCAATCATAGAGATGATTGTATCACGTCTATATTTATGAGTTATAGAATAAATGTTATTATGTTCCTTGGATGAATTATTATTTATAAATATTAACAATTATGATACGAGCTGATCGTAAGTGATAAGGACCTCGTCGCAGATCATATTGTATAAGGTTCGTCTGATATAATATTTATCTGTATTTGGGAATCATTATGTCCTACTAGGAATCGCTAACGACTCATGGTCAGAAATGGGTTTAAAAGTCACAACCGATTACGCATGAACTTACAGGATTACACACTTAGCAGGTTGGAATAAACGAGTTTGGATATGATCCATTTTGGGCTCTTTATAAGGGGATGCATGGGGCTGTTGGGACGTACGTGAGATGCTCCACCAAAATCCTAGGCACCATCTTCTTGAAGGCCCTACTGTGCGCGTTGGTGTTAGCACACCGGCGTACGGTGTTCCACCTCTAGACGTGTGGATATCGTAGAGGCGCTATTGCGGTTACTGCTGCGCTGATCGAGGACGATCCATGACCTACGCAGGGAACGTGATAGGTTGCTGGAGGAGACAATCGGTACCAAGGATGTTGGACGATCGACTACGGCCACTTCATCGACGCGCTTAATGTTGGATCAGGCTGGCCCAACTCTTCTTCCGTTGTGCGCGTCTAATGGTAACAATTTATGATCTCTTGCTTGTATAGCTTTCTGGTTTACGTGGTAGAATTTTTTAAATTACCAGCTAGCGTAGCCTACCCGTATCCCTTCAGGCGCGCGGCGTGGAGGCGGCCTTGACGTAGTTGGTGGGTGTGGCGGCGCAACAGAGGGTGCGCCGGGCGATGGTGCCGCAGCGAGCTCACACAGCGTGGCAACGTTCGGGCCGTGGAGCTGTAATGCGCGTGGCGCAGTGCATGCGGGCGCCAGCGGCATAGGCCAGCAATGGGTTGACATAACAGTGACCTTTGCGACATGATGGTAATCAACAAATCGATTTTAATCCAAGCAATGTTGAGTTTAATTGATCTATTAACACTTACTAGTTCTACTAGATAGTGAATCGATCAAATTAACAGAATTATATCAAACTCACATATGGCTTGGTGGGGATTTTCCTTATGTCAGTTGCTCCAATGGTGGCTTCGATCTGCTGTGTTGGAGAAGTGTGACGAGTTCACGGGCTTGGAACACACCAGGCGATAGAGAAGTCCGGCCCTTCATCGCTGTGTTGTCTTGATCTTGTGTAGTGTAGATCGAGGAGGGATCGATAAGGAAATCTCCTAGCGCCCAGCCATCACGAAAGTGTGCCGGATTTGAGAATATATCATAGATTAATATGTGATTAGAATCATGAAAATAGAACTGACCTCATCATCAAAACACATTGAACAATGTACCCAGATTTGAGAGCAATCGTGCTAATAACGTGTTAAGAATTCGACAGTCGTCACACTGATAACTTATAGATCAATCGGAGAACTCTTTATTATGACATCATCAATCTCTCTCAATACACAAGTGACATATATTTACAAGCATGAGGAGTATAACCCTTCTAGGGGAAATGGATCCTTAGAAAGCGATCTCCACCGTTCGATAAAAAGAAACAAAGGTCTAGATCAAAACTGTAGTGTTTGCTACAGTACAATCGATGTATTAAATATTTTGATGCTACTACAATATTTGCAATAGTGCCATTGCCCGATGTTGTTCGCGCACTCACAAAACACTGTTACACAGTGATCTCTGCATTACTGCAGAGATAGAGGATTCTAAGCCCTTCTAGAGGTATTTTGGTAATTAGGCACGAACCCTAGGTTTCCTAACAATAACAAACATATTTAGCAATTCACCGCTGGTCACTGTGGCATCCAAGAGTCCCTACCTACCAGCCGCCTCCACCGCCTACGCAACTGCACTGCACTGCACCAAAGCGCGCGCGCGCGGGTCGGTGAGAATTCGGAAGGGATGGGGATGGAGTGGGGGGAGCCGTGGCCGCCGGCGCCGGCGCAGAGGAAGGTGGCCCTGAAGCTGCTGCTGTCGCTGCTCCTCGCCGGCCTCACGCTGCGGCTGCTCGTCGACCACTCCGCCTACCTCCTGCCGCCCACCGCCGCGCCGGCGCGGGAGACCGGCGGTGGTCTGCCTTCCAACGGTGAGCGGTTCTTGGACTGTTTTTTGTTCTTTACCCCTTCTTTTCATTTTTTGTTTTGTTTTGTTGTTTCTTGAAACGATATAGGCAGCTGAGACTTCTAATAAAGAATTATAGTACTTAAACTTTGGTTTGGCATTTATTAATCGAATTATTGGAATTTGCAACATGAAAAAGATGTCTTTTTACTAATCTTAAAATCTTCCCTAATCTATGTACTCTGTTTCCTCTGAATCAATATATATGAGTCTTAAAAAAAAAAGAACTCCACATTGGGTTATCGGTTAAACAAAAATAAACCCTACAAAATGTAAAAGGTAAATATTTTTTAAGAACAAAGAAGTAAATAATTTTGTTGGGTAAAAAAATCTAAAATTTCCGAGTGAGAAAGGTTTGCTCTTTGCTTATCATGATCTGAATGCTCTACTTAAATATAGTTTAGTGTTCAGGTGCTGCGTGGATCTCGTCTCGTTTATTGAGTTTAATATTTGTCTTGTGTTTGACCCTAGATGCATGTTTTTGCAACAGTAGTCTTCTGTGGCATTTGGTATCTGCATTTATTTTGTGGGTTAGATACCTCCAGTTGGAAGTGTGTGATTGATCCCTTTGATTAGTTTAGTGAAACAAACAATGCGGTTAGACCCTCTATGAACTGTTGGTGTCGGCTTTAGAGAGTGGTAAACGCTGAAGGTGCAAACTGTTTGCCAATAGGATCTCATTGCGAGGACCCTCGATTTGGGAAGAATACCCAGTTTCTTGGCTTGCCTGATGTTCCGTTTTACTCTCCTCTTTTGTCGCAATAGATTTGCTAATAGTATGTTAATTACAACATGTTTTGGCACTTTCAATGTCTTGGTGAAATGTTGCTTGTATTGAACAGAAACCGATGATACTATTGCTGCGATGAGTGCTTCAATACATTTAACAGGTCCAGACAAGAAGGAAGACTCCCAAGAAGGTATATTTCTTAGATGCATTCATGGCTTCAGCTACAGCATACGAGATGACATTAGTAACAATTTGGGCAGTGAATTATGGCATTATTTTTTAGGAGAAAACCTTCAGTTGGAATAATATGATGCTTTTTAGTATTAGTTTATTGAAATAATGTGGTTAGATCCTTTATGAACTTTTGCTGTGGGCTTTAGACTTTGGAGTGTTACAGTGGTTAACAGTAAATACCAAAGGTGAAAGCTTTTTTGCCTAAAAGGATTTCATTACTCATATCGATGATGGACTTATAGGAGTGCCCTCGATTTGGGAATGATGTCCGGTTTCTTGGCATCAAAACTTACTGAGAGAATTTATGGGTGCTTCATCTTCATTGGCTCTGTTAAATGTTGCTTGTATAAACAGAAACGGAAGATATTGTCGTTGCTGTGAGTTCTTCGATACCTCAACCAGGTTCAGACACCAAGCAAGATTCTCAAGAAGGTACTTTGGTGAATTCGTCAGTTATATAACGAGAAAATGATCTCTGATCTTTTTAGGATGTACATTATTTGCTTTCATTTACATTCTTGACGAGATCTGCCAATCAACTTTTCTACTCAGTGTTCTTTCCTTCGTAATTGACACTGTATTTTCTTGACACATGCAGAAAGGTGTGATCTCTTCCATGGCGAATGGGTCCCTGATTCATCTGTCCCAGCTTATACTAATGCAAGCTGCCGTTTCATTGAGTCTCCGCAGAACTGTATGACAAATGGAAGGCCTGACAACGGTTATCTTTATTGGGTATGGAAGCCATATGGTTGTGACTTACCGCCGTTTGACAGCAAGAAGTTTTTGGAGGGCATGCGGAGCAAACATTGGGCACTCATTGGTGATTCAATCCTTCGCAATCACGCCCAATCATTGCTTTGCCTTCTTTCTAAGGTATACCATGAGTTTTAAGTGTTTTATGTGATTAATTCTTCATATTATGCAACTTTAGATTATTTTTTTTGCCATCATGCATCCGTTGAACAATTTAATAAATACTCCATAGTAAATTTGTTGATCGCTGCCTATTTTTAATACTTCATTCAACTTTTAACTTATATGTACTTTAATTTTAGCAAAACAAATTTATTTGATCCTTTTATGGCCCCAAAATCCATGTTTATAATGAACTTTGTTGACTGCATTAATACGATGCACTTCGTCATTTAATTTTGATTGATTATTTGCTTAGTAGTCAGTGCTTGCAAAATTTGTGTACTGGATCTGATCATTGACTTCTATTACTAAATATACCTGATGAGCGCCTAATAGTACTCGTTTTGTTCTCTGTCTCCAATAGAAATCTAAAGATCACATTTATCCCTGAGAATGTTCTACAGTTGGGATTTAGCTTCAATATGTCCGCATTACTGTAAACAAGTCCTATTACTTCTTGCTTGTGTAAATCTCCCTGGTTGATTGTTTTCCCCTGTCATGCTGTAGTATGTTTGTATTACTACCTCACTTTCTCCGGTGACATATTTTCCTTAACTACGTATAGTGGTTTAGCAGTAATTATGGGTCATATTCATTGTTGCGATTTTTTTAGACATTTTTTCCTACTCTAGTATGATGGCTAATTATACCAACTGACAAGAGCAGGATACAACATGCCCAAGAAGGATGTGTTGATTGATTATTGTTAATACGACGGATAATAAATTCTTTCACTTCTGTCGGTAAGGAAGAGATTGAGGTGACATATCAACATACTAAGATCCTTAAAGGTGACCAATCCACCTCTTTGCATTTGTCACTGCAACTTCAGTGGGCCTCAGATTGTGAATTTATCACCTTTCGATCAGACATTTGAGTCGCTTTTTTTCTGTTTGTCATACTTGACAAACACCCATCGATATCTCAAGCTAGGGAGGTAACACGAATCATTTACTTTATGCTAGAGAAGTAGAGAACAAATGATAGATTATGTTCTTCTTATTGAGGATAGGTCGATGAGCTGAAAATGTGCTGTTTTAATACCTAATATTAACTCATAGTTTCTCAACTTTATCTTGCCCTTTTCTCACATTCAGATTTTTCTAGTACATGTTTCTGTATGTAGATGGTATCAGTTGTGCTTACTTGAATTTTTGATAAATAGGATTTATCAAAAACCAAAAGATTTGATTATTAAGTCCTTTCATTACCTAATTCAGGTTGAAGATCCTACCGAGGTCTACCATGAAGAAACTTTCAAATCCAGGAGATGGCACTTCCCTTTACACAATTTCACGCTCTCTCTTGTCTGGGCTCCATTTCTGATCAAAGCTGAAATTTTCGAGGATGAGAATGGGGTGTCATCTTCTGAGCTCCAACTACACTTTGGCATTCTTGACACAAACTGGACAAGGCAATGGAACAGTTTTGACTATGTCGTGATATCGACAGGGCAATGGTTCTTCAAAACTGCAATCTACTGGGAGAATAAAACTGTGATTGGCTGCCACTATTGCCAGAACAAGAACCTGACAGAGATAACTTCTGAGTACTCCTTTCGCAAGTCTCTCAGGGACGCCTTCCAGTTCATCACCTCATCACCGCACAAGCCAGTAGTCTTCTATAGAACATGGGCACCGTCACATTTTGAGAATGGCGAGTGGTTCAGTGGTGGGACTTGCAACAGGACAGTGCCATTCAAGCCAGGAGAGGCCGGCGACAGAGAATCGGACAATAAGATGTGGAGGATTGAGAGAGAGGAGTTTGCCAAGGCAGTGGCAGATGACGGGCCCAGCAATGCTGGCCGCCTGAAGCTGCTCGACACATTTGAGCTCTCATTGCTGAGGCCTGATGGGCACTCTGGCCCTTACAGAACGTATCATCCTTTTGAGAAGGGGAGGACAGCAAAAGTCCAGAATGACTGCCTGCACTGGTGCTTGCCTGGGCCTATCGATGCGTGGAACGATGTCATCATGCAGATGTTGGCAAAGGACTGAAACGCCCTTGCGTGCAAGCATGATCGGGCCATCTAATTGTGATATCGTGTTCGTACGGACCAGATTGCCATAGTGTAAGCTTCTGGGAAGAATGGAGTGTCTTCTGCTGGCTCGGATTCAAGATTTCCAGGAGGCACAGTATCAAACGAAGGTAGCTTCAAATCCCTTACAAAGGAATTTCCTAGGGGTGTAATTAGCTGTTGGGATGTGTTGTAAAATTGTGATGTCATAATTTACAGCAGAAGTAATATGTGAGGCATGCGAAGTTGGTTTCTCAAAGACTGCAAAATGCTGGTCCTCTTATACCATGAGAGGTTGAAACATGTACCTGTTGTATGCCGCGCCGCACATTTACAACAAAGTGTATTGTGTATATATTAGAATGATGCAAGAAATCTTACACTCGAGTTGCTTCTAAAAGCAAAGAATGGAAAATTGGAACAAATTTTAGCTCGTAAATACTGCTGTACTGAGTCTGAATGGTAGTTGATATTTGCACTAGATTCATAATCGTATCAGTGTAGGTTTGGGGCAACTTGGACGGTAGCTGTAACGGACTCGTGCTTTATCCAAGGATTCAAAAACTGGCTACGAATAAAGGACCCTGGCTGGTACCGATAACCGGTTTTCTAACAGACTTTCAATTATCCGATTTAAGCTCAAAACTTGAATTTGACTGGTTTTCGACTGGTTGCCACCCAATTTGACCGATCACCGCCGGAATTACTATTCATCAATTTAAATTTAAAATTTAGAACATTTTCGGACCGGTCTTATTTTACCGGACGGTGGTTACCACGTTTTTTTTAAAAAAAATCTTTGGCTTTTATCAGCACATCCATTGCTCATGCAAAATATGCATGACACCTCAACAAAGCACGATGCTTGCAAAATCATGCACTTTGTCAAAACCAATATTTTCATGGAATCATACAATCCTGCACTTCGTTACGAAGAGCAGTTCAGCAAAGAATTCTATCCAAGTAAATACAGAAGAAACGAAAGATCCCGAAAATGGTAATTTATCGAACAACTCTTTTATTATATGAATTCACCAACATCTTGTCTGTATTTACATTATAGTACAAAGCTTCCCTTGATAGCAACGGCATGTTTCCTTGTTATGCAGAGGCTTAAGCAAATATACAAGAGGAACAGAAAGCAGGTCACTACTGACCTGCCCTCTACACAAGAATTTCTCGTCCGGCTTGGTCTAGCTCCCGCTTTAGCAATTACAGCCCATTTGAACTTCGCACTAGTGGGACGAAGGGATTACCTGCGAAGCACCTTTATCAAAGACACCTCGATAAAATGAAATTTGCAAGTGTGTTAAATGGCAGCGAGTTATAAGGCAATTGCAGTTGCAAAATCATCTCGTTTGTATTATGTGGCAGCACACAAAAATACATTGTTAGTCATGCCATGTACCGAATTCAACTATCCTACATAAAGGACTGATGCTTTGGGTGGTGGTGGGTGGGAGGTGGAGGATCCTTAGCTGAATGAAGACAACAGTTACAATACATAGCAAATCTCTGTTAATTAAAAATTAGAGTTGGTGGTCGTCTGTTTTCCCTTACGCGCTGACAGATAGACCCACTTTGTCATCTCTTTGTCCCCATAGCTCCGTGGAGCCTCGCGCATTCTGGGGCTGTTTGGTTCAACACCAGAATTTGCCAAACCAAAATTTTGGTATTACCTTAAAAATTTAGCTAGTGTTTAGTTTGTTTCCAATATTTGGCATTACCCTTAAAATTTTGGTACAACTAAATTTTCCTTGCATATTCTGGGCATAAAATGGGCGGCCAAAAGGTGAACTTTTTTATTATTTAATCTTTTTATAATTTTATTTTAAAGTTAACCCCTCGCAAACTTTATTTCCAATTCTGACCCCTTTGGTCACACCACCACCCGTGGCGTGACAAAACAACACTGTCACGCCACAGGATAAGTCCCCAAAATCACACTTTTTGTTACGCCACTGCTGGTGACGTGACCAAACAACACTGTCACGCCACCACCAGTGGTGTGACAAGAGTTTGACCAGAAATGAGGTAGCGTGACAGTGTTGTTTTGTCACGTCACGGGTGGTGGCATGACCAAAAGGGTTAGAATTGGAAATAAAGTTCACAATGGGTTACTTTAAAATAAAATTTAAAAAAGATTAAATAATAATAAAAAAATCCCAAAAGGTTCGCCAAAAATTTGGCTGGGCAGCCAACATTGAGTAGATAACGTGTTGACTTTTGGTTGGATGCAAATAGCTGTATTAAATGCATTGTTAGATGAATTAATCACTTTCAAATGACTATATTTCATAAACTGAGTATCCGATTTGCGATCCAATTGAACCGTTGTGTTCATTGTCATTTAATCAATAAAACAAGACCACTGTTGTCCTATTTCGGTGCAAAAAAAAAATTGTCATAGGGACCCACGTGTCATACTCACTTTTTTGGCAAATTTTGGCATGGTTACAATCCAAACATATCAATTTCGGCATTGCCTATGAATTGATATGGCTACGATTCAAACAATATTTTTGTACCCAGGTTTTAGCATTTTGTCTGAATTTTAACATTACCAAAATTTTAGTATGTAACGAGAGTCAAGAACCAAATAGGCCCTCTGTCCCCTCCCCTCCAACTCTATTGCAACTGCCCTCCATGTCCTCCTTGCATATCGTAAAGGCGAAACCGTGAAAGCCCAATTGCCCACCACTTTGCCTCCCCACCCACCCCACCCCACCCCTTCTATTTTTCTCTGTTGTGTGCGCCACCGAGGGTCGATCACGAGGCGGCGCAGGCGCTTGCAGACTAGGGAGGAGCGGGGGAGGGAGGAGGGCTGCGGCGGGAGGTAGAGGAGGATCTCCGAGAGGAGGCCGTCGTCGTCCGGCAGGGGTGCTGGAGCTGGCGGGGGTTGGGCAGCGCAGCAACGGCGACGGGTCATCTCGCCCTCCCTACTCATGAGCAGTAGAATGAGTGTGGAGGCTCCTCTCTCCCTCTATTCGCCCGACGGTGCGGCAACGACGGCTAAGACAGGTGAATGCGGGTGGTGAGCACCGGCGACCGGAGCGGCGGCGATATAAGACAGGATCTGTACCCTGTCGGGCGTCGCCTTTCTCCACACCGGTGTCTCCATCCACGCATAGCGCCGCCGGTGTCGGATCCGGTCGTTCCCGACCATGCCGGCGCCTGATCCGCCTTCAACGTCACCGTCAGCGCCGGATCCAGCCATCCCCGAATCGGCGGTTGCTCCACTGAATCCCTAGTAGCGTGTCCTGGTGTGCCATGACATGCAGGGCGGGTACTGAAGGGAACTCTGGACTGTTTTGGCCCTGTAGTGCAAATTAATTCCTAAACTAGCCCCCTTAGCGTCAGAATTCCATATTTAGCCCCCTCCTTGCACGTGCTGCTGTCCGGGACAGCAGCAACCGAGTTCATGCCATCGCCGTTGGCAGCATCAAGGTGCTGCCGTGCCAGTTGGCGGCACCCAACGTGCTGTCGTCCCCAAAAGCAGCATCAAGGTGCTGCCGACCGCGACGGTAGCACCTTGCCGAGCCCCACGGTCCTGCGAAGAAAAGAAAAAAAAGTTTAGGGTTTGCAGAAATGGGAAAATAAAATTAGGGTTTCCAGTTTGGGTTAGCGCTGGTATAGTTTAGGGTTTGCAGAAATGGAAAAAAAATTAGGGTTTCCAGTTTGGG